>BSBN01000050.1:11518543-12156391 GCA_027924645.1 Cunninghamia lanceolata
CTTTTGTGTTCTTACAGAATCTGGGTGTATCAATCAGATCTAGGAATCCAAAGAAGAAGAAATTGCTACCCTTGCTCATAGATTTGGCTGCCATTGCCAAGATTGGTCACCTCTATTCTATTCCCTTGCTGGAGATGCCATTGTGTGGAGTTGTTGGTAAAGTTATTTTTTGGTGTATGTTTTCTGTTGTAGGTCAAATATTTAGGACTACACAGAAGGGGCAACTTCTCTGTGACACCTCTGCTTAGAAGGCTATGCCAAACCTGTGCTCTGTCCCCTACATAGATGCACCATAACTGGCAATAAAGGGTATGCGTGATAGAAGAAGGAGGCCATGTATAGTCAGCAAATGGAAATCATTGACCATGTTTGTAATTGAATCCTTCAAGGTTTGATGCCACAACAACAACCTAGCCACCATTCCCCATTTTCCCTATTTTTTTATTTCCTCTAACATATTGTTGGGTTTTCTTCTCTTAGCTACCCGTGCCCTATTTAGGGCTTTGTAACTTTGGACATTCAAAATGTATTTTTGATTTAATTTTGCAATTTTTTAGGTATGCTAAAAATAACATGCAAATATAAAATAAATACACAATATGGGAGGTAATATTATATTTAGGGCCTAGAGGTTCTTTTACAAATGTTAGTGTTAGACTAGACATTTTAATTGTCTAAAAAGCACTAAGAAATTTATAAAAAGTGTCACAACAGGGGGTAAAACAAGCAATTTGGGGGTTTAGCTATGCACTCAACTTATAAAGTGCCACTTTCATGTGTTATTCTGGGTGGATTATACATACACATTTTGTAAGATCTTTGAACTAACATAAAGTTCAAATAGGGGTAAAATTAGCAATTTGGGGCTCACATAATCTTTAAAGGGGTGAATAGCTAAACCTATGGCATCTTCAAACAAATCTGAAGTAAACAAATGGGTTCTTAGTTGTTGTGTGATTGATCACATGTCTGCTTACTCTAAGGTTTTTGTGTTGATCAATCCTTCAAACACCTTCAAGATCCTAATTGACGATTGTTATTATACTATTTGTGGTCAAGGCATAGTAAAACTAGGTAATGGATATATCCACAATGTTTTATTCATTCCTAACTTGCTAAGGAATTTCCTTTTTGTGTATCAACTCACCTATTCAAACAAAACAGTTGAGTTCACAGCCACTATAGCTTTAATTCGAGATTCTCAAAGTCGAGATATTGTTGCAGTAGCTAAGATTTGTCACTTCGACTACAACTTCATCTTTTCACACTTTACATCAGGTGACGATGATGTTCCACTTGTAGTTTTAGAGCCCTCTATCACTTCTTCACTCACCTCTATTGGTTTTGTTCATGATAATAAACTTGCAGGAACTTTGAACTATTTTCCAAATAGTTCATGACAATAAACTTGTAGGAACTCAAATAACAAATAAGTTTGTAAATGCAATCATATAAAGTGTCACAAAATTGAATGTGAAGGGAATTTGGGAAATTAATGTACTTACACTGAATTATAAATTGTAATGGGGGGTTGTACCATCACAACAATGGATCCTTGTAATTCTCGCCTCATGTGAGTGTGCCTTGGAGCACACCCTTTCTCAGTTTCTTATGCATCTCTACATTCCTTGCACACTCTCAATTTCGGTTGGTTCTACTTATTCTCTTAGCATTAAAGGGGGACTATGATGTGTTATGCTAATGCTTGTTTCAATGAAGTAGTGGATGAATTTTCTTTTTTGAATGTCTTAAATCCTTCATCTTGATCTCTTGTATGGGGGATTCTTTTAGTGGATCACATTTTGAGATTCTAGTACTCCTAATCATAGTACTATCTCTATTTTCAACTTCATAGAGTTTGATTGAATTTGTGTACATTGGTTGAGTCATGTTCATATGTTCACTCATGTAGTGTTTTGTATATCTTAAATCTTGATCTACATTTCTTGGAGATTTGTTGATTTCAACATACACCAGTACATCAGGAGAAGAGTTTACAACTTCTACATGCTTCAATAGTTCTTCATAATCATGTTCCTATCATCAAATGACATCTTTTTAGAAGGTCAAGTAAATCCTTCTCTTTGTCTTTTTTGGAGAGGAGTTTTGTTCCCACTAGGTTTTCTCTTTTTTCTCCATTTGTGAGAGAATGCTTTGTACATGGGTACCTCATTAAGCCTTGTTGCTGAAAGCCATCTTTTCACCCACCTAGGTTGTGCTTAAGGGGGGTATTAGTGTACACATTTCATTTAGCTTTATTTTTCTTTCATTTGACCACATTTGGAAGCCTCATATTATGCACATGGCATAAGACACCTCAGCTAGGTGTGTAGCAGTTATGAATAGTCCTTCAAACTCTTTCACTCCACTTGTCTTTTGCAGGTTGCCACATCTACTTGAGATCTCCTTGAGTTATAGGATTGACTCCCACTAACTCAAGATTATTCAAGGTTATATGTACTCAACTATTTGCCCAATCAAATTACTTCAAATTGGGTAATCAGTAATAACTTATGCATTCCTGTATTCTTTCAATTATATTTATTTTCTATTTTCTAGTGAACATAAGTTTTTCACTGAACAACAAGGTCTCTATTCCACACAAGTAGAAAAATAGAAAAATAAATTAAAAAATTCTAAAAAATAGTTGTACCCTAGGTATTGATGTCCTTGTTTAAAAAAAAAAAGAAAATTAAATTTTGATACATATAAAACAAGTTATACATTACAACATAAACCTATGTCCAAATTATAATTAATCTCACTTCAAAAATTAATTAAAAAAATATGCAACAAAAAATTATGAAAAAATATCCATGTCCTAGATATTGGTGTTACAAATCTATATTTAAAAATTAGAATTTTATCCTTTCTATTAAAAAATTTATGTGTTATGACATAAACATCACTTTTTAAAAATGTTGTTTACTATAAAAAACAAGTTATTAAAAATTACGTAAAAAAAATTCACAATTTATTTCTAATTTTTTTAAATATATTTAGAATCTACACACAAAATATCTGTGCAAATCACTAGTTCGCATCATATTCGGATTCTTAATGGTTTAGCTACTATAGGTGTCAGAAATCAAAGAATTGATTAAAAATATTGATTTCAATGTTTAACTTTGGCCAAAAAGTGGGACACAGTATTGTGGGCTGACCCAAGACCTAGGGACGAGGAATGTGTACTCATACACTTTTCTCCATGAAACCTCCTAGGTTATGTTCCCACATGTGTGAACCATTGGGATGAGGATGTACTTGACACAACCCTACATCTATTAACTTAGGAAGGGAGAAATAGATGGTGACTAGTCAACCTTCCTTCTCCTTAAATTCCATTCATGTCATGCTATTCTCAATGGACTCAAGGGAAGGGTCAATTCTTGTCCAAGGACAAAAATTCATATCCCAACAAGTACATAATACATAGGTACTTACTCGATGGACCTATTTTCACTAAAAAATGAGGAAAAAGACATTTCATGACCTTATTAAAACCCCTATAAGTACAAATATGATATTTTTCACCAAGTATGACACTCACCACATAACTTCAAATCAAAAAACCTTAGAATAAGATAAAAATTAAAATTGACATCATAAAATCTTCACATTACAACATAATTTTACAAACAAAGGATTTAGTCCCCTCATGGACTAAGGCCAAGGTTTCATTAGGATGAACACAATTATGGTTTCTAGAGGACCTTTGATATTTTTTGTTGGCCATGAAAATCACCTCCACAATTGACAATGAGCATTAATGCATCCAATGAGATAGCCAAAACAATTATAATCAAAATTTCACAATCATCATATATTATAAGAAATCCATAATCCACATTATCATCATAACTCAATTAATCATCATAATTGCATATCTTAATCAATTCAATTTCACATTCATCTCATAACAACATCCCATATGAATTCTCCTAATAAACTATGCATAGATACCCTTATTCACTGTCAATTCAAATTGAACTAGGTTAACTTGATAATTCCAAAGCATAATTGAAACCATACTCATAAATAAATCACAAAAATAGAAGAAATTCACAACATATATCCATCGCATAAAAATAGAAGTAAACCACAACCATCCACAAACTAGGTCATCTTTATGTTCTCATGAAAATTAGACTATTCTATAATATCAATGCCCATTTTAATCTAACATCATAATCATAAGTCCATAATGTAAATGTGGAAATCAAACACTGTCTTGATATCAATAGTAGGTCCATTAGGTGCATGAGAGCTCACAAGAGAAAAGGTAGGCCTCATAGTAGGAGTACATTGAATTTAGTATTCATTCCCTTAAAAATAATGTTGAAAATTTTGTTGAGCACCTAAATAAGAAGAATGTGAATAAGGATGGTAAATAATGTTTATGGATTGTTTACTCATTGCATTGATTTTGTTAAGACTTAATATTTTGATCTTACCATTCTTCAATATTGTTAGTTCTTATGATATGGCCTCACTTTCTTTGATGATTATGGGTTCTAGACATTTATATGTGGACTTCCATATTTTGATGGCTATGGGATTTGGATTGTCATACATTTCTGTCATGATGATTCTCTTGGTGTTAGTAGTTTCTTGGATATATGGTTTTCTTTGTAATATGGACTTTCATGTTAGATTTGTCTATGGAAATAGCCACCAAAATCTAGAAAGCTAAAAGCAAGTGCAAAGAGAATCTATCAAATTGAAAGAATAATACTATTTTATTCAAGGATGCAATATGCAAAGAGATCAACTAAATTGATTGATTACATGATAGGATACATACAATATACATAGCCTTAAAGAGTTTCTAAATCCAAGAGGCTAAGGATAAGGCAGAATCCCATGAAAGAAGGAAATGACTTATACAAATTTATCCTATTCTACCTAAGTAAACTTAACTAGGTGTGAAAAGGACCTCCTCTATAGGATAACTAGATTCTCATTAGTCTAGTTATCTTACCTATGGTTATTACCATACATCCATGGTTACTGTACCTAAATGTCTTATGGTACTTGCTCCATCTTATCAATATTTATCATAGTTTTGCATTGGATTGGAGATTCTTCAGTAGCATTCGAAGGACTCATCTTCATCATTAGAGATTGTTCATCTGTTTCCACATGGTTTTGAGAGGTCGTTTGTTTTAGTTAGGACTAGAACCCTTGATTTGGTTGTGGCACCTTTCAACACCAACATGGCAACACTTGAGTAGTTTCCAAAGACACCATACATCCTAAGCTTTCTTCCCTCTTATTCCTTTCAGGATTGGGAAGACATCTTGCATGCACCTTTGGCATTGTTTCTTCCCAAGGGGAGGAACAATGTTCGACGATCATGGACCATCTTCTACATCTAGTGTCAACCATCTACCATTGGTGCAAGTAGCTACTTGAGGTGGAGTTGCATGGTCTCTCTTCTTATCTCTATTATGGGAGGGAGTTTTTCCTCACATGGGGTTGGGGGGGTCACTTAGACCTTCTCTCTTTATCCTTTCTTCGCGGGGGGGGGGGGGGGGGGGGGGGAGTTTTTCCCTATGGGTTTTCTACTTCTATTCTTGTGAGAGGCATCAACTTTGTACACATGGTTACCTAACCAGGCCTTGTAGTCAGGACCCATCTGTGCATGCGACTTCTCCCTAATTTGAACTTAAGGATGGATTTTAGTGTGAATGGGATACTTTACCTATCCAGTTCACACCAACATTTCATACAGATGCTACGTGAAGCATTTTTTGGTAGTCATCAATTATTATATTTGGTATTGGATGTTATCTTCATTGGTGATTTCTATCATGATGTTATATCATTTTGCTAGCAATTTCTTAGAATATGGATGTCTTGATATTAGTTTGAAGCTTTGTGGTGCTAATGTTAATCCTCATGTGTAATCTTTTCCATATTGGTTCTTTATTAAGCCAGGGGTCTCCTTAATATATGATTATTTTCATCCATTGCACTCCATATACTAATTTCTTTTGGTAGTTTGTTATGATGATTTTATATCCCCTGCGAGTCTTACTCTCTTATGCTAATTGCTATTTGGTTTTTCATTGATCATTGATGGTGAGAAGTTTTTGAAAATTGGTGATATTGAGCTTCTTCCTTGCTTTTTATGTGCTTCATGTTTGTTTGTTGATGTTGACCTTGGTTATTTGTTGATGTTTGTTTGATCTATATTTGTAAACTATTTCTAATATATTAAAAAGAAAAAAAAATAGATTGTACAAGTATGAAGGACAAAATCACCATGCAAATGTGATTCTATCCAAGACCATAGAATACCATAGTTTAATCTATCTAGTCATATGCAAAGTTAGTATCAATCTATATTCAATAATTAACTCACTTCAACCAAATCAATAACACAATATCTAAGTAACATCCTCTCCCCTTCTCTCTTCCAACTATACATTTACAATTACACATCGCAATTCAACTCCTTTCATCTAATACCTAATTATACTTAGTGGATTTACTCATTCAATTATCCACTAGATATTTTGTTGAGGGTTGTTTTCTTCTCTATGTAGGTAGGAAACTACGAGAAGCCACTAGGGAGAAGAGATCCACATTATATATTCCAAACGAAGCAAACCCGATGATGAAATATTTGTCTTAAAGTTGAAGAATTCTTCTTATACAACAAATAAATATTATTATGTATATTTCATTAGATAAGAACGCCGGCTGGGACCCAAAACAAGCTGTCACATCTTTCTCCCCATCGACATTGTTGGCTACAACGAAGCACACTTAAAAACCCGCCTTGGCAATTGCCACGCACTTGACAGGACGAGTCGAAATCCATTGAATCTAAATAGGTAGTCAATGTTGTGATGTTTCCGTGTGCCGATCTTCCAAACAAATATGCCGACAAGCAGCCGTTTTTTCGCCTGCCAAACGCAGGCCATGATGTCAAACACCTTCAGAATCTACGTTATTTTCGAGAACTCCAAACACATTTTGACTTTTACCTCTCATGTTTTTTAATAGGCTGTCAAACTCCATCAATCTTGCATCATTCTACCATTGTTTTTCCTTGCATAAAAAGGCAACTACATATTTACCAAGGTTTCATTGAGTTCAATAGTCTTTGACACACCTTTTTCATTTCAAACATTAATGGACAAGCAAAACAGAAAACGTCAGTGGTTCGAGTCTGCGGAGAAATGCAGGAGGCCCTCCAATATTGAAGAATTATAAGCCGGCCATGCAAAGCGTCTTTGAGAGGATTCCAACTGGGGATACGCCAATGTTTTCTCTGAAATCATATCTAAGATGGAAAACGAAGAGGTGGCTTTCCCAGAAGAAGAAATAGAGGAAGAGATGGTGTGGGATATGATGAAGATGTTGGAAGAAGAAAACATGCCATGCCACTCTTGCAGAGATGAAGAAAGCACAAATAATAGTGCGTCTGATGACAGACAATGACATAGCACTGCACGGAGAAGAAGAGTCTGTCAACAGTGGTTATTCCGGTGAGTCTAGTTGGGATGAATGTTATGCTTGTAATGTTGAGCATCAATATTTGTTGGGTGCCAGTGATGAATATCTGAGTATTCTTGGCGGAACGTCTTAACCAGCCGGTTGTAAGCGACCGGCTGGTCGACGTTCGTACGGCACCCCGAAGACAGTCGAAAATGGAGTACGGATGGTCGAAAACAAGTACAGGTCGAAAATTTGAGTCGAATGATGTATTAAGTTTTGTCGACTGGGTCTCCTCTTCGACTATCCGTATAGTCGGTGAGTTACAACTCACCGGCTGTTTACGTGAGGCGATTCTTGGCAGCCCACAATCTGATTTTGTGCATACTGTAAATTGTTATAATTTTGATTATGAGTTTTTTGAGAGAGAGGCCGAACAGCAAGTATTGCTGCAGAATTGGCAGGCGTACAATGAAAGCCAACCACCTAAATGAACTGTTTTCTATCTAAGATTTGTTGGATTTGTGACAACAAGATAAAGCAAAGAAAGCAAGCAAGAAAGAAAGCTTATCTTGAAAGAAAACAAAAATCTTTTGTTTTGTTGGTGTTTTTTTAATTCCCAACCTGATCTCATAAATAACCTATGATTTAGCCATTTTCAATGATTACTTATCTTGAAGGGTTGGGCCAACGAATAGGTAAAAGTTCAACTAACTTTCTGTCTGCACTTCAGGTTATGCAAGACTTGGGAGGGTGATCCCTAATAGTATTCACTAATATCATGTGTCAATTATTACAAATAATGTGACTAGCAGAAGTGTTCTATGCAAATTTACTTGAGGATTATGAAAAATAAGAAGATCTAGTTTAAATCGTTCAAGTTTTTTGCATTCTCATGACCATAGAATAAAATAAAACTCAATTCGACAAAACACTTACCACTAAATTTAAAGATTGAATGTATTTTTAGTGTATGTTTGATTCTAGAGTTGAAGATTAGACACAAAGACTAGAGATCGATGCCTTAACCTAGGGCAATGGAGTCAAACTAGATGCAATTGAAACTCAATAACGACATTTCATCTAAGCATTCAAAGAGCTCTATAATATTGCCTTACAATATTAAACTCAAGATTCCTATCCAATCACACTTACAGAATCTACGTATACATTCATATAAATCTAAATTCCCATTAAAACATTTAACCTATTTTTTGAATAAGAACCTTAATCAGAAAAATACATCCATAAAAAATTTCATGGAGACAAATTGAACAATCCTTGACTTATTCATTCTTAATTTGTGCAAACTATACATTAGGAGACAACTGGCCTCATAATTCCACCATTGTATTTGATCAAAATGCTAGTACTGCTATATAAATTCACAAAAACAAACAATTTAAACATACTATCCTAGAAATAGACTTTGATTTCTATTCTCCGCGTTTTCATTACAAAATTCTCTAAGAGATCAACCCCTGTAAATGGCCTTGAAATCCCTTTTATAATGCAAGGGAGCAACAAGCTTCAAGCCATGTACACATATCACATTTTCATTTGACAATCCTTTTAACAACAAGATGCCAAGATAACCGTACTTGACCAATCAAGCATGCCTTTAGCAGCAAATCATTTCCTTCAGTAGACTAGGACAACTATTTTTGTCTTGTATGCATTCCACTCTCAGCGTGGAGGCAAGCCATGATGTTGATGGATGGCGGTTTGCTAGATGCTCTTTCAACTCAACCACCCTTCACATCCAGATACTTGTTCATAAAACAAGGATCCCTTGTTTCACCTCTCCAACCACACATGAAAGCACGGGAAAACCTACCAAGAACAAATGAACAAGGAACACCCAAATACCAGAGTGCCCCTCATTATACCATGCAATAGGCACAGGAATGTGAATCCTCATCTTTCAAATGGAGGTTTTTAACCACGTCAGATACCCAGAAGTCTGAGGGAGCCACAAATAGCTGACTCTAGTAGTGCCAAAATTCTAGCTAGAAAGGAAGCAACAATAGTCATATGCTTAAGCTTGATGAAGAATTGACTGTTCTTGTCAACTTAAATTTTCCCCTCCACTTCCAATTGTTTCATCCTGGGGGACAACACTCACTCAATTGCAGTTATTTCTCTATTAGAACCCATCGTTCTAAGGGAGGGGAAGAGGGAATAATGATGCCCCTCTTCCCCAAATCCTAATCTAGAAACTCACAATAACAAGAAGTTATTGGAGTTGACAAACAAGAACTCTAATCCCTCACCAGGATGAAAATAAGGGGAAACCAAGGTAAGAAAGGAGTTTGATGCTTGCCACCTTGCTTCCTAAATTTTTCCAATACCCCCTATTCCTCAAAAAGACATCTTTAGTTCCTTAACTTTGTAGGAACACAATACTAACCAGGAGAATAGAGATGAACTTCTTAAAGAATAGGGTGGCAAATGTAGCATACCAAAAGGAAGAAAGTCCATATTATCTGCATAGAAGGAATGGTGCACAAAGATACAATAGAGGAACCTATTTATAGCAGAATTGTAGAAGCTCACACACTCTGGTACTTCATTGATCACTTTAGTTTAGTCACTCCTGTGGCACATTGGTCATAAATAAAAAATTCTCAATGATTTACCAATGCTACTAGAAAAGGAAAAGGAGGTGGCATTTCACCATCACATTGATGTCACAGAACCCAGAGCAACTGCAAATGTCAATTCCCGCAATCAGGCCGCCAAATCAGGTTTCTTGGTCAGAGCATTTTATCCATATTTAACAACACATCTTGTTCAAATTTTTCCACGACACAAGTGGAAGATCCCTTCAAGCCTGAACACAGATCCCTAAGAGCCAATTTTGTATCTTGTCAATCTTCACTCAAGCCTAGTCCCCTGTACAATGGTGATGAGGAAAGATCAGCACACACTTGAAAAACCCATCACCACACTGGTTCATCATTTACTATGTGCCACTGCTTTGTTTCTTCATTTTAAAATGGGTCATTGATGAGATTGTATTAAAACAAAATCAATGGTAGTCGCACATCCCCCACACATCGCCCCTTGCTTTAAGGCCTTTCAACATAAGATGCAATGTGAAGGAACCTCGTGATGAGCAGAGAGACCATCACTTACTCCTCACACTATTTAAAATATTGGCACCAACCTCACCCTTTGCAACCATCGATATCGCATTCTGGATTAGCTCCAACAAACAGAAATTATGATGCAAAGAGGTGATGTGATGGGTGTTGCAAGTATGTGCTAATCGGTGTTGTCATTGATGTCAACAAGCTTGTGTTGTCAGTAGTGTCAACTATGTCTTCTGATGAGGTTGTTGTTATTTGATTAAGTTGTCTTGCTAAAAGTGATTTGGTTGCTTTGTAGAGGCGTTGAAGATGTTGAGGGTATGCTTTTGTTGTTCAGTTTCCAAGTGCTTTTCAAAAAAATTGATTAATTCTAGAAATAGTGTGTTGAAGAAGTCTTCTGGCTTACAGAGTGTTGTTTAAGTTTTTGTTCTGCATTTCTTTTGTGT
The DNA here is from genome assembly GCA_027924645.1 of Cunninghamia lanceolata. Taxonomy (NCBI): domain Eukaryota; kingdom Viridiplantae; phylum Streptophyta; class Pinopsida; order Cupressales; family Cupressaceae; genus Cunninghamia; species Cunninghamia lanceolata. The sequence continues at coordinate 11,529,528 of BSBN01000050.1, forward strand.
TGGAGATCTAAGTATGTGGTTTGGATATGTTGTTTAGAAGTGTTTGAAGATGCTAAAACTAGAATTTGGTGCTTCGTATCATTATGCAGTGGAAGTTGTGTTCGTCAGTTTGAGAATAGTGTTTGACAGTGTTTGCAGTGTGTCTCAGAGAAAGTATTTTTCTCCACATTTCTCTGCATAATGGTTTTAGGTGTTGTAGTTTTGGAGGTGTGCTTATAAAGTCTATATTTTCCCTCAGCTCAAGTGGTTCATGGTTTGGTGCTCTGCAAGTACATTTCTTAAGTTGCAAATGATGACAAAGCATGATATAGATGGTTAAGTACTCCAGTGTGAAGTTTCTTTAGATGAAAGATGTTGTAAAGGAATTTGTTGGTTTTCAGGTACTTGTATATGTTTCTAGATCATATTCAAGCTTGGTGCAAGGTCCACATATCGTCGTGTGATTTTGAGGAAGTGTGCATTTAAAAGTTCATGATGTTAACACAAGGATGGTCGACTTGATTGTTTACACTATTTACGATTGTGCTTTGGTGAAAGTGAAAGCGTGATGAAGCATGTAAGAGTGGATTTAGGTCTGTGCTAAGGTGCGATGTGGTTTGCATTCATTCTCTTCCTCCGTGAGCATGTCTAGGTCCAAACCTAATTTGAATTTTATGGGTTAAGTTATGTTTTCGACCTTGGAGAATGTTTTCAAGGATGATGATGGTATAAATAAGTTTCAAGAATTCGTGAATGAGGGTGCGCGAGGGGATGTGATGTTGATGATGCGAATTTGATTACTGCAGTGTGAGATTTCATGTGTTAGGCTAATGGATGTAGTGAGCAGAAGGTGTCTACTATTTTCAGTGTTGTTGTGAATACATTGTTTGTATTGTGATGGATATTGAGCTTCATTGGAACTGAACTCCATGCGTAGTTTAGATGAAATTATATCAGTTCAAAGCCTGGAAATGAGCCACTCTTCTCTTCTTTCTTTCTTTCTTTCTCAGTGGGTAGTGAGTCCAATTGGATAATGAGTCCACCTGTAGTGAGCATTCTCCCTTTTGGGCAGTGAGCCCTCTGGCAGTGAGCCTTTGTAATATGGTATTGCTACTACATTATATTGTGAGCTAATCCTCACCATGGTTTTTCCCTTTTAGGGTTTTCCACGTAAAATATGGTGTTTTCTTGTGTGTGGTGTTGTTATGATTCAGTTTGAGTTATTTTCTTTTCATGCTTAATCATCATAACATGTTTAAAGGTTAATGTGGATATGAATGTTTATAAGAGTTTAAAGTTTTGTTACAACTGATTCACTCCCCCTCTCAGTTGTCTTGTGCATTCAACAATTGGTATTAGAGTGAGGTTCTTTTGAAGAAAGCTTAACAGCTCGAGGTAGATCTAAGATGGCACACAAGAAATAGATTCCCTTATTTGATGGATCAGACTATGCACTCTGGAATGTAAGGATGGAAGCCTTTCTAATTGCTCTTGGTTATGAGCTCTGGAAATCAATCAAGTCTAATTACACTGTAGCCCAGAATGGTATAAGTACTAAAGATGATATTAAAGTTGCTGAAATAGATGGTAAGACAAAACATGGTCTCTTAAGTGGACTTACTAATTTTGAGTAGGTGAAAGTTGTGAATTTGAAGACTTCTAATGAGATTTGGAAAAAGTTAGAAAGTGTTTATGAAGGAGATGATAAAGTCAAACAAGATAAAATGTAGAATTTGAAGCTCACTTTTGAGACCATGCAAATGTCTGAAGATGAAAACATTAGAAGCTACTTACAAAAGGTGGATGAAGTTGTCAATGGCATCAAAGGACTTGGCAGTAGTATAGATGATAAAGAAGTGATATTGAAGGTACTTAGAACTTTTCCTAAAGCTTACAGTCATAAGGTTTCTGCCATTGAAGAATTATAGAATTTGAATTAGTTTACCAAAGATCAGTTGCTTGGCATCCTAACTACTTTTAAAATAAGAGAGTTTGGCATAACTAGTGGAACTACAAAGGATGAGACTGCTTTTAGGGCCAACAAATCAGAGAAGACTGTGGAATCAGATCTGGAAGACTTTGATGAAGTGGAAGATAACTTTGTGAGAAGGATAAAAAAGTGTACTAGAAAGTTCATTGGTAAGTTGCCTTTTAAATGTTTCAATTGTGGAAAAATAGGTCATTATGCTTCAAGATGTCTAGACAAAGCTCTGAGAATTCATAATAGGGAAAATAGAGGTAAGATTGTTAAGAAAAATTACTATGTTAGAGAAGATGCAAGTATATCTGACAATGAATCTGATTATGAGGATGATAATGATAATGAATGCTTATTCATGTAGCCCTAAGAGACGAAATTGTTTCTACTAACTTTGCAAGCTATGTGAAGGAAAAGGGTCTGGAAGCAAGTACTAACCCTGAAGGCACTATTGTAACGTCAGAAAATGTCCCCTTGGGGACTTTTCCTTTATAAGGTTTAGCTCCCGGGTCTTTAGTATACATTTAGGACATTTTAGTTCATATTTTGGCATCCCGATGGAATGAGACCTAGGTTCCATGGCAAATTGGACCTAGGTGGACCCCTTGAGCTATACCCTGCCCAAAATAGGGGGGAAGGACTTGGGCACCTGCGCCCTAGTCCTACCCTATTTTGGGGTAGCCCCAATTTCTGGGTGTCGGTTTATGACCATTATTTGGTTATTTTGCCAACACGGTAAAGTTTGAATTTTAATTTTTTGGCGAGAGTGTTTGTAGTTGCATATATAAGCAAGCTTAGGCATTCATTTGTAAACTAGATGTTCATTGTGAACTCTAGGCATTCTCAAGGTGATTCAAAGCTTTCATTGTGTCGCAAGAGCAGACTTGTATGTTTTATGTGTTGATATTTGTCGATTTGAGCATCAATTTCCTCATGGCATGAAGAGCATCTTCCTCCATGAGAGCTTCACTACAAGGTGACATTATATTGTGTTTTTATCATTGATTCTTTTGGTTTTTGCCTCTGCCTCACAAGGGCATGCACTCTTTGTCTGACAATGGTGTTCGAAGACTTAAGTGTCCTCTGGGGCTTGACTGAGGCAAGCCTCTAAACACCACAACCTCCAAACCAAGTCTTGTGATTGCAGGTTACAAGTGTCACATTTGGGAAAAGTGGAGTTGCATGAAGGAGTGGCAGGCATCAAGGATTTAGGATCTAAAGAAAAGTCAGACAAAGGAGCACTTCCAAGACTAGGGCACTCGCAATAGTGTCCTCCGCAGATAGATTTCAGGAAACAAAAGTTACAGGGCTGATCAGTGTTGGAAGGAGGTCCATATTCCCTGAAAAAGTAGGTACCTTGGACTTGGGCACCCACACCAGTGTCCCTAACTGTTCCGCCTCAAAACCTCGAAAACAGGTATTCTGTGATTTTTCATTTTACTCCCGTCTATAAGAACTTTTTTCATCTTTTGTCAATTTGTTTCCGTATTTGCATAATTAGGGTTTTAATGGTTAATTGGACAGAAGAGAAGGAAAATTAATAATTAAATTCCCTAATCCAAGTTTCCCTTCATTTGCAAGTGACCTAGGGTATGATAGTGCTCACCACTCGACCTTAGATCCTTTAATGTTAGGGTGAAAGGAGGATTTTAACATCTAAACAACAAAATATTAATGAAATCCAATTTTACCCTAAACAACTATAATGTCTACTTTTCATGCTTAGAAAGAAAAAGATGACTGGGTCATTTATAGTGGATGCTCAAATCATATGGCATGTGATAAGAGTAAGTTTGTTAAACTTGATTAATATGATGGTGGTGTAGTTAGGTTTGGTGGTGATGAAGCTGCTAAGATTTGTGGAAAAGGTTCAATCAGTTTTGATGGAAAGAATAACACTGATGATGTTCTTTATGCCAAAGCTTTAAAGCATAATCTTTTGAGTGTTGGATAGATGTGTATCAAGGGTTACAATCTTATGTTTCAGGATGATGGTTGTGAGATCAGAAAAGGCTCTGGAATAGTAGTTGTTGTTCGAAAGAGGACAGGTGGAAACGTTTATCATCTTAAAGGTGGTGTTAGTTATTTCCTTATGACTTAGATCAATGAGAGTTGGCTATGGCATAGGAGATTGTGTCACATCTATTTTGATAGCCTGGTAAGGATAAGTTTAGTTCAAGTTATGAGAGATCTACCAAAGATCACAAAGCCCATCAATGTTGTCTGTAAGGAATGTTAGATTAGAAAGAAAACAAGAAGAAGCTTCAAATTCAAGGATCAATCATCTACCAGACTATTGGAATTGGTACATACAAATCTTTCTGATCCTACCAGAGTAAAAAGTTTTCAAGATGATGGGTATTTTATGTTATTTATTGATGATTGCTCTAGAATGACATGGGTCACTTTTCTTAAAGAAAAATTGAAAGCCCTAGATAAGTTTAAAGCCTTTAAAATAATGGTTGAAAATGAAATGGATATAAAGATCAAATGCTTGAGGTCTGACAGAGGTGGAGAATTTACCTCTATTGAGTTTAACATGTTTTGTGAGAATCATGGGATAAAGATACATTTATCTGCCCCTAGGGATCCTCAACAGAATGGAGTGGTTGAAAGAAAGAACAATACTATTCAAGAGACTGCAAGGATAATGGTAAAAGAAGAAAACCTACTAGAAGTATATTGGAGAGAAGAAATTCATATTGATGTCTACATATAGAACAGAGTACCGTTAAGATCAAATAACACAGACTCCCTATGAGCTAAGGTATGGAAGGATTCCTACTATTAAATATTTCAAAGTTTTTGGAAGAAAATGTTATACCAGAAGAGATGAAGAACTAGGAAAGTTTGATGCAAGGTGTGATGAAGGTATTTTCCTTGGGTACTCTAACAAAAGCAAAGCTTACTGATGCTACAACAAGAGGCTAAGAAAGATTGTTGAGAGTGTGAATGTTAAGGTTGATGAAGACATACAAAAGAGTTCAGAGATTAATGATTATGAATTAGACATACAAAAGATTTCAGAGATTAATGATTATGAATTAGATGAGTCTTCTTCCAATGAAGAAGAAGAAGCTAAAGAAATGGAAGTGCAAGTTGAGGAGGAGGAAGCTCTGATGAAGTCTCCTAAAACTCCCAAGTATGTGCAGAAGCATCACACTGAAGACTAGATCATTGGTGATAAGAGCAAAGATGCATTGACAAGAAGTAGAGCTGGTGAAGAATAGGTAAATCTATGTTTACTTTCTAAAGTTGAACCTAAAACAATGGTTGAGGCATGCAAGGATGAGAATTGGATCAAGGATATGAAAGAAGAACTAATGAAGATTGAGAAAAATTAGACTTGGGAACTTGCCCCAAGACCAGAGAACAAAAATGTGATTGGAACTAAGTGGGTATTCCAGAACAAATTGAATGAGAATGGAGAAATGGTAAGAAATAAGGAAAGACTTGTATGTAAAGGCTACTCACAAGTGGAAGGAATAGACTATGAGGAAAATTATCCTCTGGTGGCAAGAATAAAGGCCATTAGGATATTTTTGGCTTTTGTAGCACATAAAGATTTCAAAGTATATCAAATGGATGTGAAGTCTACTTTCTTGAATGGTAAACTAGAAGAGGAGGTGTACATAGAGCAACTGGAAGGATTTCAGTTGTTAGATAAACCATATATGGTTTATAGGTGAAGAAGATATTATATGGATTGAAGCAAGCTCCTGGAGCTTGGTATGAAAGGTTAGACAGGTACTTATTATAGCAAGGATTCAATAAAGGCTTTGCAGATAGCAATTTGTACATCAAAGTAAGTGGAGATCAAATTCTAATTGTGGAAGTGTATGTAGATGACATAATTTTTGGTGGAAATGAAGGCATGTGTAAGAGTTTTGTAGATGAGATGCATAAAGAGTTTGAAATGTCAATGTGTGGGGAAATGAATTTCTTTCTTGGCTTACAGATCAATTAGATAGATAAGGGAATTTTCATTTCTCAATCAAAGTATGTAAGAGAGTTGCTAAAGAAGTTTGGAATGGAAGATTCTAAACCAATTTGTACTCCTATGGTTACTAGTTGTAAGTTGAGCAAGAGTGATGAATCTCCTAAGGCTAATCAAAGAAAATACAAATCAATGATTGGAGGATTACTATATCTGACTGCTACTAGACCAGATATTATGCATGCAGTTTGTTTAGTGGACAGATTTCAAGCAGATCCTAGAGAGTCACATTTTATGGTAGTGAAGAGGATTTTTTGGATATTTGAAGGGCACTTCTGATCATGGCTTGTGGTATCCAAAAGATACTGACTTTACTCTAAATGCTTATACAGATGTAAATTGGGATGGTTGTGTAGATGATAGGAAAAGGACAAGTGGTGGAGCATTCTTTCTTGGTGGTAGAGTAGTGTCATGGTTAACTAAAAAGAAGGATTTAGTATCTCTGTCTACTACAGAGGTAGAATACATTGCAACATCTTGTTGCACATAGGTGTTGTGGATGAAACAAACCTTGAAGGATATCAAAGTTGTGTATGATGAGCTAATTTCTATTTTCTGTGATAATACAAGTGCTATTAACATTTCAAAGAATCTGGTGATGCATTCAAAGAAAAAATATATTTCAATTATGTATCACTTTCTGAGACAAAAGGTTGCAGAGAATGAAGTGAAACTTGAGTATGTGCCTACAAAGGATCAGGTTGCTAACATATTCACTAAGGCTCTTCCTAAGGATACATTTGAGTATCTCTAGGATAAGTTAGGGGTTATTGCCCCTTCTTCCTTGAACTAGATGCATAAGAAGATGCATCAGTCAAGTGGATTTCAAGATTCATTCTTTTCTAGACTGATGATTGGAGGCTACCTCTCAGGGGGAGCAGGTAGTGGTTATGATGGTTGTTGCAGTCAGGGAGAGTATTCAGAGTAGTAAAAGAAAAATATGTTTAGAACAATAGTGAAGAGGGCATGTATGTGTAGTATCATGAAAAGGGAAAGTTGTGTCACCATTTTCCATTGATGTCAAAGGGGGAGAGAGTTCATGTGAAAAACAAAGGGGGAGAAAGAACGATGTGAAAAAGAAAAGAATCAGTGATCAGAGAGATAATAAGATGTGTAAAAGGAAGGGGGAGAATAAGAAAGTAAAGACGATTGGTATAGAGTTGTGTCTTGATGTTCTTTTTTCACATCATGTGTTGCTATCAATGACAAAGGGGGAGATTGTTGCAAGTATGTGCTAATCAGTGTTGTCATTGATGTCAACAAGCTTGTGTTGTCATTAGTGTCAACAATGTCTTCTGATGAGGTTTTTGTTGTTTGATTAAGTTGTCTTGCTAAAAGTGATTTGGTTTCTTTGTAGAGGTGCTAAAGATGTTGATGATATGCTTCTATTGTTGGGTTTCCAAGTGCTTTTGAGAAAATTTGATTAATTCTAGAAACAACGTGTTGAAGAAGTCTTCTAGCTTACAGAATGCTATTCAAGTTTTTACTCCATGTTTATTTTGTGTTGGAGATCTGAGTATGTAGTTTGGACATGTTGTTTAGAAGTGTTTGAAGATGCTAAAACTAGAATTTGGTGCTCTGGCTCGTTCTGCAGTGGAAGTTGTGTTCACTAGTTTGAGAACATTGCTTGACAGTGTTTGCAATGTGTCTGAGAGAAAGTATTTGCTCTACATTTATATGCAGAATGGTTTTAGGTGTTGCAGTTCTGGAGGTGTGCTTATAAGGTCTATATTTTCCCTTAGCTCAAGTGGTTCATGGTTTGGTGCTCCACAAGTACATTTCTTAAGTTGCAGATGATGACAGAGCATGATATAGCTAATTAAGTACTCCGGTATGAAGTTTCTTCAGATGAAAGATATTGTAAAGGAATTTGTTGGTTTTCAGGTGCTTGTGGATGTTTCTAGACCATGTTCAAGCTTGGTGCATGTTCTACATGTCATCATGTGATTTTGAGGAAGTGTGCATTTAAACGTTCATGGTGTTAACACAAGGATGGTTGACTTGATTGTTTACAATATTTGTGGTTGTGCTTTGGTGAAAGTGAAAGCATGATGAAGCGTATAAGAGTGGATTTAGGTCCATGCTAAGGTGTGATGTGGTCTGAATTTCTTGCCTTCCTCTATAGGAATGTTTAGGTCCAGACCTAATTTGAATATTATGGGTTAAGTTATGTTGCCAACCTTGGAGAATATTTTCAAGGATGATGATGGTATAAATAAGTGTCAAGAATTTGTGAATGAGGGTGCGTTAGGGGATATGATGTTGATGATGCAAATTTGATTAGTACAATGTGAGATTTCATGTGTTAGGCTAATGGATGTAGTGAGAAGAAGGTGTCTACTATTTTCAGTATTGATGTGAAGATGTTGTTTGTGTTGTGATGGATATTGAGCTTCATTGGAACTAAACTCCATGCATAGGTGAGATGCAATTATATTAGTTGAAAACTTGGTAGTGATCCACTCTTCTCTTGTTTCTTTCTTTCTCAATGGGCAGTGAGTCCACTTGGATAGTGAGTTCACCTGCAATGAGCATTGTCCCTTTTGGGCAGTGAGCCCTCTGGCAGTGAGCCTTTGTAATTCAGTATTGCTACTACATTATATTTTGAGCTAATCCTCACCATGGTTTTTCCCTTTTAGGTTTTTCCACATAAAATATGGTGTTCTCTTGTGTGTGGTGTTGTTATTATTTAGTCTTAGTTATTTTCTTTTCATGCTTAATCATCATAACATGTTTAAAGGTTAATGTGGATATGAATGTTTGTAATGGTTTGTAGTTATGTTACAACTGATTCACCCCCCTCTCAGTTGTCTTGTGGATTCAACAATGGGTGGTTGCTATTGACATCTAGCTGAGAACATTCTTGGTTTATACCTTTGCTTCCATCACTCATCGCACATCACCCTTTTCCTTATTCCTCCCTTACTGACTTTACGATACACTGTGGCTATGCGATGAACACAGATGAAGACACTTGGCGGAGATCAGAGTGCCTAGTGTGTATCGTACTTTCCTTTACCCTTCAAGAGATCAAACCATGATGCGAAGGACTCATGCAATACATAGATTGATGGACACCTGTACTAGAAGCTGCCATCGCACATCACATTTCAGACAAGGGGCATTGAGTATACAAATGCGATGCGAAAGGTGGGTGCGATGAAAGAACTTAAGTGAAAACATTTATGGACATGCGCCATAAGTTGTTCTTAAAAGGGGAACAAGATATGTGAAATGATAAATAGGACTTTGTTATATCATATTCATAACTTATACATAGGAGAAAAACCAAATATTTCAACGAGTTGAACATTTGATAGAAACTTTTCATGACGAGGGATTAAATAGTGTCACTAGATCAAGAGGGCCAGTCAAGACACGGACAAATGGACATAAGTTATAACTAGCCCGATGGAAAACCAACTCGACCAGTCAATACATGATTAAAACAAATTATACGAGTGACTAAAAGGTAAGGTTTCTTGCAAGCTCATCAAAATAAGATAAACCCTAGACATTGTATTGATAAACCCTAACTCACCTAGACCAAACCAAAATTTAGGAATGGAGAATTTTTGGCTAAGGACCACAAGATTTTACATAAGTCCTATCACTGGATCATGTTTGGGGATGTTTGTTCAACATGGACAAAGTGAGATCCCATAGAAACTCCCAGTGAAGTAGACTAGCCAAAACATAGAGAAATAGAACACAACAAAAAGCAAACCCTAACAGCAAGACGACCCAAAGCCATCCGAAAAGGGAAAATGAGAACTGTATCTATCAAAAATTTTATTTTTTAATGTTTGCATTAGGAGAAAATTAGAAGTAGCACCATCATTTCTCTAGTTTGTAACATGAATGCCTGCAAATCTTTTGAACTTGTTATTTTCAACTTGTCTCGTGCCTCTCTGATTTTGATAGCCAAACATAGATTGGAAAATTTCTTCACAAATTTTTAGAGTAACATATGGATCCATCGTATCAAGCCAATCATAATAATTTGCATGGTTACTTTCCTAGTCACCCTCAATCCTATCAGGCAAAATTGGAAATTGGAGACACTCATAATCTATTGAATAGTTTTCATCAGTATCATCATCTTCACTTGCCACACTTATATCACACTTAAAACATTCATAAGAAATGCCTTCTTGGACTTCCTCAATATGTTATTTTATTATCTTGAGGTCACATTCTATCTTTATGACTAATGAACCATATTGATTAGAGGTAAAAGATTAAAATGTATAAATTAGATGATCATCTGGGTTTTGCCTTTCATATAAAAAATGCTTACTCATACGCATCACCTCAGACTAAAGTGATACTAACATATGTTTATTCAATCCTGATAAATCACTAATTCCATCATATACTCTAATTCTTGATAATGGAAACTCATCTTTAGATATAATGAGGTCCCTCTTCAAGCTAAAACCATCTATTTGAGCAGCTTCAACATTATCCTTGCATTTGTCAAACTCTAGGGAATCTTCTTCAGATTCTTTAGATCTTGTATCCTCAGGGTTCTCTACAAAGATTGGATTATCTCTACACCAATAAGGATTACCATTTCTAATATTTGATGGAGATGGAGGCTCATCATACAAGGGATTTTGCCTTACGTTAATTCTTGTTGTAAATACTCTCGTCTCCTCAACATGAAGATTCAAATGCCTTTCATCATCATCATATTCAAAAACATCACAATCAATGTCCTCCCTACAAACATAATCACAATCAATCCTAAAATCATAATAGCCAGTATCACTTCTTACTTCATCTTCTGATTGTTCCACACACGTCTAAAATTTCTACCATATTGACATAAACTAAGACAACACAGTTAGAAGGCCCTTAAAGTTCTACAATACTATTAACCAACAATGGTGACATTCTATCATTCACATCTTCATCATAAGGCATAACCTGATCATTTGAGAGTAAACTCATGTCATTAACATCTTGCATGCTAATGTTATCTTCATCTAGAATGAAACTTTCTGACTCTATTTCATATAGGTTATTGTGACCAGCAACATAATAGTTAGCATGATCAACTTCATGAATTGAATACATGTGTGTAGGAATAATGACATCATGATCAATACTGACAAAGCTCTCAACATTGGTAATACTGTGATTAGGATTACATGGTTCTTGCTCATTCAATGATGAATACAATATCTCATTAACACTCATACCAACAATAGGACTAATGTGATTAGCACCATGAAGTTTTCCATTCTTACCATCATGAATCTTAGTATTCTTCACAATGTCTATCCAATCAGAAACTTGACCAAAATTACTTGGCTTCAACTTCTGAGGCAATAAACTCAAACCTGACTCATACATCCCATGGAACAAATCAATGCATACAGACTCACGAGGCCTGAAACCAATAGGGATATCCATATAGGTGTTCAAGATTTTGGAAAATAAACAATATTCTAATTCTCCCTCATATCTCCTTATGTCAAAGAGAGCTTGAACAAAGACCATAGGATCATCAATGCATGCATCTTGTTGACAATTTGTTTGGGGCTCTACGTGATCAACATTATGGACTGATGTATAAGATGGGATAGTAGGGGTGTAAATGCTTTGACATTCACTTTTAAATTCTAACTTACACCTTTCATTAGCATTGGGTTCCCTAGGGTAGAAAACACTTGTAGACAAATAGCCCTTGAGCATTCCATACTTCCAATTGTTTTCAATGTTTATGGCAATTTCATAAGCCTGATGCAAAGTTATAGGATCTTTATCTCTTAATCGGTAACTCATCTTCTTGTCAAAAGCTCCCAAGTAAACAGCTAAACTAATTACATCATTTGGTCTAATAGCTTCAAGAATATCCCTCAATGTTTTTGCAAATCTCAAGTTAAATGTTAGAACTAGCTCATCCTCTTGCTTCTGAATGCTCACAAACTTGATGATTATTGAACTTGCATTAATTCTTTCACCAAACTACTCCATGAAAATTTCTTTAAACCCATTCCAAGAATAGATCGAGCATACTGGTAAATAAGAAAACCAATCTCTTGCTTCATCCTTTAAAGACTGAACAAATAGTTTCATGGCAACATATTAAAAATCTAACTCATAGTCTCTTATTACATCCATAAAATCTTGCAAATGCTTACTTGTTGATTTAGACTTACCACCACTGAACTTTGGTATTTTATCTCTAATTTCATGTGGTACATGATTTGGGAAACCAAAGATATTGCTAAAATTTATGGCCTTATATCTTTCACTAATAAAATTTCTTTGATAACATAGGTGAGGCTGTTTACTATGCATTGTTATATTTGAGGCCATATAGGGATATAGACTGGCAACACAATCTCCCTAGTCTTTTAGAGACTTCTCACATTAGATTTTGCAATTACCCATTTATTCTCAGTCTTCTTTTAGAACAAGATCTTGAGCTTTTACAATGCATAATCTTATCTTAGCTTACCTAAGATCCTCTAAAAGATTTTCTTTGAACATATGCATACTTCATTTCATAATGCATGCCACAGTCAAATAATATAGAAGTATACAAGCTTATCATCAATTTTTCCTTTCACATAGTGCTTAGTTTTCACTTAATAAGGAACCAAATTATTCTCAAAATTTTGCATAAACTACCTCCAAACATAGTACTTCCTTTTAAGAATGCGGGAACATGTAAAAACCCTGGAAGTGTGTTACAACTGCTACGAAATTTCCTCCTAACTGGAAAAAAGAGATGTTGAAATACCCTTCATACTTTCATCAAGTTCTTTCTTCACAAAGTTGTCACCCCTTCTCAAAGAGGATTGAAAATTTGAATAGCACAAAGCTCATTAAAGCCAACATTCATTCTATGTTTTCTCCAATAGCAGAGCCACATAAAACCCTTTCAGGTGCACAACAATAGAATTCCTTTCAGACTTAAAACCTAACTATGAAAGACACTAGGGTAAATTTCAACAATATTTTCATTAATCTATGACTCAAGATAAGACACATTTATGATTCTATCCCTAGCAGAATCGCCAATCTATTGGTGTTTTTTTAACTCCCAACCTAATCTCATAAATAACCTATGATTTAGCTATTTTCAATGATTAGTTATCTTGAGGGGTTGGCTGACAAATAGGTGACAGTTAAACTAACTTTCCCTCTGCACTTAAGTCTCTGCAAGACCTAGGAGGGTGATACTTGATAGTATTCACTAATATCTTGTGCCAATTATTACAAATACTATGACTAGTAGATGTGTTCTATGCAGATTTGCTTGAGGATTACGGAAAATAAGAAGATCTGACTTAAATTGTTCAAGTTTTTTGCATTCACAAGACCATAGAACAAAGTAAAACTCAATTCAACAAAACACTTACAACTAAATTTAAAGATTAAATGTATTTTTAGTGTATGTTTGATTCTGGAGTTGAAGATTAGACACAGAGGCTAGAGATTGGTGCCTTAACCTAAGGCAATGGAGTCAAACCAGATGCAATTGAAACTCAATAACAACATTTCATCTAATCATTCAAAGAGCTCTATAATGCTGCCTTACAATATTATACTCAAGATTCCTAACCAATCACACTTACAGAATCCTCACATACATTCACACAAATCTAAATTCTCATTAAAGAATTTAACCTATTCTTTGAATAAGAGCCTTAACCAGAAAAATACATCCATAATAAATTTCATGGAGACAAATTGAACGTTGACTTATTCATTCATAATTTGTGCAAACCATACATTAGGAGAGAATTGACCTCAGAATTCTACCATTGTATTTGATCAAAATGTTGGTATTGCTATATATATTCACAAAAACAAATAGTTCAAACACACTATCCTAGAAACAAACTTTGATTTCTATTCTCTACGTTTTCTCTACAAGATTCTCCAAGAGATCAACCCCTATAAATGGCCTTTAAATCCCTTTTATAATCCAAGGGAGCAACAAGCTTCGGTCCATTTACACATATCACTTTTTTAGTTGACAATCCCTTTAATAACAAGATGCCAAGTTAAGCATCCTTGATCAATCAAGCACGCCTTTAACAACAAATCATTTCCTTTAGCAAACAAGAACAACTATTTTTGTCTTGTATGCATTCCGCTCTTGGCATGGAGGTAAGCCATGATGTTGATGGATGGTTGTTTGCTAGATGCTCTTTTAGATCAGCCACCCTTCACATCTAGATACTTGTTCATAAAACAAGGATCCCTTGTTTCACCTCTCCAACCATGCAAGAAAGCACAGGAAAACCTACCAAGAACAAATGGACGAGGAACCCCCAAAGACTAGGGTCCCCCTCATTATACCATTCTCGAGGCACAAGAATGTGACTCCCCATCTTTCAAATGGAGGTTTCCAACTACCTTAGCTACCTAGAAGTCCAAGGGAGCCACATATAGCTGACTCTAGCAGTGCCAAAATTCCAACTAGAAAGGAAGTAGCAGTAGTCGTATGCTTAAGCTTGATGAAGGACTGACTATTCTTGTCAACTTAAATTTTCCCTTCCACTTCCAATAGTTTCATCCTAGGGGATAACACTCCCTCAATTGTAGTTGTTGCTCTATTAGAACCCATCATCCTGAGGGAGGGTAAGAGGGAATAATGATGCCCCTCTTCCCTGAATCCCAATATGGAAACTCACAGTAACAAAAAGTTATTGGAGTTGACAAACATGAACTCCAATGCCTAACAAGGATGAAAACAAGGGGAAACTAGGATATGATAGGATTTTGATGCTTGCCACCTTGCTTCCTAAATTTTTCCAATACCCCCTATTCCTCAAAAAGACATCTCTAGTTCCTTAACTCTATAAGAATACAATACTAACCAGGGGACCAAAGATGAACTTAAAGAATAGGGCAGCATATGTATCATACCAAAAGGAAGAAAGTCTATATTGTCTGCACAGAAGGAATGAAACACAAAGTAACAACAGAGGCACCTATTTATAACAAAATTATAGAAGCTCGTACACTCTGGTACTTCATTGATCACTTGATTTTAGTCACTCCTACGACACATTGGTCATAAATGGAAAATTCTCAATGATTTACCAATGCTGCCAGAAAAGCAAAAGGAGGCAACATTTCACCATCACATTGATGTCATAGAACCCGGAGCGACTGCAAATATCAATTTGCTGCAATGAGGCTGCCAAATCAGGTTTCTTGGTCATAGTATTTTATCCATTTTTAACAACACATCCTATTCATATTTTTCCATGACATAAGTGGAAGATCGCTTCAAGCCTCAACATAAATCCCCAAGAGTCAATTTTGTATCTTGTCAATCTTCACTCAAGCCCAGTGCCCTATAAAATGGTAGCGAGGAAAGGTTAGCACACACTCAAAAACCCATCACCAGACTTGTTCATCATTTATTACATGCTACCACTTTCCTTCTTCATTTTAAAAATGGGTTGTTGATGAGATTGCATTAAAGCAAAATTAACGAAAATCATGCATCCCTCACACATCGCCCCTTGCTTTAAGGCCTATTAGCATAACATGTGATGTGAAGGAACCCCATGATGAGTGGGGAGACTGCCATGTACTCCTCATGCCATTTAAAATCTTGGCACCAACCTCACCCTTCACGGCCATCACATATCTCATTCTAGCTTAGCTCTAGCAAACAGAAATCATGATGCGAAGAGGTGCTACGATGGGTAGATGCTAGTGACACCTGGTTGAGAACATTCTTAGTTTATACTTTTTCTTCCATTGCTCATCACGCATTGTCCTTTTCCTTATTCCTCCCTTACTAAATTTGTGATGCACTGTGGCTACACGATGAACATAAATGAAGACACTTGGTGGAGATCGGAGTGCCTAGTGCGTATTGTGCTTTCCCTTACCCTTCAATAGATCAAACCATGATGCAAAGGACTCATGCGATACATAGAGAGATGGACACCTATACTAGAATCTGCCATCGCATATCACATTTCAGACAAGGGGTGTTGAGTATACAAATGTGATGTGAAGGGTGGGCACGACGAAGGAACTTAAGTGAAAACATTCATGCACATGTGTTATAAGTTGTTCTTAAAAGAAGACATGCTAGGTAAAATGAGCAATAGGGACTTTGTTAAATCATATTCATAACTCAAACATAAGATAAAACCCAAGTATTTCAATGAGTAGAACATTTGATAGAAACTTTTCATGACGAGGGATCAAACAGTGCTACTAGGTAAGGAGGGCCAGTCAAGACACGATCAAATGGACATAAGTTATAACTAGACTAATGGAGAATTGGCTCGACCAGTTAACACAGGATTAAAAAAAAATTATCCTAGCAACCAAAAGGTAAGGTTTCTTGCAAGCTCATCAAACTAAGATAAAACCTAGACACTGTAGTGATAAACCCCAACTCACCTAGACCAAATAGAAATTTAGGAATGGAGAATTTTTGGCTAAGGACCACAAGATTTTACACAAGTCTTATCATGTTTTAAATCTAGTTTTTTCCTAAAGAAAGTAAACACCTACTTTCTTCTAAATTTAGTGAAGGAAACTATGTTGAAGATATTTTATATCTTTGTAGCCTTTCGAAAGGCAAGACAATTGTAATTGCATCTGCGTGAGGATTGTAATTTTTTCTTTTGAACAATAAGAATACTGATACTTTGCCCCGTGGATGTTTCTCTGGCATATTGCTGGAATTTTACCACGTAAATCCTTGTGTTAATGATGTGTGATCATTTTTTCTATTTATTCATTATTATGTTGTTCTCTCTATTTTCTTTGCAACTAATTTGTGCTGCAATATTATAGGATTCTAGGTTTTAAGTTTATTCTTTAAATCTCAAAAAATCTTAACAAGTGGTATTAGGGCTTTTATTTTGTAGTTGTTGTGTTAGGATTTGGTGCTTGTTCTACAACAACAAATGGAAAAGGTTTCGAATGCAAGGTTCGAGGTGGATAAATTTAATGGGAAGAATAACTTTGAGTTGTGTAAGCTCAAGATACATGATCTATTGGTGCAACAAGGATTACACAAGACATTCGTAGGAAAGACAAATAAACTTGCGAATATGACTGATGAGGACTAGTAAGATCTAGATACAAGAGTTCTCAACACAATTCAGGTGTGTTTGGCTGATGATGTTCTTTTTATTATTATTGGAGAGGAAACAACAATAGGATTATGGAGTAGAATGGAGATCCTTTACATGACAAAATCCTTGACAAACCAAATCTACTTGAAGAGGCAGCTATATAGTTTGAGAATGAAGGAAGGTATCAAAATTGCTGATCATTTAAATGTTTTCAATACTGTTATATGCCAATTAACTAGTAGGGGTGTAAAAATCAAAGATGAAGACAAGGCAATTACGTTATTGTGTTCATTGCCTGAATCTTAGAATCACTTAGTCACTTCCATTAGCTTTAGCACAATTGACACCCTTGAATTTGATTCTATTGTGTGAGCTTTGTTCTCTAAGGAGGTGTAGAGAAAATCTAATACAGAAACCTCCACTCCAGAAGCAATGGTGGCTAGAGGTCGACTCACATAAAAGGGGGAAAATTTGAGAGCTACATCAAGATCTAAGTCAAAAGGAAAAAAAGGGTAAAGGAAAATGGTGGCATTGCAACAAAAATGGACATCTCAAGAAAGATTGTTGGAAGAGGAAAGAAGACAATGATGACTCCAAAAAAGAAGCAAATCAAGTTGAAACAAGTTTAGGTACAATTATGAAATACTATCTGTTTGTAATATTTCACAATATCATGAGGAATGGGGTCATCCCACAATAATGGGTTATACTTTTTGGCCAAACTTGACATTGATATTTTGAACTAAATCTTCACTTTCTGACACCTATAGCTGCTAAATCATTAGGAATTTCAAGATGATGCGAACTAGTGATTTGTGGGATTTTGTTTGTAGAGTCTAAATATACTTTTTTTTAAAAAATTGTGTCTCCTTTGATAACTAGTTTTTAATAGTAAACAACATTTTTTAAAGTGATCTATATTTTATTGATTGTTAGGAACACTGAGAGGGGGGATGAATCAGTATTCTATAAATCTTTTCTTGCACTTTTACTTTTAACCATTTCAAAAGAATAATCCAATAGAAGCAAAATATACAACTCAACAACATCCACAAAAGCATGACACATAACACCAAGATTTTACATGGAAAACCCAAAAAGGGAAAAACCACGGAGAGGATTAGCTCTCAAATATATATTGCCATCTTTACAAAAATGATGTTCAGGCTTGGTCACTCCATGGGCCTAAAACATGCTGGCTTACTGCCATGAAGTACAACTAGATTTAGCAGGCTCACTACCTAAACCCTAAACCTAGCAAGATTACAATGAGGGACGTTAAACCCTGAGGGTTGTTAAACCCTATTGAAGGCTCACTACCAAATCACTACCTTGATGATGAAAGCTTGCTTCCAAACATATTGTACATGAAAACTGAATATTGCTTAAGCATCTTCCACTATGCCAAGGTGCAATCATTTAGCAACTAAATTCTGAATCCCAAGTCTTCATCACTGCTGATCTTCTAACTCTGCTCTGTTATTAGCATCCTCACTTCACACATACACACTTTTACACCACACACTCTCACTCAACCAAAATTCATCACTCTTATGTATCCACATCATGATTTAATCCATAATCAGGTCGGCATCCAAGAAGTGAAACGTGTACATAGAAAGATGTACCTTGTCACTCAATCCAATATAATATGTGTCGCATGGACGTAAATCTTCTCCCAAACATGTTCATATAGGTCAGCTCTAATCATTCAATTACTTACATAGATCTTTCACAAACTATCCTTTCTCTGCATCATGATTTATCTGACCAATCAGCCTGTTCCTCAAGAGCATGCTTAACAAATTCATCTACTGACTTACAAATTTTATTGAGGATCTCAAAACACCTTCCAAATCATATCAAGGGCTCTTTACACATTCCCAGTCTTACCCTTAGAACCACAAGGCATTATATCATCTTGCAAAGAAATGTGGACCATCAAAACTCAGACTCTGTCTCTATCAAACTATGTCAAACACTATGCCGATACTTAGTAGCTTGTAGCTAACCTTTCGGTGGAGTTCAGATCTCCTAAC
This sequence comes from Cunninghamia lanceolata, assembly GCA_027924645.1. Lineage (NCBI taxonomy): Eukaryota > Viridiplantae > Streptophyta > Pinopsida > Cupressales > Cupressaceae > Cunninghamia > Cunninghamia lanceolata. The sequence continues at coordinate 11,548,602 of BSBN01000050.1, forward strand.
TTTGCAATAAGACACTTCATACAAGTGTTTACAACACCTTATGACCGTATAACAAAATACTTATCTGCGGAGGAATGCAGACCTCTGCACTAGACCCTGTTCACTATTCTTGCTATACATTTGCTTACCTGGACTTAGATATTTCTTCAAGGTGACTTCTAGAGGAAGTTAGGACTTAATCATTGAAGCATAACACTATCAAAAATCAACTGACATCATACATGAACCGCATTATTGGATCATCATCTGTGGAGGCATACTGTCTGACTTATTGTCCTCTACTCAGAATACTTTCCATACTTAGCCATTTTCTGTCAACCGAACCTTAAATCCAATATGCTCTTCCAGAGATATCTCTTCTTGTCATGGTGATAGGATCTCTAAGCCTTGTTCCCATCAATGACAACATAGAGGTCCATATTGGAGCAGTGTCTCTTGCCAACAATCTCCCCCTTTGGCATTAATGGCAACACTTAGTGAAAAATGCTTGACTGCTCTCCCTTACCATATACACTTTAGTTTCCTTCTCCCCCTAAGATAAGTATCCATTTTTCACTAAAATTCTTCTCCCCCTTTGACATCAATGGCAAAGGGTGTGATTCGAAACCAAAAAATTGTCAAAATCCCAAAAATTGATGTACTCAGCCGCATATTTACAAGTGCAATCTACCTCTTTGTATTACACGCATTTGAGAATGTCATTGAATAAGTTCTTGATCTGTGCCCACTCAATATCCTAACCATTCTTAGCACTATTTAGAATCTGAATGTGTCCACTGAAGAGAAAAACTATATCTTCTGCCTTTTGTAAATTTGATGGTGAGGTAGTTTGTCCAACAAGCTGTGCTTCAGCCACAAGCTTAGTCATTGAATCTAGTTTGGGACTGATCAGTCTTCTCAATTGTCCCATTCTACTCTTTATTTGATACTTTTGATTTATTAAATTATTCAAGTCATTGTGGATGTTAATGACTTGAGCTTCCTTATTGTTGGTTGATTCTTGTACCAGATCAAAATTCTTAGAAATATCCATCAATTTTTCTTCCAATTCCTTGATCTTTTCTTCTGTCTTCTTTGTAACTTCTGACCATGATAGAAAAAATTTGTATACATCACCAGATTCTACAATAGCACTTTGAATATTATGTATTCCATTTTCTATTTGAGCCTTATCATGGGCTATCAACTTTGTCAACTCATCTAGCCTTTTCTCATTAAACTCTTGTCTAACTTTTGTTTCTGTAGATTTCTCAAAGGATTCAAACTGTGTACTTATGGAACTTATTAACCTTTTTAGATGACTTGCTAAGGTGATGGATGAATCCCTTTTGTAGGTAGGTAGCAACTTCTCCAAAATCTTAGATGCTTCATCAATCAGTTCACTATCCTCAATGTGTGATTTTAATATTTCCTCTTCAACCTTTGCTTGAACAATTGTAACCAACTTAAACTTTTGTTTTGGTGACATTATGTCCAAGTTTATTGGACCATTTAGAAATTCAGGCTCATCTAGAACTTGTTTTCTTTTCTCCAACAATTCTTGTGTAAGCTCTGCAATGTCTCTTGCTATGACAGAGACTTCTTCTTTCTAGTTTTTCTCCAGATAATCTAATTCCATATCCTTATTGGTGTCCTCTTCTTGTTTAAGTGGAGGATTTTCCACTACCAACTCTTCCTCAGTCCTTTATTTGCCAGTAACATTCTCAAACTATTGTGCAGGTGAGGGTTTAACTTGAGAATCATCAGTAGGTGCCTCTTTCTCCTCAGACATTCGGCCATCTGTATCTGGTTCTTGACCCAAAATTATTTTCAGAGTAGATGAATTGGTAGGAATATCAGTTTCTTCATTGACTCTTGCAATGGGAAGATTGTGTTGTTTCAAATCTTTCAAGATAATTTCTTCTGATTCTCTTACCACTTTATCAATATCACCCAGCATTAACAAATTCATTCTTGTTTTAGTTCTAAACTAATCCTTGGTCTCCTTTGAGATCAGATTTTCTTCCTCTGCAGTGATTTCTGGACAAAGTCTAGTCAACACATGTTTTCTCAGCTTAATATATTTATCTCTGGCATTCTCTTTTCTGATGCTCAAGATAGTAACTATACTTTCTAGGAGATCAGAGATGATCTCAATGAGGGCTTTGCTAAAAGTGTTGAGATAGTTTACAGTGGCTTCCTCCAGACTCCTTTTGTCATCGTCACTAAATTCATTATAGTGCTTAATCATAGGTTTTAGATTTCCATCTACAGTGACAGCCTTTACTATATCTGCAAGTGCTGAAGGCATTTTTTGTCTTTTACTGGACTTATCTTTTCTGAAGGATCTTTCTTTAGTGCTTCTGGAGGCTTTGTCAGTCTCAATTTTCATCTTTTTAATCTCTTCATCTATCTCTGTCTCCTTTTCATCCTTTTCACTTATACTAACATATAATCTTTTTCATTTCATCTTCTTTCTCTTCATATCTTTGGCTGAGGATTATTTTGATGTTTTCTCTAGGTTCATTGAGGCTGTGGTACCAGAGGAGGTGGCATAGCTTTTGGTAGTCCACTAAGCTTTCTCAGACTTATCCTATTTTATCTGTGGTTTTTCAAGAATCTACACTAGTTCATTCTTTTGATTTTATTCTGCTACTTTCTCTGCTTTTTCCCTTACTTCTTTGAGTTGTTCTTTGGTGATGCCATACCTTACAGTGACTTCTTTCGCCTCTTTTTTGACTTTTCTAGTTGATTTGGGTTTTTTGAATTCAACATGAAGTTTTATGGATAGCTCTTCATAAGTTCCAAACCTTTCTTCCCTCTCGTCCTTAGGTTTGCTCAACATGTATTGAGCATAGCTCTCTAATATTTTCCCATCTACTTCATATCCCATTGGCATTACCTAGATAGTCCTAGGCTCAATAGCTTCCATTAGGCATTGGTCTTTTGTAACCATGAAACATATAGTATCCTTATATTTGTCAACAATTTTCCTAGGAATTCTTTCTCTAGCCTACATTATGCCTTGAAATTTTTTGAAGTATCTGCATAAGGTTGTGTTTTGCTCATTAACACTTCCAATGCTATTTAGATGGTTTCTGATTTGGACAGCTACTAGTTTACTGCTTAACCAGATCAAATTCTTTATGTTTGGTAGCTCATTCATAAAATAAAAGAATAAGTAGATGACCAACGTACCATATTTGAAGGGGTAGTTCTTTCTTTCCTTTATCTTCTTCATGTTCTCCAGTAGTTGGGTTAGCAACAGTTCGTACAAATCATAATCTGCATTCTCTTTGACCATTTGATATGCAATATAGATTGTTGTTCCTAAGACGGAATTCTCTCGATTGGAGAAATAGATCTTGTAGCCCAAAACCATTGAGGTGAATCTTACATCATGATCTGTGATATCATTTATAGTTAGTTCCCTCTTGTCGAACCTTGCTCCAGTGGCCTCTGTAACAGTCTGATTCTCAATAGCCTTCAACAAGGGCACACCTCTAGTGGAACTTAATCCTGTCACTACCCTAATTGCATCCTTGGTGATTTTGAAGGGTTACCCTAACCACATGAATTCATCCTGAATTCAACTCAGAATGTACCTTACCAATTCATTTTCCACAAACATAGGAAAATCCACATACTGAATAAACTTCTTTTCCTTTAGGGTTTTGTTTTCCTTTTTTAGATCAAACTGGTCATCAGTTAGATGCTTGAGATATAAATCTCTCAGATAAGTGTTGTTGTGTTCATCTAAGGCAACATGAATATATGCCCTAACATCCTCAACATACAGGACTCCGTAAGGTATAATCGAAAATGCACCTATTTGATCCACATCAGTTGATTTGTCTGGGTGTTTCTTAAACTTAGGTCAAGGGTGTTCATTAATATCTACAATTTGTGGAGTCGCCATAGCAAGAATTCAATAGATTCACAATTTGGGTTTCTATGGAAATACCTTTTTTTGCTGAGTCAGGGCTTCCTTTCTTCAAATGTTTCAAATCTTGGTTGTCGTTGCTTTAGCTTCGATCTCTCTAAATTTATGATAACTCTGAGTGCAAAGTGATTTTGAAATCAAACAAGTTCCTTTTTATCCTCGAGACAGCTTGACCTAGTCATCATAAATGCTCATTTCCAAAAAGCTACCAAAACCCTTCACTACAGAACACAGTCGATTAGGATTGCTCCGCAATATGTAGCATTGACCCTTTTTCTTCCGATTTTTCTTCTAAGAGCTATGTCACATTAGATTTCATCATATGCCTTCGTGTCAGATTCTGGCACCCACTTTCTAGCTGGGGGATTTTGATTTTCCACACTGCTCCCCTTGAGCTAGAGTTCTCAATTTACTTCCCAGAGGAAGTATCTGCACCAGATACTGGTGCAGATTAATACCTGACTTCAATTACTTCCTTTTCGATCCATACCTTGTTCATTTCTTTCTTGGTTTCAATTAGATCAACCTTTTCTTTTCCCTTCTCATTTTTCTTCTCTATTTTCCTTTCTTCAAAATAGCGATCTCTTTTCACATTCTTGCTTCTGCAAAACCTTGCAATATGTCCAGATTTGTTGCAATTGAAACATACCACATTCTTTTGACCTTGATTCCTTCCATTGATTGAATTTGATCTGTATTGATTAGCCATGTGTCCAAATCTATTGCATGCAAAACACTTTCCATTGAATGATTGACTGATCCTAATATTTTGAAAATTAGTTCTTACTGAACTTCTGCATTCATTTGATCTGTGTCCCATTTTATAGAATGCATTGCACCTAATAGAATTCTAACTTACTTTACTTCTACATACAACAACTCTATGACCAACCCTATTGCAAGTGAAGCATTTACCTCTGAATGATTGTACATTCCTTCCATTGTTGAAACGTTTCCTAATTTGATTTCTACATTCATTTTCTCTATGACCAATTTTCTTACAATTGAAACACTGACCAAAAAATGATGGAGTTTTTTATTTATTCTTCTCCTATACTGAGTAGCCTTATGACCATACTTATTGCATGAATTACAATAACCATTGAAAGATGGGTACCTTTGAGCATTTGGTTGTCTGACTAGAGGTTTTATGGGTCTTCTTTGATTTCTAAACTGGTATCCTTTGTTTTCCCTTGACTCAGTGCTTATTTGACCATAGTTTGAACTTTCTCCTTTCTCAAATCCTTAACCATGTCTGTCATCAGCATTCTTCTGGCTAGCAATCATTTCATCAAGCTTTTTAGTACTTATCTTGAATTTTTCTTCAAAACTTCTGCCCTTTTCTAGGTTTATTTTTAAACTTATAATTTCTTTTTTGAGTTTTGCACAATCTCCTGATCTGTTCTTCACAATCCAATTTAGATCATCTTCTGCTCTTGTTCTTTCTATAACTTTTGCTTCCAAATTATTTAGGGCTTCATTTGCTGATAACAATTGGTCACTGACTTCTTTGTATTTGTCTTTGAATTTCTTGACTTGCTCTTTAAGCTTTAAGATGCATTCATCGACTTATTGCAAGTTTTCTTTCAGATCCCTAACCTTTGCTTTAGAATTTTCAAGATCCATAAGAGCTGCTTCTAGTTGGTTGTATCTCTCATAATTTCCATACCTTCTTGCTACCATGATCATACTATCTCAGATCTTCCTTAAGATGTTAAACTTTTTCTAAGGAACCTTGCTATGACACCAATTGTTGATTGTCAAAAACACTGAGACGGGGGGGGGGGGGTGAATCAGAATTCTATATATCTTTTCTTGCACTTTTACTTTTAACCATTTCAAAAGAATAATCCAATAAAAGCAAAATATACAACTGAATAGCATCCACAAAATCATGACACATCACACCAAGATTTTACATGGAAAACCCAAAAATGGAAAAACCACGAAGACGATTAGCTCTCAAATATATATTGCAATCTTTACAAAAATGATGTTCAGGCTTGGTCACTCCACGGGCCTAGAACATGCTGGCTTACTGCCATGAAGTACAACTAGATTTAGCAGGCTCACTGCCTCAACCCTAAACTTAGAAAGATTACAATGAGGGTTGTTAAACCCTATTGAAGGCTCACTATCGGCTCACTACCTTGATGATGAAAGCTTTCTTCCAAACATATTGTACATGAAAACTGAATACTGCTTAAGCATCTTCCACTATGCCAGGGTGCAGTCATTTAGCAACTGAATTCTAAATCCCATGTCTTCATTGCTACTGATCTTCTAACTTTACTCTTCTATTCACATCCTCACTTCACACACACACACACACACTTCTACACCACACACTCTCACTCAACCAAAATTCATCGCTCTTATGTATCTGCATCATGATTTAAGTGAAACGTGTACATAGAAAGATATACCTTGTCTCTCAATCCAATGCACTATGTGTCACGTGGACCCAAATCTTATCCCCAATGTGTTCATATAGGTTGGCTCTAATCATTCAATTACTTACATAGATCTTTCACACACTATCCTTTCTCCACATCATGATTTATCTCACCAGTCGGCCTGTTCCTCAAGAGCATGCTTAACAACTTCATCTATTGACTTACAACTTTTACTAAAGATCTCAAAACACCTTCCAAATCATATCAAGGACTCTTTACACATTCCCAATCTTACCCTTAGAACCGCAAGGTATTATATCATCTTGTGGAGAAATACAAACCATCAAAACTCAGACTCTATCTTTGTCAAACTCTGTCAAATACTATGCCGATACTTAGCAGCTTGTAGCTAACCTTCTGGTGGACTTTAGATCTCCTAACTCTAGAATAAGACACTTCATACAAGTGTTTACAACACCTTACAACCGCATAACAAAATACTTATCTGCGGAGGAATACAGACCTCTGCACTAGACCCTGTTCACTGTTCTTGCTATACCTTTTCTTACTCGGACTTAGATATTTCTTCAAGGTGACTTCTAGAGGAAGTCAACACTTAATCATTGAGGCATAACACTATCAAATATCAACTAACATCATACCTAAACTGTATTATTGAATCATCATCTATGGAGGCATACTATCCGACTTATTGTCCTCTACTCAGAATACTTTCCATACTTAACCATTTTCTATCAACTGGACCTGAAATCGAATATGCTCTTCCAGAGATATCTCTTCCTATTATGGTGATAGGATCTTTGAGCCTTGTTGCCATCAATGACAACATACAGGTTCATACCAGATCAGTGTCTCTTGCTAACATATTCTGTAGTACATAACTTTTTTTCTACAAAGGATAAAATTATGTTTCTTTTGAATTTAGATTGGTAACACCAATATATAAGGCATGCATTTGGTTTCATAATGTTTTGTTGAATTTTTTTAATTAAGTTTTGAAGTCAAACCAATTATAATTTAGACATAGGCGTATTTCATAAAACATAACTTTTTCTGTATGTATCGAAATTCTTTTTTTTTTCTTTTGTTGAAACAAGGACATCAATACCTAGGGCATAGATATTTTTCAGAATTTTTTTTCACTAATTTACTAATTTTCCATGTGTAGAATAGAGAACTTGATACTCAGTGAAAAACCTACAATCACAAGAAATAAAAAATAAATATAATAATCAAATTAAATATATTTAAAATTATACTTGTTGGGAAGCTTATAATAAGGACTACATACTTACAAAATAGAAATTTTAAATGAATTCATTTGATCCCCCAAAAGTTAAATCAAAATTAGTTTTTTATCAGCATTTTGATAGGTGTAGAGGAGAGTCCATTATAGGTGTGGTTTAAAACTAGCGGGCTTCTATCCAAGGGGGTTTGACTCTAAGAGAGTTTGATCAAACCCTCTTCAATTAAAATACTTTAAGTGGAACCTTTCAAGGATTAAATCATTATATCTCTAGTGCTTCACATCACATGTCTCCACATAGAAGTTGGTTTTATTCTTACCAAACTATTGATGGTGGTGTTGTTCTTATGGGAAAAAATGTTTCTTGTAAGACTGTTGGGATTGGGAGCATTAAGATTAAAATGTTTGATGGTATTGTGAGGACTTTGACAGAAGTAAGACATGTACCAAAACTTGAAAAGAATTTAATTTCCTTGGGAGTTTTTGATTTTGGAGGTTATAAATTTACATGTCAAGGTGGATCACTAAAAGTGTCCAAGGGCAATATGGTGGTAATGAAGGCTACAAATATTGGAAACCTTTATAAGTTACAGGGGAGTATTCGAATAAGTGAAGCAATGGTGGTATTTGAAAATGTAAATGAATCTACTCATTTATGGCATCAATGATTGGGCCATATGAGCAAGAAAAGGTTAAACATACTGGTAAACCATAAGTTAGTTCTAAATTTAAAATCTCTGAATTTGAGTTTCTGTAAGTATTCTGTTGTTGGAAAACAATGTAGACAGAAGTTTAAAATAGGAAGTCATACAAGTAATGGTATCATAGATTATATTCATTCAGATGTTTGGGGACCATCCCCTATAGTTTCATTTGGAGGATGGTCATATTTTCTGACATTTATAGATGATTACTCTAGAAAAGTGTGGGTCTATATATTCTTAAAAGGAAAGATGATGTGTTTATTGTATTTAAGCACTTTAAAGATTTGGTTGAAAAGAGTACTGGTAGGTCAATCGAATGTTTAAGAATAGATAATGGAGGTGAGTTCACATCTTTGAAATTTGAAAATTATTGCAAGGAAGTTGGGATCGAAAGACATAAAAGCATAGTTTACACTCCTCAGCAAAATGGTGTTGTTGAATGCATGAACATGACTCTTCTAGAGAGAGAAAGGAGCATGCTTAGTAATGCCAAGTTGGAGCAAGAGTTGTGGGCAGAAGCAATTAATACAACATGCTATCTGGTAAATCGGTCACCATCAATTGCAATAGATTGTAAGATTCTTGAAGAGGTATGGAAAGGTAATTCTTGTGATTACTCAAATCTGAAAATTTTTGGTTGTGATGAGCTTATGCTCTTATTTCAAAAGATCAGCGTTCTAAATTGGACCCCAAGTCAAAGAAGTATGTCTTTGTTGGTTATGGTGATGGAGTTAAGGGATATAGATTGTGGGATCCTACTACCCACAAAATCATCATTAGTAGAGATGTAGTTTTTGATGAATCTTCTCTCTTAAAATCAAACATAGTAGAAGCTGAAATGGAATAGCAACAAGTACAAGAACATCAGAAAATTTAGTTAGAAACTCAACAATCTTCAAAAAAGAGGGAGCAAGAAGAAGCTTATAAAGAAGAAGATGAGGATGTAGAAAATATATAGGAAAATGTGGAAATGCCACAACCAACTCTAAGGAGATCTACATGGGTCATAAATCCTCCTAAGAGGTATGATAATTATAATTTATCTATTACTTTGATTTCTAATGATGGGGAACCTAGTTGTTATTAGGAAGCAATGCATGTTATTGAAAGTGCTAAATGGAAAATAGCAATGAAAGAAGAAATGTATGCCTTGGAGATAAATAAAACGTGGTACCTGGTAGAACTTCGAAAGGGAAGAAAAATTGTTGGTTGCAAGTGGATTTACAAACTAAAGAAGGGTGTTGATGATAAAGTTGAAAGGTACAAAGCAAGATTGGTAGCAAAAAGGTATGCTCAAAAGGAAGGTATCAATTTCCATGAAATTTTTTCACCAGTTTTTAATCTTGTTTCTATTTGATTAGTATTGGCATTAGTTGCTTTATTTGATCTAGAGTTAGAGTAGCTAGATGTCAAAACAACATTTTTACATGGAGATTTGGAAGAAGATATATATATGGAACAACGAAAAGGGTTTTTTCAGGATCACAAAAGAAAATTTGTTTAGGAAATGGTACAAGAAGTTTGATTCCTTCATGGTGAGACAAAATTTTACAAGAAGTGAGTATGACCATTGTGTTTACTTCAAAAGTTTGGAAAATGGTTTATTTATTATCTTGTTGTTATATGTTGACTATATGCTTGTAGCAAGAAAGAGCATGACAATGATCAACAAGTTAAAGGGTCGGTTGGCTAGGACATTTGATATGAAGGATCTAGGAGCAACAAAACAAAATTTGGGCATGGAGATACACAGAGATAGGAAAAATGGTAAGCTTTGGTTATCACAGCAAAAGTATGTGGAGAAGATTTTTATGAGATTTGGTATGAATAATGTAAAACCAGTAAATATCCCTTTAGCTTCCCATTTTAAACTTTCTTCAATTTTATGTCCTATTAATAAAGAAGAAAAGGATTATATGTCTCGTGTACCATATGCTAATGCAGTAGGAAGTTTAATGTATGCAATGGTATGTACAAGACCAGATATTTCACATGCAGTTGGTGTTGTCAGTAGATACATGGCAAATCCAGGTAAAGAGCATTGGGTAGTAGTGAAATGGGTACTTCATTATCTCAAAGGCACAAGTGATTATTGTATTACCTTTAATTGTTGCAGTGGTTTGGTTTATGGATATGTTGATTTAGATTTTGCAGGTGATTTGGACAAAAGATCTACCTTGGGTTATGTCTTTACTCTTGTAGGAGGACCTATTTGTTGGATGTCAAATCTTCAAGAAACAATTGATTTGTCCACTACTGAGGCAGAATATATGGTTGTCTCACATGCATGCAAAGAGGCAATTTGGTTAAAGGGTCATTTGGGTGAGTTTGGAAAAATGAAGGATAAGGTGAATGTATTCTGTGATAGTCAAAGTGCTCTTCATTTGGCTAAAAATCTAGCTTATCACAGTAGGACCAAGCATATTGAAATTAAATACCATTTTGTAAGACAAGTTATTGATGGAGGTGGAGTAGCTCTTGAGAAAATCCATACGAAAAAAAATTGTGCAGACATGTTTACAAAACCAGTACTGCTAGAGAATTTGAGGTGGAGTTTGGCTTCTCTTGGCATGCATAAAAAGTGATGAATGGGCATGAATAAGTATTAGGTAAATTTTTGTCAAGGTGGAGATTGTTGGATTTGGGACAACAAGATAAAGCAAAGAAAGAAAGAAAGCTTACCTTTGAAAGAAAACAAAAATCTTTTGTTTTAAACCTAGTTTTTCCTAAAGAAAGAAAAAAACTACTTTCTTCTAAATTTAGTGATGGAAGTTATGTTGAAGATATTTTATATCTTTGTAGCCTTTCAAAAGGCAAGAGAATTGTAATTGCAGTTGTGTGAGAATTGTAAATTTTTCTTCCGAACAATAAGGATACTGATACTTTGCCCCATGGATGTTTCTCTGGCACATTGCTAGAATTTTACCACGTAAATCCTTGTGTTATTGATGTGTGATCATTTATTTTGTTTATTCATTATTTTTTTATTGTCTCTATTTTATTTGCAACTAATTTGTGCTACAATATTATATGATTCTAGGTTTTAAGTTTATTCTTTAAATCTCAAGAAATCTCAACAAGATTGTCTTATACTTTCCAATTAAAATTAGTTCAAGGCTTCCCAAGGGTTGACAAATGTAAAGATTTTGCTGCTACTAACAAAATAATATACTTTAATTCAGTGGGAAAAATGATGTGCATGTTTATAGAATCTAGTCTCCTTTTAATAAGGTTGTACTAGAACAAGCCAGTATTGATTTGGATACCCCTCCAAGGTAACCACTCAGACAACTTGAGCCTCCTACCCAAGAGAATATTTATATGGTTATCCAAGAGTTGGAGCAATACAAATCCACTATGAGAAAGGAAACTCCCCTTGAGCAAACAAAGGATAGAGGTGATGAAGGTGTGCTGCCAGAAGCTCCAAAGAAACCACAAGAAGTAATAGTTGAGTAGCAGCCAAATCTTTAGAGCGAGGATGAGTAGGTAGAGGTTAGCTTACTTAAACAGGTCCCAACACAAGACCAAGTAGTCTCCCTTGGTGATAAAGATCATGATCCAAAGGATCAACAATTGGAAGGTGACTAAGAAAATATAGTTCAAGAAGAGCAAGAAGTTCTAGTTCCTTCTCAGCAACAGGCTATGGAGACAACTAATGATAATTCTTTAGTTCATTAGTGGCTGCAAATAAGTCTTGATCAGAGACAAACTATAATAAAGCTAGCATCATTAGATTTTTTTGAGCCTAGTGCCTTCTCAGCAACAGGCTATGGAGACAACTAATGATAATTCTTTAGTTCATTAGTGGCTGCTATAAGTCTTGATCAGAGACAACCTATAATAAAGAGCACATCATTAGATTTTTTCTGAGCCTAGTCCCTTCTCAACAACAAGCTATGGAGACAACTAATGATAATTCTTGAGTTCATTAGTGGCTTCAAATAAGTCTTGAGCAGAGACAACTTATAATAAAGCCAACATCATTATATTTTTTGAGCCTAGTTAATAAACTAGAGGGATAAAAAGAAACCTAGGGTTCTATCCTCAATTTTTATAGACGGTTCAAGATCTAGGATTGAACAAATTCCACCTCCTACTATTGATAAAGATGATGGGGAGCTCTGAGCTAGAGGTTATTAGATCTCTACCATCAATCTTGGTCATTCTACTAGAGCTCAAAAAATAAAACTAAAAAAATTTGTGTCTACAGTAGTTAATTAAATGCATAAAGGCATGAGAGGACCAAGAGGGAGCTGAAAGAACAAGTCACTAAGCTGCATGCTTATGTAAAGCATTTGATAGCTCCACTACAATAAGAATATGGGAGTATTGCCCCTCAAGTAGTCTTGTAATAACAAGAGGTGGATGAGCTTGAAAAGATCAAACATGTGGAAAGGACCACTCAAAGTTGGCTTGAGGATGTTTATGACCAAGGATGCCAAGCCATAGATGAAGCAGTCTAAGCTCTAGGAGACTTTACTCAACTAAAAGCTGAAGTCGATGCTACAATAGAAGACTGCAGGGAAGATGAAGAGAATCACTCCCAAATTTTCCTAAGAATTGAGATGATGTGCAAGCAATCTCTTGAAGTATTGTTGACAAAAAATATTCTAATTGATAATAAATTGGATCTTCCTCACAAGTGGTTAGAATTAATGAAATTTAGAAGATAAACTATAGACAAGAGTACACAAGAGCCAGGACTTGTCATGTCACAAGTTTTGGATATTCAAAGTGATTGTTTTGATTTGTTAAGTGACATATAATAGGGTATAAGCCTTAAACCCAACTCTCAACACATTAATGGATTATAGGAGGAGAGAAAGAGTGAAATACTAGATCATAGTGGAGGATGACGTTCCTAGCCCATAGGTACCTATTCACACCTATTATTTGGGTGAACTAGTTCACAAATTACAAGTTGGACAATGCTTCTTGGGGAAATGAATTATTTTGTCTTTTGTGCTCACTCTCCCTTTAATATACTTGTCCTTATGTAATTATCCTCAAAAAATATATTTTTTCTTTTTATATAAAGTCAAAATGAGGAAGAAATTGTAGCCATTGGATCTAAGGTGGTTAGAAGATGAATGACTGATATGCATCTGCCCCAAATAATTAATTACATAATTATTGCCACTGAAGTATGCACCCTTGTCGAGTTGAAGAAAACTCAACTACCTAATGAAACATGGTATGATCTCACTAATTGTTGGCTCAGATAAGTTGAAAACAACCTCCAGAGAGGGATAGTTCCGCTGATACTTCACCTAAAACTACACTTAACTACTGTTGTTGTTATGAAAAGGGAGAGCGATAACATAAAACTAAACTTAAAACTTGTAGATATAGTAATACACCTGATGTTTATGAGTTTTTCTTGTGTATAGAATATACAATAAGACCATTAAGTTCAACTACAACATACACAACTTAGGTTTGAACATGCTTTACATGAGTGTTTCACAGAGAGGTTTCACTGTTTTTGATAGCATTTAGGAAGAATGCCAAATAGCCTTTTTTGAAGCTCAAATGGTTGATTTCACAGCTGAAAACTGCATAAAACTAGTAAAACACAACCTATGACTTGCAAAATACATGTATGTCTCCATAGAGGCAATGAGAAATTAGACTAAATCCAAGGACAAACACTATCATCACAAGAAACTATCAATAATTCCATGATATCACACAATATTTAGCTCTTCAAAAGGCAAAACATAGCTTATTTTATTGCTCCAAAGGTAAATTATAGCTGAATACAAGTCTGTTCATGCATTACATTGCTTGAAAAAATGAAATCTTACAGTGTTGTTTTGAGTTACAAACTTAGTAGAAAACTAAGAAAGAGCTGAAAAGTTACAATCTTTTTTCTTCCAACTAAAAAGCACTGCCTAAAAATGACCCTAGGCTACTCCTTTGATCTCCAACAACTGGAGGAGATATAGAATATGTTTTGAAGGACAAAAGGACACTTGTCCTTGAAGTGACTTAGTCAAACCTTCCTTGTAGTTGCTGTAGGAACATGGGCCTGATTTATCTCCATGAAATGCTCCATTGTGGCATGAAGATAGGAGGTAGTTGGGATGTGCAACTTGAAAGGTGGAACTGCTCCTTGAAATGCTCCAACAACTACCCTTGTCTTGCCAGATGCTTGGATGGCTGCTCTAACTACCCATAATGCTGCTATAACTACCTTCAAACCCACCTTGCATAATAACAGGACATGTCCCTCTACTATTTGAATGAGCCAAAACTTCTTTGGGCATTTGGAAAGAGTTGTGCCTCATTAGGAGTCTTCAAACTTCTCATAATTGTTATTGCCTTGAAAACACTCCTGACTTCATTCATTACTCCTGTAGGGTCTTTGACAAGGTTAAAATGGCCTGTAGTTGTCATTTTATTGAATTTGCAACCTTTGAAGATGACTAGAATTTCAATTTTTCACTGTTGCCCCTAGTTGAAATACATAGTGTGTATTTCAACCTTCTTATTTGGGTGATCCCACAATAGTGGGTTACACTTTTTGGCCAAAGTTGACATTGAAATGAAAATTTTGAAAAAAGTCTTCACTTTCGAACACCTATAGTTGCTAAACTGTGAGGAATTTGAAGATGATGTAAACTAGTGATTTGTCACATTTTGTCTGTAGATTCTAAATATGCTTTTTTAATTTTTTTTGCAATTAAATTGCATTTCTTTTTCCATCTCCTTCAATAACTAGTTTTTAACAGTAAACACCATTTTTAAAGAGTGATGTGTACTGTGTAAAACATAACTTTTTTCTATGAAGGATAAAATTCTAATTTTTTTGAATTTAGATTTTTAACTATGATATCTAGAGGATGCATTTGGTTTCATAATGTTTTACTAAATTTTTTCTTTTAATTAACTTTTGAAGTCAAACCAATTACAATTTAGACATAGGTGTACTATGTAAAGCATAACTTTTCTTGTATGTATTGGAATTCTTTTTTTTGTTGAATCAAGGACATGAATACCAAGAGGATAGATATTTTTCATAATTTTTTTTGGTAATATATTATTTTTCCACATGTGCAGAACAGAGAGCTTGATTTTCGATGAAAAACCTATGTTTAATTAAACTAAAAAAAAGTATAATAAAACCAAAATATATTAAATTTATACTTGATAGAAAGCTTGTTTCGAGGACTATAATCCTCCAGATGGGTTTGTCAAGTTGATTCCATTTTGATCCTCAACCTAGGCCTGAAAACCCAAAAATATGCATAAAATTGCAGTTGGAGAGGGGCAAGGGTAAAATAGGGGGTTCGAATGAAAGGGGGTTCAAATGAACCCCCTTTCATAAGAACCCTATAAAATAACATTAAAAAAATGAAAGAACATTGACGGGGGTTCGATCGAACCCCTTATTTTATTGAAAAAATGTGGCCGACACAAAGGGGTTCATTCGAATGGGTGGGTTCAAACGAACCCATTTTTGGGTTCTAACGAACACCCCTGTTCGACCGAACCCCTCTAAATTTTTTTTTTGGTGCATGGGCAATTTTCCTTCCTCAATGCAATTGTAACCCAGATATGTGGGATCATGCATTTTCCATAATCTGACATGCCTGAAACTTTTCTAGCATGATTCAGTGCATGTTGATGATGATGGTGACCCTGTCAATGTGTAGACGATGTTTGATAATGTTCTTTATTTCTTGTCAATGTCGGTGCTTAGCAACTTATGAGTGTACATCCATGCCTAAATAGGTTTTGTAGTATTCCTTTCAAAGTATTTTAGACCTCAAATCTCCTATAGGCTTGAGACCCTCTTGAGTCTTTGTATTATGCAAGCTATGAGTCTCTAGACCTCTATCACATTGTTTTTTCAAACAATCAATTTCCTTTGTATGTTTTTAACATTATTACCTCATCACTATCTTTATCATAGTTATTTGTCAACAAAACCATAGTCATATTGTCCCTCATGTTCTATCTCTACCTTTAATTCAATATCAATAGTAACTCATGGATTTATGAGGTAAAAGGATGTTAACTTGGAAAGTGTCACTTCATAGTTAGTATAAAACTTCTTCAATATCAATACTGCCCTGTATGTTTAGTCCCCTTTAACTACATGTGTTGTTTATGATGATAGGACAATCTCTTTAGTCAAAACTAATGATTTTAACCTCAAAGATCTTTGACAAGCCACTGGGTTGTTGATAGAGTTCCTTCAAGACTTCATACACCATTGATAAGACTGTGTTAATCTCCTCTACCTATGTAGACTTTAGGCTTTCTTAATGCTTCCATATTATGTTCACAGTGCTTCCTTGTTTTCTTGGTATGTATTGACCTTGTGTTCTCTCTTCCTAAGTCTTTACATCTTGTCACTATTGTTTTACTGACTTGTATTATTTGTATATTGTCTATGACTTGCATATACTGTCGTTAAATCATTCTAGACTTATAGGTCTCTGCCCTTAATCAAAACCAGTAGTCTCTCACTATTTGAATCATATATCTCTGCAAGCTTATAATATACTTTGTATTCTTTGCATTCAGTCTTCTCAGGCTATTTTTTATCATCACCATTTCATTGACTTTGCATGTACTATAAGTCTCTTAATCACTGTCAATATATCTCTGCTAACACTTCATACCTCAAAAACGACTATCTCTGCTTGCTAGGGTTCCTTGACTCTCTCTTAGTCCTTCTGTTGGGACAGGAAAATTTTGAAATTTTTCTATATTCCTATCCACACCCATGTCTAACCAAATCAGAACATTATACCCCCAAAATCATAATAACAATCGATAAAATTTCACAAACATAAAGATCCCTACCATAACTATTTGTCTCACCTCCCAAACCGTAATTTGAAAAAACCCTCATTTCTTTGATTTCGGCAAGACCTTAGTTTTTCATACTGATCCATGTTCCATTTGAAGCAAACTAGATGTGTATCGACATGAGGAGTATGGTTGGAATGAAAGTTTCAAGAATCTCCGATAAAAGAAGTTATGCTGATGACCCCTTATCAGAAGGAGAATCCCCAATCACACCGAATGAATTAAATATGAGGACCATCGAGATGAGAAAGTATTGTTGGAAAATACTCCAAACATTCCCCCGACAGCGTAGATCACACCGATGGGAAAATTTGACAAGAGTCCTACTGAACAACTCAGGGAACGGATAGAACTATCGACTCATCAGGAAGAAATGCACATCGGAGCGAGAAATTAATGTTTCTCTGACCTTATGATGTCTCAGTGACCATAAGGCATTTTCAGCAAAAGTCATACCGATATATGTCAAGGATATAACTCATCGGCAAAAGGAATAGATTGGAGTACGATTTATAGGTCATGCTGAATCTATAGTCACAACGACAAAGGATTTCGGTGACATAAAATTGTGATCATTCGGATGAAAAATGAATAGAGAGGAAGGCATTAGGGAAACAACAAGGATCAGATGAATCAAATGAAGTCATCTCGACAGCATATGTTGTTCTGATGAAGATAATAACCACCCACATTGATGAGACTCTTTTCGACAGGTCATGTGTGTTAAAATGACTAGTGATATCGATGTTGACTTCTTGGGTCTTACCAATTTCACTAGCCTGCCTTGTAAAGAAATCGATACAATTTCGAGAAGACTCACACCGATATAAATAATTAATAATGGAGAGATTTGAAATATTGGAATAGGATGTTGTTCTCACAATGATAGTGTTCATTAGGCTGACAATAGCTTCTATGATCATTCTTATATCGGATAGGCTTTGAAATGACTCGTCGATATAAACATATAAATGCTTTCATGAAAAGTGACATCAAGGAAATAAACAAAGGGTCATAGCGATTGAGTCTTCTGCAAATATTCATGCAATAAGAAGCATTTAGATCGCACTAACATTACAAAAGTCCTGTCGATGAAGGACGTTATGACAATGTGACATTTCACAACAATTATGGACATTAATGCACTGGAAGTAGTAATTACAGGCCGAGAAGAAATCCCTTGAGAGGTCACTCTAAATCATTGCGATTGTGTTTCAAAGAATTGTCTAAGAAGAGGACACGAGAAAGAATTTGGAGGGGAAAACAGAGGAATTTGGGGATCACCTCAGGCAACAGGTAGACCCATAAACCTCTATGTAGTGATTTAGAATTTGCATTTTCTATTCGGAATTATAACAAATGGAGACACCAGTAAAAGGCAAGGGTAGAAAACAACAAGGTGAAACTAGTAAACCTAAGAAACAAAAAATTGATAAAAGCCCTGATGAAAAGATGAAAGAGAGAAAACTAAATTAGGATTTGACAGACCAATTGCCTGGGTCTACCCCTAAAGCCCGAAGGTCTGCACAACTCAATGTGGAGGTAGAGAAGTTAGAAGACAAATGCAAATACCTAGGAAATGTATGGACACCAATCAGAGGCTATGATTTGTTTAAATTCCATTATGATAGAAGATTTAGAAATGTCCCAGTGTCTAATCCATGGCATTTGAATTTGGGCAAATTGGTCATCCCGGATGTGTTTGTGAATGTGGAACTCCTAAAACTTTTGTCTAAATATAAGAATCCTAGCTTGAAAGCCATATACAATCCACAAGGATAGCCTATTATACACTTATCCCAAAATGTCATTTGTGAAGTATTTGATTTGGATTACTTGTGCATACTTCCCATAGTATATGAGGATTTAGACAAAGAATACTAGAGGATGGACACCACATACAATGGATGGAGATTGCTTCTCCACAGGCCTAGGGCAGAGGGAAAAATAGTACCTTTTGATGACAATGATGGACCTCCATTTCATGTGTCCTTGTTTGAACCTTACATGCAATACACTTATTATTCCATTGACCAAGTCCTAGGGTCAGATGTTCCTGATTTCATGATAATTCCATTAATGGTGATAGCAACAGATATCTAGTGTCATAATGCTAGGCAATTTGACTATGTTGCTTATATTTTCAGAAAGATTGATTCTAGCCTAATTGCAATTCAAAAAAATGCTCCAACAGTCTCTTTTGATAATTATTCACTCCTCATGCATATGGTATTATACTATGGCCAGGAAATGGAAATATGGCCAAGTGAACTCAGAATTGCTCAAGTAGACAAAAGGGGACAAAAGTCACCTATCCAGATGTGGACAAGGGTATGGGATAGTAGGTTTGCACACTCCAGTTACATTCATTTTGAAGAATATTTTGTAAAAGTGTTGTATAGATACTTTAACCATCCTTGTGAATATTCATTATCAGATGAAATAAAAAGGTTTCTCAAACCAAAAGATTTTGGTGGTCCCCGACTATCTCTCACAACTGGGGAGATTGGTATTGTTTTGAGGATTCAACCATGGTCAGAATTTATGGTTTTGAAGATACCCCATTTATATTGCCCAAAATAGTTCCTGATACGATTGCTTACTTAGATATAGTCAGGCAAATGAACTATTCTAATGTGATGAACTTAAGTGCCTATGACAAACAGTCCTTCATGCCTAGTACTCTATGCTTCGAGGATTTTACTGTGGTGTCTAAGGAAGGTTATGGTCTCATCAGGGACAAATTAATGCATTACAACATGAGGTGTGCAGAGGCAAGAAAAGGATTAGATCCTGAGGGTTTCATTGATTTTTCTAGAAGAAAACAAAATCTCAATGGATATACACATATTCCATATCCACATGATGATATGATTAGGAACATGGAAGAATCTGAAGTTAAATTGGTAATTGAAAAATATAATAGAGAACTAGATGAGAAGAGAAAACAACTTTTAGAAATAGAGTTGTTGTCTTCTGGTGATGAGGAATCTGTAGGAGAAGAGGAGCCACATGAACAGACAACTAGAATCTTTAAACAAAAAATGAAATTTTATCAACTATCTAATAGAGAGCAGGATGAAGAGGGGCCTGGTGATGAGGATCCTCGACAGTTAGCATATGATTCTTTCATTGCAGATGATTAATTTATTTATTCTCAGGAATTTAAATCATTTTTATATAAATGCAAAGGAAAAGAACTCAAAGAATCAGTTGATGATGTCACAGCTGATAATGAAAAACAATTGATGGATGTTTTAAAAACAACAATAGACAATGAATTGAGGGTTATGACTCCTAGCAGAGGTAGACAATTACTTAGAGAAGCGGGTGTCGTGATATTTCCTGGACATGACATAAATTATGCCTTGGTGTTTGATAGTTTCTTGCATAATATTGATGACAAATACAAACTCACTCCTGAAGGTGTCACAGAGGTATTCATGGGTACCAAGTATAACAATGATGAAAACTCACTCATGATATGGGCCTTATACCCTCCTCATAAGAAGACTGCCATTATAGATACTAAAAAAACCTTTTGGCATGTTATGACTTTGAAAGTAGGAGAAACTGATTCTTTGATTTCTGCAGACATTGGTATAAATGTTGCAAAACTAAATAAAGCACAAGCTCAAATGCTGATAAAGGAACGAGATGCATATAAATTGAGTTGTGAAAGATTAACAAAGGAAAATGATTTCCTAAAAGATACTGTCAAGAATGCCTTTGGAGGATCAGTTAAAAGATTAACCCAAGGAGAAAGTTCACAAAGTGCCTAGTCACCATCTGTTGATCAAATAGCCAAGGTTCAAATTGACACACTTGCAATAGTACTATAGAATAGGCATATCAATATGATGCATTGGATGAATAAATTCTGGGATGTCTACTATGAGAACCATAAGGTGATCCAAGAACATGAAAGGTTAAATAATAGGCTTCAAGAGAAATTCCATGAGATACAGAGTAGGGATACTCTTAATAGTACAGGTACCTCTAGTGCCAAAGATTTGATTGAACAATATAAGAAATATCATGACTAGCTTCAAAATGACGCCAAGGAATGTGTTGAGGCTTCAAAGGCTGGTATACCTATGTTGTTCAGAAATGATAAAGAGTTGAAGAGAAAAGATGAATGGATTAAATAATGCCAGGTGGTATTATAGGAGGCTTTAGGAGCTCTCAAAGATAAATACTTAGCATTTGGGGATGCCTGCAAACACTTGGAAAAGATGGTGATGATAGATGTGATTACAAGAAATGCTATAGAATTTGTTGATACACATCGAAGCCAAGAGTACCTAGATCATGTTGCTCAGATATACCTATGGCTTAGCAGGGCTTAGGGTCATTTTCTTTGTTATTGTTATGTTAATCCTTTTAATTCTCAAAAGACATTTTGAAGAGTTATGTCTCTTCACAAATATTTCTATATAAGCTGGACATATGATGATCAATTATCATCAGCAGTAGGAGATAATAGAAGAAGTTCATAATATTTTAAAAGACCATGTTGCAAGTATTATATTGAAGAAGTTAATAGAAGATCTCTAATTCTGTGGTTTTATATTGGCATCAATTGTTTGTTGAAAATATTCAGTTATTTGGTTGTCTCCAGTTCAGTATTTCTTTATTATTCAAATTGATATATCAAGTATATATTTAATTTGTCAATGCACATTTGCTGTATTTGTGTGATTTGATTAATTGGTTTCCTTAAAAGGAATTAAAATCCTTGTGGTCAGTCACAGTAATCTGGAAGTATCGATTTGGATCGCTAAGAAGAACCACATAATTAGGATTTTCATTCTGTCTCCAAGTTGATATTATCTATTGTTCTTGCATAGTTCATTCAATTGGTTCCTTCAAGAAAGGATTAAAATTCCTTCTGGTGAATAACAAGAAATCTGATTGTGCCAGTTGGATATTAAGAAGAGTCTGTCAATCATTCCCTTGCGCGTTTATACAAGTTATAAACTGAAGTATTGTGCCAAACAGTTAGAATTATTGCCCCTTATAAGCCATTGGTCTTAGATTTTCACTTAACTCTATTTACCCAACAAGGCACTGGTCTTACTCATTTCAATAGTTAAATTCATTTATCAATTTTTACCTTGATATTGCTTATACAATTTATAACAAATCATCTTTCATATATTAAATATAGAACTAGTTAGCAAGCTTTCATCTATTCCACACCATTTGCCACTGTGGGTAGATCCATTAACCTAGTCACTAAATTTACACTCATTTAATCTGCTTTAACTTTCAAGGTCTACCCACCTAGGTATAGCAGTGCCTAAAGTGGAGGGAGTCATTAACCTTATAGTTTAACTCCTTTGCGTTAATTCAAAACCGTTGCCAATCTTATCATAGAGTATGGCATCCTCTTAGGATTTGCAACCTACATTTTTGAGACCTAACAAATTGGTGACTCTACTAGGGATCGAAATACAAAGAACCTTGGTGGCGACTGTAGAACCTGTTATAATGGAAATTTAGTACCGAATGGATGGTAGAAGATCCAAGATGGAAGGGATGAAGTTACAATCATCCCCACCAATTAGAGCCATTCCTAAGAAAAATAGAGCATCAAATTATTTTCATCAGAATAATAATCATGAGGCTCAAGAGGATAACACAGAACAAACTATCATAACTCACAATAGTTTTACCCCTCTGCATGAATCAAATGAGAATTTGTCTCAAATCAATAGAGTAACTGATGATATATTGGAAAAGTACAGACCTGATCCTCAAGAACAGCTTGAGTCTGAAGCATGGGCCATGAAGGAAATTGATCAGAGGCAAGCTGAATATGATTATAAAATATCACTACAGCAAGGAGAGGGGATAAAATATGGATTCATGAATCAAGAGGTGATTAAAAGTCCAAAGAATACAAGGAATATAAATGAAGTGCAACAGAATGTGCTTAAGCTCCAAGAAGAGCTTGAAATGATCAAGATAGAGGAAACTAAGATGCTGTTAAAATAGGAGATTCAACAGATAAAGAATGGGACTAAAATAGCTACCCCAAAATAAATACCTCCACATAGAGGAAATACTTTGAAGAACCCACAACAAAACTTGCACCAAAATATAAGTGGTGCTTCCAATCTACAAGCATTCAGAAGTCATATCCATCAGAATACCCTCCCGAATAATCCTAGACCACCTCTCATACACAACACCTCTCAACATATGGCTAATCCATACCCACCCCCTGGCCAATAGTATTGTAGACCACAATATCCTCATATGAACCCCCACATGAACCCACAACATCAACATGCTTATCATCAGCCTCCATGTAGATATAATTACTACCCTAACCCACCACCCATGAATGTTCCTCCCCAGAACCTCACAAACATATGCGGGCAATTTGATCTGATTGGCTATCAATTGTATCCATACCCCTTTGACAGTAGTTGGAGAAATATAGTTCCTAAGTTCACTAGAAACAATGCAGTATTAGCTGAGGATCATATCAAAAGTTTCAACGCCTTTGTATAAGATATTAGTATGGAATATGAAGATATTAAAATGAGATTATTCATGATGTCTCTGACTAAAGATGCAAGCAACTGGTTCAACAGCTTACCAGATGGCTTAATCAGTTCCCTAACAGATTTCCATAGTCAATTTAAGGAGCAGTATGGCAACCAGTATGCCCCTGAGTTTGCGTTGCACGAATTGATAAGTATCCAAAAGTACCAAAATGAGTCAGTATATGATTTCAATATGAGACTCTCTAAACTGCACAACAAAATACCACATGGATCTAAATTGACTGACCCAACAGCATTAAGTATTTATTTGAAAGCATTTGATCCTAAGACAGGGTATGAACTTAGAAACCGGTGCCCTATGACCTTAGCTAAAGCACATAAAATAGTGTTGACTATTGAAAACAATAGAAAGGCTGCAGGCATGATCAACAAAAGAGATAATCCCAGAATTTCTCAAAATCCAAATATTCAACAAAATAAATAGGAAAGTCAGCATAGAAATGAAAGACCTAGGTTGCATGATATGCCATATAATACAAATTGGAAGGATGGGAGACCTATTGAAGGCAGCAAAAAGCAACATTATGGAAAAGATACTCCTGATCCTCTGAAGAGAAATGGGGCACATATGGTAGAAGATAATCCATGGTGTTTAGTGTACAATTTACCACACTCACTTGAATATTGTGTAGTGGCTAAAAAAGTACAACAGGAAGAAGCATTATATGACTATAACAGAGACAACCACACAATAAACATGATGCAAGATGCACCCTACTTGCTAAATGAAGACTATTCTTCTATAGAAGAAGAGGGATATGAATATGATGTGGGGAACCAGAAACATCATATCAACATGGGAAAACAAGAAGTATTCTCAGATCAGGAGGACAGCTACAAGGGACCTACTTGTTATCATAACAAATCATCATATGATCAGTGGAGAAAGCCCACTAAGGAAAGGGAAGTTCTTACAATAGCTGTAGTTGCCCAAGCTAAAAATGCCTATAATCTAAGGAACATGACAATGAATAAGGAACAAGGAACACCTGGGAGTGTCTTTATAAAAGATCAAAATTACAAATGGAATAACGCAAAGTCCTCATCTAAAGAACTAAAAAAATTGAGCAAAATAAAACAAAAAACAAATCACCAATTCAAGAAAAAGAACATATAAAAACAGAAAGGAATGATCAGATTATAGCCCATTCATTTGACATTGCTCATGCAATATCTCAGGTGAAGATATTAGTACCGCTTTTGGAAATGATGAAGATAGATAAATACAGAAATACAGTGGTTAAACTAATTTCAAATATACCAAATCAAAAATATAAGGAATAAGAGATTAGAACAAACAATGTTCAGCAAGAAACAATCCAAGTTCCTGAAGTATATCTGGGTGATGCCCTAACAAAGAACCCCTCACAAGTGGACCCTTTCTACACCACCTTATTAATCAGAAATAGGCTAGTGAAGAACTGCATGATTGATTCGGGCGCAACCATGAATATCATGCTGATAGCAGTCATGGAAGAACTAGGAATGTGGGTTGACACTACATTTGGTAAGTGTTATGTGATGGACAATAGGTCTATCCCAGTTGTGGGCATTATGAAGGATGTGGAAATAAAACTAGCTTCATACCCTGAAGCAACCTATAATATTGATATCACTGTGGTTGATATTCCACCATATTATGGAATGCTCTTATCAAGACAATGGGCTGCAATGGTATGGGGGACTGTCCAATTAGATTTATCATATACCACAATACCAGTATGAGGCAAAGAGATCAAGATGTGTAGGGAGCCAAGATATGAGAACATCATAGAATGCTTAGATCAAAATCAAATAAATCTATTCTGTGTTACAGATATGGGAACCTTCAAAATTGAAAAAAGTCAGCCAGAATTGCAAAATAATGATCCAATGTATATAGAATCTAAGAAAGAGGAGAATGATGTGTGGAAAATGTATTTTGATGGTGCATGTAGCAAAATGGGAAATGGGGTAGGAGTATTATTTATTTCACCAATAGGTAAAACTTTCAAATACTCATTCTTATTGACATTTGAATGCACAAACAATGTAGCAGAATATGAGGCTCTACTCATTGGTTTAAATATTTCCATCAAGCATAAGATAAGAAAGCTGGCTATATACGGGGATTCGGAATTAGTTACTTCTCAAGTAAGAGGGAAATATTTATCCAAAAACAAAAGGTTGAAGCAATTTAGAAATGCTGTCTGGGATGATGTTGAGTTGTTTGATGCCTTCTCAATCAACTGGATTGATAGATCAAAAAATATTATGGCAGATTTTCTAGCTAATATTGCATTAAAAAGGGATGATATCACATTGGGGGGTATTACGGAAATTGAATTCAAAACTAGACCCACTATTCTGGATAATGTCCATAACTAGCAAGTGTTTAATAATGATACCAATATAATCAAATTCTTACATTGTGTCAATCACTATGAAAACAAAGAGATTGATTTTAATGAGTTTGTGGAGGAACATGATGGAAAAGAAACTCTCTTTGGTTAAGAGATAGTTCAACTAAAAACAAACAAAATACCTAAGGGATTCATAGTATTAGAGAAAGTGTTTGATGGATGTGACAGATTTAAAATGAAAGACACACCCATAGTACAGAATGATCTTGAAGAAATTAATTTGGGGACGCAGGCAGCCCCAAAGAATGTATACATTGGAAAGAAGCTCAATCCCAAAATCAGGAGCATGCTCATCAACTTACTCAGGAAGTATAGACATGTATTTGCATGGTCATATGATGACTTGAAAGCATATAGGGAGGATCTTTTTCAGCATGAAATACCATTAAAGCCGGATGCTAAACCATTTAGGCAAAAGTAGAGGCCTATTAATCCCACACTGGCCCCTAAAATGCTTGAAGAACTCACAAAACTAAGAGATTGATCTATTATCAAACCCATTAGGCATTCTTCTTGGGTTTCTAATTTGGTGCCTGTCAGAAAGAAAAATGGTGATATTAGATTATGTGTGGACTTCAAGAATCTAAATAAATCCTCTCTTAAGGACAACTATCTCGTTCCTAACATGGAAGCAGTAATTGCAAAAAGTTACAGGGTGTGAACTATTGTCCATGATGGATGGTTTCTCAGGATATAATCAGGTGAAAGTCAAAGAATCAGAACAATATAAGACTGCATTCACCACACCATGGGGAATGTATGTGTATTTAAGAATGTCATTTGGACTCACGAACGCTGGAGCAACATTCCAAAGAGATGGATGTGGCCTTTGCAGAACTGATTAACAAAATCATGGTAGTATATTAGGATGACATGATAGCATATTCCAAAAAGGCTAAAGATCATTGTACACATTTAGAGAAAATTTGTATTAAAGCCTTAGAATATGGAATTTTGTTGAATCCTAAGAAGTTGCATTTCACAGTAACAGAGGGCAAGTTGCTTGGTCACATAGTCTCAAAAGATGGAGTAAGAATAGATCCTGAAAGAGTAAGAGCCATTGACCAAGTTCCCATTCCTAAGAATGTAAAAGCTCTACAATCATTCTTTGGCCAAATCAACTTTGCCAGGAGATTCATATCAAATTTTGCAGAGATTGTTAGTCCCATATGAAGAATGTTAAAGAAGAATTTAGAAGTGAACTGGATAGTAGAAACATTAGAGGCATTTGCCACCATTAAGAAGGCAATCAAGGAAGCCCCAATTCTGGTATCTCCTGATTTAGTAAGCCATTTTAGCTATTCTCATTTGCCTCATATCATACAGTTACAGTAGTAATGTTGTAGAAAAATGATGAGGGACATGAACAACCCATTTCATTTTTTAGCAAGTCTCTTCAAAATGCAGAGTTAAAATATGGCATAGTTGAGAAACATGTGTATGCATTGGTGAAAGTAGTCAAAGCTTTTAGGCCATACTTGGTGGGAGCTGAAATAATAGCATACGTGCCTAATGCTGTAGTGAAAGATGTATTAGTCCAAACTAAGGTCATGAGCAGATGGTGCAGATGGGTTAATAAAATTCAAGAGTTTAATATTGAAATTCAAATCACCAAACTAGTGAGAGGACAGGGTCTTGCTAGACTAATGGCCGAAAATAATCTTGAGGCGTCTCATATATGTAATACTGATGATGTTAATAACATGAGTTTTAGCATTGAGCATACTCCATGGTATACTGACATCATATATTATCTGAAACATATGAAATGTCCTGAAGGATATGATAATAACAGGAAAAGGACACTTAAATTACAGGCTTCAAGTATGTATTTATCGATGGAGATCTTTATTGGAAGAATAGGCATGGTATTCTACTACTATGCCTAGATGAACATCAGTCAAAACATGTCATGAAAGAGTTACATGAAGGAGTATGTGGAGGGCACTTCTCAGCAAAAACTACAGCTCACAAAATCCTGAGGGCTAGATACTATTGGCCTAGAGTTTTCAATGATTCATATCGTTATACAAGAAAATGTGAGGCATGCCAGAAATTTTTAGGAAAATTAAAATATCAGGGAGCACTACCCTTGAAACCTATGCAGGTGGAAGCTCCATTCTATCAATGGGGAATTGACTTCATAGGAGAGATTGCAGAAAAGTCAAGTGGAGGACACAAATGGATTCTAGTGGCAATAGATTACTTCACAAAATGGGTGGAAGCAATACCAACTAAACAAGCAACATGAAAAGTGGTGATCAATTTTTTAATGGAAAACATTATATTTAGATTTGGCACACCGGTGAGGTTGATTATAGACAACACAATGTGCTTTAGGTCTGATGAGTTCAAAAATTTATGTAATATATATGGCATCACTGTGTCTTATGCTACCCCTTATCACCCACAAGCAAATGGGCAGGCAGAATCTAGTAATAAAATCCTTTTGAAAATTATAAAAAGAATGTTGGAAGGAAACAAAAAGGCATAGGATTCAAAGTTGAGAATGGTTGTGTGGGCTGATAGGATTATTGTGAAGAGAGCAATTGGAAGATCTGCTTTTGAATTGGTGTATGGAGTACAAGCAAGGATGCCATTAGAAAATCTTCTACCAGTTTATAAATTTGTTCTTCAAGAGGATTTAAATATTCCTGAACCAATGGAGGAAAGAATAGAACATTTTGCAGAACTTGATGAGACGAGGAGAATGGCTCAGAAGTAGAACATCAAATTGCAATCACAAGTAAAGTACCTTTTTGACAAAAAGGCCAAGGATAGAAAATTTGAGATAGATGACTTGGTATTGATGTGGAATGCCAGATGCCAAGAGAAAGGAAAACATGGAAAGTTTGAAGCCTTATGGTTGTGTCCTTTTGTTGTCATTGGAAAAGGAGGAGATGACTCCTACTATCTGCAAAATATGTCTGGAGAAGAGCAGGAATTGCCAGTGCATGGACAATTTCTGAAACCTTTCATTTCATGAAAGCATCAAAATCATGCACAAAGAGAAATAAGTGTTGCCAATGCATGGACAACTCTTAAATAATTCTCAAAGTACTCTTATTCCATGCACAGTAGTTTAGGGTAATCAAGAGAGATTAGGATCTACCAATACATGGACAGTCCTATGAATCCCTAAAAAAAAAAAATCTTTTCCATGTACAATAGTATAGGATCATCCTCATTTTACGTCATTGTCACTTCCAGCACCCATTCTCATTTCATCCATATATATTCCTAAAATGTTGTAAAATTGTCATCCCCGATGAATAAAATACCTGGTCTACTCTCCCAGGAGATCTAAATTCTTGTTATACCCGTAAGGGGTATACATCCTAGACAGAGCCACTGTTGGGATAGGAAAATTTTGAAATTTTTCTATAGTCCTATCCACACCCCTATCCAACCAAATCATAACATTATACCCCCAAAATCATAATAACAATCAATAAAATTCCAAAAACATAAAGATCCCTACCATAACTATTTGTCTCACCTCCTAAACCGTAATCTGAAAAAACCCTCAATTCTTTGATTTTGGCAAGACCTTGGTTTTTCATATCGACCCATGTTCCATTTGAAGCAAACTAGATGTGTATCGGTATGAGGAGTATGGTCGGAATGAAAGTTTCAAGAATCTCTAATAAAAGAAGTTATGCCGATGACCCCTTATCAGAAGGAGAATCCCCAATCACACCGAATGAATTAAATACGAGGACCATTGGGATGAGAAAGTATTATTGAAAAATACTCCAAACATTCCCCCGACAACGTAGATCACACCGATGGGGAAATTTGACAAGAGTCCTGCCAAACAACTCAGGGAATAGATAGAACTATCGATTCATTAGGAAGAAATGCACATCAGAGCGAGAAATTAATGTTTCTCCAACCTTATGATGTCTCAGTGACCATAAGGCAATTTTTGGCAAAAGTCATACCGATATATGTCAAGGATATAACTCATCGACAAAAGGAACAGATCGGAGTAGGATTTATAGGTCATGCTGAATCTATAGTCGCAACGACAAAAGATTTTGGTGACATACGATTGTGATCATTCCGATGAAGAATGAATAGAGAGGAAGGCATCAGGGAAACAACAAGGATCAGATGAATCCAATGAAGTCATCCTGACAACATATGTTGTTCTGATGAAGATAATAACCACCCACATCGATGAGACTCTTTCCAATAGGTCATGTGTGTCATAATGACGAGTGATATGGGTGTTGACTTCTTAGGTCTTACCAATTTCACTAACCTTCCCTATAAAGAAATCGATACACATTTCAGGAAGACTCACATCGATATAAATAATTAATATCGAAGGATTTGAAATATTAGAATAGGATGTTGTTCTCACGACGATAGTGTAAGTCAGGTCGACAATAGCTTCTATGATCATTCTTATATTGGATAGGCATTGAAATGTCTCACCGATATAAACATATAAATGATTTCATGAAAAGTGACATCGAGGAAATAAAACAAAGGGTCACAGCGATTAAGTCATCTGCAAATATTTGCGCCATCAAACACATTTAGATCGCACTGACATTACAAAAGTCCTGCCGATGAAGGACATTATGCCGATGTGACATTTCACAATGATTATGGACATTAATGCACTAGAAGTAGTAATTACAAGCTGAGAAGAAATCCCCTAAGAGGTCACTCTAAATCATTATGATTGTGTTTCAAAGAATTGTCTAAGAAGAGCACGTGAGCAAGAATTTGGAGGGGAAAACAGAGGAATTCAGGGATCACCTCAGGCAATAGGTAGACAAATAAAATCTCTGTGTAGTGATTTACAATTTCAATTTGCTATTCAGAATTATAACAAATGGAGACACCAGTAAAGGGCAAGGGTAGAAAACAACAAGGTGAAACTAGTAAACCTAAGAAACAAAAAATTGATAAAAGCCCTGATGAAAAGATGAAAGAGAGAAAACTAAATTAGGATTTGATAGACCAATTACCTGGGTCTACCCCTAAAGCCCGAAGGTATGCACAACTCAGGGTGGAGGTAGAGAAGTTAGAAGATAAATGCAAATACCTGGGAATTGTATGGACACCAATCAGAGGCTATGATTTGCTTAAATTCCATTATGATAGAAGATTTAGAAATGTCCCAGTGTTTAATCCATGGCATTTGAATTTGGGAAAATTGGTCGTCCCGGACGTGTTTGTGAATGTGGAACTCCTAAAACTTTTGGCTAAATATTACAATAACAGCATGAAAGCCATATGCAATCCACAAGGAGAGCCTGTTATACACTTATCCAAAAATGCCATTTGTGAAGTATTTGATTTGGATGACTTGTACACACTTCCCATAGTATATGAGGATTTAGACAAAGAATACTGGAGGATGGACACCACATACAATGGATGGAGATTACTTCTCCATAGTCCTAGGGCAGAGGGAAAAACAATACCTTTTGATGACAATGATGGACCTCCATTCCATGTGTCCTTGTTTGAATCTTATATGCAATACACATATTATTCCACTGGCCAAGTCCTAGGGTTAGAGGTTCCTGATTTCATGATAATTCCATTAATGGTGATAGCAATAGATATCCAGTGTCATAGTACTAGGCAATTTGACTATGCTACTTATATTTTCAGAAAGATTGATTCTAGCCTAATTGCAATTAAGAACAACGCCCCAATAGTCTCTTTTGAGCATTATTCACTCCTCATGCACATGGTATTATATTATGGCCAGGAAATGGGAATATGGCCAAGTGTATTCAGAATTGCTCAAGTAGACAAAACGGGACAAAAGTCGCCTGTCCAGATGTTGATAAGGGTATGGGATAGTAGGATTGCCCACTCCAGTTACATTCATTTTGAAGAATATTTTGTAAAAGTGTTGTATACATACTTTAACCATCCTTGTGAATATTCATTATCAGATGAAATAAAAAGGTTTCTCAGACCAAAAGATTTTGGTGGTCCCCCGACTATCACCCACAATTGGGGAGATTGGTATTGCTTTAAGGATTCAACCATGGTCAGAATTTATGGTTTTGAAGATACCCCATTTATATGTCCCAAGACAGTTCCTGATAGGATTGCTTACTTAGAGATAGTCAGGCAAATGAACTATTCTAATGTGATGAACATAAGTGCCTATGACAAACAATCCTTCATTGATTTTGCTACAAGAAAACAAAATCTCAGTGGATATACACATATTCCATATCCACATGATGATATTATTAGGAACATGGAAGAAGCTAAAGTTGAATTGGTAATTGAAAAATATAATAGAGAACTAAATGAGAAGAGAAAACAACTTTCAGAAATAGAGTTGTTGTCTTCTGGTGATGAGGAATTTGTAGGAAAAGAGGAGCCACATGAACATACAACTAGAATCTCTAAACAAAAAATGGAATGTTATCAACTTCCTAATAGAGAGTAGGATGAAGAGGGGCCTGGTGATGAGGATCCTAGATAGTTAGCATATGATTCTTTCATTGCAGATGATCAATTTATTCATTCTCAAGAATTTAAATCATTTTTATATAAATGCAAAGGAAAAGAACTCAGAGAATCAGTTGATGATGTCACAGCTGATAATGAAAAATAATTGATGGATGTGTTAAAAACAACAGTAGACAATGAATTGAGGGCTATGACTCCTAACAGAGGCAAACAATTTCTTAGAGAAGTGGGTGTCATGATATTTCAAGGACTTGACATAAATTATGCCTTGGTGTTTGATAGTTTCTTGCATAATACTAACGACAAATACAAACTCACTCCTAAAGGTGTCACAGAGGTATACATGGGTACCAAGTATAACAATGATGAAAACTCACTCATGATATGGGCCTTATACCCTCCTCATAAGAAGACTACCATTATAGATATTGAAAAAACCTTTGGGCATGTTATGACTTTGAAAGCAGGAGAAACTGATCATTTGATTTCTGCAGACATTGGTATAAATGTTACAAAACTAAATAAAGCACAGGCTCAAATGTTGATCAAGGAATGAGATGCATATAAACTCAGTTGTGAAAGATTAACAAAGGAAAATGATTTCCTAAAAGATACTGTCAAGAATGCCTTTGGAGGATCAGTTAAAAGATTAACCCAAGGAGAAAGTTCACAAAGTGCCCAATCACCATTTGTTGATCAAATAGCCCAGGTTCAAATTGACAAATTTGCAGTAGTACTACAGAATAGGCATATCAACATGATGCATTGGATGAATAAATTCTGGGATGTCTACTTTGAGAACCATAAGGTGATCCAAGAACATGAAAGGTTAAATAACAGGCTTCAAGAGAAACTCCACAAGATATAGAGTAGGGATACTCTTGACAGTACAAGTACCTCCAGTGCCAAAGATTTGATCGAATAACATAAGAAATATCATGACCAGCTTCAAAATGATGCCAAGGAATGTGTTGAGGCTTCAAAGGCTGGTATACCTATGTTGTTTAGAAATGATAAAGAGTTGAAGAGAAAAGATGAATGGATTAAAGAATGCCAGGTGGTATTATAGGAGGCTTTAGGAGCTCTCAAAGATAAATACTCAGCATCTGGGGAGGCCTGCAAACACTTGGAAAAGATGGTGATGATAGATGTGATTACAAGAAATGCTATAGAATTTGCTGATACACATCAGAGCCAAGAGTACCTGGATCATGTTGCTCAGATATACCTGTGGCTTAGCAGAGCTTAGGGTCATTTTCTTTGTTATTGTTATGTTAATCCTTTTAATTCTCAAAAGACATTTTGAAGAGTTATGTCTCTTCACAAATATTTCTATATAAGTTGGACATATGATGATCAATTATCATCAGCAGTAGGAGATAATAGAAGAAGTTCATAATATTTTAAAAGACCATGTTGCAAGTATTATATTGAAGAAGTTAATAGAAGATCTCTGATTCTATGGTTTTATATTGGCATCAATTTTTTGTTGAAAATATTCAGTTATTTGGTTGTCTCTAGTTCTGTATTTCTTTATTATTCAAATTGATATATCAAGTATATATTTAATTTGTCAATGCACATTTGTTGTATTTGTGTGATTTGATTAATTGGTTTCCTTAAAAGGAATTAAAATCCTTCTAGTCAGTCACAATAATCTGGAAGTATTGATTTGGATCACTAAGAAGAACCACATAATTAGGATTGTCATTTTGTCTCCAAGTTGACATTATCTATTGTGCTTGCATAGTTCATTCAATTGGTTCCTTCAAGAAAGGATTAAAATTCCTTCTGGTGAATAACAAGAAATATGATTGTGTTATTTGGATATTAAGAAGAGTCTGTCAATCACTCCCTTGCATGTTTATACAAGTTATAAACCAAAGTATTGTGCCAAACAGTTAGAATTATTGCCCCATATAAGCCATTGGTCTTAGATTTTCACTTAACTCTATTTACCCAACAAGGCACTGGTCTTACTCATTTCAATAGTTAAATTTATTTATCAGTTTTTACCTTGATATTGCTTATACAATTTATACCAAATCATCTTTCATATATTAGATATAGAACTAGTTAGCAAGATTTCATCTATTCCACACCATTTGCCACTGTGGGTAGATCCATTAACCTAGTCACTAAATTTACACTCATTTAATCTGCTTTAACTTTCAAGGTCTACCTGCCTAGGTATATTTGCACCTAAAGTGTAGGGAGTCATTAACCTTATAGGTTAACTCCTTTGCATTAGTTCAAAAATGTTGCCAATCTGATCATAGAGTCTGGCATCCTCTTAGGATTTGCAACGTGCATTTTTTTGACCTAACACCTTCAATATTGGAATATAGATTTGTAAGATGCCTTCATGTTTCATTTACCCTTGAAAATATTCTTGAAGGTGTTCACTCAAGTTTGTGCATCTTCTAGACAAACCTTATGTGATTCTCCTGTATATTTTGCCCACTGTATACTTTTTACACTGTATCATACTTACCCTAACCTCTTTGTTGTCTCGTTGTTGTCTACAAGTGTATAGTTCAGTCTCCTAAAGTTTTCCTATCTCATGCTCACTATCCTTAATCTATTTCTTGTCCATGTCTTGGCAATGGTTGGTCAATGTGTTGTCTCTATCCCCGATCTTCAATAGAACTTAATTTAAACACTTCCTAACTTTCTCGATACAAACCTTTATCCTTCTTGATTAGACCTCTTTGTCTCGTAAACTCAATCATACATGAACTTTTACACAATAATACATTTGAGATACCTCTTGAGAACTTTCATAGTAGTTGACTATTGGTACATCTTCTTGACTACGATAAAGGTGTTTTACACTATTGTCATCAAACCTAGTGTGTTTGAAACTCTTTCAAAGTCTATAGTTTACATGAGGATCCCTCAAATAATTTACAAACCTTGTATAACACTTATTAGACCCTTAGCATGCTTGACATGGCTTCCAAATGATGGTGGATCTTAAAATTTAAGATAAAGAACTCTCTACACTTTCACTAGTTATTTGACAGACTAATACAAACCCTTGCAGTAGTTTTTTGGTGCAGTAATCAGACCCTCTAGAAGAACTAAAGTGATTACTCTCTTACCTTTAAATGTATCTCTATGTTATTAAGGAATCCTAACATAATGGGTCTAAAATCCTTTAAACAGGGGATGAATCATAATTGTCCTCTTTCTCATATTGTATCTTGAGCAGGCCATCTGTGTATACTTTTCTTAAGCACTTCTTTAAACTCTCTGCAGGGTTCCATAATTGCTAACATATGTCATGCTACTACTAATTGTATTGTTTTAGGATCTCATTGATCTGTTAAGGCTCACACAACCTTCTTACATTCCTAGTAGGATTACTCATGGATCAATCTAGACTTTGAAACATATTCAGAATGAAAGGTTAGTTTTACAAACCCTAAACCCTATTTATGTGGTTGATGGAGACTTCACTATCCCAAAAAGTTAGTACCCTATGAATCTTCCAAGTTCTTAACAATATCTTTTTAAGACAAATACATCCCTCTACCATTTGAGATTGACACAAAGTTCATAATGAAAATATATTGAAAGAACAAACCGGTAGCTCGTCTTAGACTCTAAATAATGACCCTTATCAAATAAAAAGCCAACCATCTGTTTGATACAGTCATTGCAAACTTTCAAGTAGATTTTTCACTGATCTTGTGCTCTTGGCATACTCCATCCTTCCAAGACTCCTTATATGTCATTCTTAACTTGATAAGATGGTTCCTTTTGATCTAAGATGTGGAAACCAGTGTGAGTACA
The DNA here is from genome assembly GCA_027924645.1 of Cunninghamia lanceolata. Taxonomy (NCBI): domain Eukaryota; kingdom Viridiplantae; phylum Streptophyta; class Pinopsida; order Cupressales; family Cupressaceae; genus Cunninghamia; species Cunninghamia lanceolata. Next base: position 11,584,951 of record BSBN01000050.1, read on the forward strand.
AAGCACAATGTATTTTTATTTTAGGCAAATGAGTATGCCATTAAAAATTGCAGAGCCTCTCATGATTTCTACTCATTCCTTAATGAAGCTTCAATCTCTAACAAATCCTTTTCTTGACCATGGAGTCCTGCAATGGAACAAATGAAGAAACCCTAAAACTCAAAACTAGACTTCAAGACTCAACCTTTTACAAATGAATCAGTCCCTCTTCATGCCTGTACATGCATTTTTGAAGAAATTAAGGTTGTTTTGGATGTGGATAACATTGATTTTCAACCATTTTGACCAAATGCATGCCTTGCACATGGAAGGAAGGAAGAAACAAAGCTTTTCAAGACATCCTATTTGACACAACACCACAAAATGGAGATTTTTAATAAACTTGACGTATGAAAACCCCTAAAAGACAAAAACAAGGTATTTGATGTATCTTGCACATTTAAAAGACTCTCTAAGACTGTAGAGTGTCTCTACATTTTGTTTTAGTTTTGATAATGATGCATTTAAAGTACAGTGGCTTTATTTGTGTCTCTATGTTTCTGTGCGTGGGTTGCGCCAAGTGTCAAAGCCACAACAATGAAACAAGCACCTAGTTTTATGCAGAGGCCACCATGTGTCCTTTTGAGTTTTCTCTAGAGTGTGCCACATATTGAGTAACATCTTTTTGATTCATTTTGTTTCAATCTTGCGGAAGGCGCCATGTGTCGCTAGCGGAAGCAGTCTCAAAAAGTTTCCTTTCTTGCTACATGCTTGCGGGTGATGCTATGTGTCTTTTTGAGTTTTATGCGGATGATGCCATGTGTCCCTTTTTAGAATTTATATTGATATCAGCATAAATATGGTGGGCCACAATTCATTTTGTTTCAAGCTTGTGGAAGGTGCCACGTGGTGATAGCGGAGAAAGGGTTACTTTATTCATAATCTTCTTGTAGCATGAAACATTTTAATTCACAGTTGCAGTGGAACGTGACAAGTGTCGGCTTCCAAAGGACCTTTCAAAAGTTTCATTTCTTTCAACAGTGTTGCAGAGGTTGCCGCATGTTAGCTTGTATGAGCACAGGTACCACCATCTGTCCTAGTTTTATTCCCTTTGTGGGTAATGAGTTATGAAGGCAGTGGGTCCCATTATTATTGTGTCTTAGGTTTCTAAGTGAAGCGGGTTGGGACAGATGTCACAACAGAGGGCACCTGGGTATAAACACACAATTTTTTAAAGGCTTGGTGGGGCAAGACATGTATCATTTTTGGTGGCTGTCGAGTGCGACAAGTGGTTGTTTCCTGTGGATTTCTTTGAAGGCAAAAGAGTTTCTAAGTATATGCGGACGCTGCCATCTATCATAATTTCTTTTGAGCCTTATGCGCGCGGATGTTGTCATGTGTCTTAGTCTCGATACAGTTAGTGTGCCACATAATATTTCGCCCTAGCCAATGAGCATGCAAGACGGATGGCCGTTATAGATTTAGAAGATCATAACCGCCATGGACTTCTAGTAATCTTCAGTTCTGTTTGGCCATTGAGGATTCAGGTTGTTGCAAGAAATCTTGTGTTAAATTGATGATTATAAATATGCAGAATTTGTAATTGAACAAGAGATGACTTTGCTTTTGATATAAGTTCTCAATTAGAAATCTTATAGAGGAGTCGGAGACTTTGTTGTGACCAGTTTATGTCATTTTCCCTTTATTTTGTTGTTCTTGATAAGAAAGTTGATATATCTGTTCATGTTTCTGTGCCTTTTATCTTGCTAGAAGATAAATAAGAAGATCTCTATTCTGTGCCTTGGTTGATATCGTTTGTGTCTTTGTAAAGTCATCTAGTTATAAGCCTTTGATAATATTTATTATATCTGTTTATGTTGATCATGCAGTATCTACTCTTTAATATAACTGTATCTTGAGAATAGCTTCACTGTACTTGAATTGAAGGAATACTTTTTTGCTTAGGTACATCACCATAAATTATATTTGCTTATTGTATCTGTAATCCTATTTATTTCTTTCCCTTTGCTCAAAACCTAATTGAAATAGGAAGATCTAGCTTCTTTAAAATCTGGAGGTTGTTTCAAGTAGCAAGTCTCACATTCTTGAAACTTCCCATGTTGGTGTTGGAAACTGTGCAATTTTATACATCAACAATTTTTGGCATGCCCGGTGGGACCTTTCTTGAAGTTCCTATCAAGATCATATGAGCCAGAGAGTGACAAGGAGCCATAGCTATGGACCTACAACAAGATCTCAGTCTGCTACTAATCTGGGCATTCTTTTACCACCATTAGTAACTACTCCAAGAAGAAGAGTAAATTAGGTTGCAGTAACACAAGGAACAAATATGGGAGCACCTATACCTCCAAGGAACTATGCAAATTGGAATACCAACAGTCCTCTCATTCTCCCAGTACCACCAGCCACTTGGGATCCTATTCTAGCCAATGCTTTGAACGCTATACCTAAGTTCAGTGGAGAAGATTTCAAGACACCTGGAGAACATCTTGAAGATGTATCTGATGTGTGTACAGTGCATTTTATTACTGAAAATAATGTGGCAATAAGACTGCTAGCAGCTTCTTTCAAAGGAAAAGGTCTGGAATGGTATAGATCTCTCACTCTAAATACAATATCTACATGGGATCAGCTTGGTGATGTTTTCTTTGGAAGATTTGAAGAGAAAGGGGATAAATCTTCCCTGCTACAATAATTAATTACTATCAAAAGGGCACCACAAGAAGCCATGACTGATTTTAACTCAAGATTTCAAAAGACCTAGGATAGAATTCCTGCTACAACAAGACCATTATCAGGTATGGCTATTGTGTTCTACCTCAAAGCTTTTAATTATGATATATGAGTAATGATTTAGTCCCTAGGAGGTTAGACACTGCCAAAAGCATATGAGTTGGCTGTCAAGGCTAAAAATAACTTGATAGATGCTGGAAAATTGCCCCCAAGGCCTCCTATGCCCATGTTTCTAGAAATTTCCCTTCCTTTGCCACAAGAAGCTCCTAATCTTACAGTTCCACCTATGTCCATGTATTCATTCCTAGTACCTCAACAACCTACTATGGAAACCACCTCTGCTCAACCATCTGAAATGGATGATGTCAAGAATATTCTAAGGACCTTCTCAAATGAGATAATTAACCTAAAGAGACAACAAAATCCCTATTCAAAGCCTCCTTATCAAGGTTTCCAAGGAAATAGACCCCCTTTTTAGCCAAATCAATATCAAGGCCCTCAAAGGCAAAATAATCCTCAGCCTTCAAACCAGTTGGTTTTAGTCCCTACACCTCTACAAATTGTTCCTCATAATCCCAACAGAGAAATAGTTCTAGGGCAAAATAACTTAACAGATGACACAAATGCTTGGTGATTTCCCTGTGCAACAATGCCCAGAGACTGTCCCAGAGGTAATTTGCAGAAAAAGATAGCAGAACAGAGAGGGTTAGAAGGACAATTCTCAACATCTAATACTCCACCACATCAGTCCCCTGGTGTCCAGAATGTAGTAATGGTTGCCCAAATGCAAGGGATGTCTATACAACAAGAAGAGGAAATAGCCCCTGAACATGCCTTATTTTCATGGATTGAAGAGGAAGATTCAGTGTTCTTGAATGAGACATCCACTTCAAAGAAACCATTGGTGCAGTCAGACTATTATACCAGATCAAAGAGGAGAATGATGGAGCAGACTGAACTCACAAATAATGAGATTATCAGAACTCCTCCATTTCAAAATTATCACAATCTAGTCTCTAGGCAATAAGTGCCCCAGCCAGTGCAAAATCAAGTAGCCTTGGGACAGATGCTAGAAAAGATAAGGTACCCTTATTATTCAAAGACACAAGCATTAGGACCTATGAACATGGTGGACCAGCTGAAAAGAACTCCAACACACATATCAATCTAGGATATGTTGGCTATTCCCGAGAAGAAGACACTATTACAAGAAGCTCTGCAAGGTCAAGAGGCCTCTAAATACACTAGTGCTAAAGAAGGAGCTACTGATAAAGGGAAAATCTAGTATAAAGATACTTTACCTCTACAAACAACATCTTTGCTGAACAATGCACCTGAGGTAGGTAAATCTAAACCAGACCCTTTTTATCTGACTTTAATAGTTGGGAAAAAACTGTTGCATAATGCAATGATAGATTCTGGAGCCAGTACTATACTAATGCCAAAGCAAATAGCAGATGCTTTAAATATAAAGTATGAGCCACTTACCAGAGGGGTCATGCAGTTAGATGGGAAATCTGATCAAACTATAGGAAAAATCAAACAACTTCAATTACACCTATATACTTGTCCCAATATAACTGTCAATCAGAATGTGGTAGTCATAGATATTCCCCCTATATTTGGTTTATGCTTGTCTAGAGATTTCACAGCCAAAATACGAGGTTACATGTCACTAGATTGGTCACACCTAATCTTGAGAACCAAGTATGGGACAAAGATGAAAGTATTGTCTAAGCCATTATCCAAAGACCATATTACTAATGAACCAACCCCAAAAATAGAAGCATCCCATGCCATGATGAATAAAGAGGAGAGAGTCTTTATTGAAGAGTTAGGTACTGGAATGAACATGACCAACAAGAAGAAGAGAACAATCAGTTGTTGACCATGATGCAGAGTGATCCTTATGGAAACTATGACTCTACTGGTCTAGGAACTTATGTTATTTTTGAAGACTAAGAAATCCTGAATATTATATGGAAAGAAGTATCAAAAAGTGGAGAATCTGAAGGAGACTCAGAAATCTCGACCTTAAATTTTGATGGGGCTAGGAGTAAGAATGGTGTCGGAGCAGGTATTTGCCTTACTGCCCCAAATGGTGAGAAAATTCTAAGAGCCATTCGCTTTCAATTCACCTATACCAATAATGACATTGAATATGAATCTTTGGTGCATAGACTCATGTTGGCCAAGAAAAAGGAAATTAAGAATTTGATAGTGAGAGGAGACTCAGAACTGGTGGTAAAACAAATTAGAGAGAAAGCAATAGCAAAAAATGTAAGAATGAGGTCCTATCGGCACAGGATTTGGGACTTGATAGATGGCTTTGATGTTTTCAATATTGAGGTAGTGCCTAGAGTCCAAAATTTAGAAGCAGATAGAATGGCACAAATTGGTTCACAATTTGACTCGGCCAGTGATTTGTTAGTTAACAATGAGTTAGTTAAGGTTATAACAAGACCAACAATTCCAGACAATGATCAAAATTGGCAAGTTTTTTACAATGACCTCCAAGTACTTTCATTTTTATAGCAATCAGGTGAGTTTGCTGACCAGTTACACCCCAAAATTGAGGAAGCATATGGTGATCAAATTATCTAGCTAAGGTCAAATAAACTCCCTAAAGGACTGATTACTCTAGAAAATTTGTTTAATCCAGAAGATGCAAGCCTAGAGAAGAGGAGGTTTAAAGCAAATAAGGAGGATTATTCTAAAATTCAAGTTAGTGAAGGAAGGGAGTTGAAAATAGGTAATGCTACAACCCAAGAGGAAAAAGAGAAGCTGGTTGCTTTATGTGACAAATATGATAGGGTGATTGCTTGGACCTATGAGAACCTCCATGGCTATAATAGAGATATCATCCAGCACACCATAGAGCTTGCTGAAGGATCCAAACCAGTCCAACAGAAGCAAAGGCTAGTGAATCCTAGAATTGAACCCCTAATGGTGGATGAGCTGCAAAAGCTCCTGGAATCAAATATTATTTTCCCAATTAAGCATTCAACCTGGGTGTCAAACTTAGTAACTATAAGAAAGAAGAATGGTGACATAAGGCTCTGTGTAGATTTCAAGGATCTGAATAAAGCATCTTTGAAAGATCATTATCCCCTAACTTCTATGGAACAAATTTTAAAGACTGTGGCTGGGTCAGAAAGGTTTTCCTTGCTTGATGGTTTCTCATGATACAATCAGATTTAGTTAACAAATGAAGATCAACATAAGACTGTGTTCACTACAAAGTGGGGAACATTTGCATATGCTAAGATGCCCTTTGGCCTTTCAAATGCTGGAGCTATTTTTCAACGTGCAATGGATGTAGCATTTGGGGAGCCTATAAATAAGATCATTCTGATCTATCTAGATGATCTGACTATTTTTTCTAAGAATACCAGGGATCATTTTGACCATTTAGAGGTTGTTTGCAAGAAATGTTAAGAGTTCGGGATCTCTCTAAATCCCAAGAAATGTATCTTTGTTGTGCCTCAGGGTAAGCTTCCAGGAAACATAGTGTCAAAGGAAGGGGTCTCCAATGATCCAGAGAGGGTCATAGCTATAATGAATCTATCTCAACCAGTCAACAAGAAAATAGTTCAATCCTTTTTAGGGAAAATTAACTTTGTGAGACGATTTATATATGATTTTGCAGGTCTAATTAGACCAATGACACTGTTGCTTAAAAAAGATCTAGTTTTCAAATGGACTACAGAAGGAAGACATGCTTTCGAATAGGTCAAGAGAGCCATTTCAATAGCCCCAGTACTCAGAAATCCAGATTTCTCTAAAACTGTTATAATGTATGTGTATGGGGGAGAATTCAGTGTTGCTGCTGTTCTAACTCAGAAAGATGATCAAGAGTAAGGAGAGAATCCTATAGCTTTCTTCTCTAGGACTCTCAAGGAATATGAGTCAAGATATAATTTCATGGAGAAGCAAGCATACACCATGGTAAAATCCCTTAAAAATTCAAACATTTGGTAACAGGAAATAAAATTCTGATATTAGTGGCTCACCCCAGTGTAAGAGAATATATTATGGAAGGTGAGATCACTGAGAAAAGAGCCAATTGGATAACAAAGATTTTAGAATATAATGTAGAAGTAATACCCACCAAGTTAGTCAGAGGCAAAGGACTGTGCTAGTACATGACCCAAGACATAAAAAGATCAGTATCTGAAGAAACAAAAATGAAAATGTGTTGAAACTCCAACAGGTTGACCAAGATTCTTGGGTTAGAAATAGGATATAGTTTATGAAGTATGGGGTGTTCCCAAATGAACTCTCCCATGATAAGAAAAGGTACTATAGGTAGCAAGGAATCCATTTTGTACCAATTGATCAGATTTTATTTAGAAGGAATACTGATGGTATACTCTTAAGATGTATAGAGAAAGATGAAGCTCAAAGAATATTACATGAATTGCATCATGGAGCCTTAGGTGGACATTTTTCAGCAAGGACCACTGCAATCAAAGTGACACAAGCAGGATATTTTTGGCCCACTCTATTTGCAGATTGCCATCAAATGGTTAAGGAATGTCAAGCTTGCCAGTTTTATACTGGAAAAAGGAGAAACGTAGCAATGCCTCTAAGTCCCATAGTTGTGGATGAACCCTTTGCTCAATGGGGTTTGGATTTTATTGGTATGATCAATCCAATATCAAATATGGGACACAAATGAATTCTCACAGTAACAGATTACTTTACCAGGTGGAGTGAAGTAGTACCACTCAAAGAGGCAACATAAAAGGTCATACTAGAATTTTTAGAAGGCGTAACTTCTTGGTTTGGTCCTCCTCGTACCATCATATCAGATAATGTTGGTGCAGGAATTAGCCTTACTGCCCCAAATGGTGAGAAAATTTTAAGAGCCATTCACTTTCAGTTTGCCTATACCAATAATGATGCTGAGTACGAATCCTTGGTGCATGGACTCATGTTGGAAAAGAAAAAAGGAGTAAAGAATCTGATAGTAAGAGGAGATTCAGAACTAGTGGTGAAACAAATCAGAGAAAAAGGAAGTAGCCAAAAATGTAAAGATGAGATCCTATAGGCACAAAATTTGGGACCTAATAGATGATTTTGAAGCTTTCAACATTGAAGTAGTTCCTAGAGCCCAAAATTCTGAGGTAGATAGAATGGCACAGATTGGTTGATAGTTTGACTCAGCAACTGACCTACTAGTCAACAATGAGTCAGTCAAAGTTATAGTAAGACCAACTATCCCAGACAATGACCAAAATTGGCAAGTTTTTGAAAATGATTTCCAAGTCCTCTCATTTTTGCAACAATCAAGAGAATTTGCTGATCAGTTGCACCCTAAGATTGAAGAAGCATATGGTGACCAAATTATTCAACTGAAGTCAAATAAGCTCCCTAAAGGACTGATTACCTTAGAAAACTTATTTGACCCAAAGGATGTAAGCTTGGAGAAGAAGAGGTTTCAAGCAAAGAAAGAAGACTATTCTGAAATTCAAGTTAGTGAAGGGAGAAAAATAAAGGTTGGCAATTCTACAACCCAGCAAGAAAGAGAAAGGTTGATTGATTTGTGTGAAAGATATGATAGGGTGATTGCCTGGACCTATGAAGACCTCCATGGCTATAATAGAGATATCATTTAGCACACTATAGAGATGACTAAAGGATCTAAACCAATCAGACAGAAGCAAAGGCTAGTGAATCCTAGAATTGAACCTCTAATGGTGGATGAGTTGCAAAAGCTCTTAGAATCAAAGATTATTTTTCCAATCAAGCACTCAACCTGGGTATCAAACCTAGTGCCAGAAAGAAAAAAGAATGGTGACATAAGACTCTGTGTAGATTTTAGGGATCTGAATAGAGCATCTTTGAAGGATCATTATCCCCTGCCCTCTATGGAACAAATTCTACAGACAGTGGTTGGATTAGAGAGATTTTCCTTGCTGGATGGTTTCTCTGGATACAATCAGATTTGGTTGGCTGATGAAGACCAGCATAAGACTGCATTCACTACAAAGTGGGGAACATTTACATATGCTAAGATGCCTTTTGGCCTTTCAAATGCTGGAGCTACTTTTCAGAGAGCAATGGATGTAGCATTTGGGGAACTTATAAATAAAATCATCTTGATTTACCTAGATGACCTCACTATTTTCTCTAAAAATGTTGTTGATCATTTTGATCATTTAGAAGCTATTTTTAAGAAGTGTTAAGAGTTTGGAATATCCTTGAATCCCAAGAAGTGCATCTTTGCAGTACCTCAGGGTAAACTGTTAGGGCATATAGTGTCAAAAGAAGGAGTCTCTATTGATCCAAAGAAAGTCACTGCCATAATGAACTTATCTCTACCTATTAATAAGAAACTTGTTCAATCCTTTCTGGGGAAGATCAATTTTGTTAGCCAGTTCATATCTGACTTTGCAGGTCTAATTAGACCAATGACACTATTGCTAAAGAAGGACCTAGTTTTCAAATGGACTATAGAGGGAAGGCAGGCTTTTGAAGAAATCAAAAGAGCCATTTCAACAGCCCCAGTACTCAGAAACCCAGACTTCTCTAAATCTTTCATAATGTACGTGTATGGAGGAGAATTTAGTTTTGCTATTGTTTTAACTCAGAAAGATGATCAGCAAGACAGAGAACACCCAATAACCTTTTTCTCTGGGACTCTCAGGGAGTATGAGGCTAGATACAATTTTGTAGAGAAATGGGCATATGCCATGGTAAAAGCCCTTAAGAAATTCAAACATATGGTCACAGGGAATAAGATTCTGATATTAGTGGCTCATCCTAGTGTAAGAGAATATATTATGGAGGGTGAGATCACTGAGAAAAGAGCAAACTGGATAACAAAGATCCTTGAATATGATGTGGAGGTCAGACCCACTAAGTTAGTCAGAGGCAAAGGATTGTGCCAATATATGGTTCAAGACATGGAAAAAATGTATTGAAAATACAAGAGGTTGATCAAGATTCTTGGGTCACAAACATAATACAATTCATGAAGCATGGGATTTTCCCAAATGAGCTCTCCCATGACAAGACAAGGTATTATAGGCAGCAGGGGACCCACTTTGTATTAATTGACCATATTCTATTCAAAAGAAATGTTGATGGCATACTTCTGAGATGTATAGAGAAAGATGAAGCTCAAAGAATACTACATGAGTTACACCATGGAGCCTCAGGAGGACACTTTTCAGCAAGGACCACAGCAATTAAAGTGATTCAAGAAGGATACTTCTCGCCCACTCTATTCATAGGTTGCTATCAACTGGTTAAAGAATGTCAGGCCTGTCAATTTTATATAGGGAAAAGCAGAAATGCAACAATGCCCCTAAGCCCCATAATTGTAGATGAACCCTTTGCCCAATGGGGTCTTGATTTTATTGGTATGATCAATCCAGTGTCAAGTATGGGACACAAATGGATCCTTACAGCCACATATTACTTTACCAGATGGAGTGAAGTAGTACCACTCAAGGAAGAAATAGAAAAGGTAATATTAGACTTTCTAGAAGGTATTACTGCTCGGTTTGGTCCTCCTCATACCATTATATTGGATAATGCTAAGGCATTTTTGGGAACAAAAATATCTGAGTTCGCATTAAGGAATGTGATTTATATGAAGACTTCTTCAAATTATTACCCTCAGGGTAATGGTCTGGCAGAGTCCACTAATAAGAACCTAATCAGACTCATTAAGAGGATTGGGACCAATCATCACAGAGAGTGGCACAAACTACTTAATACAGCACTGTGGGCTGACAAGATCACACCTAAGCAAGTGACAAAAATGTCTCCATATGAACTAGTTTATGGTAAACCAGCAGTAATGCCACTGAGCTTAGAGATCCTTGCTTTGCAGTTATTGAAACAAATGGAGATTGAAGAGAATGGCCCCATGAAAGTCAGACTTGCTGAACTCCTGGAAGTACAAGAGAAAATTGAAAAAGCACATGAGTCACTTATGAAACACCAGCAAATAGTCAAGGACTATTTTGACAAGAAAACTTCAAACCTCTTTTTTGAGGTTGACTCAGTGGTTTTGAAGTGGGATGAAAGAGCTGCAAAGCCAGGTCGACACAGCAAATTTGAATCACTATATACAAGATTTATTCCTGTAAGCAGCAAAATTCTTTTGAACTAGAAACTATGGATGGTGAGCCTAAAGAGATTTCTATTAATGGGATCTATTTGAAACATTTCAATTAAGCAGGGACTCTTATGTACTATTGTTAGTTAGTTTCCCTTTCTTGTTTTTTGTTTTCCCACTTTCCTTTTCAATAAGTGTTCAGTGAACACATGTCAATAGTGCAAGCCCCTTGTCTTTTTGAAAGTCTCACATTCATTAAGGTTGTCTGCAATCCCCAGTACACACTTTCGTAGCCACTCTCATAATGTTTCTGACACTCCTTTCCACGCAAATTTCAAAAGATAAACTAATGATTTCTCAGCATTAATGCCATTTATACGAATGGATGTGTCATTAAAGCCCCATTAAATTAGAGTTAAACCTTAACTGTGGCTCTCATTTGCTTCTGTCTCTCTGTTGTGAATCACTGTTGCCTGCAATCCAATCCCTAGCAGGCGCTTTCAGCTGTGTGTCACTTCTATTACGTAGTTTTCCATCTTTGCTGTGTCAAAGTCTCTCATATTCTCTATGCAGATACAGATATGGCCGAAGCACAATCTTCTCAAGAGGGACTCATAATTTACGACTCAATCGACAGGCTTTTGAAAAGAAAATCATACAGCTTAGCTCCCGCGCAGCCCAAGAGAACCTATCCAAGAACAAGGGTTCCTGAGGTAGGGTATTCTGTCAACCCAGAGAAGGTAAAAGATTTTGCAGATGGCATCTTTGACCCAGCCCTTCAAAAATCTACTAGGACTCTCCATGAAGGTGCACACCAGAGATGCATTCAAAAGGCAAAGAGTGGACAATCTGAGACTTTTGGAATGAGGATTTGGACCTCACAGTTGGCACAGTTCATGGTCCCAAATGTGCACCTATGTCCTAACCTAATTGATATATGCGCGGAGCTGTTTCATGCACCCTCAAGCACCATACAATAGGGTCCATTTATAGTGCAAATTACACCCAAAGCCATAAGAGACATACTGGCTCTATATCATGATCGAACGACCACATTTCCCACTATTGCTAAAATGCAAAAGACATGGTCAAATGTCAATAATTATATTAGGTTCCTCAACTCAGAAATGCAATTGGCAGAGGAGAACACCCAGATGCCCATACTAGCTATAGGAAGGGCACAATTCAGTCAGGCTAGTCAAGAGGCACTGTCAATGATGGCTTTCATTTTTGGTATGAAGGAAGACAACACAGTCTACGACTGGCAAATTGCCATCCTTTTCAGAGTGAAGACTGTTGACAAGTCACAGGAATACCGGCTGGACTTTTCATAACAAATTGCCTACTCCATGGTCGATCAGCTTGTCAATTTCAAAACCAAGGGAATTTTTAGGTATTCCGCTTATCTGTTCCATTTAATGTTATATCAAAACCATAGCCTTTTTGCACAAAGTATGCAATTGAATAGGTATGACCCAGATTTTGGGCAAAATAGAATTATTCCTGTGTCTGCATGGACACATGTGCTATCTGAGGCATCAGACCCTTATGAGTTCTGGGGACTCTTTGTTGCCCTGGCCTTTTGCCATTTGAGCCCTAAGCCTGTATAACATAGGTTGACATAGAGCATTAGGGGTTTCATGACTAATTGCCCAATCCCATGTGATTATTTCTTTGGGGCCCAAAATACTATCATTACAGTCCATGGCTTAAATGAGGAACCAATGCTGCTACCTAAAATTTTAACCCCTAGGGTAGCGTTTCTAGAAGTAACTCGGCAAGTGTCCATGGTTGACAATGAGTTTGGTAGCAAGAAGAAGAAGAAGAAAATGTATGATATCCCATGGGTCAGAAAGAACATGGCCTTAGAAGTCAGAGATGATGAACACCTGTTGCTACAAAAGTTAACTGTCTTCAGATTCTTCATCATTGAGGATAAATGGAGGTATGGCCCAAACATTTTTATAGCCTCCTGGGTTAGAAGCAACAAGGTCAGAGCTAAAATAATACATGAGGGTCAGCCCTTTTGGGAGGATAGAAGAAACCCTAAGGAAGATAACCCTGACCTGAATGTGGACTGGCAGATTTGCCTTATCAGGGTCCCAGGCCATGGGAGACCTTCTATGTTAAACAAAAGGCCTTTGACCCTAAGATTAGAATGGGCACTGGTTGAAAGAAAGCTTTCAAAGGCTAGGAATGGAAGCCAGAGAAAATTGAGGCCTATTGGAAATATAGGCAAGAAATTTCTGAGTCAACACACTCTTTTGGCAAGATTAACACAGATGAGAAATGGGAGTCGATTTGGGATGAGTGGCATCCATCCCCAGTCTCTAGCCCTGATACAAGAAGAATCCAGAAGAGGGGTGAAGAGTCAGAAGAGGAAGCTGAGTCAACCCATACAATGCAAGAAATAGGACATGCCTCTTCTATTGTTCCTGTATCTCCCTGGCCCCAATCTCTCAGTACTTTGGAGAAATAAAAGGGTGTGGTGTCATCACCACCTAGAGGGACTCCATCAGTTTTAGCTAGTGGGGCTTCCAATTTTGTACCCTTGCCACCTTCAGTAGTGGTAAATGTAGAAGAAAAGGAATCAAAAGAGGAAACAGGAGAAAGGCCAAGGAAGCATAGAAAACTGCACCTGCAGGTAGAGTCAGATGAAGAAGCAAAATCCCTGAAACAACAAATACCAGCCACATCCGCTGCTCCTTAGGTAAGTGTTTCTTCTCCTTTTTACTCTCTATCTCTTTCTTCTACCTTAGGGGTGGCAATCCCAACTGGCCAAACATTAATATCCCCTACCACTTCTGCTGTGCCTATATCACTACTTGCCCCAATTGCTAGTCCTCAGGCCATGTCTTCACAGGCCACCTCATTGCCTCTCTTTTCCCCCTCTGTTCCAAAATGAGCCCCTCCCCAAATTTCCCCTAGCCAACAATTATTGGCTATTCCTTATGGTTTACCTCAGGTTCATCCCTTTGCTAGAGGATATATTGCTTCACCTCCCACCTTCCAAGCTTAGGCAGATACAACAAAGAAGGCTAGAGAAGCCAGGATGCACAAGAAAAGAAAGAAAGAAAATAAAAGCTTAGTTGTGCCACATATGAGGTCACTTTTTGACCCTATTCAATAGCAGTTGACTGTCACACATTTGTCCCCAAATGTGGTGAAGCCAAATGAGCAGATGCAGCCTCAGGACTTTGCAATGAATGTAGTAGCTATGGACATGTCTCTATTCAGACCACAAGATAGGGTCGAGCTACTCAATGAAACCACATATGCTGTTGCAACTGACTACCTAAAAGTCCCTAGGAAGTTACAGAAAGTTGAAAATGACTTAGCTCAAGAGAAGACCAATAGTGGCAACCTTGCTGGAGAGTTGAAATCAAAGAAGGATGAAATAGAGAATCTGAATAAATAGTTGCAAAATACTGTTTCCTGTCAGATCCATCAAGCAACTCAGGCCCAAAATGCTTCTCTAAATGTTGAGCTAGCTCAGGAAAAAGCTGTAGTAAATGTTTTGAGGCAAGAGAAGGCCACCCTGGAGAAGAGGTATCAAGAAAAATTGCAACAAGCCTCACAGTCTCAGCAAAAGTTGTTGAGTGAGCAGAATGCTGCTGCTGCAATGCAGGGTCAACTCCTAGCAGAGCAACAAATGACAAAATAGCTAACACTTGAGTTAGCTAATAGGCCTCAGAATGTTGGAGTTCTGAATCTGGTCAAAGAGCTATATGTGTTAGTTTGGAAAAGAATCTCTAAGGAGATTATCCAGTTAAGGCCATCATTAACGTTCCTGTTAAATGCACATCAGTTGTGTGAAAAAGTGGAAACTTTAGTTCAGGCCACTCTGTCTACTATTGCTTTGAGAGTTTCTGACTCTCAACTATTGCTAAAGAAGCTATATGACACAATAGATGAAATTTTGTCAGCAGTAGGGATCAGTGACATAATGATAGCTGCAAAGAAGGTAAATGAAGTTCTAAGTTACAACTCAGCTGCCACAAACTACTTGGAACTCCCAGATACAGTGAAGGAAGGAGTCAAACATATGAAGAGACACATAGAAGATTTGGTGCAGTTGGGTCTTCCATCGCCATTTCCAGATAATAACACTGTACTGATGATTGATGATATCAAGGCCTTGCTTTTAACAAGGCAAAATGATCAATCAGTTTTTCAAGGTTTAAGTGATTCCTCATCAGTACAGGAAGTGGAAGCTGTCTTGGTACCAATGGCCCAGTTAGAGTTTCAATTAAAGGCCGTGGTCCAAATTTTACAGACATTCTCCCACAAGGACATAATAAATATTGATTTTGCCTTTCAAGATATACAGAGTAAGCAGGAACTCTCTGATTCAGAATGGTCTGTTTACTAGATAACTTTGCAGAATTTGTGACCCAGTGATGTATTTTAAATACATATATTTTTGCCAAGTTTTTGGGTTCTTTTTTGAGCAGGCTCAAAAGTCCTATTGGTCACCAAGAACTGTAGAGTATAAGACTCTACATTTTGTTTCAGAAGCAGCGCATCCGTAGGTTACAGTTTTGTGTCTGAGAATGGCCGCAAGGGTTTCATTTTTCCAGAGCCACGGGATCTACCAAGTGTTGAGCCCTAGTTTCAATCCGTATTTTATTTCTAAGTTATAACTTTTAAGAGGAGCGTGCCATGTAGCGGACGATGTTCAATACAATTTCTAAGTTACAACCCTGCGGAAGGCACCACGTGCCATCAGTGGAGGCACTCCCTAAATATTTCAGCATGAGCGCAGAAGAAGCCATGTGTCTTTTGTGGTAGTTGCGGAGCTCGCCAAGTGTCATCTTCCACGTTATGGTTTCTATATGTTTTGACGCTAAGTAAGGATGGAGGCGGGCCCCAGTGTAGAGTATCAGTGCTGCAGAATGTGTCACATGGTGGATGGGTTGCCAAAGTAAAAGCTTTTTGACCTTTTCTCTGATGATAATAAATGTTTCTCAAATGATGCAGAATTCGACATGTGTCAACCTCCGCGTGAGTCTCAAAAGGTTTCTAATGTTTCAAGAAGTGGAGCGGAAGCCGCCACGTACCAGTTAGTTATTGCTGTGGAAGCTACCACCTATCCCTATTTGAAAGCTAGCAAGCGGAGGGTTGTGGGTCCCATTTCTAATGTGTTTTTAAGCTTCAGAGCAACGGATCACGACAGTTATCATAGGCAGAGTCCTTCTGAATACAAAGACATAGTTAAGTTAAAAGTTGCGGGGAAAGATATGTATATGTTTCTAGTTGCTGCGAAAGCCGCCAAGTGTCAGTTTCCTATTTCTTCCTGAGAGATGAAGGAGTTTCAAGATTATGCACGCAGACACTACCATCTGTCTCAGAGGTTATTGTTTCAAGAATGCGGAGGCTGCCGTGTGTCTGTTCCTTATGAGAGGAGGTATGCCACATATTTTTTGTCATAGCCAATGGGCTTGCAGGAAGGAGTAACTATCGCAGATTCTAAAGATCTTAATTGTCAGAGACTCCCAGTTATCTCCAGTTCGGTTGGGCCATTGGGATTCGATTGTTGCAAATAATCTAGAGTCGATCTTGTGCTATAAATATGTAACATTTGTAATGATCGCCATATAGGGGTAAGTGCAAGAAGATGGGGGGTCAAAAAGTGGCCAAAATAATTTCAAAAAAATTTAAGTCATAATGCGAGCGCGTTATAACGCGCTCGCGTTATGACCTGGTATAAATTAAAAAAAAAGCAATTGAATTTCATTTCACTCTCATTCTCTCCTCTGCTCGCGGCTTTCAAACCCTCAAAAATGTGCTCGCGTTCTATAAAAACACCAATCAA
Organism: Cunninghamia lanceolata; assembly: GCA_027924645.1. NCBI lineage: Eukaryota > Viridiplantae > Streptophyta > Pinopsida > Cupressales > Cupressaceae > Cunninghamia > Cunninghamia lanceolata. The sequence goes on from BSBN01000050.1 coordinate 11,601,573, forward strand.
CACAAAAAGCTTATCAATTCATCGCCAAAATGCCGCCGTGACATTGAGCACGCCAAAGGGGTGAGTTATCTTTGTTTTTTTGTTTGAATTTCTTTCTAAATAGGTAGGTTTTTGTTGATTTTTGATGTATATTTCGTTAATTGTCAGGAAATGTTAATGCACCTCCTCCTCCTCCTCCTCTTCCTCAAAATCCACAAAATCCTGAGGAGGAAATACCTGCAGAACAACAACCTCCTCCATTCATTCCTCAACATGCCCCTAGAACACAAGATAATATAATGGGGCAAATTGAAAACAACAAAAAACAAATTGAAGATATAATTGCAAGGTTGAAAGATCCTTCCACTTCAACCTTGCATAGGTCCATGCTTGCCGAATCTCTTGAGTCTATGTTATCAAATGTAAATTCAATTAGCAAGCAAATAACTAGTTGGACCGATAAAAAGAGAGAGTTTAGAGATTACTATGCAGACAAGTTGTCATACCAAGATGTCAAAAAATTACAAATTACAAAATTAGACTTGTGTTCAATTTTCACAAACCTGCAAACAAATCAACCTCCACCCATTACATGCAAGAGGTTCCCTATCCATTGGTGCAACAACCAAGCAATAAGGGACAATTTCGGGCAGAGGTGGTGGATGGTTTTTGACCATCCTCCATGCAATAATAATGAGGTCCCGCAATACTTTTTGAGGAAACTCTACTGCGAGTTTGTCCTCAATAAAGTGCCAAACTATTTTGATATGCGGGACTTCCAAGGTAGAGGCGGGGGCTCAGCACAGGATAGACCAGGGGCACGTCTTGACCCACAGCGGGTAGTGAGATGAGTAATCAGCAGACCATCCCACAAGCATGTTTCTATCTGTTCCATTGTGAAGGAGAGTGTTGAGGTCGATACACTGAGGTCGATTAGTGCCTTGACCCAGAGCATCATAGAGCATGCCGATCCTGTAATACAGAGTGGGTTGGGAGATAGTGTGAGGAGTAGGGTCCCACCGCATACTTGCTAGGCTTGCGGGTCAGCCTGTGGTTATGACCCCATGGACAGTCAGGATGCAGTTGCACAGGCTACATCTGCAGCTAAGCAGATGGTGATGACAGATACCCTCCTGAGTGAGACTTTTGGCCTTGATACTCAGGTAAATATTAGCAAGTTTATTGAATTTAATTTATTAAATTTTATTTTTGAAATACAAGATTAACTAATTTAAATTGATGATTTTAATGAAATTTCAGGGTCATAGCGTCGATGCAGTTTTTAGTGGTTCTCCACCTACATTTTTCACTAGATCATCTACTGTCGAGGTATGTAACTAGTAAACAATTATAAATATTACATGTGAATAGCATCGTTATATGAATGGTATTCTAATTTCTGATTTTGGATGTTGAATAGGTTAATACTATAGATTTCATGGCAACACCTGCCAGCGATGGTGGACTTCAAAGCTTTACGGAGGTAATAAAATAAATAGTTTAATGAATGAATTGTACTTACTAAATTTTTGTATGTGATTTGTGTGTTTTATTGTGTGTACTTCCATGTTTAGATGAACGTGTGTGTATGTTAGGAGCCATGATTCACATCACTATTATAGTTTTCGTAATTGAATAATGTTGTTTTATTTCCAGATGATGCAGGCTGTGGAGACACCTCCCCATGTTCATAGGGCAATGGAGTAGGGTGTGGCCTCTGCAATTCATAGCTCCATGGCATTGACAGGGGTACGAGACAGATTAGTAAATTTCAATTTACATTCATTGTTATAGTTGTCTATTTTTGAAAAATCAAAAGATTATTGATTTGAAGTTTAATTTCTATCTGGATGGTTTCTATAGAACATGACATCACCAGGGCCTATTCCTGCTACTGAGGCAAGCGAGGAGACAGATTATATGTTAGCGGCAAGTGATTATTTTGTTCAATGTTTCATTTTTTTATAACATGTAATTTCTATATATTAATGTCTATACTTTTTTTTGTAACAGGTAAAGGTGCAGGAAGAACTAAATAGGAGGAGTAGCCCTCAGGTTCGTAGTAGACCACCCACATGCATGTCTCCATCCCCTAGAAGATCAAAGGTTGCTCATGATTTATTCTCTTCACTAGCCAGAGGGGAATGACTTTTTATTGTGTTCCTTTGTTGTATGCCTATATGGCATTTGTGGACATATATTTTGTATTGTACATAGTTGACATTGTATGCCTATATGGCATTCTTGTAAGCCTATATGGCTATTTTGTATATATGTTATACTTATATCGATAGATATTGATGTATGCCTATAGGGATATTTGGTTAATACAAATCTTTTTTATTGATGGCGTCCATACTTGCATTATAAATCCACTTTTGAATGGATATTTGTAGATGGCTACTTCAAATATTTAAAGTCCGATTGTATTACATAGGATGTTTGCATTTTCTTTGATAGGCTTGATAGGCCATGGATTACATGATGGTGTTTGATGGAAAAGTATGGTACTAGAAGAGTCTAGTTCATTCTTAATAGGCTTGTGATTGATAATATCTTTGCATGATTGCACTTGATCTTGGATCATGGGCATGTTGTTAGGATTTTGATTGCATTGTGATGTTTGATGGATAGGCATGGTGTAAGATACCCAACTAGTTCTACAAAAATTATTCCTTACTTAAACAATTTTACTTGCTACCAATTCATCAACTACTTCAACAACACAAAGATATACATCAAAGATAACTAGTTGAATGAATCAACCTTAGAGTTGGGTACTTGTCTAGTTATTTGACTCAATCAACTTGCAATGTCTTATTACATGGATAATGCTTTCAATAGCATGAAGTTACAACTTATTCAATGGAGATACAAAAGAAAGGCCTTGAAGCCTTGATGTTTACAATGGCGTCTACACTTGATCAACTCAATCAAACTCAATGATGTCAACTGAATGTCAACACCTCACAATATCACAAGGGAGCATCACCTTGCTTGTTGCATGGATGAACGTCATAGTTGCAAGACTCTTAGGGTTAGGCACCAACTGAAGGTAGTAGAGACCAGACTAGGCGCCATCCTAAGCTGGGTTCTTCCTTGAGGTGGTAGAGACATGGATGAACATCTGGTGGGGTTTGATGACTCTATATTGACACTCAAATTCACTTAGGTGCAATATTAGTGTTCTTCTAACTAGGCACCAGATAGGAGGATTCTCAGGGGTTTTGGCGCCTAGGTTACAACTTGTCAATTTCTCAAAGAATCTTTGAAACACTTGACTTCCAAGGATTATCATCTTACCCTCTGATGGAGCGCCTTGTTCCAAAATTGGTCTTGGGGACTTGCATCTCTCTTAGGCGCATGTTTGGAGTAATGTCAACTAGTATCAGCGCCTATTATCTCAATTCACACTTGACATCAAACTTTTGAAGCTCTTTTACCCTAGCACCTTTATCTTCTATCAAGCGCCTAACATTCTAGAGGTGAATTCCATCTTAATCCAAGTCTTCAAGGTACTTCCAAGTTTAGGCGCCAAAACAGGGTTATGGAGGAGCAGAACCATGCCTTAGGAGGATGACTGAACCCTAGGCACCAATTTGAGGTTGCAAGAGCATAGGTATGCACTAAGCAGAGTTTGATGCTCAAAACATTAACATTATTTAGTGAAATCCTTTTTTGACTCTAGGCGCCATTTGGAGGCTAGAAAGAGGGAAGTTGACACCAACTATATTAGGTGCATTTCTAAGGTGATGGAGACCAATAAGTGCGCCTTGTCCTCTGGCTCTATTCCTTGTTAACTTTACAACTTAGATTATCTGAACAACACTGAGAATGCTTCCCTTCTTCCTGATACAAGTTGAAAGATCCACTGGGTGCCATTTCAGGTGTCTAGAGAGATCATCAACCAAGGGCGCTAATAGAGCCTTTGGCAAATGGAAAGAGTGCCTTACTTAGATTTGATTTCTGGATGCCAGAATTGAGGAATTTTGTGCCTTGGCTAGGAGTTTCTCATTTCAATCTTGATTATTCATCTAAGTGACTTTCCTTAGCTCCCAAGCCTTCAATCTATCCATTACCCCCTGCTAGGTGCTCAAAATAGAGTGTTAACGCCTTATGAAGGTTAGGCACATTCTGAGGGTGGGGTAGGCAAGTGAGGGTGCCAGACCAGGCCTTGAGACTTCTCTCCTCATCAAAGGCTTTCAATCCTAGGCACCAGATCCAAGGAGTTCCAACCAACACATGCGCCTAGTGTTGTGAGTTCACCCAAAGGACATCTTTAACTTGAAAACTTTCAATCTTCATCCATCTATGCTAGGTGCTCAATTGGAGGATCCCTAGAAACATGTATAGGCACCTTGAGGTTCTTAGGCGCTTAATTTGGATGATCCTTGTGCTAGGCGCTTAGTAAGGAAAACTGGAGTGAAATGGGCGCATAAGCTCCCAAGCTTCCATATTTAGTCAAATTTTAGGGTTCTGACCTTGTTCCTGCAAAACAAACAGATAGAGTTAGTCCGAAACCAATTCATTCCCTCATCATTTGGAATTAACCTCTGGGAATGAGGAATAGGCTAATCCATTATACACTTGATGATCAAGCCGGGAACGGGGACATGACACATGGTACTAGGCTAATCATTTTGGGTTTTGCATGAGCCTTAGACAAGGTACTAGGCATAAGGTTTTTATCTTGCATAATGATTTTTTCAAACCAAGGGTCCATGATGGAAATGATTAAGGATGATAGAATGTTTGGATTTTGGACTTTGAGATGTTTATGGTTGTAAATGTTTATTGTTTGGACTCAAATTTTGTTAAATGGTTGTTTAAAAGAGGACACATCAAACACAACAATAAGATTGGTTTAAGTATGGATGCAAATGATGTTTACTAGTTTACTAATGTGATGATGTTTACTAATGTGATGATGATTTTGCATGTTTTCAATGGTTGGGATCTACAAGTTATGCATTTTTTTGGGATGCACACCTCATTGATTGTAGTGGGATGACTTGAATGCATATTGCCTATATCCATGGGATGACTTTGTTATTTTTCCTTGTCTATGCTCATTTGCGCATTGGTATGTTGCATTGGGATGAGAGGATGGATGTTGCTTTGATAGTGATGTGTATTCATCACCTAGTGATGGATGATCTTATATAGTGGTTAGGTGTAATGGTTATCTTCATGTGGTTTTAGATGTTGATCCTTGGTTTAGAGGTGTTTGGTAGTGTGTCTTGGTGGACTCTTGATTCTAGATTAGAGTATTAGCATGATACAAGTTCTCTTGAGACTAGGATGTCTGTATTGGTGCATGTGATCTTCTAGGAGGAGATGTTAGATCATGATGTCATGTTTGGATACCTAATTTTGTAGTTGGAGTTTTAATAGTGGTCTTGTTGGTTCTCTTGGTATTGAGTACATTGGTCATGTGCTTGGGAGCTTCATGATAATGTGGTGTTGCATTTGGAGCTTAACATGGATTGATTGGTTGTAGGTTCTCATACATACTTTGAGACTTGAGTGAGGGTAGAGTTCTCTTGGAATTAGAGACACTTGTTGAGATAGTTACCCTTTAGAGGTTTTAGCAGGAAGACCAAGGAGACTTTCACTTGGATATGGGCGTGAGTTAATTATGGACCTAGAGAAGATTCTTATTGGAGAGAGTCATTGTGGCTTGGTGTATCTTCGACGAGCATTCTCATTCCCCACTCTTGGTCTACTCGGCAGACTATCATCTAAGAGGTATTTCCCATCCTTTAGATGAATTTTTTTAATGCTTTATCTTCTCATGGTTATGGATCTTAAGCTATGGTTATTGGTTCTAGAGGGTTCATTCGAGGGGTGTCTCTAAGCATGCTTTTTCTCAGGCACTAAACTGGAGTTGTCTAGATGCACAAGTGCGCCTCCCTCAATGAAGTTCCTTTTGTTAACCTAGCTCATCCTAGTGACTCAAGGGGTTGTTATATTCTTTAGGCGTAATCTTTCATAGACTAAAACATTCACTCCATGTTAAGGCGCTCAAAGGAGGCTCTGGAGATGGAAAATGGCGCCTTAACTCACTTATGTAAATTTTGGACTTTTAGGCAATTGCAAGATGTCTTGGAGGGCTCAATTCTTCAAGGCACCCATTTTGTTCACCACTTGTAGCATCACTTGTTCAAGGTGCATGTGTGATTTGGTCAAAAATAGGTGCCTAGAGTGAAGAGGCTTTCATCCTAACTTAATACACTGCCTCCTTCTGACGATTTTTGGGGCAGCAGAAAACCTTTCACCACAGGCAAATGCCTCAAAGCTATAAAAAATTGAGAGAGGTTATTGTAGAGGCACTCTACATGATCACGTTGCCTCAGATAGAATGTTTCTAAGTGACACAGTTTTTGAGTAACATCTCGTCAAAGATTGCTGCCTTTTTACACTTTGGACTCTTCAGGGATATCGTCGGTACAATGTAGCTCCGACTGTTTCGACATGTTTGGGTGAAAAACAGGACCATGCTTAGCGTAAATGTACCCATTCAGATGCGTTGGAACAGTCAGTTTGGTCGCATCAGGAGCAGGACAAAAGTTACACCCCTTTGCAACTTTACACTGCCTCCTTTTGACGATTTTTGGGGCAGCAGAAAACCTTTCACCATGGCCAAATGCCTCAGAGCTATAAAAAATTGAGAGAGGTTATTGTAGAGGCACTCTACATGATCGCGTTGCCTTAGACAGAATGTTTCTAAGTGACACGGTTTTCAAGTAACATCTCATCAAAGATTGCTGCCTTTTTGCACTTTGGACTCTTCAGGGATATTGTCGGTACAATGTAGCTCCGACTGTTTCGACATGTTTGGGTGAAAAATAGGACCATACCTAGCATAAATGTACCCATTCAGACGCGTTGGAATAGTTAGTTTGGTCGCATCAGGAGCAGGAGGAAAGTTACACCCTTTTGCAACTTTACACTGCCTCCTTCTGATGATTTTTAGGGCAGCAGAAAACCTTTCACCACGGACAAATGCCTCAGAGCTATAAAAAACTGAGAAAGGTTATTGTAGAGGCACTCTACATGATCGTGTTGCCTCAGATGGAATGTTTCTAAGTGACACAATTTTTGAGTAACATCTCGTCAAAGATTGCTACCTTTTTGCACTTTGGACTCTTCAGGGATATCGTCGGTTCAATGTAGCTCCAACTGTTTTGACATGTTTGGGTGAAAAATAGGACCATGCCTAGCGTAAATGTACCCATTCAGATGCGTTGGAATAGTCAGTTTGGTCGCATCAGGAGCAGGACGAAAGTTAAACCCCTTTGTAACTTTACACTGCCTCCTTCTGACGATTTTTGGGGCAGCAAAAAACCTTTCACGATGGGCAAATGTCTCAGAGCTATAAAAAACTGAGAGAGGTTATTGTAGAGGTACTCTATGTGATCACGTTGCCTTAGATGGAATGTTTCTAAGTGACATGGTTTTCAAGTAACATCTCGTCAAAGATTGTTGCCTTTTTGCACTTTGGACTCTTCAGGGATATCGTGGGTACAATGTAGTTCAGACTGTTTTGACATGTTTGGGTGAAAAACAGGGCCATGCCTAGCGTAAATGTACCCATTTGGACGCGTTGGAACAGTCAGTTTGGTCACATCACGAGCAGTACACCAAAAATGCAAAAGTTGCTTTGTGTAACTTGACAACATTGACACTTTTTTGCAACATGACTCAAAGACTCAAACTGACCCCAAATGACTCAAAGTGACTTATCATTCAAACATCCTAGATGAGTGCATAGGAAAGGAAAAAGCTCTAAGTTTCATCATCATGAGCGCCTAATATCAAGAGACTTTAATGGCTCAAACCTTAGCATAGAGTCCTAAGGCACATTTCATGTCTCCTTTCATCCAGTTTGGTGCTCTTATGTAGATTTTTCAACTTGATTTAGTGCCCTATATGTGAAGGAAGATCTAAAGGCATGAAAGTGGATGTCATATTGCAAGAGTTTGGATCATCAAAATTGAAAGAAATAAATCTATTAAGCTTGGGCGCCCTTGGTCTTCTTTTCATTCATTATGAGCGCCTTAGGAGAATGGTATATAGGTCATCATCATGATTGGGCGCCCTAGATCCAGAGTGTTGGAGAGATCATCAAATGGTGTCTAGTAGGGTGAGTTAAGAGTTTGGTCGCATCAGGAGCAGGACACCAAAAATGCATAACATGATGATGTAAAAATGTGTACATATGTGTAAAAATGCAAGAGGAAATAAAAAAAGACAAACCTTACAAATTAATGTGCATACTTACAACTCAATGTAACATAGCTTTACAAAATCAATGCGAATACTTACAAATTAATCCAATGAACCATCTGGGTTTGCTCTACTCTTTATTGTGTCAAGTATTGCTTCATGGTCAGACTCACGCACCTTCCACAATATTTTGTTCAAAGGTCTACCCCGATACTTTATCAAATGAACATTGGATGCCACGACAAGGTTCGAGTAATGAAGAATCTTTCAATGCATGTCAAAGTCTTGAAATAGCCAAATATTAACACTCTTATGTGGGTACCTTCTAAGCCATGTTCCAGTAATAACCACTGATCCTGTAGGGTATTCGATGTTTTCTCCATCTGTAACAGGGACCTCCAATTTCTTTTTGGCCTCAACACAACGACATAAATAATAATCTGCTCCCTCTTCATTATCTTCATCTGCAATAACTGCATATACGTGCCCTACATTGATATGTGTAGCAAATTAGATGAAATTAGTCAACATTACAAAAACACTACAAAGTAAGATGACATTACCTGGTTGAACTAGATAAAATTAGATGCATATACGTGCCCTATATTACCTGGTTGAACTAAATCTGATATGTGGTCAAAGTCAACTGACGATTCCATCTATGTTAGTTCCAGTACCGTCGAGGGTTGATACGTGTCAAGTGGGCTAAGATAACTTAACTGCCATTTGTCAACCCACTCTTTTGACTCGCACTCATCCCAAACTTGAATTGTACAGGAAGAACAAAAGCATGACATCTTTCATGTATGGATACTCCATGAACCTGCAATTGAGCTTTTGAAAGAGTGCATCTCATTTGATCCTGTCAGTGTACAACAATCTTCATATGGTGCAATGTTAGTATCATCTATCAACCAAAAAAATCTACGAACTAAAGACTTACCTTCATTACTTGGACCCATGGAAGCATTACACCACTCGACAATCAATTTTGCATCTGTCAACTTTGCATTGTCTTTATACTTTAACTCTTCTCATGCTATGGCTCTTTTGATACATGCTCCTGCACCATCATGCTCCCCCTTTCCATGCCCGGCCTCACAAAAGTTCCAAATATGTTGAATACCTGTAAAATTATGCCTCCTACTCAGCCAATAGAAATTTCGTGAGTTCTTGAATTGTGACGCACAATTATCCGACCATATGATATGCTGACTGAACGATATACCCCTTCTAGCCAAATAATTGTAGAACACCTGAAAGCAACCTTGCACGAACTCTGTAGAATGCATGCGATCATCACTAATATAGAAATTATACTCCCTTATGATCTTTCTGTGATCCTCTATACTATCATTCGCATGAATGAATGCGATGTGCACAAATATAGAAACCTGTGTGGAGTTGTAATATTGTGATTGTACCTCACGCTGTGGCTGTAGACTGTAGTTCTCTACAAAGTCAATGACTGAAACAATGCTACCAACTAAAAATGTGTCCTTGCATAACTTGAATTGCAAATCCAACCATCGAGCTCTATGGGCATGTCTTGCATACTCATACACTATGCTGTCACGAAATATAGGCATAAACTGATACATTGGAATCTTTTCAATAACTAATTCACACCTCTTTGCTTCTTTACCATCTTTTGTATTGTATGCCACTATTTTATACTTGCCAAACTCTACTAGTTCGTTTCCAACCACATGTGTTATTTCCATATGTTCACATATTAGCAAATATTGCAAGCCACCGCAACGATGACATGTGCCATCCACGCATAATTTCTTGTAGAATATTTGACCTTCCTCTCTTTCACATAAAATTCTTGATATGAAGTCTCTTGAAGATGTTGGTGGGGCACATATGGCACAACCGTGCAAATCATTGTTAGTATGCATAACTAAACATATGGACCTATAAGCATCAAAATGGTTATAAAATTCAATATGTAATCTACAACAACAAGAAGTGCGTGTGTGATTTATCTTAACATAGAAAGGTTTTAGCAATTCAAAATATCTTTGACTAATTTTAATTTGAGGATACTTCTCTAGAAATTTACCATAAAACTGTGTTTGAGTCTCATCCAAAAAATGCTTTGGATGTGGCTCACGGTTTTGACTACCGATTCTCCTTCTTACCACATCCCTTTGATTCAAAGTACCCTTGTGTAATTCTTCCAAAAGTCTTCAATTAGTGATCTCAATGCTTCAACAATTGGTTTATCTTTTCGTGGTAGTCTCCCTGAGAACGCCCATAATTCATTGGAATTAGTGTCCTCAATTCTTTGGTGTCTTCCAACAGCTCTTGATAAAGTTTTCCTATTAATTCTCAATTCTTGACTTGTCTTTCTAATGAGACAAGCTTTCCTTGTTTGACTACTTACTATAGTCGATGTAATCTCACGCCGTGTTGCATTACCATCTTTTGTGCATGAGGTGTTACCCACACTCTCATACGCACTCATTAGATTCTTGACAATAGATTTTTCACTTGAAGCCTCTGATGTTCTCAACCCAAGAATCTTCATGATAGACCTATACTTTATACTTCGCATCATTTCAACAAATAGTTGACATCTTGCAGTCTCATTTAACTTTTCAAAGAACAATCTCCAAATCTTATTAGCATATCTTCTACAAGTGCGTTTTGGAATCTTACCTTCCATTGGCTGCAAAATATTTTCATCAATATCAATCAAATACTTTGGCTTTCTATGCAAAATTCTAGGTGGTGTCAAGCTAGGTAAATTCATCTCAACATTAGGAATTTCATCAATATTTAAATGAGATGGGTTAGATGGCATACCTTCGATCAAAGATGGAATAGATGACATACCTTGAGGTTGAGGTGGGAACGATGGCGTACCTCCTTCATCACATGTGAGTGATGATGTACTCTCAACTTGAGATATGGTAGATGGTGTTCCTACATGTTGACTTGTGGTAAAGGACGTGTCTCCAACTATGGTATTCAAATCTCTCGTACCATGAAGTTTTTGCATTTGTTCTCTTTGTGCCACCAATACCATATCTCTTTGTGATGGTTGTGGTTGCTCTTCAATTGGTATGTCTTCATTTATCGTGTCCAATTTCCTCTTCTCACGAAGTTCCCTCATAGACATTGCTTTCTTTGCATTCTTAGCTTCTATCTCTTCCTGTGTTGGTTTAATTCTTGATCGTTTCCTCGGCATGACAGAGAATTTGTCTGTAGCATGATAAAGAGACCAATATTAGTTCCTAAGAAATGAATACAAGATAATAGTGGGATTGTATTTTTTTTATGTTGTAAGGATTTATTCTTGTATAGTTTGACATCATGGTATGAACTAAGGTTTGTTTATTACACATAATTATTAAAGAGCCCAAGTGTAGAAAATATACATGGCATCATGTGAGATTGTAGGTTGCTTTCTTGATTGGGAATGTGTCTATTTTAAACATGTATGATAAAGCATGATAAAGTAATTCAATCTGAAATAAGGAAAATGTAAAGAACATGCGTGTAAAGACTTGACATACCTAAAAAATAAAGATTTGAATGGAGAGAGTACCCAATTATGTAGTGTTTTTATCTTCTTGCATCAAACTCCTCAACAATTTGAGTTTTTCACCACTTGCTTCCTTTTCAATGTTAAATTCCTAAAATTGAATCACAATTAACATTGCAACACTACAAAAATTGAAACTTGAATAGATATATATCAAACTTGGTGTGAAAACTATGTTATTTCATCCTTCTCAAGTTGGCAAAGTAGAAAAGGTGGTGGAAAGATCATGCAAAGGTGGTACAATGTGTTAAATGTGCATGTGAACTTCCCAATAGCATGAAAGCACTTCTTTTTGTCGAAGCACGTGTAGAATTAGTAAGAAAATAGAGCATGTGGGCCTGGATCACGGGGGTAACCAGTTTTTTACTGTTTCAATAGAAATACAAAACGCAAGTGTGTTATAATGCGCTCGCGCTATAACGCGCTCTCATTTTGTCTTGCTATAGATTCATCACATCCTTTGCATTGATCACATCTTTTTTCCTGCAAGGTCTTGCCAGATGCTCCGCCATATGATAGGCATAACAATGAAGGGGCAAGCCCTCATAATCAAGTTCTTCATAGAAAATGCCCTCAACCCTCAACGTCAAACCCTAATCCCTAAACCCTCAACTCTGATCCCTCGACCCTCAACCCTCAATGTCAAATCCTAATCCCTCAACCCTCAACCCTAACCCTAAACCCTCAACCCTCAACGTCAAATCCTAATCCCTCAACCCTCAACCCTATCCCTAAACCTTCAACCCTCAACGTCAAATCCTAATCCCTCAACCCTCAACGTTAAATCCTAATCCCTCAACCCTAATCCGTCATCCCTCAACTCTAATCCCTCATCCCTAATCCTACACCCTCAACAGACTCGATACTATACCTTAAACTCTAATCCCTTATCCCTAAACCCTCCAACCCTATCCCTAATCCTTACAACCCTCAACCCTAATCCCTCAACCCTTAACTCTGATCCATCAACCCTCAACACTATACCTTAAACCCTAATCCCTTCAACCTCAACCCTATCCCTAAACCCTTGACCCTCGAACCTCAACCCTCAACCCTCGACGTCAAACCCTAATCCCTCAACCCTTAACTCTGATCCCTCATCTCTCAACCCTAACCCTAAACCCTAAACTCTAAACCCTAAACCCTAAACCCTCATCTCTCAACCCTATCCCTAAACCCTCAACACTATACCTTAAACCCTAATCCCTCAACCCTAACCCTAAACCTTGTCCCTAAACCCTAATCCCTCAACCGTCAACCCTAATCTGTCATCCGTCATCCCTCAACTCTAATCCCTCATTCCTAAACCCTAAACGCTATCCCTATTCCTAGACCCTCAACAGGCTCGATACTATACCTTAAACCCTAATCCCTCTACCCTCGACACTCTTATTTAACCCTAATCCCTTGACCATTAACCATATCCCTCAACATCAACCCTCAACCCTCAACTCTCAACATTAAACCCTAATTCATCAACCCTAAACCCTAATCCCTCAAACCTAAACCCTATCCCTAAACCATCAACCCTCAACACTATACCTTAAACCCTAATCCCTCAACCCTCAACCCTAAACCTTATCCCTCAACCCTAATCCCTCAACCCTCAACCCTAATCCCTCATCCCTCAACTCTAATCCCTCATCCCTAAACCCTAAATGCTATCCCTATTCCTAAACCCTCAATAGACTCGATACTATACCTTAAACTCTAATCCCTTATCCCTAAACCCTCCAACCCTATCCCTAATCCTTATACCCTCCACACTCTACTTTAACCCTAATTCCTTGACCCTTAACCCTATCCCTAAACCCTTGACCCTTGAACCTCAACCCTCAACCCTCAACATCAAACCCTAATCCCTCAACCCTTAACTCTGATCCCTCGACCTTCAACCCTAACCCTAAACCCTAAACCGTCAACGTCAAATTCTAATCCCTTAACCCTTCACTCTAATCCCTAAACCCTCAACACTATACCTTAAACCCTAATCCCTCAACCCTAACCCTAAACCTTGTCCCTAAACCTTAATCCCTCAACCCTCAACCCTAATCTGTCATCCATCAACCCTCAACTCTAATCCCTCATTCCTAAACCCTAAATGCTATCCCTATTCCTAGACCCTCAATAGGCTCGATACTATACCTTAAACCCTAATCCCTCTACCCTTGACACTCTTATTTAACCCTAATCCCTTGACCATTAACCCTATCCCTCAACCTCAACCCTCAACCCTCAACTCTCAACATTAAACCCTAATTCATCAACCCTAAACCCTAATCCCTCAAACCTAAACCCTATCCCTAAACCATCAACCCTCAACACTATACCTTAAACCCTAATCCCTCAACCCTCAACCCTAAACCTTATCCCTAAACCCTAATCCCTCAACCCTCAACCCTAATACCTCATCCCTCAACTCTAATCCCTCATCCCTAAACCCTAAATGCTATCCCGATTCCTAAACCCTCAACAGACTCGATACTATACCTTAAACCCTAATCCCTTATCCCTAAACCCTCCAACCCTATCCCTAATCCTTATACCCTCCACACTCTACTTTAACCCTAATTCCTCAACCCTCAACCCTATCCCTAAACCCTTGACCCTCGAACCTCAACCCTCAACCCTCAACATCAAATCCTAATCCCTCAACCCTTAACTTTGATCCCTCGACCTTCAACCCTAACCCTAAACCCTAAACCCTCAACATCAAATTCTAATCCCTCAACCCTTCACTCTAATCCCTCAACCCTAAACCCTATCCCTAAACCCTCAACACTATACCTTAAACCCTAATCCCTCAACCCAAACCCTAAACCTTGTCCCTAAACCCTAATCCTTGAACCCTCAACCCTAATCTATCATCTGTCATCCCTCAACTCTAATCCCTCATTCCTAAACCCTAAACACTATCCCTATTCCTAGACCCTCAACAGGCTCGATACTATACCTTAAATCCTAATCCCTCTACCCTCGACACTCTTATTTAACCCTAATCCCTTGACCATTAACCCTATCCCTCAACCTCAACCCTCAACCCTCAACTCTCAACATTAAACCCTAATTCATCAACCCTAAACCCTAATCCCTCAAACCTAAACCCTATCCCTAAACCATCAACCCTCAACACTATACTTTAAACCCTAATCCCTCAACCCTCAACCCTAAACCTTATCCCTAAACCCTAATCCCTCAAACCTCAACCCTAATCCCTCATCCCTCAACTCTAATCCCTCATCCCTAAACCCTAAATGCTATCCCTATTCCTAAACCCTCAACAGACTCGATACTATACCTTAAACTCTAATCCATTATCCCTAAACCCTCAAACCCTATCCCTAATCCTTATACCCTCCACACTCTACTTTAACCCTAATTCCTCAACCCTCAACCCTATCCCTAAACCCTTGACCCTCGAACCTCAACCCTCAACCCTCAACATCAAACCCTAATCTCTCAACCCTTAACTCTGATCCCTCGACCTTCAACCCTAACCCTAAACCCTAAACCCTCAACGTCAAATTCTAATCCCTCAACCCTTCACTCTAATCCCTCAACCCTAAACCCTATCCCTAAACCCTCAACACTATACCTTAAACCCTAATCCCTCAACCCTAACCCTAAACCTTGTCCCTAAACCCTAATCCCTCAACCCTCAACCCTAATCTATCATCTGTCATCCCTCAACTCTAATCCCTCATTCCTAAACCCTAAATGCTATCCATATTCCTAGACCCTCAATAGGCTTGGTACTATACCTTAAACCCTAATCCCTCTACCCTCGACACTCTTATTTAACCCTAATCCCTTGACCATTAACCCCATCCCTCAACCTCAACCCTCAACCCTCAACTCTCAACATTAAACCCTAATTCATCAACCCTAAACCCTAATCCCTCAAACCTAAACCCTATCCCTAAACCATCAACCCTCAACACTATACCTTAAACCCTAATCCCTCAACCCTCAACCCTAAACCTTATCCCTAAACCCTAATCCCTCAACCCTCAACCCTAATCCCTCATCCCTCAACTCTATTCCCTCATCCCTAAACCCTAAATGCTATCCCTATTCCTAAACCCTCAACAAACTCAATACTATACCTTAAACTCTAATCCCTTATCCCTAAACCCTTCAACCCTATCCCTAATCCTTACACCCTCCACACTCTACTTTAACCCTAATCCCTTCAACCTCAACCCTATCCCTAAACCCTTGACCCTCAAACCTCAACCCTCAACCCTCGACGTCAAACCCTATTCCCTCAACCCTTAACTCTGATCCCTCATCTCTCAACCCTAACCCTAAACCCTAAACCCTAAACCCTCAACCCTCAACCCTCAACGTCAAATCCTAATCCCTCAACCCTAAACCCTATCCCTAAACCCTCAACACTATACCTTAAACCCTAATCTCTCAGCCCTCAACCCTAAACCTTATCCCTAAACCCTAATCCCTCAACCCTCAACCCTAATCCGTCATCCCTCAACTCTAATCCCTCATCCCTAAACCCTAAATGCTATCCCTATTCCTACACCCTCAACAGAATTGATACTATACCTTAAACCCTAATCCCTTATCCCTAAACCCTCCAACTCTATCCCTAATCCTTATACCCTCCACACTCTACTTTAACCCTAATTCCTCGACCCTCAACCCTATCCCTAAACCCTTGACCCTCAAACCTCAACCCTCAACCCTCAACGTCAAACCCTAATCCCTCAACCCTTAACTCTGATCGCTCGACCCTCAACACTATACCTTAAACCCTAATCCCTATCCCTCAACCCTTAACTCTTAAAACTTAAACCCTATCCCTACACCCTCAACACTTGACACTATATCTTAAGCCTTAAACCCTCATCCCTAAAGCCTCAACCCTCAATCCTTAAACCTTCAACCCTAAACCCTATCCCTAATCCCTCTACCCTCGACACTCTAATGCTAACCTCAACATTAAATGCTAATCTATCAACCCTAAACCCTAATCCTAAACCCTCAACCCTCAACCCTCAACACTATACCTTAAACCCTAATCCCTTAACCCTCAACCCTAAACCTTATCCCTAAACCCTAATCCCTCAACCCTCAACCCTAATCCATCATCCCTCAACTATAATCCCTCATCCCTAAACCCTAAATGCTATCCCTATTCCTAAACCCTCAATAGACTCGATACTATACCTTAAACCCTAATCCCTAATCCCTAAACCCTCCAAACCTATCCCTAATCCTTACACCCTCCACACTCTACTTTAACCCTAATCCCTCGACCTTAAACCATATCCCTAAACCCTTGACCCTTGAACCTCAACCCTCAACCCTCAATGTCAAACCCTAATCCCTCAACCCTTAACTCTGATCCCTTGACCCTCAACCCTATCCCTAAACCCTAAACCCTCAACCGTAATCTGTCATCCCTCATCCCTAAACCTTAAACGCTATCCCTATTCCTAGACCCTCAACGGGCTCGATACTATACCTTAAATGCTAATCCCTTATCCCTAAACCCTCCAACTCTATCCCTTATCCCTTAACCCTCATGATTAATAGCCTTGAACGTAAAAAAATTTGAGGGGGACATAACGCGAGCGCATTATAACGCGCTCGCGTTATGTCAAACATGACAAAAACAGACTTGCGAGAAAGAAAAATGCAAGGCAAAACATAATGCGAGCGCGTTATAACGCGCTCGCATTATTTCTTGCTTTGGGAATCCCAAGCCTTGGGCTTGAGATTTGCTTTGGATTTCCAACCCAAAGGCTTGGAGTGCCTTATGAATAGTCACAGACGTGTTTTTCTATATTCTTCAAAATTTCACATAATTTCGTTCGTGCTAACCCTCAGATCTGCACATGTTTCAAGGTCAAACAAATCGAACACATGGGTAATGTTAGGCTTTCTCTTAGCTATTTGACGATGTGATTTTTTTCACATTTTAACAATGTTAAGCCTTTCATCTTTAATTTCTTTTGTTTGTGTGTCCGTTTTTAGGCAAAAACCACTGTTTGGTCTTTTTTTCATTGTAAAATAACTATTCATTCAAATTTCAAAAAAATTACATATTTAGAAACTAGACTCCATTCTACAAATATTAAAAAAATAAAAAAATGATTTTCAATTAGTTTTCAAAATTTATAGGGGTAGCACGGCCAAAATTCTATTTTTTAGGATGTGCCCACTTTAAAAATTAGTAAAAAATCAAATATTCATCAAAAAATTATTAGAAAAATCGGGCATAAACTACATGCTATTAGCTAATTTCTCACTAAAGCGATTTTAAAAATACCAAAAAAACGTTGACCTTTTGAGGGAGCCACAAAACATGCTATGTTATGTTTTTTTGACAGTAACAACACCAATTTTTGTGGCTCCCTCTTTTGAACCCCTTAATCTATGCCATTTTCAAAACAAAATAGTAGTTTAGAAAGTAGACTCGGAGTACTACGAACATTGTTTTTGTTGCATCTCCAAATTTTGAGTGTAACTATGCTCAATTTCTCATCCAAGGCCAGTATTTCCTGATTTCAGAAAAAAAGTGGCCACTTAAGACCTCTTTTTGGCCCCCCATCTTCCTGCACTTACCTATAGAGTTTTTTTAAGTTAAAATTCTAATTTTACTAGAGTTTTCTGTCAGAGATTTAAGAAGAGAAGTTTGAGACTTTTTCTATGACTAGGGAATATCATTTGCCTTTATTTTGTTATTCTTGATTCAGAAAGAAAATGTAACTATGCATGTATCTGTGCCTCTTATGTTTCTGAAAAATTAATGAGAAAGATTGAGTTCTGTGCCTTGGTTGATATTTCCTGTGTCATTGCAAATTGTCTGATTGTGAACCTTTGAGTTTATTCATTTCATCTGTTTATGTTAATCATGCAGTATCTTCTCTTTAATGTAACTGAATTCTAAGGATAGCTTCACTATGCTTAGTTGAGAGGAACACTTTATTCAGGCGCATCGCCATAGATAGATTTACTTTCATTGTATCTGTAATTCTGTTAGTTTCTATCATTTTCCCAAAACCTATTTAAGATAGAAAAGAGCCAGCTTCTTTAAAATCTAGAGGTTGTTTCAGGTCGCAAATCCCACATTCCTAAAACTTCCCATGTTGGTGTTGGAACCTGCACAATTTTACACATCAATAGTTTTTGGCATGCCCGGTGGGACCATTTCTTGAAATTACTGTCAAGATTATATGAGCCACAAAGCCACAAGAAGTCAGAGTTGTGGACCTATAACAAAAGCTCAATCTGCTGCTAATCCAGGCATTCTTTTGCCACCACTGATAGCTAACCCAAGGAGGAGAGTGAATCAGTTTGCAGCACCACCAAGAGCAAATATGGGAGCACCTGTAGCCCCAAAAAACTATGCAAATTGGAACACTGGCAGTCCTTTGATTCTCCCAATACCACCAGCCACTTGGGATGCTATTCCAGCCAATGCTCTGAAAGCTCTATCCAAGTTCAGTGGGGAATATTTCAAGACACCTGAAGAGCATCTGTAAGATGTATCTGATGTTTGTGCAGTGAATGTGATCACTCAATAGAATGTGGCTATAAAACTGTTGGTAGCTTCTTTCAAAGGGAAGGCTCTAGACTGGTATAGATCTCTAACCCCAAACACAATCTCTAAATGGGATTAGCTTGGTGATGCTTTCTTTGAAAGATTTAAAGAAAAGGGTGATAAATCTTCTTTGCTACAACAATTGATCACCATCAAAAGGGCACCACAAGAAGCTATGACTAATTTCAATTCAAGATTTCAAAAGACTTGGGAGAGAATTCCTGCTACAAAAAGACCATTACTAGGTATGGCTATTGTGTTTTACCTTAAATCTTTAAACTCAGATATATCAGTGATGATCCAGTCCCTTGGAGGTCAGACACTACCAGAAGCTTATGAGTTGGTAGTCAAGGCTGAAAATAACTTAATAGATGCTAGAAAATTGCCCCCAAGGCCTCCTATGCCTATGTTCCCAGAAATTACCTTGCCATTGCCTCAAGAAGCTCCTAACCCTACAACCCCACATGTGTCCATGTATTCATTTCCTTAGCAACCTGCTAAAGTAATTGCCCCTAATCAATCATCTAAAATGGAAGATGTCAAGAACATCTTAAGAACCTTCTCAAATGAGATAATTAACCTAAAGAGACAACAAAATCCTTATCCAAAACCCCCTTATCAAGGTTACCAAGGAAATAGACCTCCCTTTCAGCCAAATCAATATCAAGACCCTCAAAGGCAAGCTAATCCTCAGCCAGCAAACCAGTTAGTCACAGTCCCTACACCTTTACAAACTGTTCCTCCTAATCCCAACAGGGAGATTGTTCCAGGGCAAAATAATTTTGCAGATGGCACAAATGCTTGGTGTTTTCCTTGCAACAATGCCCATATGCCTAGGGACTGCCCCAGAGGAAATTACAATAGAAGATAGCAGAACAAAGATGATCAGAAGGACAATTCGCAACTTCTAACACTCTACCATATCAGTCTCCTAGTGTACAAAATGTAGTCCTAGTGGCCAGATGCAAGGGATGTCCTTACAACAGGAAGAGGAAATAGCCCCTGAGCATGCTTTATTTTCATGGATTGAAGAGAAAGATTCAGTGTTCTTGAATGAAGCATCTACTTCCAAGAAGCCATTGGTGCAATTAGACTACTATACCAGAGCAAAGAGGAGAATGATGGAGCAGCCTGAAGTCACTAATAATGAGACCATGGGAGCTCCTCCATTTCAAAGTCACCAGAACGTAGTCTCTAGACAAGAAATGCTCTAGCCTGTGCAGAATCAAGTAGCCTCAGGTTAGGTTCTAGAAAAGGCAAGGTACCCTTATTAATCAAAGGCCCAAGCATTAGGACCTGTGAATGTGGTGGATCAGCTAAAAAGAATGCCAACGCATGTATCAATCTAGGACATGCTAGCTATTCTTGAGCAGAAGACACTATTGCAAGAGGCTTTGCAGGGCCAAGAAGTTCCTAAACATACTGGTGCTAAAGGAGGATTTGCTGATAAAGAAAAGCTACAGCTCAAAGACACTGTACCTTTGTAGACAATAGCCATGTTGAATAATGCACCTGAGGTAGGTAAATCTAAACTAGATCCCTTTTATTTAACTCTAATAGTTGGGAAGAAACTGTTGCATAATGCAATGATAGACTCTAGGGCTAGTACTACAGTAATGCCAAAGCAAATAGCAGATGCTTTGAAAATAAAATATGAGCCACTTACAAGAGGAGTTGTGCAGTTGGATGGGAAATTTGTGCAAACAATAGGGAAAATTAAACAACTCCCATTGCAATTATATACTTGCCCTAATATAATTGTAAATTAGGATGCGGTAGTCATAGATATTCCCCCTGTATTTGGTCTATGCCTATCTAGAGATTTTATAGCCAAGATAGGAGGTTACATGTCATTAGATTGGTCACACCTCATTCTGAGAACCAAATATGGGACAAAGATGAAAATACTGTCTGAGCCATTATCAAAAGACAATATCACAAATGAACCAACCCCAAAACTAGAAGCAGCCCATGCTATGTTGAATAAAGAAGAGAGAATCTTTGTTAAAGAGAGGTGACTAGACCGAACATGACCAACGGGAAGAAGAGAATAATCAGTTGTTGACTATGATGCAAAGTGACCCCTATGGAAATTATGACTCTACTAGTTTAGGCACTTATGTCATATTTGAAGAAGACCAAGAGATCCCAAATGTTTGAAGGAAAGAAACATCACATACTCAAGGATCTGAAAAAGACTCAGAAATCTGGACTCTAAATTTTGATGGGGCTAGAAGTAAAAATGGTACTGGTGCAGGAATTTGCCTTACTGCCCCAAATGGTGAGAAAATTTTAAGAGCCATTCGCTTTCAGTTTGCCTGTACCAATAATGATGCTGAGTATGAATCCTTGGTGCATGGACTCATGTTGGCAAAGAAAAAGGGAGTAAAGAATCTGATAGTAAGAGGAGATTCAAAACTAGTGGTGAAACAAATCAGAGAAAAAGGTAGTAGCCAAAAATGTAAAGATGAGATCCTATAGGCACAGAATTTGGGACCTAATAGATGATTTTGAAGCTTTCAACATTAAAGTAGTTCCTAGAGCCCAAGATAGAATGTCACAGATTGGTTGATAGTTTGACCCAGCAACTGACCTACTAGTCAACAATGAGTCAGTCAAAGTTTTAGTAAGACCAACTATCCCATACAATGACCAAAATTGGAAAGTTTTTGAAAATGTTTTCCTAGTCCTCTCATTTTTGCAACAATCAAGAGAATTTACTGATCAGTTGCACCCTAAGATTGAAGAAGCATATGGTGACCAAATTATTCAACTGAAGTCAAATAAGCTCCCTAAAGGATTGATTACCTTAGAAAACTTATTTGACCTAGAGGATGTAAGCTTGGAGAAGAAGAGGTTTCAAGCAAAGAAAGAAGACTATTCTGAAATTCAAGTTAGTGAAGGGAGAAAATTAAAGGTTGGCAATTCTACAACCCAGCAAGAAAGAGAAAGGGTGATTGATTTGTGTGAAAGATACGATAGGGTTGTTGCCTGGACCTATGAAGACCTCCATGGCTATAATAGAGATATCATTTAGCACACTATAGAGTTGATTGAATGATCTAAACCAGTCAGACAGAAGCAAAGGCCAGTGAATCCTAGAATTGAACCTCTAATGGTGGATGAGTTGCAAAAGCTCTTAGAATCAAAGATTATTTTTCCAATCAAGCACTCAACCTGGGTATCAAACTTAGTGCCAGTAAGAAAAAAGAATGGTGACATAAGACTCTGTGTAGATTTTAGGGATCTGAATAAAGCATTTTGAAGGATCATTATCTCTTGCCCTCTATGGAACAAATTCTACAGACAGTGGTTGGATCGGCGAGATTTTCCTTGCTGGATGATTTCTCTAGATACAATCAGATTTGGTTGGCTGATGAAGACCAGTATAAGACTACATTCACTACAAAGTGGGGAACATTTGCATATGCTAAGATGCCTTTTGGCCTTTCAAATGCTGGATCTACTTTTCAGAGAGCAATGGATGTAGCATTTGGGGAACTTATAAACAAAATCATCATGATTTACTTAGATGACCTCACTATTTTCTCTAAAAATGTTGTTGATCATTTTGATCATTTAGAAGCTGTTTTTAAGAAGTGTCAAGAGTTTGGAATATCCCTGAATCCCAAGAAGTGCATCTTTGCAGTACCTCAGGGTAAACTATTAGGGCATATAGTGTCAAAAGAAGGAGTCTCTATTGATCTAGAGAGAGTCACTTCCATAATGAACTTATCTCTGCCTGTTAATAAGAAAGTTGTTTAATTCTTTCTAGGGAAGATCAATTTTGTTATCCGGTTCATATCTGACTTTGCAGATCTAATTAGACCAATGACATTATTGCTAAAGAAGGACCTATTTTTGAAATGGACTACAGAGGGAAGGCAAGCTTTTGAAGAAATCAAAAGAGCCATTTCAACAACCCCAGTACTCAGAAACCAAGACTTCTCTAAGTCTTTCATAATGTACGTGTATGGAGGAAAATTCAGTGTTGCTGTTGTTTTAACTCAGAAAGATGATCAGCAAGATGGAGAACACCCAATAGCCTTTTTCTCTAGGACTCTCAGGGAATATGAGGCTAGATACAATTTTGTAGAGAAACAGGCATATGCCATGGTAAAAGCCCTTAAGAAATTTAGACATATGGTCACAGGGAATAAGATTATGATATTAGTGGCTCATCCTAGTGTAAGAGAATATATTATGGAGGGTGAGATCACTGAGAAAAGAGCAAACTGGATAACAAAGATCCTTGAATATGATGTGGAGGTCAGACCCACTAAGTTAGTCAGAGGCAAAGGATTGTGCCAATATATGGTTCAAGACATGGAGAAAATGGTGACACAAGAAACAGAAAGAGAAAATGTATTGAAAATACAAGAGGTTGATCAAGATTCTTAGGTCACAAACATAATACAATTCATGAAGCATGGGATTTTTCCAAATGACCTCTCCCATGACAAGACAAGGTATTATAGGCAGCAGGGGACCCACTTTGTATTAATTGACCATATTCTATTTAGAAGAAATGTTGATGGCATACTTTTGAGATGTATAGAGAAAGATGAAGCAAAAAGAATACTACATGAGTTACACCATGGAGCCTCAGGAGGACACTTTTCAGCAAGGACCACAACAATCAAAGTGACTCAAGCAGGATACTTCTGGCCCACTCTATTCATAGATTGCTATCAGCTGGTTAAAGAATGTCAGGCCTGTCAGTTTTATACAGGGAAAAGAAGAAATGTAGCAATGCCTCTAAGCCCCATAATTGTAGATGAACCCTTTGCCCAATGGGGTCTTCATTTTATTGGTATGATCAATCTAGTGTCAAGTATGGGACACAAATGGATCCTTACAACCACAGATTACTTTACCAGATGGAGTGAAGCAGTACCAATCAAGGAAGCAACATAAAAGGTAATATTAGACTTTCTAGAAGGTATTATGGCTTGGTTTGGTCCTCCTCGTACCATTATATCAGATAATGCTAAGGCATTTTTGGGAACAAAAATATCTGAGTTCGCATTAAGGAATGGGATTTATTTGAAGACTTCTTCAAATTATTACCCTCTAATAAGAACCTGATCAGACTCATTAAGAGGATTGGGACCAATCATCACTGAGAGTGGCACAAACTACTTAATACAACACCGTGGGCTGACAGGATCACACCTAAGCAAGTGACAAAGATGTCTCCATATGAACTAGTTTATGGTAAACCAGTAGTAATGCCACTGAGCTTAGAGATCCCTGCTTTGCAGTTATTGAAACAAATAGAGATTGAAGAGAATGGCCCCATGCAAGTCAGATTTGCTAAACTCTTGGAAGTACAAGAGAAAAGGGAAAAAGCACATGATTCATTGATGAAACACCAGCAAATAGTCAAGGACTATTTTGACAAGAAAACTTCAAACCCCTTTTTTGAGGTTGGCTCAGTGGTTTTGTAGTGGGATGAAAGAGCTGCAAAGCCAAGACAACATAGCAAATTTGAATCACTGTGGACTGGTACTTACAAGATTCGTTCCTGTAAGCAGTAAAATTCTTTTGAACTGGAAACTATGGATGGTGAGCCTGAAGAGATTCCTATTAATGGGATCTATCTAAAACATTTCAATTAAGGAGGGACTCTTATGTACTATAGTTAGTTAGTTTCCCTTTCTTGTTTTCTGTTTCCCCGCTTTCCTTTTCAATAAGTGTCCAGTGAACATGTGTCATCAGTGCAAGCCCCTTCTCTTTTTGAAAGTCTCGCATTCATTAAGGTTATCTGCAATTCCCAAAATCCTTGAAAGTACACACTTTCGCAGCTACTCTCATAATGTTTCTGACACTCCTTTCCACTTAGATTTCAAAAGATACACTAACGGTTTCTTGGTGTTAATGTAATTTATAAGACTGGATGTGTCATTAAAGCCCCATTAAATTAGATTTCAACCTTAACTGTGGCTCTCATTTGCTTCTGTCTCTCTGTTGTGAATCACTGTTGCCTCCAATCCAATCCCTAGCAAGCGCTTTCATCTATGTGTCACTTCTGTTACGTAGTTTTCCATCTTTGTTGTGTCAAAGTCTCTTACATTCTCTCCGCAGATATAGATATGGCTGAAGCATAGTCTTCTTAGGAGGGACTCAGAATTTATGACTCAATCGACAGGCTTTTGAAAAGCAAATCATACGCCTCAGTGCCCGCGCAGCCCAAGAGAACCTATCCAAGAATGAGGATTCTTGAGGTAGGGTATTTTGCTGACCCAGAGAAGGTAAAAATTTTGCAAATGGCATCTTAGACCTAGCCCTTCAAAAATCTACTAGGACTCTCCATGAAGGGGCACACCAGAGATGCATTCAAAAGGCAAACAGTGGAAAATCTGAGACTTTTGGAATGAGGATTTGGACCTCATAGTTGGCACAGTTCATGGTCCCAAATGTGCACCTATGTCTTGACCTAATTGATATATGCGCAGAGCTATTTCATGCACCCTCAAGCACCATACAACAGGGTCCGTTTATAGTGCAAATTACACCCAAAGCCATAAGAGACATGTTGGCCCTGTATCATGATCGAACGGCCACATTTCCCACTATTGCTAAAATGCAAAAGACACGGTAAAATGTTAAGAATCAAATTAGGTTCCTCAACTCAGAAATGCAGTTGGCAGAGGAGAACACCCAGATGCTCATAATACCTATAGGAAGGGTACAATTCAGTCAGGGTAGTCAAGAGGCACTGTCAATGATGGCTTTCATTTTTGGTATGAAGGAAGACAACACAGTCTATGACTGGCAAATTGCCATCCTTTTTAGATTGAAGACTATTGACAAGTCACAGGAATACTGACAGGACTTTTCAGAACAAATTGCCTACTCCATGGTCGATCAGCTTGTCAATTTCAAAACTAAGGGAGTTTTCAGGTATTCCGCTTATCTGTTCCATTTAATGTTATATCAGAAACACAACCTTTTTGGACAAAGTATGCAATTGAATAGGTATGACCTAGATTTTGGGCAAAATAGAACTATTCCTATGTCTGCATGGACACATGTGCTATCTGAGGCATCAGACCCTTATGAGTTCTGGGCACACTTTATTGCCCCCGCCTTTTGCCATTTGAGCCCTGAGCCTCTAGAACATAGGTTGACACAGAGCATTAGGGGTTTCATGACTAATTGCCCAATCCCATGTGATTATTTCTTTGGGGCCCAAAATACTATCATTAGGGTCCATGGCTTAAATAAGGAACCAATGTTGCTACCTAAAATTTTGACCCCTAGGGTAGCATTTCTAGAAGTAACCCAGCAAGTGTCTATGGTTGACAATGAGTTTGGTAGCAAGAAGAAGAAGAAGAAAATGTATGATATCCCATGGGTCAAAAAGAACATGGCCTTAGAAGTCAGAGATGCTGAACACCTCTTGCTACGAAAGTTAGTTGTCTTGGGATTCTTCATCATTGAGTATAAATGGAGGTATGACCCAAATAGTTTTATAGCCTCCTAGGTTAGAAGCAACAAGGTCAAGGCTAAAATAGTACATGAGGGTCGGCCCTTTTGGGAGGATAGAAGAAACCCTAAGGAAGATAACCCTGACCTGTATGTGGAACTAGCAGATTTGCCTTATTAAGGTCCCAAGCCATGGGAGACCTTCTATGTTAAACAAAAGGCCTTTGACCCTAAGATCAAAATGGGTACTGGTTTAAAGAAAGATTTGAAAGGCCAGGAATGGAAGCTAGAGAAAATTGAGGCCTATTGGAAATATAGGAAGGAAATTTCTGAGTCAACACACTCTTTTGGCAAGATTGACACAGATGAGAAATGGGAGTCGATCTGGGATGAGTGGCATCCATCCCCAGTCTCTAGCCCTGATACAAGCAGAATCCAGAAGAGGGGTGAAGAGTCAGAAGAGGAAGCTGAGTCAACCCATACAATGTAAGAAACAGGATATGCCTCTTCTACTGTTCCTATATCTCCCTGGCCCCAATCTCTCAGTACTTTGGAGAAACAAAAGGGTGTGGTGTCATCACCACCTAGAGGGACTCCATCAGTTTCAGCTACTGGGGCTTCTAGTTTTGTACCCTTGCCACCTTCAGTAGTGGTAAATGTAGAAGAAAAGGAATCAGAAGAGGAGACAGGAGAAAGGCCAAGGAAGCATAGAAAACTACACCTGCAGGCAGAGTCAGATGAAGAAGCAGAATCCCTGAAACAACAAATACCAGCCACATCCACTACTCCTCAGGTAAGTGTTTCTTCTCCTTTTTCCTCTCTGTCTCTTTCTTCTACCTTAGGGGTAGCAATACCAACTAGACAAACATTAATATCCCATGCCACTTTTGCTGTGCCTATATCACTACTTGCCCCAATTGCTAGTCCTCAAGCCATGTCTTCATAGTCCACCTCATTCCTCTCTTTTCCCCCTCTGTTCCAAAAAGAGCTCCTCCCCAAATTTCCCCTAGCCAACAATTATTGGCTATTCCTTATGGTTTGCCTCAGGGTCATCCCTTTGTTGGAGGATATATTGCTTCACCTCCCACCTTCCAAGCTTAGGCAGATACAACAAAGAAGGCTAGAGAAGCCAGGATGGACAAGAAAAGAAAGAAAGAAAATAAAAGTCTGGTTGTGCCACATATGGGGTCACTTTTTGACCCTATTCAACAGCAGTTGACTATCACACATTTGTCCCCAAATGTGGTGAAGCCAAATGAGCAGATGCAGCCTCAGGACTTTGCAATGAATGCAGTAACTATGGACATGTCTCTATTCAGACCACAAGATAAGGTCGAGCTACTTAATGAAACCACATCTGTTGTTGCAACTAACTACCTGAAAGTCCCTAGGAAGTTGCAGAAAGTTGGAAATGACTTAGCTCAAGAGAAGACCAATAGTGGCAACCTTGCTGGAGAGTTGAAATCAAAGAGGGATGAAATAAAGAATCTGAATAAACAGTTACAAAATATTGTTTCCTGTTAGATCCATCAAGCAACTCAGGCCCAAAATGCTTCTCTAAAGGTTGAGCTAGCTTAGGAAAAAGTTGTAGTAAATGTTTTGAGGCAAGAGAAGGCCACCTTGGAGAAGAGGTATCAAGAAAAATTGCAACAAGCCTCACAGTCTCAGTAAAATGTTGCTACTGCAATGCAGGCTCAACTCCTAGCAGAGCAACAAATGACAAAACAGTTAACACTTGAGTTAACTAATAGGCCTCAGAATGCTGGAGTTCTCAATCTGGTCAAAGAGCTATATGTGTTAGTTTGGAAAAGAATCTCTGAGGAGATTATCCGGTTAAGGCCATCATTAACATTCCTGTTAAATGCACAACAGTTGTGTGAAAAAGTGGAAACTTTAATTCAGGCCACTCTGTCTACTATTTCTTTGAGAGTTTCTGACTCTCAATTGTTGCTAAAGAAGCTATATGACACAATAGATGAAATTTTTCAGTAGGAGGGATCAGTGACAGAATGATAGCTACAAAGAAGGTAAATGAAGTTCTAAGTTGCAACTCAGCTGCCACAAACTACCTGGAACTCCTAGATACAATGAAGGAAGGAGTCAAACATATGAAGAGACACAGAAGATTTGGTGCAGTTGGGTCTTTCATCACCATTTCCAGATAATAACACTGTACTGATGATTGATGATATCAAGGCCCTACTTTTAACAAGGCAAAATGATCAATCAGTTTTTCAAGGTTTAAGTGATTCCTCATCAGTATAGGAAGTAGAAGCTGTCTTGATACCAATGGCCAAGTTAGAGTTTCAATTAAAGGCCGGGGTCTAAATTTTGCAGACATTCTCCCACAAGGACATAATAAATATTGATTTTGCCTTTCAGGATTTATAGAGTAAGCAGGGACTCTCTGATTCAGAATGGTCTATTTACCAGATAACTTTGCAGAATTTGTGACCCTGTGATGTATTTTAAATACATATATTTTTGCCAAGTTTTTGGGTTCTTTTTTGAGCAGGCTCAAAAGTCCTATTGGTCGCCAAGAATTGTAGAGTTAAGACTCTACATTTTGTTTCAGAAGTAGCGCATCCACGGGTTACAGTTTTGTGACTAAGAATTTTACTGAGAATGGCCGCGAGGGTTTCATTTTGCCAGAGCCATGGGATCCACCAAGTGTTGAGCCCTAGTTTCAAGCCGCATTTCATTTCTAAGTTATAACTTTTAAGCGAAGCGTGCCACGTAGCGGACAATGTTCAAAACAATTTCTATGTTACAACCATGCGGAAGGCGCCCCACATGTCATCAGCAAAGGCACTCCCTAAATATTTCAGCATGAGTGCGGAAGAAGCCATGTGTCTTTTGTGGTAGCTGTAGAGCTTGCCAAGTGTCAGCTTCTGCATTATGGTTTCTATATGTTTTGATGCTAAGTAAGGATGGAGGCAGGCCCCAGTGTAGAGTATCAGTGCTGGGGAATGTGCCACGTGGTGGATGCGGTGCCAAAGTAAAAGCTTTCTGACCTTTTCTCTGACGATAATAAATGTTTCTCAAATGATGCAGAATCTGACATGTATCAACCTCCACGTGAGTCTCAAAAGGTTTCTAATGTTTCGAGAAGTGGAGTGGAAGCTGCCACGTACCAGTTAGTTGTTGCTGCGGAAGCTGCC
The DNA here is from genome assembly GCA_027924645.1 of Cunninghamia lanceolata. Taxonomy (NCBI): domain Eukaryota; kingdom Viridiplantae; phylum Streptophyta; class Pinopsida; order Cupressales; family Cupressaceae; genus Cunninghamia; species Cunninghamia lanceolata. Next base: position 11,631,496 of record BSBN01000050.1, read on the forward strand.
ACCTGTCCCTGTTTGAAAGCTAGCGACAGGAGGGTTTGGGTCCCATTTTTAATGTGTTTTTAAGCTTCAGAGCAGTGGATCACGACAATTGTCATAGGCAGAGTCCTCCTGAATACAAAGACACAGTTAAGTTAAAGTTGCGGGGAAAGACACGTATATGTTTCTAGTTGCTGCAGAAGTCGCCAAGTGTCAGTTTCTTGTTTCTTCCTGAGATATGAAGGAGTTTCAAGATTATTCACGCGGATGCTACCATCTGTCTTAGAGGTTATTGTTTCAAGAATGTGGAGGCCGTCAAGTGTCTGTTCCTTATGAGATGAGGTATGCCACATATGTTTTATCATAGCCAATGGGCTTACAGGAAGGAGTAACTGTCACAGATTCTAAAGATCTTAATTGTCAGATACTCCCAATTATCTCCAGTTCGGTTGGGCCGTTGGGATTCGATTGTTGTAGACAATCTAGAGTCTATCTTGTGCTATAAATATGTAACATTTGTAATGATCGCCATATAGAGTTTTTGAAGTTAAAATTCTAATTTTACTAGATTTTTCTATCAGATATTTAAGAAGAGAAGTTTGAGACTTTTGCTGTGACTAGGGAATATCATTTGCCTTTATTTTTTAATTCTTGATTCAGAAAGAAAATGTAACTATGCATGTATCTGTGCCTCTTATGTTTCTAGAAAATTAATGAGAAAGACTGAGTTCTGTGCCTTGGTTGATATTTCTTGTGTCATTGCAAATTGTCTGATTGTGAGCCTTTGAGTTTATTCATTTCATCTATTTATGTTAATCATGTAGTATCTGCTCTTTAATGTAACTGAATTCTAAGGATAGCTTCACTATGCTTAGTTGAGAGAAACACTTTATTCAGGCACATCGCCATAGATAGATTTTCTTTCATTGTATCTGTAATTCTGTTAGTTTCTATCCTTTTCCCAAAACCCATTTAAGATAGAGAAGAGCTAGCTTCTTTAAAATTTGGAGGTTGTTTCAGGTAGCAAATCCCACATTCCTGAAACTTCCCATGTTGGTGTTGGAACCTGTGCAATTTTACACATCAACAAAGTGTTCAATGAACACGTGTTAAGCAGCGCAAAGCCCCTTCTCTTTTAGCCCTTGAATTTATTAAGGTTGTTCAGCAATCCCCAAAATCTCACCGAAGTACACGCTTTTTTAGAAAGATAGCCACTCTCATAACATAGCTGACACTCCATCCAACACAAATTTTGAAAAGATACACTAACTATTTCTCGGCATTAATGCCATTAATAAGCTGGGATGTGTAATTTATTATTTCCATAAGGCCCAATAAGCTAGGTTTTAAGTCCTTGATAGCGTCATTTGCTTCTATCTTTCTGCTCTAAATCACTATCGCGTCCGAGCTCTGTTCCTCACAAGTGCCTTTCAGCTAAGTATCACTCTGCTAAAATAGTTTTGCTCTTTTTCTGTGTTAAAGATTTCTTAATTCTTCTCACAAAGATACAGATATGTCTAAGATATAGTCACCATGGGAGGGACTTGGAATTTTTGAGTCAACTGACAAATTGTTGAACAACAAGTCATATGCTTCAGCACCTACGCAACCAAGGGAGTCCTATCCAAGAATGAGGGTTCTTGAAATAGGATTATCTGTCAACCCAGATCAAGTGAAAACTATGCAGATGACATATATGACACACCTCTTCAAAAGAACACCAAGAATCTCTAATAGGGAGCACATCAGAGGTGCCTCATCCGAGTGAACAAGGGGTAGTATGAGACTTTTGGTATGAGAATATGGACATCTCAATTGGCATAGTTCCTGGTTCCAAATGTACACCCTTGTCCCAAGCTAATTGAATTGTGTGTGGAGCTGTTTCATGCACCATCAAATTCTATCCAACAGGGCCCTTTCATAGTTCAGATTATGCCCAAGACCATAAGGGACATGCTGGCCCTACAATATGATAGAATGGCAACATTTCCAACTAGTGTCAAGATGCAAGGCACATGGGCAAATTTACATAGCACACTGAAATTTTTGAATGCAGAGATGCATCTGGGCCAAGATAATACTTAGATGCCCACACTACCAACTAAGCGTGCACAATTTAACCTTGATGTTTAGGATGCCCTTTCAATGATAGCTTTCATTTTTGGAATGAAGGAGGACAACACAGTTCATGACTGGCAATTGGCAATCATTTTCAAAATGAAATCTGTGGATAAATCTCAGGAGTATCGGCTAGGATTTTTGGAGCAAATTGTTGCAGCCATGATTGACCAGCTTGCCAATTTCAAAACAAAATGGGTATTCAAGTATTTCATATTCCTATTTCATCTTATTTTGTATCAAAATTTTAGTCTTTTTATATAGCATATGCACTTAAATATGTATGACTCAGATTTTGATCATAGTAGAACCATCCCTGTGTCTGCATGGACACATGTGTTATCTGAAACCTCTAACCCCTATGAGTTTTGGGAGTTTTTTGTCACCCTCGCTTTTAGCCAGTTAAGTCCTGAGCCTATGGAACATAGGATGACACAAAGTATAAGGGGTTTTATAACCAACTACCCAATTCCTTGTGACTACTTCTTTGGAGCCCATACTACAATAATCAGAGTCCAAGGTTTCACCGGAGAGCCTGTGCTATTGCCTAAAGTATTGACCCCTAGGGTCGTATTCCTAGAGGTTACTTGTCAAGTATCTGTTATAGATAATGATTTCGGCCACAACAAAAGAAAGAAAAAGATGTATGATGTCCCATGGGCTAGGGGAAACATGACACTTAAAGTTAGAGGTGCAGAAAGCCTCTTATTAAGGAAGTTAGCTGCCCTTGGTTTTCTTATCATAGAGGATAAATGGAAATATGACCCAGATAGTTTCCTAGTTTCCTGGATAATAAATAATAAGGTTCGTGCCAAGATGGTACATGAAGGACGCCCATTTTGGGAAGACAGGAGGTCTCCAAAAGAAGATAACCCAGATCTCTATGTGGAATTAACTGATTTGCCCTATGAGGGGCATAGGCCATGGAAAACCTTCTATGTCAAAGAGAAAGAGTATGACCCTAAGCTAAAGATGACTACTGGTCTAAAGAAATCATTAAAAGCAAAATAATGGAGAACAAAAAAGATTGAAGCCTATTGGAAATATAAGCAAGAGACTTCTGAGATTACACATTCATTTGGGAATGTTGAAAATGATGATATATGGGAGTCAATCTAGGATGAGTGGCATCCATCCCCAGTCTCAAGTCCGAACACAAGTAAAATTTAGAGGAAGAAATAGAGTCGGCCCCAATAATGCAAGAAATAGGACAGGTGTCATCTGCTAATCCTAGATCTTCATGACCTCAATCCCTTAGCACCTTAGAGAAGCAAAAAGGTGTTGTGCCATTACCAATTCTAGGAACTCATACAGCTTCGGCATCTGGGGGTTCCAAAATTGTCCCTTTGCAACAACCAATGTTTGTAAATATTGAAGATGAAGAAATAGAGGAAACAATAAAAAGGCCTTTGAAAGTAAGGAGATTGATCCTACTAGAAGAAGAAGAAGAAGTAGCAGCACCACAACAACAAAAAGTGCTAGTTACCTCTTCTGTGACTCAAGTAAGTACTTCTTCTCCCTTCTCTCTTATATCTCTTTCTTCTCATATAGGAGTGGCAATCCCAAGTACTCAGGCTTCCATGTCCCCTGCCACTTCTGCTGTGCTTACACAAACCTCTGCCCCAACTGCTAGTGCACCAGCCATGTCCTCATAGGCCATTACCTTGCCATTATTTTCTCCATCTGTGCCTAAACGAACCCCTCCCCAAGTTTCCCCTAGCCAACAATTATCTGTTGTTCCTTATGGCCTACCTCAAGGTCACGCCTTTGCTGGAGGTTATATTGCATCTCCTCTTCCAAGCTCAAGCAGACACAACAAAAAAGGCTAGAGAGGCCAGGATGGAAAAGAAGAGGAAAAAGGAAAACAAAAGCCCCGTTGTGGCTCACATGAGGTCACTCTATGACCCTATTCAACAATCATTGACAGTGACACATTTGTCCCCAAATGTAGTAAAACCAAATGAGCAAATGCAGCCCCAAGGTTATGCTATGAATGTTGTGGCCATGGATATGTCTCTCTTCAGGCCATAGGATAGGGTTGAGCTTCTAAATGAAACTACAACTGTTGTGGCTATAGACTATTTGAAAGTGTCTAAGAAGTTGTAAAAAGCAAAGAATGATTTGGCTTAAGAGAAAGTGAATACTAGTAATCTCGCTTGGGAGATTCAGTCTAAGATAAATGAGATTGATAATTTGAACAAACAATTGTAGAACACTGTTTCTTTATAGAACATCAGGCTGTACAGGCCCAGATTGCTTCTCTTAAGACTGAGCTAGCACAAGAGAAGGCTGTAGTAACTATTTTAAGATAGGAAAAAGCCACTTCAGAAAAGAGGTATTAGGATAAATTGCAAGAGGCAACATAGTTGAAACAAAAATTATTGAGTGAGCAAAATACCAATAGTGCAGCTCAGGCACAACTCATGGCTGAGCAACAAAGAACAAAACAATTGACAATTGAGTTGGCTAATAGGCCATAGAATGCTAGAGTTCTAAATTTGGTGAAAGAGCTATATGTTTCAGTATGGAAGAGAATCTCTGAGGAGATTATTTAGCTAAAGCCATCTTTGACTTTTCTGTTAAATGCTCAGCAGCTGTGTGAGAAGGTAGAAACTTCTTTGCAGGCCACTTTGTCCACTGTTTCATTAAGGGTTTCTGACTCTCAACTTTTGTTGAAAAAGTTGTATGACACAATAGATGAAACATTATCAGCAGCAGGTATCAATGATAGAATGGTTGCTGCTAAGAAGGTCAATGAGGTTTTGAGTTGTAATTTTGCAGCCACAAATTGTCAGGAGCTCGTAGATATAGTGAAGGAGTAAAGAATATGAAGAAACACATAGAAGATTTGGTGCAACTAGGACTTCCTTCACCTTTCCTAGATAGTAACACAGTGTTGATGATTGATGACATCAAGGCCCTTCTTTTGACCAAGCAAAATGATCAGACAATTTTCCAGGGTTTAAGTGATTCATCAACATTAAAGGAAGTTGAAACTGTGTTAATACCTATGGCCCAGCCAGAATTTCAACTAAAGACTATGGTACAAATTTTGCAAACATTTTCCCATAAAGATATAATTAATCTTGATTTTGCTTTTCAAGATTTGCAGAGTAGACAGGGGCTCTCAGATTCAGAATGGTCTGTATATCTGACAGTGTTGCAAAATCTGTAATTCAAGTTTTATTTTCAATACAATATCTTTTTGTCAGTTTTGGGTTCTTTCAGAGCAGGCTCAGAAGTCCTGATGGTCGCCAAGAACTGTAGAGTGTCTACATTTTGTTTTAATTTCTGTGTCTCAAAAATGTTTCTGTGCATGGGTCGTGCCAAGTGTCAAAGCCATAGCAATGAAACAAGCACCCAGTTTTATGCGGAGGCCACCGTGTGTTATTTTGAGTTTTCTCCGGAGTGTTCCACATATCGAGTAACATCTTTTTGCTTCATTTTGTTTCAAGCTTGTGGAAGGCGCCATGTGTCGCTAGTGGAAGCAGTCTCAAAAAGTTTCCTTTCTTGCTACATTCTTAAGGGTGATGTTATGTGTCTTTATTATTTTTATGCGGATGATGCCATGTGTCCCTTTTCAGAATTTATATTGATATCAACATAAATATGGTGGGCCACAATTCATTGTATTTCAAGCTTGCGGAAGGTGCCATGTGGTGATAGCGAAGAAAGGGTTACTTTATTCATAATCTTCTTGTAGCATGAAACATTTTAATTCACAGTTGCAGCGAAACGCGACAAGTGTCAGCTTCTGAAGAACCTTTCAAAAGTTTCATTTGTTTCAAAAGTGATGCAGAGGTTGCCACGTGTTAGCTTGTATGAGCGCAGGTGCCGCCATTTGTCCTAGTTTTATTCCCTTTGTGGGCAATGAGTTATGAAGGTAGTAGGACCCATTATTATTATGTCTCAGGTTTCTAAGTGAAGCGGGTTGTGACAGATGTCACAATGGAGGGCACCCCAATATAAAGACAGGTTTTTAAAGGCTTGGCAGGGTAGGACACATATCATTTTTGGAGGCTGCGGAGTGCAACAAGTGGTTGTTTCATGTGGATTTCTTTGAAGGAAAAAGAGTTTCTAAGTATATGCAGATGCTGCCATCTGTCATAATTTCTTTTGAGAATTATGTACGTGGATGTTGCCATGTGTCTTAGTCTTGATACAGTTAGTGTGCCACATAATATTTCATCCCAACCAATGAGCGCGCAGGAGGTGTTGACGCCTGAATTGACTGGTGGTTTTCTGAGCAATTTTCATTCAGGCACTCTCCCTAAGTATCCAAAAAATGCTCTAAGTAACGGACCTCCTCAGTATTTTTCAGCTGCATCATCATATTTTCTTGAGGAGGTCATCATCATCATGTTTGTTTCCATGAAGGTCAGCATCATCATGTTCTCCTTCGACCGGTTTCTCATCGTCATCATCATATTTCGCTGTCGGGTGATGTTCGGGTTTTATCCTGATGATGCTGACGAGCTACAGTGCGCCCTTATCTGCTTGCGAGGGTGATTCTTCAAAGTCTCCGGTGATCTTCCATTTATCACCTTGCGCAGGCATGATGATGATGTTGCTTATTCTTTGAGTTGCTCGACCTAACTTGTTTTATCCTAAGGGTCGTCATCATCATCATTTTTTCAGTTGTCATCCTGCTGCTTGCGGTGGTCATCATATTTTCTGCCTTCATGATATTTCGCCGGGGTGATATTTCTATCATCGGGTGATCTTGGTTATGATCATCCTGATGATGATGTTGAAGAGTTTTAAGTGCGACCCGATATTCACTAGGGTCATCATATTTTGAACGTCAGGATGATCTTAGTCAATATCATCCTGATGATGTTGTATCACTTCTTGTTCTTTGTTTCTCATCCTGACGATGCTGACGTCATCTGTATATCAGGGTGATATTTTTCTTTCTGCCTAACTGCATCATGATATTCCGAAGGAAGGGGTGATATTTTCATATCACCCGGATATATGTTTGCTCGAGCATCATGATGATGCTGATATCAGGGAGATATCCGCCTGCTGGTTTCGCGTGTTATCTATTGAGGGTGATCTTTTCAAGCAGCATCATCATATTCAGTTTTCGCCCCGATCTTACAGAGGAGCTACAGTGCAACCTGATATTTGAACATTAGGAGGATATTTCCAAATATCCGGTTGTCTTCCAAATATCATGATGATGCGGATATGATGATGACGTCAGCAGGTTATGATGATGATGTCATCAGGATGTTCATCGGCCAGACTTTTGTTATAAGCTCAGCAGGAGGATGTTCCTCCGAAGGATCAGGTTGTGCCGATTATCATGAAGGTTATATTCTGAATATCATGGTGACGTCAGGGTGATATTTCAAACAACAGGATATCATGCTGCTGGAGGATGATGATGATGAAGTCTATACTAGTGTCGTCGGGAGCAAAAGTACCGACATGATATATGCTCATGACCTAGTATATAAAGTGCAAAGGAGGTTGCTGCGGGGTGCATGTGGGATATTGTTATCCTGCGTTTTCAAATATCATGATGATGAGTCTCGGCGGGAAAGGCTTGCAATGGTCTGTATGACGATTTTCCCTAGGCCGCGGGTTGGTGCGCCATTAATGGCGATTGTTGCAGAGGTATGGGCGATGGCGTGGGTCGATCTTGTACCCGACTGGAGGTGTCAATCAGCGGGCAGGAGCGCAGGGCTCGAGAAATCTTCCTGTCTCCTCCCCTACCTGCTGCATTCAAGTTTGGGCGCCAATCCGGTTGTGTTTGAGCGCCATTTTCGTGATACTGTGTATCTGGCGAAATTTTGGTCAACATTGTAATTAATTGCTGAGCACCTACCTGGCTGTTATAAGCAGGTTGTGTTGTTCATTTGAGGTTGTTGAAAGTTGTAGATTTTTGGCTCTGTAATCCAAAACCAGCTGATCTGGTTGTTCTGTACAGTTTTTCTTGTGAGTTTATGTATCTCCTGTTGTAGGACTTGGCATGAATCCACTGGTTTCATGGTTGATCTTATATGAGTAATGCTACCTTAGCATGTGTTGTGTTAATTCTGTCTCCAGTATTGCATGTATCCTTCTTCTGGATCTGGATGTTTGCTTATGTTTAGATTCTAGAGCATAGAATTCCTATGTTGAATGTCTGATCTTTTGACCTCTGCTCAAGGGGCAGATTAAACTGTTTCCAGGTTGAACATTGGGAGGGATATACTGCAGTAGGGATACCATAAGTAGAGATAGCTCGACACTCTATATTGGGAGATATCTGTAAGGCAGATATCATGTGTATCCCCCTGAAATCCAGTTTTAGCTATTTATGCTGATCATTCACAGGTGTATGTCTACCGACTCCAAGCCCTGGATAGGCACCAGTCATGCTGTGTTCTTGTGTTATACACCATGTCCAACTTTGCATCCAAATTCATATCAAAACACTTCATACCTCCACCTGTTAGTTGTAGGAGTAGGATTAGGAACCCCCTGCATACTCTCATACCCAACCAGACATCATGTCCAAGAATGTTGCCAGCCTTGTGATCTATCATGCAGATCTTGGTCCATACATGAGAGTATTCTGCCTGTTGATGTCAAGTTAGATCTTTCTATCTTTGAGCTAATCAAGGTTACATCTTGAGTTATAGGGATACCCCCCTTGGTGTGGCAGAACCAGAAGTGAAGGGGAGGAGCTCACGCAACCTCCTGTATTCAGTTGGCCTGAATCTGCCTGTGCATTAGAAGTGGCAAACCCTAATGCTGATTCAGAAGGAATGTCAACAAAATGGCGACTCTGCTGGGGAAGGATTGATAAAATAAAGAATAATACTTGTGACCCATCCGAGTCACTAACAAAATGATGCTCTGCTGGTGGAATGAACCTGGAAAAGTAGCTTTCAGCTGCTGTAAATTTTGTCCTCTCTGGAGAGGTGGCGACTCTGCAAAAAAGATTCAAATGCACATGTGAGATGGATGTATGTGATGTGACAAAAAAGATGTATATATTTCTGCATCTGTATGAGAAAAGGTACCTTGTTACTTCCCCTTTATTTGCTGTTTTACTGCATAAGTTAGATGCCAGGGGAAGCCTTAGGTCTTAGACAGACAAAGGATGTCTAAGAGTAAGATTTTTATGAATCCAAGTATGAGTTATCCCACACTCAGTGGTGAAATGTTGGATAAAGGGATTGAAGAGATAAGAAATAGGTTGATATTCTTAGAGGCTGAGCAGGCCCAGTTAAGAAGCAGTAACCCTGTTGTGTCTGCCAGTCAGAAAGCTAAACCTCCTGTCAGCCCTTTTGATCCTTTGTATGACCAACCGGATTTGTCATGGGTGGATTATGAAGTAGAAACTATGCCTGCTAGGATATACTGTCAGATGCCTAGATTTAGTGGTCACAATGTATGTGATGGGAATGCACATATCCAAAATTTTCAAAGTTTTATGGGAAAATATTCATTCAGAGATGAGGATATGTGGATGAGGTTTCTTGTTAGGTCCTTTGATGCAAAAGCAAAAGACTGGTATTTGAGCTTTCCAAAGAGATCCTTTGCCTGTTGGGATGAACTTGCTGACTGTTTCAAAGAAGAATTTGCAAAAGAACCGGCTGATCTTGTTGCAGAATTGATGAGAATCAGAAAACAAGATGAAGAGCCATGTGTTGATTTCAGTCATAGGTTTGCAGTAGCCCTTTCACATGTCCCTGAAAGTTTCAGACCTGATATTTCAGCCTGTGTTGGCATATTCTTTGAAGCTTTTGAGGAGGGCTTTAGTGCATTACTGAAGGATTTCAAGGTGACAAGTATGCAGATGGCATACAGGTTCATTGAGAATGTAGAAGAAATGAGAAATATGCACCTGCTGAAACCCCTCTCCCCAGGCCTTGGTGTGAAAAATGGTTATGAAGCTGCAAATGACCAAGTCATGAAGGCATCATGTGAAGATGAAAAGATGAATGTTGAGGATGCCAGTGAAAGGACTAATGAGGATTCCCATTGCAATCATGAGGCATCTGACCATGAAGACAACAATGAGGTTGTGGACAGCAATGAGCAATTTTTAGAATGGACCTGTGGAGAAAATTGTGAGTATTGTACTCAAGACAGAGAAGATATAAGCAAACAGAGAAGCAGTCCTATGTGTGACCCATTGCCTACCTTTCAAACATATGGAGATCACGAAGAGCAGTCAGAAATTGAAATGAGTGCTAGTTCAGAGCATGACTGTTTTTCATTTGATGGCTGTTTTGCTTATGATACACAGGCTGATACTCCTCCACAGAATGAATCCATTGGTGATGAAGAGGTATGCTCTGCTGCCCATGAACAAATGGCATACTATGATGAAGCTGATGAACCTGGGTCACCCATTTATGACACATATGGTGATGAGGATCTGTCTGAGTGTGGTGAAGATCTAGACACTATTTTTGGCTTGGATTCTGTTTCTCATCCTGATGAAAGAGGAAACAACATACATCAGGTAAGTGATTGTAAAAATGTGCCTGATTGTAAAGAGGTGTCAGAGCCTGATCTTTTCCAGCCTGGTGTACCAGATGGTTGTGTACATGATGTGCACAATTGTGATTTTGAAAGCTTTTCTTTTGATATGCCAGCATATAACACAATGAGCCCTGATCTTCCTAGTTTTGTGATGGACTCTGAGTGTTTCCTATTTGCAGTCCAGCTAGGAGATCATGTTGCAATGCATGATGATGATGTGAGTGATAAGTGCTATATGCCATATGAGCATGCATTGCCTGAAACATTCTGCACCCACATGTCACATGATGCTGAGGGTTATCTGCACAAGGATGATGACAAGCCAAATCAGAGGGTTGATTATGCAGATGACAAGATTTGTTTGTGGGTGGACCCTGACAGTATCTCCAAGCTTGACCCAGTGCATGCAGATGAAAACAAGATATTTGACAAGGGGAGATACATGCTTTTCTTTTCTTGGTGGCCTTAGGCCATCAAGTGTGTTGGGTGATGCAGGTCAGTGCAGTATTTGACTCTGTGCCCAATGGATAAGGGACTGGTCTGCATCCCAGAGATCTGGGGTTCTCGCTGCAGTCTTTCACCTGCACGTCCCCAGACAGAGCCACTGTTGACGCCTGAATTGACTGGTGGTTTTCTGAGCAATTTTCATTCAGGCACTCTCCCTAAGTATCCAAAAAATGCTCTAAGTAACGGACCTCCTCAGTATTTTTCAGCTGCATCATCATATTTTCTTGAGGAGGTCATCATCATCATGTTTGTTTCCATGAAGGTCAGCATCATCATGTTCTCCTTCGACCGGTTTCTCATCGTCATCATCATATTTCGCTGTCGGGTGATGTTCGGGTTTTATCCTGATGATGCTGACGAGCTACAGTGCGCCCTTATCTGCTTGCGAGGGTGATTCTTCAAAGTCTCCGGTGATCTTCCATTTATCACCTTGCGCAGGCATGATGATGATGTTGCTTATTCTTTGAGTTGCTCGACCTAACTTGTTTTATCCTAAGGGTCGTCATCATCATCATTTTTTCAGTTGTCATCCTGCTGCTTGCGGTGGTCATCATATTTTCTGCCTTCATGATATTTCGCCGGGGTGATATTTCTATCATCGGGTGATCTTGGTTATGATCATCCTGATGATGATGTTGAAGAGTTTTAAGTGCGACCCGATATTCACTAGGGTCATCATATTTTGAACGTCAGGATGATCTTAGTCAATATCATCCTGATGATGTTGTATCACTTCTTGTTCTTTGTTTCTCATCCTGACGATGCTGACGTCATCTGTATATCAGGGTGATATTTTTCTTTCTGCCTAACTGCATCATGATATTCCGAAGGAAGGGGTGATATTTTCATATCACCCGGATATATGTTTGCTCGAGCATCATGATGATGCTGATATCAGGGAGATATCCGCCTGCTGGTTTCGCGTGTTATCTATTGAGGGTGATCTTTTCAAGCAGCATCATCATATTCAGTTTTCGCCCCGATCTTACAGAGGAGCTACAGTGCAACCTGATATTTGAACATCAGGAGGATATTTCCAAATATCCGGTTGTCTTCCAAATATCATGATGATGCGGATATGATGATGACGTCAGCAGGTTATGATGATGATGTCATCAGGATGTTCATCGGCCAGACTTTTGTTATAAGCTCAGCAGGAGGATGTTCCTCCGAAGGATCAGGTTGTGCCGATTATCATGAAGGTTATATTCTGAATATCATGGTGACGTCAGGGTGATATTTCAAACAACAGGATATCATGCTGCTGGAGGATGATGATGATGAAGTCTATACTAGTGTCGTCGGGAGCAAAAGTACCGACATGATATATGCTCATGACCTAGTATATAAAGTGCAAAGGAGGTTGCTGCGGGGTGCATGTGGGATATTGTTATCCTGCGTTTTCAAATATCATGATGATGAGTCTCGGCGGGAAAGGCTTGCAATGGTCTGTATGACGATTTTCCCTAGGCCGCGGGTTGGTGCGCCATTAATGGCGATTGTTGCAGAGGTATGGGCGATGGCGTGGGTCGATCTTGTACCCGACTGGAGGTGTCAATCAGCGGGCAGGAGCGCAGGGCTCGAGAAATCTTCCTGTCTCCTCCCCTACCTACTGCATTCAAGTTTGGGCGCCAATCCGGTTGTGTTTGAGCGCCATTTTCGTGATACTGTGTATCTGGCGAAATTTTGGTCAACATTGTAATTAATTGCTGAGCACCTACCTGGCTGTTATAAGCAGGTTGTGTTGTTCATTTGAGGTTGTTGAAAGTTGTAGATTTTTGGCTCTGTAATCCAAAACCAGCTGATCTGGTTGTTCTGTACAGTTTTTCTTGTGAGTTTATGTATCTCCTGTTGTAGGACTTGGCATGAATCCACTGGTTTCATGGTTGATCTTATATGAGTAATGCTACCTTAGCATGTGTTGTGTTAATTCTGTCTCCAGTATTGCATGTATCCTTCTTCTGGATCTGGATGTTTGCTTATGTTTAGATTCTAGAGCATAGAATTCCTATGTTGAATGTCTGATCTTTTGACCTCTGCTCAAGGGGCAGATTAAACTGTTTCCAGGTTGAACATTGGGAGGGATATACTGCAGTAGGGATACCATAAGTAGAGATAGCTCGACACTCTATATTGGGAGATATCTGTAAGGCAGATATCATGTGTATCCCCCTGAAATCCAGTTTTAGCTATTTATGCTGATCATTCACAGGTGTATGTCTACCGACTCCAAGCCCTGGATAGGCACCAGTCATGCTGTGTTCTTGTGTTATACACCATGTCCAACTTTGCATCCAAATTCATATCAAAACACTTCATACCTCCACCTGTTAGTTGTAGGAGTAGGATTAGGAACCCCCTGCATACTCTCATACCCAACCAGACATCATGTCCAAGAATGTTGCCAGCCTTGTGATCTATCATGCAGATCTTGGTCCATACATGAGAGTATTCTGCCTGTTGATGTCAAGTTAGATCTTTCTATCTTTGAGCTAATCAAGGTTACATCTTGAGTTATAGGGATACCCCCCTTGGTGTGGCAGAACCAGAAGTGAAGGGGAGGAGCTCACGCAACCTCCTGTATTCAGTTGGCCTGAATCTGCCTGTGCATTAGAAGTGGCAAACCCTAATGCTGATTCAGAAGGAATGTCAACAGGAGGGATGGCCATTACAGATTCAAAAGATCGTAACCACCATGGACTTCTAGTAATCTTCAGTTATGTTTGGTTGTTGAGGATTCAGGTTGTTGCAAGCAATCTTGTGTTAAATCGATGATTATAAATATGCAAAATTTGTAATCGAACAGGATATTGATGCAGAGCATATAGGGAATAGTTGATGAAGTTCAATCAATGAACCTAGACCTCAATGCTTCCTTCTAGAGGTTTAAAAAGGTGATGTGTTTACAAGCCTACACAAGGTTATTGAAGGAACTGACCTAGCCTAAGACCACACCCTGGGTCCAATTACACAGGCTATTCAATCTTTTTTGGGGGAGTCACTACTCTACCCAACACTTAGGCACATTACACCTTCAAGGGCTTACAACCTACTACCAAATGCTCCACCAACAGGGACTTCAAACATCAATTAACATATACTAGTCTAGGACATGAATGAGACAAGGTCTCCGACCCAAAATCTAAATCTTATATCAAGGAGAACAGTGAACAACAAACTGTCTCTTGACTGTCCTAAAAAAATAGTGTTTAAAGATGGATCATTCCTTGTAGTCCTAGAGAGTGACTAACACAAGGATAACTATTGAAATCCACTAAAGACTAACTAAACTCATTTCATCTCCAAAGACCCAATATGATCATGTGATCTTACATCCACATGCAGGTCCGTACTGTTCCAGGGGCGTACAAAGACAGCAGACTATCTTTTTTCTTGACAGAAGCAAAATTTGAAGGCAATGTGAGGGAAAGTGCATCAACCCTGCATGCACATGATCCACCAAGCTCCTACACTAGTTAGTTTCCACCTTCCAACACAAACTCCACCAAGTATTTGTCAAAACAATTGACTGTTTTTACCTTCATGCTGCTGTCCACCATTGATTTCTCAACTAGTCACTGTGAAGACTAGCTAGATACATGCCAAATGCTTTGGAGAGGAGCATTCAACCTGCAAGATAATAAAAATATAGAACCTAGCCTACCTTCCTCCATCCCACCTAAACATGGATGATCACATTCAGAGGATAGAGGAAGAATGATTCATTTTGTCCAAAACCCTAGCTATGGAGGGTTAAAAACCAGTTCACACAAAATGAACTCAAACAAAGCAACAAAAACATTTCAAAGACTCTAAATAGATGCAAATGGAAGGTATTTCAAAGACCTAACATATTTCTCAAAACTCAACTCCTGAACTATCCGTACCTGGCCGTACAGTATGACTGTTTCCAAAAAAAGCAGAAAAACATAGTTTTTACCTTCTAAAACTCCTCTCCTTTATTCATGGCAGCATGTTGATACAATATATTGTTTATAGAAAGTTTTGGTAACCTTTCTACTTCCCTTCTACTCGTACAATTGCCCATGCAAGGCAGTAAAACGTTGGAAAATGCTTTTTCTTCAAAAATACTAAGTTTCAAAAGAGAATACCTAGGAAAATAGGCCTAAACTAACTCTACAATGGACTAGTCAATTAAAATGAACTAAGTCCTTATTACATAGCATGAGAATGGCTTTCTAAGACTTAGAGGAAATCAAAAATAAGAAGACCACAAAGCATTACATAGTCAAAAATGACTAAAACTGGAAGCTCCTGCACCAGATATGACTTTACTTTTGATATAAGTTCTCAATTAGAAATCTTATAAAGGAGTCAGAGACTTTGTTGTGACCAGTTTATGTCATTTTGCCTTTATTTTGTTGTTCTTGATAAGAAATTCGATATATCTATGCATGTTTCTGTGCCTTTTATGTTGCTGGAAGATAAATAAGAACTCTGTTCTATGCCTTGGTTGATATCGTCTGTGTCTTTGTAAAGTCATCTAGTTATAAGCCTTTGATAGTATTCATTATACATGTTTATGTTGATCATGCAGTATTTGCTCTTTAATATAATTGTATCTTGAGAATAGCTTCATTGTGCTTGAATTGAAGGAATACTTTTTACTTAGGCACATCACCATAAATTAGATTTTCTTATTGTATCTGTAATCTTTTTTATTTCTTTCCCTTTGCTCAAAACCCGATTGAAATAGGAAGAGCCATCTTCTTTAAAATCTGGAGGTTGTTTCAAGTAGCAAGTCTCACATTCTTGAAACTTCCCATGTTGGTGTTGGAACCTGCACAATTTTATACATCAACAAAGACCATTCAAGACTTACAAAACCCTAAAAGACCATTTGACAAATGACATATTTTCACCTATACAAAATATGTCAACATTTCTAGTGATCGCTATGGGATGCTTGCCTACTAAGCACAAAAAGCCAGTAGCCTTGAGTATCCATTGGGCATAGAGCTAGCAGAGGACCTGAGACAAACTTGAAGAAAAGACACAAGACTTGAATGTGCAGCTGCAACTACCTAAACAACAAATAGAACAAAAGGACAAAAACTAAAACTACTCTAAAAACAACTAAACATATATCATGTGCAACAACACTTGGAGGAAAAAAAAACACTTACACAATCTATACTAACCTTAAATAATCAAAAGAAAAGGTTGTCTAAACAAAGCCATTAACTAGTTGTTTGAAATAGCTACCACATCTAATTAACTTGCATTGGTTTTCATGCTTCTGAACCATCAAAGAGAGATGGAGAAAGAGTAGGTATGCAATTGACTGCTGAAACACTTCTCTAAGACAAAGAACAAAAACACTTACCCACTTGAATTGGATGGAAAAACAAATGTTTTGATGTGGGAAGGTAGGTTGATTATTTCTTTCTTGATGATCCATTTGGTGTTCTAAATCAAGCATGGTATGTGATGACTCCTTAGCTAGATGTCAGAAATGGCATCCTCTTAACAAGCCCATATGTAAACAATCAGTGTTGGTTTGATGTTTATGCCATGCCATCTAGGTATCATCTTGCTAATTAAAAACCTTCAAAAACATGGACTTATCTTCTGAAAGCATGGCCAATTCCACCTTATGCTCATGTTGTTCATGAATATCTTCTTTTAAGGATGTTGATTTGGTATCCAAGCTTGAACAAAAGTCATCTAACTCATCCCAAAGGAGATCTTCTTCAAAATCCTCTTTACTCTTTTGCACAAGAATACACACTTGAGGGTTTGATAAAAACATTAATATAATTATTTTGAGGCATGGATTCTGATTTGGTTCCTTGTCCAAATTGACAATCATCTTTGTGCAAAACAATCTCACTAGCCTCCAAAACAAGACTGTCTTTTTTTTCTTCTTCACGAGTTAAGACCCCATCATCATTTTTATCTTCCTGTCTGGTCAACAACTTCTTAAGATTTCCAAGATCCTCTTGCTTCTCCAAAACTATTATTAATGTGAGCATTGGCATGCTCTCTTGATCTTTGTCCACAAAGTAAGGTAGCTGGTCAAATAGGAATACCAAATCTTCACTTTCATCATTGTTCACTTGTCCTATATTCTGCTATTCTAGGTTTGATTTTTCATCTTTTACAACACATGTAGGCTCACAAACAACAAATAGTTCTCCTTTTGTCTCCACTAACTCCTTTTTTTCACCATCCACTTGTCTTACATACTGTTGTTCTAGTTGATCACTTTCAACTTCTTGTTGCAAGAGGTCTAATTTCTCATATTCCTCATCACATATAGGTTCATGAACAACAGGTTGTCCTTGATTTGCCTCTAACAACTCCTTCTCTTTCCCATCAAACCAACTGGTTTTCCAAACAAGTGGTCCACCCTTGAAAAGTGAGATGGTACTTGGGCAAGAAAGCTAACTTAGTATAGGATTTGGAAGAGGTTGTTGGGTTTCTTATGGGGAAACATGTTCTTGCAAGGGATGAAGACTTTAAAAACTTGAAATTTCAAAACAAGGAGACTTACTTGAAGATTAAGAAGGTCATCCTTGCCTGAAGTTTGGAGCATTGATCTTAGGAGACTTCTCCTCTATAGGATGATTCATCATTATATCAGGTGTTGGCATGAAACAAGGAATGGAGGATGTTGACTAGGCTTCCATCCTCTAGATTTGGGCAAGCAGTTGCCTCACTTTCTCTTCCTTAGCTGCAACTTGTCTAGCAAGAAATTCTTCTTCATACGTTGCTTGTACCTCCCTTTCCTATTGGTGTAGATAAGTTTGATAGGAATGTTATGCAGTAAAAACTGGACACATGCATTTTTACCTCCTAGTTTAGCTCCTAGGTCCCTATCTTAACACTCTACATGCAAAATATTCATCCCGGTGCGAAATCCCCCAAAACCCATGTCAAATGGGAACTAGGGGCCCATTTAATGCCTCACCCTAGACCAAAAAGTCTCCTTGGGACTTGACGCCTGCACCCAACTCTTTTCTAAGTAGTCGGGGCGAATTTTAAGGCATGTCAGCATATGACCTTTAAATGGGTCTCCCCTTGTTAGCTCTTTAAATTAAAATCATGAATGTTAGCTAGAAAGCATATATAAGTGTGTTTTTTAATTCATTTTAAATAAGGTTGATGATAGAAAACTTATGATATTGGAGCAAAGAGCATTCAAGGTATTCATTGTGTTATTGTTGCATATTTATGTTTATATTGTGTGTTTGTTGCAGATTTAGAATCATCATCCATCTCCTTCTGAGTTGAAGGATCTTCATTCTCCTAAGGACTTCACCTCTAAGGTGACATTAGTGTTGTTTGAATCATTTCATCATTTGGATTATCTTTAACCTCTGCCCTACTAGGGCACACTCTCTCTAACAATGGTGTTGGGAAGCTTGAATGCTATCCCAGGATTTGATTGAGGCAAATCCCAAAACACCACAACCCCCAAACCCCTTTTCTTCTTGTGTGCAGGTTACAAGTGTGAAGACTGAAGAAGTTACAAAGGTATAGAAAGGTTGTGTAAGGGAAAGGGTTTTGGGATCTAAAAATAGTTTGCGGAAATTCCTTTGTGGAAAACTTGGGCACCCATCTCGGCATCCTCTTGCTGAAACAAACACTAAATCTGACATTTGGACACTCTCTGTGACATTTCTCTAGTTAAGAGTTTTTGAAGATCCAGAGTTTCTAGTCTTGGGTGCCCGCCCCAGAGTCCTCCAAATTTTTAGATTCCATGGAATAGGTCTTTGTATCTCACTGACCACCTTTGTGCATTTGATTTATGGGTTTCTGTTGTTGTCTATCCGTTACAAGATGATTATCTCATAACTATAGTTTTACTCATACTTAATCTAGGGTTTGTTAAAAGGCTTGGTTAAATCACATCTTTCAATAGCAAACAAGAGAACAAAATCGGTAGATAAGTCCTCTTTCATCTTGTAGTGACTTAGCTTAGTTTTGTCCTTGAATGTTATTGTCAAAGAGGGTTTGATCTAGTGTACTTACATGCTTGCATCATTCACCCTTCTTCCTATTTAACATTTTGGTGAACCCCTAGCATCAAGCAATTTCATCTTTATGAGTTTTGAAATTAGATCTTGCATTAATTCATATCATACAATCTCGTATTTTCATCTTTATGAGTTATGAGTTTATGAGTTTATCATTTTTCATTGAAAAATCTTGCATACATTTGAAAAAAGTGAAAAAATAAGCATTCTAGGCTTGCATAAAGGAATAGTTTTGCATTATTTTTGTTAAGGGAAAATTGGATTCAAATGAATAATCAATATAATCAATATCAAAATACCCAAAACTCAATGAAATACAGAAACAAAGAGATCAATCAAACAAAAGAACTTCAAAAACCTTTGCAAACCTCAAAGCTTCATAGCTTTTGTTGGCTGCCTATCTCAATCGATCTTGCATATATGAATAAGGTCCTCAGAGAGTGCACTTCCTTGCTATTTTCCAAGAATTTCAATTGGGAATGGCTATGATAATGCTTTATTGTAATGAAGAGGAGCTTCACAACAATGGTAATAGAATGGTAACGAGTGTGATCACAAGCAATGAAGGAATTGGTGCCAAAGGCACACTGTAATTCCTATAGAGTAACAATATTTAAAGCTTGGATGGATGAAATGGAAGAATTGGGTTCAATTTATAGACTTGAAAGAGAGAAAATCAATGGTATAGAAAGAATGAGAAGATCAATGGTATAGAACGGTTGAGGAACGTGCACGAATAAGAAGAAGACATGTGTCACCCAAAAGCTATTTTATTTGAGTTAACTACTTTCTTTTTTAAAGATGAGACATGCTTCATAAATTAGAAATTTTTTTCCAATTTAAGAAATATTGATAAAAACAAGGTTGATTGAGTCAGTTAACTCAACTTGTGATTTGCTTTTGCATGATTTAAGAGAAAGTAAATAATAAATTATTTAATTTTGTGTGCATGAAGAAGAAGACTTATTTTTAGAAGATTTGGAAGAATATTTGAAGAATAAGAAGATAAGAAAGCAAATTAAATAAATAAAATTATTTAATTGTTGTGCATGATTGGGCAAAATAAATAAAATATTTGATTGTATTTTATTTTTAGAGATTGAGAGGATTTAAATAAATTTGATTGATTTATTCAAATTTGGAAGAATAATTGACTTTAATTAAATAATTAAGAATTATTTAATTGTTTGGAAGAATTTAATTAAAAAAGGAATTTTTATTTAATTTTGACTTTAGAAGAGGTAATTAAATATTTTGATATTTAATTTATTTGGGGGAATATGAATCAAATAAATAAATTTGTTTATTTATTTATTGATAGAGGAATTAGAAGGGAATAAATATTAAGAATATCTATTTAGACCGAATCGTGTCATTTTTAGGCGTATACATTTTGACCCTCTTTGATGCAATGCAGTTTACAGTGTTGCTTCAAAGAAATTGATTGTTGAATAATGATACATGCCCCAGTTTGCCCCTGGTATAGGTTATGTTGTTAGGATGCCCCCTTGAGAGATTGGATGAGAAGAAGGCAGAAGGCGTGAGACGAATAATCTCACGAAGACCGAGGGAAAACTTGGTTAGGATGGAGAAAATAGGATGCATTTATGAGAAATGGGAAAAAAATGGGAAGAAACAGGTGCGAGAAGTAGTCATAGTCACCACATAGCCAGTTTAGGGCTTGCATGCTATATATAGGAGCTGGGTCCACAAGACAAGTCATTTGCACACTTGGCTTTGTTTGATTTGCTTTGAGAGCTTAGGAGAGCACAGAGCAGTCAGCACTAGGATGGATATTCCACACGAGGAGCATCGCTTTGAGTGAGTCTGACGATTTGACCAGCTAGCAGAGGCAGGACCCCTAGTAGGTATCTTGAAAAATTTCCCCTAGGGTTAATTTTGAATGCAATAAATGCTAGGCAAATTTAGGCTAGACAAATGCACCAGATCACAGTTCAGCGCATCTGGCATGTGAAACTACACATATGTCAAATTTTGGTGCATTTAGGATATAGGACGGCACATGCACAGAAATGACGCATGCATAATTTGGCGGCGCATTTACGGTATGAGTCGACGCATGCAACTAGACGACGCATTTACGGTATGGAATGGTGCATGTATGAAATGTTTGCAGCGCATGTGTTAGAAGTGGTGCATTTGCTAAGGAATGGCACATGTACCTTCTATTCTGGTGCATATGATATAGATAGTCAGTTTACTTGACAGAATTGACTCGATTGGCATCCTGTTTGATGCGTCAATCGATAAGCTATCTTCAAGATTGCAGGAATCTAGTCAGGAGATGTAGTGTGCTGTTTTGATCAATTTGATATGTTAAGTTAGTTGATATGATTCTATAGATATGTTGAGCGTGGTACTTGCAGCTTTAGATTGACACCTTGCTTTACGTGCTTGCAGGAGGACATATGAGATACATTGATGTTGAGGGAGTAGTTTCCCATGCCAATGTTGCAGCGACATATGTTGACTAAGAGGTGCTCGACGTGATGGGATTAGACTACTTGTGCTTTATGCTCGAGGTTTGAGCGAACCGTGGGTTACTGACTGCAACAGTGGAGAGGTTTCATAGAGAGGATGGGACCTTTCACTTCCTGACTGGTGAGATGACGGTGAGCTTGGAGGATGTATACAGGATACTCCACCTGCCGATTCAGGGAGAGCTCATGGAGTATGATCCACAGCGAGACGTAGGACTTGTAGAGTGTAGGCAGTTTTTTGATGACCCCGAGCTGGGAGGACAAGTTATCTCCTGGTAGGACATTCATGATTACTATGACTACTTCCCTGGGATAGTTGCAGGTTTGATCAGAGGCGTTGTATGCCCCGATAGGAGATCGCATGGGTTCCTGATTGGATGGGGATGGATCATGGAGAGGATGGTCATAGAGGGCACTCGGTATGCTTGGGGTGTCTGTGTTTTGGCAAACCTATACCATGACATGCATCAGGTGGTATACCATAGGGGTGTGAGTTTATCAGCAGGTATCTCATTATTGTAGTTTTGGCTATGGGAGCACATTGTTATCACTAGGCCGACATGTGTTTTTCAGAGACAGAGGGGAGAGCCTTACAGCTACTGCTACGCAGGAGTGATTTCCCAGCATAGATTGGGGAAGCTCAAGTACTAGAGGCATGCACTAGATGAGGTAGATGTGGTCGTCTGGCAACCATATCTAAACTGTGAGCCTTGGGAGGATGATGCAGACAAGCTGCCGTACTGTTATCAGACCCGGTGGCTGATAGGCCGAACGTGATTCATCGTCGAGAGATAAATTGTCAGCTAGATTCGGAGGCAGTTTGAGAGGAGACAGGGCATGCCACAGGGACAGGCTCTATTTGCATGGACTCATGCTGAGAGATTTAGATGGGGGCCGGTGACATCCTACAAGGAGGCAGTGGCAGAGTTTTGGTAGATTCCCTATGCTGCTTGGCCGATGAGGAGAGAGATCGTAGATGCAGGGATGTCACCAAACTATGAGGAGTGGTTCACTGCTCATCCATATCTGAGATACTCTGGGCTTGGAGAGTTGGTTCCTCGTATAGAAGAGGTAGATTCAGAGGATGAGGGCCAAGTTGGCAGGAGGAGGAGGAGAATAGGAGGACAGAGAGATGGAGGAGATGATGGAGGAGGGGGAGGTGGTGGAGATGATGGAGAAGGGGGAGGTGGTGGAGATGGAGACAGATCCAGGCAGAGGAGGAGAGCTGGGGAGGGACCTTCCCACGCTCAGCAGGTAGTGCCACTGCAAGTTGCACAGCAGGCACAGATGCCACCACCCCAACAGGTGGTGCAGCAGTAGGTACCTCAGCCATAGGGGTAGGGACAGGTACAGGCCTCTCAGGATCCAGCATAGTCGAATGTCCAGGAGAGAGCTATTGCCATGCTGAGAGGACAGGTTCGGCAGCTGCGGGCACTGCTTAGGATGGCTGAGGCTCAGTGGGAGATAGATGCAGGGGTTATCTCGGGGCTCACTAGAGAGTGAGATATGGCAGAGGCAAGGATACGAGTTATCCAAGTAGAGCAGGATAAAACAGTAGCAGCCCTTGGGATAGATGCTACTAGCAGCTTTTTGGTTAGACAGGTGCACCAGGCATAGGCATAGCTAGCACAGGCACAGGCACAGCTATCACAGGCATAGGTACAGTTGGCATAGGTGCAGGGGAAGTTAGCATAGGTGCAAGGTGAGCTTCCTAGAGCGCAGGCTCAGACACAGTACTATTGGGGTTTATACCATGGTGTTGTGCCAGTTGATCAGAGGGCTTTGACCTACAAGAGCCAGTCCATGGCCTCTCAGAGAGCAGGTGGATCGAGGTCGAAAGCCTCTGTGATGGGCCCATAGTAGTTTGGGGCCAACGGAGGAGGGGACTCAGGAGACACTACTGGAAGCAATGGTTCACAGCAATAGGGTCAGCAGACACTTGCACAGATTTTGGTTCCTATGCACACTTTTTGATGGGTCAGATAGCTGGATATGTATATGTACCATTTTTGTATTTTTGAGACATGTATCACTATCTTTGAGATGTATACATTGTATATGACATTGATTCAGAGACAAACCTTTTGATATTGTACACTTGGACATGTTTATGATATTTATATGATGATGTAGCTATTTGATGCTCTCTACACTTATGCATTATGGCTGCATTTCTATTTGTATGATGTTACTCATGTGATGCATATTTTGACTATGTCTATATGATGCTATGTGATGTTATCTAATGCAAAATTTTATATGATGCTATGTGATTGTTATCACCCAGATTTGCACCCTTGCTGCAGTTGTAAAACCCTAGCAATCTGGAGATACAATGGGAATGATCTCGAAGTGTGGGACCTTGCAAGTTGAGATTAGACCTCCAGAGAAGGCTGGTTCCTCTTTCTAAGCCTATTACTTAGAGCAGTGCAACTAAATCTAGTGCTAATAATTTGCAGGGGAAAAGGGTTAAAAGGAAACTGAAATGGAAAGGAGTGAAATACCAGATTTAGTGAGTGATGGTAGTTTTGGTGTAGACACAACAATGATTTCAATGATGAAGGAGACTTGCACAGACCTATGACTGATTAAGGCTTCGGTACGAAGGTTAAACTTATAGAGGAGCTGTTTTACTCATAGAACAAGCAGTAACTTTAATTAAAACACAGAAATCAAGACACAATAGAGGCAAGAAATCATGCATATATTAATCATGAAGGCCAAAGACCATTACAATACAGAAAAATTCAATAGCAGAAAAAATCTGACTACCAAAATTTTGGTAGCATAACAGCCCCAATAAAACCATCCTCCATTTCAAAAGAGTTTACATTGCATTTTATAGGTCAGACTCCTGCTAGAAAAGCATGGAGTCGCTGATCCACAGATCCTAGGTCATAAATGCTAGAACAAGAGTGCATGGCTAGAGGCATGGTGAAGGGATAGGGACCATGCCGCTGCCAAGTTCAAAACCATAGAAAACGGCCGCCAGAACGCAAGATAGGATAGGGCATGAAGAAAAATCCCCAAGGTCGCCGCCCAACACACAGAAATTAGTCTTGCAAGGCATAGAGCCCATGCGCATTGATGAGAGAAGCCATATGCCATGAATGCACCTACCAAATCCACCAACTGGAGCTACTAAGAAGAAGAACGGCCTCTGCACATGCCAAAATGACCGTTGAGACGTCCTATCGACCGAGCATGCAAAGCTAGATCCAAATTTGAGCGTGAAAATATCCTCCATTAGAGTGCGTCAAATGAAAGAGGGGGCAAAAACAAGCATCTTTGCCTTTTACAGCATGTTGAAATTTGCTAAAATGGAGGAGATATAGACGGTCAAAGTTGCAGTCAACTTTGTGTATATATCACATTGCATCTGTGAATATATCGGCCTCTGAAACTACCTCTAGGTCTGCCTTTGCATATGTAAAGTGCTTTGTATATGGTCTCTTGCACACCGGCTTTGTATATGCAAACATACAAAGCGAAATATACAAGCCACAGACCTGAACTGTTTTATCAACCGGATTGTAGAAATTTGAAATCCGGGCCCTGTATCTCTAATTTCTTGTATATTGGGATATACAATGCCATAGGCGTTCAAGCTGCAGATCTCAAACCATTATGAAGCATATTACAATCGCCATTGGGTCTGAGCCATGCATGCTTCTCTTTGTATGTGACCAATGTATGTCGCTATACAATGCGAACATACAAGCAAAATATACATACAAACTGCAGAATCTTCCCTTTATCAACTGGAATGTATGTTCATTTCAGATCCAGCTTGTATATTAGGAATGCATATTTGATTGTATGTGTAAACATACAATCGCAAATATACAAGCGGTGGGCCCCAGCTTTGAATCACTTTCCCTTGCATGTTGACTTTGTGCATCTCCCCTTATATATTCCTTTGCATCTGTTGCTTGTATGTAGGTCTTGTATGTCCCTCTTTTGTACCGCATATACAAACTAGTTTGTAGATGACCTTGTATGTTGTCAATATACAAAGGCTTTTGTATGCATCTCTTTGTATGTGCCCGATGCATGCTTTGCTTGTATGTCCAAACATACAATCGCAAATGTTCATTTGGTGGACCCCACCATTTACATCTACTCCTTGTATGTTTAACCCTTTGTATGTTGTAAACATATGTGCATATACAAACAACTGTAGTCGATGCATCTATTGGGCCCCTCTCTTGTATGTCTGCATGTATATTCAAACATACAAACTCAATATACATTCCTCTTTGAATATGTGACAGTGACCTGATGTATATTGACTTGCATCTAAACCTTTTGCACGTTGACTAATGTACATTCTGCTTTGTATGTTGGCCTTGTATGTCCAACATACAAGGATCTTTGCATATGCATCGGCCATCGGGGAGACTTTAAACTTGGTTGCCGATGAGGTTGGTCTGGCCGATGATCCTTTCACTATAGAAAATGCATTTATGTTGGCCTTGTATCTTTTTCATTATATATACTCGTATGTGCTAACATGATATACATTCTACTTGATATACAAGTGCAAAATATTCTAGGAATCTGCGACAGATTCCCCAAATGCACATACAAACCCGATATGCATTCCCCTTAATATACAATCATTTTTTCCACCTTTTTGAAGGCCGATGTAGCTCTTTTCAGCCTGCCAATGTACATCAACACCTGCATGTACATACAAATGACCTTGTATATACAAGGACATTTGCATGCAACTATTTTTTGCATTTTTTAACTGCGAAGGCCAAATGACTTAGAATTTCTTGGGTTTGGAAGAAGAATGCCTGCAGATGAATAATTGAAACCCAAAATCTAGGTGGGCACCACCACATACATTGGCGAATGTACATTTGAACATACATTCAAAAATGTATATACAATTACTAAGTATAAAAATGAGATTTATCTGCGATGGGAGGCACTTGAAGACAAAGGGTTTCTGGGCTTTTTTGGTTTTTTGGCAAAGACTCTCTAGGCAAGATCTTGGGAAATTTGGCAAGGTAGAGCATGAGTAACTGAGGAATTTTAGCTTTCTCTCCTTCTATTTCGGCTTTCTCTGATCGGATTTCTTTGATAGAAGGAGGGAAACAGGAATATTTTGGGGCTAGACAAAATATGATAACATCTTTGGCGACCTCTCAGGGATGTTTGTCTGCTAAACAAATGATCATTGGGCATGGAGTCAAAAGACTAAAAATACCTTTGACAAGCCTCTGGATCTCAATACCCCAGCATGACAGCAATGAAGAACACAGGAAGACCAACCCAAACAAAAATTCTGAAAGCAACCCACAAACTGTGCTAGGAAGCACTTAGGGAAAGTATAGAGGCATCTAAACTATTGTGCAGGAGCACTTATTGAAAGCAAGAAACCTAATCTACTGATCTACAAGGCAACTCATACCTCAAAACACCTCTTTAGGTGCATCCCATTAACTGGGATAGGCAAATTTTTTTCATCCATATTCGACAACTGAAACGCATTGTGCTCCTTGCATTCAGTAATGATAAATGGGCCACTCCACATGCTATCAAACTTGGAGTGCTTCCCTGGCCTGCTTTTTAATTCATCCCATTTGAAAACCATATCACCTTCCCTAAAAATTTTGGGAGTGGCCTTCTTATCGAAAACTCTCCTTTTCTGAAGCTGATGATACTCCATAGCCTTCTTAGCTTTATCTCTGACTTCTTCAAGCTCAATGAGTTGAGCATATCTAACAGCCATGTGAACCTCCTCTTCAAACATCTCCATCTGATTCATGATGTCAAGAGCCGGCAGCTCCATAGATACAGGCAATCTTGCCTCTTTTCCACAAACTAGCATATATGGAGAGTTCCCAATAGACCTCTTGGGAGTTATTCTATCTACCCATAAAGAAGATTTCAAATTGGTATGCCAGGCTCTCTAGTTATCCTCCATTGTCCTTTTGATAATTCTTATGAGATTTTTATTTGTGGATTCGGCCAGACCATTTCCCTGTGGGTAATAATTTGATGAAGTGCCCAGATAGATCCCATTTTTCATGGCCCAGTCAGTTATCTTTAATCCAACAAAAGCCAAGGCATTATCTAAGATGATTGATTCAGGTACCCCAAATCTAGATACCAAATCACCATAAAAGTTTAAAATGGCACTCTCATTAGATTCCTTCAGAGCCACTGCTTCAGTCCACCTTGTGAAATAATCTGTTGCTGTAAGCACCCACCTGTGGCCTGCACTAGATAGTGGATTAATGGGACCTATAAAATTGATGCCCCATCTCATGAAGGGCTACTCTACTTGAATTGGCTACAGGGGTAAAGCTGGCAGCCTTTCTTTGCTTGCAAAAATGGCACACTTCACACACTTTCTAGCCCAGACGTGAGCATCCTTGAATAAGCTGGGCCAGTAATATCCAGCTCTCATTATTTTCTAGGCAGTAGTCCTTAGGGCAAAATGACCCCCTTCTGTTCCATCATGAAACTCATGTAGCACCTTGTCAGTCTAAGCTTCATCGATGCATCTTAACAATACACCATTAAATTTTTTCCTGAAAAGGATGCCATTGATCAAAATGTATGGAATGGACTGCAACCAAAAATATCTCCTCTTGGCTCTATCTAGTCCTACTGGACATTCACTAGTTTGCAAAAAATTAGTCATGTTATTAACCCAACCTGTGCCCACTGCTGCTGTATCAGCCTGATGCTCATCTTTAATGGCCAGAAGCACTTCCTTTTCCTTCTCTACTTCGTTTTTAGAACTACCAGCAAGCTGTTCGTTGAGTCCTCTCCCTTTGACAAGCTTGGTTATTTTGATGTTTACATCATACTCCATGAATTTGGTAATCCAATCAGCTCTCTTCTCATTTACATCCTTACCTAACATGAACTCCTTCACGCTAGGGTGAGCAACCATAAAATGTATCTTATTGTTAGAAATAAGATGCCTAATTTTTTTGAGACTCCTTACCACTGCAAGGACGTGCTTCTCAACGAAGCTATACCTCTGCTCATACTCCTTCAGCCCCTTACTAAAGAAAGCAATTAGCTGTTCAAAGCCGTCACTCTGCTGCTGTACCAGAATCGCAGAGATTGTATCTAGACTGCCATATGCATACAAGATAAAATCTTTGGAGAAGTCATGATTTACCAGAGTTGGTGCAGCTGATAATGCCTCTTTTATGGACTCAAAGCTGAGTCTGGCCTCTTTCGTCCAACTAAAAACTGTGTTCTTCTTTAAAATGGACGTCAAAGGCTTCAATAGATTTGTAATGTTAGGTATGAATCTTTGCAAAAAATTAATTCTACCAATAAAACTTTGAAGTGCCTTCTTATGGCTGGGTAAGGGTAGCTCCAAAATAGCTCTTACCCTTTCAGCGTCAATGGTAATGCCTTCCTTTGACACAATGTGCCCTAACAGCTTGCCTTCATGCATAGCGAAAATGCATTTCTTGGGATTGAGAGATATCCCAAACTCTTTGCATCTCTCAAAAACTTGCCTCAAGTGGGATAAATGTTTAGACGCATTCTTGGAAAAGACCATTATGTCATCAAGGTACACTAGCACCAATTTATACAGCAAACCCTTAAAAGCCATATCCATAGCTCTCTGAAAAGTTGAGCCAGCATTTGACAGACCAAAAGGCATCCTTTTGTAGGCCATGGTCCCCCATTTGGTAGTAAACATGGTTTTAAACCGATCTTCCTCCTTGACTAACACTTGATTATAGCCAGAAAATCTGTCAAGTAACGAGAATCTTTCTGAACCAGCCACTACTTGCAAAATTTGTTCCATTGAGGGCAGTGGGTAGTGGTCTTTTAGGGAGGCTCTATTCAGGTCCCTGAAGTCAACACACAGTCTAATCTCTCCATTCTTTTTCATCACAGGGACAAGGTTGGAGACCCAAGAAGTATGCTTGATCAGGAAAATGATCTTTCCCTTGATTAGCTTGGTCAATTCTTTAATCATCAGGGGCTCTATCTTTAGATTTAAAGGTCTTTGCTTCTGCCTTATAGGTTTTGCACCTGACTCTAACTCTATAGTATGTTGGGCAATATGAGGGTCAAACCCTTTTAGGTCTGAGTAATCCCAAGAAAACACATCTTCAAATTCTTGACAAAGGGAAATGAAAGCTCTCCTATCCTCAGGTGAGCAGATTTTACCTATTTTGAGAAGTTTACCCTTGAAAATTTCCAACTCCTCATAATGGCCCTCTTTTATCTGCATGCTGGCTTTGCTTTTCTTCAGCTTCTCATCCGTACCAAAAATAGATTCCAAGGTTACCAATCCCTTGGGCAGCTTGTTTGTTCTCAACTGAACAATTTGATCATTGCCATACTGCTGTTTGAGTTTATCCTGATTCATCACAGAAAACTCATCATCTTCTAACATGAACCGCAGGACCTATTCATCACTTTCAAAAACTCGCCAATGAATGTCATTATCAGGGATAGAAGGCCTATCAACTATTTTCACATGAGGCTACACCTTTTCTCTTTGAATATCACTGGGGATATCAAACTGAGCCCCAATTGCAGCTAACCTATCTGCATGATAATTCTGATCTCTTGGAATAGAGATCAGATTGAAAACATCAAACTCTTTAATCATATCCCATACCCTATGCTTATAGAATTTCAAAGTATCATTCTTCATGACATGCAGTCCTCTTACCTGATTTATGATAAGTTCACTGTCCCCAAACACCTGTAAACAACCAATTTTCCTCTTTCTTGCTCACTACAAACCTTGGATCAATCCCTCATATTCAACAGTGTTATTCGTACATGGAAAGGCAAAATGAAAAGAAGAAAAATATCTGTCACCTTGAGGAGACACAACCATTGCACCGCCACTAGATCCATTCCTATTCCTAGAGCCATCAAAGTACATTTTCCATACCTCATCTTGCTGCTCTATCTGCTGTTCTGAACTCTTTACAAGGCTTGGAATTTCTGCTTCAGGTTCGTGTAGTATGCAAACTCCCATACCAATTTCTTGAATGTGTTCCTCAGGACCATCAACAATATTTTCCAAGGCCCACTCCTTTAACATCACTTATGGCATGCTTTCAGCTTGCAGTTGCTGAGCAACAACAAGCTTAGGGTCATCAGAAATAATGCAATTTGCATTAACAACACTTGGGACAAACGTCTCTATGTGATGTTTGGCAAGCAACTCGGATCTTATGGTCACCTTTGTGCCATATCGGGTCCTAAACAACATGTGGGACCAATCTGAGGATAAATATCCTCCTATCTTGGCTGTGAACTCTCTTGACAAACACATGGCAAAATGAGGAGGTAGGTCTATGATGAACACTTCTTAAGAAATGGACACGTTTGGGCAAGTATGCAAAGTGAGACCTAGGTCTTTTATCACACCTATAGTGTTAACAGTTGTGCCATCTAGCTAGAGCACACCCTTTGTTAGGGGCTGGTATTTCAATCCTAGTTGGTCTGCAATCTATTTTGGTATTATAGAACTACTTGCACCGCTATCCACCATGCAATTATGCACTAACTTGTCTCCTATTATCAATGACACATAGAATGGAAGCGGTTTAGCACTCTTGCTTGGCTGTTTGCTACTGTCCTGGGATGAAATGGTAAGGACGGCCCTAGCTGGGTCAATAATTGTATCATTTGACACTTTTAAACCAGACAAGGTAGATTGTAACATGTCCTTTTGACCCAGGATTGCTAAGGAATCCCACATAGACATCGTCATGTTCACTTTCTTCATATTTTCAATGATATTGAAAGGTGCAGTACCACTTACCTTTTGATGCGGCTTTGCAACTGCAATATCAGCCTACAAATGGGGCTGTTCTCTGGCAGTTGGTTAAGCATTCCTTTGCAACACATGAGGAAACTGGGATGTAGAGGGATCAGCAGGTCCTTTTTCTTTGCTCGTTGCCTAATCTATCTCATAACTCCTCCTTTTGGCTCTCGTGTTTGCTGCAACTGAAGTGTCATCTCTGTTCATGCCACACAACTCATTTTCCTACCAATTTAGGAAGGCAGTATCATTCTGAGGCTGCTCTATCTGCTGTACAGTCCCAGCATTAGGAGTGCTTGGCTGTGAAACTACAATATTTTGCACCATCAGGACTTGATTAATCACTCCATTTGGGCAGGTTGCCTGACCGTGTGGCTAATTGCATGGAGAGCACCATTCATACTCAGCTGCAAGGTTATTCTGAATAGGGATGAGGTCACTAATGGCACTGATGGGCACAGGATTGTAAGGCTGGAAAGGCCTCTAGTTCACATTCTGCCTAGCCCCCTGGTAATTGTTCTAATAAGGTGGCCTATTAGCTTGGTATGGCTGGTTCTGTCCCTGATAAGGTTGGCTTTGCCCTTGGATGTGTGGCTGATAAGGTTATCTGTTATGGAACTACAACTTTTTGATATTTGTCAGCTCATTACCAAAAGATTGCAACAATCCTTTGATCTCTTGCAACTCGAAAGACTGAGTTTGAGCAGCATTTTCTGATCTATTGGGCTATGCATTAGCTGCTGGTAATGCTGGTGTGGTAGGTATAACAGCTATGGGAGGCACATATGTTGGAAATGGTGGCTGAATAGCAGGGAAAATTGGCAAAGGAGGCCTAGGGGCAGTTTTACTAGCCTGAATGAGGCTGTTTTCAGCTTTTATGGCTATGGTATAAGCCTATGGTAGGGAAATTCCTCCCATAGATTGAATCATGACAGAGATATCACTGTTTAAAGCTCTCAGATAATACAAGAAAGCATGATCGGCTGTAGGCCTTACCGTTGGTGGGATTCTATCCCACGTCTTTTAGAAACGGTGGTTGAAGTCTGACATAACTTTGTGAGGGGCTCTTTTGATTGTAGACAGCTACTCCACCAATGATAGATGGTCTAATTTATTTTCAAAGAAGCTGCACAACTCTTCTCCCAAGAGATCCCATGAATCTATGGAATTCATCGGCAGAGTTTTGAACCACTGCAAAGATTTCCCTTTGAGGGAAGCTGCTAACAGCCTAATTGTGACATTCTCTTCTGTCACATGATAGCTAGCACATAGGTTTGCAATATCTTTGGTATGCTCAGCTAGAGTAGTCTGATCTTCACCACTAAAAAATGGTAAACTTTTCAAGGCAGTGACAGGGATATCATCATGCTGAGCCAGATTCAGTGGGCTGCCTTGGTTGAATGCAACAAAAGGTTGATTTCTGACCGCAGGAATCATCGTGACTGAGATTCTTGGGATAGTATGAGTTCCAACAGTAGGGGGTTCGACTTGGCTCTCTTGTTCTGGACATGAGTCTTCTTGGGTTTCTCAGTTGTTACCCCTCTTCTCCTAGGTGGGGACAATTGCAAGTATTCAAAAGGTGTAGAGTTACTTCTGGTATGTATTCTTCTCATAAGCAGCAATACACTGATTCTGCTAAACCAAAGATTAGAGTCACCAGATATGCAGGTTTGAACCTCTTACAGGTCTGAAAATTATTGGCTGCACATCAAAACCAACAAAAAGGTAGAATTTAAAACTATTATTCTAATTCTTTGGTCCCACCAGGCGTGCCAAAAACTATTATCACCCAGATTTGCACCCTTGCTGTAGTTGTAAAACCCTAGCAATCTGGAGATACAATGGGAATGATCTCAAAGTGTGGGACCTTGCAAGTTGAGATTAGACCTCCAGAGAAGGCTGGTTCCTCTTTCTAAGCCTATTACTTTGAGCAGGGCTACTAAATCTAGTGCTAATATTTTGCAGGGGAAAAGGGTTAGGAGGAAACTGACATGGAAAGGAGTGATACACCAGATTTAGTGAGTGATGGTAGTCTTGGTGTAGACACAACAATGATTTCAATGATGAAGGAGATTCACATAGACCTATGACTGATTAAGGCTTCGGTATGAAGGTTAAACTTGTAGAGGAGCTGTTTTACTCATAGAACAAGCAGTAACTTCAATTAAAAAATAGAAATCAAGACACAAGAGAGGCAAGAAATCATGCATATATTAATCATGAAGGCCAAAGACCATTACAATACAGAAAAATTCAATAGCAGAAGAAATCTGACTACCAAAATTTTGGCAGCATAACAGCCCCAATAAAACCATCCTCCATTTCAAAAGAGTTTACATTACATTTTATAGGTCAGACTCCTGCCAGAAAAGCATGGAGTCACTGATCGACGGATCCTAGGTCATAAATGCTAGAATAAGGGTGCATGGCAGAGGCATGGTGAAGGGACAGCAACCATGCCGCTGCCAGGTTCAAAACTGTAGAAAACAGCCGCCAGAACATGAGATAGGACAGGGCATGAAGAAAAATCCCCAAGGTCACCGCCCAACACACATAAATCGGTCCTGCAAGGCATAGAGCCCATGCGCATTGATGAGAGAAGCCATATGCCATGAATGCACTTACCAGATCCACCAACTGGAGCTACTGAGAAGAAGAACGACCTCTGCATGTGCCAAAATGACCGTTGAGATGTCTTATTGGCTGAGCATACAAAGCCAGATCCAAAATTGAGAGTGAAAATATCCTCCATTAGAGTCCTCCAAATGAAAGAGGGGGCAAAAACAAGCATCTTTGCCTTTTACAACATGCTGAAATTTGCTAAAATGGAGGAGATACAGACGGTCAAAGTTGCAGTCAACTGTGTGTATATATCGCTTTGCATATGTGAATATATCGGCCTTTGAAACTACCTCTAGGTCTGCCTTTGCATATTCAAAGTGCTTTGTATATGCAAACATACAAAGCAAAATATACAAGCCACGGACCTGAACCGTTTTATCAACCGGATTGGAGAAATTTGAAATCTGGGCCCTGTATCTCTAATTTCTTGTATATCAGGATATACAATGCCATAGGCATGCAAGATGCGGACCTCAAACCATTATGAAGCATATTGCAATCGCCATTGAGTCTGAGCCATGCATGCTTCTCTTTGTATGTGTCCAATGTATGTCACATATGCAATGCGAACATACAAGCAAAATATACATACAAACTGTAGAATCT
Source organism: Cunninghamia lanceolata (assembly GCA_027924645.1). Taxonomy (NCBI): domain Eukaryota; kingdom Viridiplantae; phylum Streptophyta; class Pinopsida; order Cupressales; family Cupressaceae; genus Cunninghamia; species Cunninghamia lanceolata. Next base: position 11,666,100 of record BSBN01000050.1, read on the forward strand.
TCCCTTTATCAACTAGAATGTATGTTCATTTCAGATCCGGCTTGTATATTAGGAATGCATATTTGATTGTATGTGCAAACATACAATCGTAAATATACAAGCGGTGGGCCCCAGGTTTGAATCACTTTCCCTTGCATGTTGACTTTGCGCATCTCCCCTTGTATATTCCTTTGCATCTGTTGCTTGTATGTAGGTCTTGTATGTCCCTCTTTTGTACCACATATACAAACTAGTTTGTATATGACCTTGTATGTTGTCGATATACAAAGGATTTTGTATGCATCTCTTTGTATGTGCCCGATGCATGCTTTACTTGTATGTCCAAACATACAATCACAAATGTTCATTTGGTGGACCCCACCCTTTGCATCTACTCCTTGTATGTTTAACCCTTTGTATGTGCATATACAAACAACTGTAGCTGATGCATCTGTTGGGCCCCTCTCTTGTATGTCTGCATGTAAATTCAAACATACAAACTCAATATACATTCCTCTTTGAATATGCGACAGTGACCCGATGTATATTGACTTGCATCTAAACCTTTTACACGTTGACTGATGTACATTCTGCTTTGTATGTTGACCTTGTATGTCCAACATACAAGGATCTTTGCATATGCATCAGCCGTTGGGGAGACTTTAAACTTGGTACTCAATGAGGCTGGTCTGGCCGATGACCCTTTCACTATAGTAAATGCATGTATGTCGCCCTTGTATCTTTTTCATTGTATATACCCGTTGTATGTGCTAACATACAAACCCGATATACATTCTAGTTGATATAAAAGCGCAGAATATTCTGGGAATCTGTGACAGATTCCACAAATGCACATACAAACCTGATATGCATTCCACTTGATATACAATCATTTTTTCCACCTTTTTGAACGCTGATGTAGCTCTTTTTGGCCCTCTAATGTACATCAGTACCTGCATGTACATACAAATGGCCTTGTATATACAAGGACACTTGCATGCAACTGTTTTTTGTATTTTTTAATTGTGAAGGCCAAATGACTTAGAATTTCTTCGGTTTGGAAGAAGAATGCCTGCAGATGAATAATTGAAACCCAAAATCTAGGTGGGCACCACCACATACATTGGTGAATGTACATTTGAACATACATTCGAAAATGTATATACAATTACTAAGTATAATAATGAGATTTATCTGTGATGGGAGGTACTTGAAGACAAAGGGTTTTTGGGCTTTTCTGGTTTTTTGGGAAAGACTCTCCAGGCAAGATCTTGGGAAATTTGGCAAGGCAGAGCATGAGTATTTGAGGAATTTGAGCTCTCTCCTTCTATTTGGGCTTTCTCTGATTGGATTTCTTTGATAGGAGGGAAATAGGAATATTTTGGGACTAGGCAAAATATGATAATAGTGATGCTATATGACCTAATGCAGACTTAGATGTTTTACTTGATATGCCTCTAATGTGTGTGAATGCAAATGGTATCTATATGATTATGTAGTTTATGTGATGCACTTATCTATGTTTTTTATTTTTTTCTGTTGACACTATGTGATGATTGCAATAATGTATATGAATGATCTGATGCACTTTATTATTTATGCAACTGATTTAATCATGTAAATGACTATCTCATGTGATAAGACTATGCAACTGTATGCTATGTTTTTGTGATATCCAAATGTACTTTATCAACACAGAGATGACATAATGGTAGATAGAAGATTGATTGAAAGAATGACTCCATAGAAAGACTCACAAGCTTCAATTTGTATTGTTACTCTGCATTGTTTGGATCTTTTATTGCATGGGATATGGATGTATGGATTCTTTTCTTTTGAAATCTTGATGGTGCAAGTATTTTGAAGTGCTTGTTTCATCATTGGGTGATTTTTTTTGGGTACTTTTTCCGAATGTTGTAAGTTAATACAAGCATCTAGGTATAATTGAACCAAGATGACCTGAGTATTGCTTACATGGATTTTGATTTAGCATGTTAATACAAGCATCAAGGTATAATTGAACCGAGATGACCTGAGTATTTTTTGTGTATCAACAGACAAGGATTGGCCTCGTTCATGTTAGACCTTTGATGTCCTCGATGATCTTTTGTCGATCATGTCTTTAGACAAGGTTTCACATTACTAAAGTTTAATCCACAAACAACAAACAAAGAAAAGAATCATGCCCCCATCATAGCATCTCTAGCTTTTGGCATCCTCTAGTAGCATAGAAAGGCATGATAGCAGAAATCAAGACTCCGTAACTCAACCATGATTTCAATCCACAAAACATTTTTGAATTTAGATGTGTTTGTTTCTTGCCATAATTTATGTAAAATCATTTAGAATGCCTTAGGTACTTGTTTGCTTTGCCTTGGATAGGTTAAGGTGATGCGTCAAAATTTTTTCTTGAAAGCAGGTTTTGCTTGCTTCTGCTTGCCTGGTGAAAGATTCCACAATCCTTATTGGTGAGACAGACCCTAAGGGACTGACCTAGTGCCTCGGGGGCCCATTGCTAAATGGCCTTGCCTACGTGATGATGCAAAGGCAACGTAGTTCGGGGTGAACCCTAATGGACCTAAGACCTAGGTGATAGAAAGTGGCATGGACTCAAATAGATAAAAGGACTAGACATGTGATGAATGGGACAGTGGGAGCCTTGGGGGCATATTGAAAGAATGGCCTTGCCTACGTGGCGACGCAGAGGCAACGTAGTTCATGGACTTGGACCATGGATGGACTAGAGGATAGATGACAAGATATGGGATGGACAGGGAAGCCTCAGGGGCACATTGAAAATGTCCTTGCCTATGTGATGACATAGAGGCAAGGTAGTTCATGGACTTGGACCATAGAAACATTGATGACAAATGCTAAGCTAGGCTGACACTATGGATAGGATGTGGGATAAAACCTTGGTTGACAAGGCAACAAAAGAGATAGAGTATCAAGCCATGATAGGTTATCATTAGGATTTTATTATGGAATAGATATGGATCAAATGGAATACGAGTGAAGGAAGAATGGACACAAAGTGATTGGTTTCCCAAAGATGGAGGAAGCGGTTTATCACAAGTAACACTTGTTTACCAGGTTTTCACTACTTGCTTTTATTTGCACGAAAACTAGAAAGTATGCATGACGCCTGTTTGCTAGGTTTTCATCATGATACCTATCCAAGGCACCTTTTTCCAGGTTTTCACCAAAAGGATGATTTTTTTTTGTATTTTTCTGATTTTTTGATTTGTTTTGTATTTTATGCCCCCCTTACATTAGGGTTCTCCTAGGTATAGAACCGACAAAGATGCATGCTGTTGATTGGGTCATCGAATAGCTCGCCTTCTGATATTTCTAACTGATATGCCCCTGATCCATAAGAAGCTACGATCACATAAGGCCCAAGCCAGTTGGGTTCGAACTTGCCTTTCTTTTCCCGCTCCTGTTGGTTGCGGGGGTTCTCCTTAAGTACTAGATCTCCAACTTTAAAGACTCTTGGGCAGACTTTGTGGTTGTAGCTTCATGACATCATTTGCTGGTATGCTTTGAGATAAGACCTTTACTCTTCATCTATTATGAGACCTTTTAATGACACCCTGAGAGATGGTAACTCGACCTCGATAGGGAGGATAGCTTCTGAGCCATAGATAAGGGTGTAGGGGGTAGCACCTGTGGGAGTGCGTATACTGTTTCTGGAGGCCCACAGAGCAGGATTGAGTTAGATGTGCCAATCACGGCCAGCATCGTTGATTATCTTCTTGAGGAGTTTCAAGATGCTCTTGTTGGATAATTCTACTTGGCCATTGTCTTGGGCGTAATAGGGTGTGGAGAAATGGTGTTGGATATTGAATCGGTCACAAAGTTCTTAGACATCCTAGTTTTTGAAGGGTCTTCTGTTATCCATGATAATGGATGAGGGAATTCTATATCTGTAGATGAGGTAATTAAGGATGAATGAGGAGATTTGCTTACCTATGATGGTGGTGAGGGGGATGACTTCAATCCACTTGGTAAAGTACTCAGTGGTGGTTATTATGAATTTGTGGCCGTTGGATGAGGGTGGATGGATTTTTCCTACAAGGTCGAGTCCCCATTGACAAAAGGGCCAAGGTGTCGTTAAAGGTCTCAACTCTTGAGCTGGTGCATGTATCAGGTTCCCATGTATCTGGCACTGCTTACACTTCTTCACAAATTGATATGAATATGTTTCCATGTTTGGCCAATAATAACCCAAACGCATGAGTTTCTTAGCTAAGAAAGGACCACTAGAATGTGTTTCGTAGATCCCTTTATGTACGTCTTGTAAGGTGGTTTGGGATTCTTCTCTTTCTAAACAATGGAGTAAAGTACCATATAGACCACGTCGGTATAGGGTGTCGGCAATAATGGTATAACGAGAGGTTTGGCGTATAAAGGTTCATCGTTGGTTTGAAGATAAGTCAGGTGGGAGGGTGTTGTCCTTGAGGTAAGTGTAAACTTTACCATAATCAGATCCAACTAATAGGCATATGGAATGGGTTTCAGGAAGATCATACATTGGTTGCTAAATTTTTTCCACTAAGAACTCATACCGTGACTCATTCTCTAGGATTTCAAGAAGAGAGGCAATGGTTTCCATGGCATCCGCTGCTTTGTTTTCAATGCGAGGTATCTGCTCAAAAGAGATGATCATAAAGTATTCCTTAAAGTCCTCGACCATGTGTTTGTATGGGACAAGCTTCTTATCTTTGGTTTGGTAATCGTCATTGACATGATTGATCACTAGTTGAGAATCACCATAGACATGTAGCTCTTTGACTTTCCACTCTATTGCCATCTTGAGACCAATGACTAAGGCTTCATATTATGCTATGTTGTTGGTGCATGGGAATAAAAGATGGTAAGACTTCGGTATGGTGTCACCATGAGTTACAAACAAGATTCCTGCCCGCGATCCATGGTTTGTGTAGGACCCATCAAGGTAGAGCTTCCAGGAATGTGACTCAAATTGCATTGGTGTGGTGTCCTGTAGTGGTGCATCCGCTAACTGATCAACAATGACTTGCCCCTTGATAGCCTTTCTATCTACATACTCAATGTCATATTCACTTAGGAGCATTACCCATTTGGCTAGGTGACCTGTTAGAGCTACTTTGCTTAGTAGGTACTTCAGTGGATCTATTTTTGCAATAAGTTTGACTGGATGTGCTAGCATATAATGTCAGAGTTTTTGGGAAGCAAAAACTACCACAAGACATGATCTTTCTATCTGAGAGTATTGCAACTCGTAGTCCACCAATGTGCAACTGATGTAGTAGAAGGCTCTTTCTTTACTTTCATAATCTTGTTGTCCTAGAAGGGCCCCAAGAGCTATTGGTGTAGCAGATATGTATAGTAACAATGGCTTCCCTTGGATAGGAGGCATGAGAATAGGTGGATTCATAAGATACTCTTTTAGTTTGTCGAATGCCTCTTCGCATTTCTCATCCCACCTAAATGGAATGTTCTTATGTAGGAGATACTGAAGGGTTGGTACTTGTCTGCTAGTTGTTATATGAACCTCTGGATTGCTTGTAGCTTGCCCTGTAGAGATCTTAGTTGAGTAAGATTCTTGGGTGGTGGCATGTCCATAATAGCCTTGACTTTGGCGGGGTCCACCTCTATTCCATTTGCCGATATGATAAAACCTAAGAGCTTGCCTGAGGTGAGTCCAAACACACATTTCTTTGGGTTCAATCTAACTTTGAATTGTTCTAGTCTCTGAAAGACTTTCTCTAACACATCCAGGTGTGATTCTCTTGTGAGTGACTTTGCGAGGATATCATCTACATAGTCTTCCATGGTGACATGCATCATATCATGGAATATAGTCGTCATGGCACATTGATATGTGGCTCCTACGTTCTTTAGCCCAAATGGCATGACATTCCAGCAGAAAGTGCCCCATGGACAAGTAGAAGATGTCTTATGCTGGTCTTCTGGTGCTATCCTGGTCTGATTATATCCTGAGAAGCCATCCATGAGAGATAACATGGTATGCCCTGTTGTTAAGTCGACTATGATATCTATATTTGGCAAGGGAAAATCATCCTTGCGGCAAGCTTTGTTTAGATATCTGAAATCACTACATAGTCTGACTCGGCCATCCAGTTTGGACACTGGTACTATGTTGGAGACCCATTCCAGATAGTCTATAGCTCTGATGAATCCTACATCCAGTAGTTTCTTGAGTTCTTCTTTTACAAGCAGTGCAATGCGTGGATGCATCTTTCTAAGTTTCTGCTTCACTAGTTTTACTCCTGGGTCTAGCAAAAGCTGATGTAGAATCAAATCTAGATCTAACCCCAGCATATCTTCATATGACCAAGCAAAATTGACTTGCTTCCTCTTCAAGAATGGTACAAACTTAGTCTTTTCTGGTGGGCTTAGAGACTTAGCAAAGTGAATGATCTTAGGCTGCTCCTTTGTTCCAATGTTAACAGGCTCTGTGGGTTCCACAACAATCTGAGACTTCTCCTGGTGCATGTCATCAGGGAGAGTGTCAAGACTTCCATCGTCAGGTGCCACAGTTGGGTTTTCACCATCGGATGTGTCCTTTCTTTTTACTATTTTGGGGTCTGACACTGCTACAGAGTGGTTTTCACCGTCAGATCCAGTTTTTATTTTGATATTTTTGCAACTGGAAGGCTTGGTACCCTCTCCAAAATAAGCCATGATATTAAGTTCAATGGCAAAGCCAGCTTTATGATCTCCTTTAGGTAGGTGGTCCCTAAGTTCCATGTAGTCAATATAGGCATCATCATTTTGGAACATATCTAGTTGCGGGGTTCCTTGTAGATCCCAGTCAATAAGTTCAGGATGCACAAGGGGGAGGGAGTCGGAGGATAGATCTAATTCATTGATAGTTTGAATGGATATACTAGGAGTATTAGTAGGGAGAGTGTTCAGGATGGTACTTTCCTCCAAATTGTTTATTGCGATAGAACTCAAACCTTCCTTGAAAGTCGTATTCTCAGGGATAGGCAAATCGCACTCCAACGGCCTATGCGGTAGCATTTGTCCCTCATGGTAGGGGCTATAATTTTGAATGGTATCAACCTCTTTGTCATTCTAGGAATGCTCTGTCATCTCATCCCACTCATATTCATTGGAATCTGTGTCACTGTCCTCTTGAAGAATATGGATCATTTCCACAAGACAAGCATTTGCTTTAGCTTTTCCCTTATCCTTATATCCTAGACCTTTTGTAGTTCTAGCCAATGAGAATGAAGAAGTTTGAATGGGTTTTGTTAGTATTCATTTATGTCTAGGGTTTTGAGCTTGAACATTTGTAGTTTTCCCCATTCAAACCCTAAAATTTCTGAGCCTTGGGGTCTTGCACCATTCTGCTTATTTTGATGCTAGTTTCCTGTGGAGGGTTCCTGGTTATTAAGTTTCATCTCCATGCCTTAATGTTCATAGGTTCACCGGCCCAATGCAATGTGGAATCCGCCTTCTCCTGTCGCGTGTAGGAAGATTGTCATGTTTTTGTATGTGCAATTGATCAAATCTGTTGACAAGCTTGTGAAATCCCAATCGGTTTCCAGAAATGGTAAAAATTTAAGTTATATGCATTTCTAAATGTATATCGGGTTGCATATACATTGGGGGAATCTTCTGTAAGGTTCTGGGAATATTTGCCATTTGTATATCAGCCCTGCTTGTATATCGGGTTTGTATGTAGAATATGCAAGCGAAACATACAAAGGAAAAGATACATTGCCAGAATATTCTGGAGAAGATTCCTTGTTTGTATGTGCAAGGGAATGTACTTTGAAAAATATACAAAGGCCCGCGACATGCAATGTGAACAGTGCCATGGATATACAATGTGGAATGTGTATGCAATATACATTCGGGCGCACATACAATGGTTAGATGCATTCACCGCATATTCTCTAAGGATTCCCTATTTGCATGTAAAGGACAAATGTATATTCAGTGATATACAATTGAATATACAAGCAAAATATACAAGGGACCTTGTATGTTCCGCAACATACAAAACCAGAGGGTACATTTGATGGGGCCCGCCACTTGTATAAAGTAATTGTATGTTCGAACATACAATGAAAGTGCATTCCAAGGATACAAGGTAGACCCGAGGTTGTTTTCATTTTGTTCTAAAGCAGTGTGGCATCTGCAGCTTGTACATTGCATTTGTATATGCGATGTGCAAGGAAATGTGCAAAGGAAAGAGAAAATGGGTCGGGCCCACCACTTGTATATTTGCACTTGTATATGTGCCGATATGCAAACTCATGAGGATACAAGGTCTAGACTTGAAAGTTTTTCAAATCCGGTGGATAAATGCAATGAAATCTGCCTTGTATGTGTTTTGCGCTTGTATGTGTGTAATATACAAAGCGATGGATGCAGGATGGAGATACAAGCTGGACCTGAACTGAATTCCAGTTTGTTCTATAACTTTTGACGTCCGCCTTGTATGTGGTATATGCATTTGGGTTTGCATATACAAGAACGATAAAGGCAAGATAAAAGAAGAAAGGGTCAGCAATAGAAGGTCAAGGTGCCTACGTGGTACAATATCATTGGCTAGTAGCTCTTCGTACATGTTTTGGGACCGTTGATTTCGGCGATGGGTTTTTGATCAACGGTTGGGTTTTGAACCTTCTGCGATGGTTTTTTCCTTGTGTCTACGGCCATTTTTGAGTGGGAAAATCTCCAGATGCATCTACTGTTGCATCCTGCGGGTAGATGAAACATTGATGGCGGATTTGCAGAGGATGGACGATGGAAAGGATAGGTCAACCACTTGATTGAAGATGAAAGTCCTGGAGTGACGGTGCAAATCCTGATTCCACCTGCTCATTCCTCTTTGTCTCTCTGCAGCATTGAATATTTCTGAGCGCCATTCCTCATGCATTGAATCTAGCATAATTTTGATCTTGCCTTGTAATTAATTTTGCTAAGTACAGTCTTGGTATAAAGGCCAAACTGTGTTGCTCATTTGGGGGTTGAAAATTGGATAAATTTTGGTACTGTGATAAGATACAACTTCATTGGTGGCCCTATTTTGGATGTTTTCGTGAGTTTATGAATCTCATGTTGTATGTTTAATGCATAAAATTACTGGTTTCATATTGATTAATATGAGTAGGTCTTCATTGCATGTGTTCTGTTACTTGTCTCCAAATTGAATGTGTTCTTCTTCTGAATTTGAATATCTAATGGGTATTAATGATTCTAGAATATGGGTTTGCTATATTGAATGCTTTAATCTTTTACTTCTGCTCAAGGAGTAGATTAAATGTTTTAGGTTAAGTGTTAAGAAGAATGTATTGCAGTGAGGATCTTCTAAGCAGAGGTAACCGAATACTTAATTCTGGGAAGTATCTGTAAGGCAAATATTGAACAATCCACTTGAAACTTAGTCATTAATATAAGTTTATGTGTACATTGACATGTGTATGTCTATTGACTCCGAGCCCTGAGATAGGCACCGATCCAGTCCTGTATTGAGGTCACAACCAAAGTCCTAGTTTTACATCCAAACATAAAATCAAATCAAAACTTCAAATACAAATCTTTTAGGATTTTAGAAGTAGTTTTAGGACTGAAATCCTCTGTCTACAACTGAACATAGGCCCAAACCTAGCCCCTTTGCACTTATCTTACAGTTTTGGTCTGCATAATAGAGGATTTATCTGCTTTGTGTTAGCATCCCAGTCTTTTCACAGTTATATTTAATGGATGCTGAGTAGGGAATACCCCCCTTGGTTCTATAGAGCCAAAAGAAGAAGAGGAGATCTTTATAGAGTCTATCTCCTATACTATTGGCCCCTGGCCCAGGAATCCTGTTGATCGATTATGGCTACCTTGTAGGGATAACTAGGAACAAGCATCCAGTCTAGGAAAATAACCAACAGGTTCTATAATTCCTTCTTTTCTTAGGCCAATGGGGCCTTGTCCTTCATAACCCATTCTATGTAGGATAGACTCACCACGCCCATAGATTTCCGTTGGGAGCTTAGGTGGTTCCTGTTGTATGTTCTCTTCTTCTTTGGTGTAGAGCCATTGTAAGATATCTCTTTCCTCTGTTTCATTTGATAGGGTCACTCATTTTATAAAGGGAGCTATGGGAGGTGTAGGAAGAGCAGATGGCTTTGGAAAATGCTTGGGTTGCCTAAAAGATCTAGGAGATAGAGGCAATTTGGCTAGATTGAGGTTGTGCTCAATGGAGTACTCCCCAACTCCCATTTCTTTGATGGTAATTTTATGCTCTTTGGGCTTGGATGAGGAAGCTTCAGAGGTAGAATCATGCTGTGGGGTAGGGGATGTAGATGCTCGGTTGTTTGGTATGATGCAATTAGGTTTTGAAAGGATAGAGTTGCAATGCTGAAAGGGGTCAGGGTCACCTTGGATGGTGACTTGCTTGCCGTTATGAGGGAATTTTATGCATTGGTGATAGGTAGAAGGTACATCTTTCAGCATGCAAATATTTAAACCATCTCCCCCATAAATGAGAACCCTCTTGATGCGGTGCTTATGGATGAAGGCGACAATGTGTAAAGAGGTGTTATGAGGTTGAGGCACTGAGAGGTCATCTTGTTTGGTAAATGATATGGTACTTGAGGAGGTCATATTACCTACCATGGCCTAAAACTTCTCTTGGGCCAAGTTAGTGGGCACAGTGGTTTCCACTAAGGCTTTATCAAGAATCTCCTTGTGGGAAGGAGATAGACGCAACAACTCTAAGATAGAAATGTGGGCTGGAGTTTTCCGTAGTTGGTCTATGACACTATACTGATGGAAGTTGGACTAAGAAGGTGATGACCTTGGAGGAATGATATTCAATGTGACCTTACCACTGCGGGTGATGATACTGCAATTAGTTCTATTGGGTTTTGATTGTTGGTTGGGCATGACCACATTGATTTACAGTATGTGTTATGTTATGCAATTGATGGTATAATCAAATGGCACATTTGCATAATTAGCATTATTATTTCCATTATTTTGATTTTTCCTATTGCGGTTGTTGTTGTTGTACGACCTGTCATGATTGAGAAGTGGATTTTTGTAAGCCACATGCATCTCATTAGAAGTATGTTGTTGAGTGCCTCCTTGATTTTGATCAAGCACGTCTTGAATAACATGTTTGAGACAGATACAATTGTTGGTAGTATGTCCTCTTCCTCTATGATACTCACAAAAGTTGGTGTCTTTCCAATAGTGAGGTTTTATTTGAGGTTCATATTTCGCTTGTTGGCGGTCAATAGCTTCCTTAATGCAGATTCTTGGGACTCACCCAGCGGTGTGAACTTTCACCTTGGATTTGTGTTGAAGCATGGTCTTGGCTCCCAAGAGAATGTTTTTTTGGGCATAACATTGCTTGCCTTTGTTTTGAGAGTAAATATTGGTTGTTGTTTGGGAGCCGCCACCTTGGCATCAACTACTCCATCATTGATGACATTTTTATTTTAGTCCAAAACTTTGATTTGTCAGTCGTGTAGTTGGAGGTAGGTGTGTCCTTGTATAACTTGATTTGCCCCTTGGCAATCATAGCTTTCTTGATGAACAATCCCATTTCAATGACCTTCAAAAATGAGGTAGGGCACTAAATTTGTATTTGATAGCTAAGATCGGAGTTGAGGTTGTGGACATACATCTCCGTTAATTGCTTCTCGGGTACATCATATGAGCATTTGCTTACTAGTTGTCTCCACCTTTATAGGAAGGAGGTGAATGATTCGCCACTCTTTTGCTTGGTATTGCATAGATCAAGTATGGAGACTTCGTGTTCAATACTGTACAAGAAGTGCGTGATGAATTTGTTGACTAACTCATCAAAAGTTTTGATGCCTGGTGGGAGCTGTGAGAACCACTCCATGGCTTGACTACCTAGATATCTAGGGAATAGTCTCATTAAGAAGGTCTCGTTGTGAGCTACTTCCATGCATGCGGCATTGAATTCTCTAATGTGATCTCTAGGGTACCCTTTTCCTTTGTATTTGTCAAACTTAGGAACTTCGAATCAAAAGGGGAATGGTATCATGTTCAAACTTTTAACAAAGGGGTATGGTGCAATATCTTCCAAGGAGTATGTTTTAGTGTTTGTACCCATCTTGAGATCTATCATTTGTTGCGTTAGACCCTCGATTTGTTTCCTCATTTCTTCCATAGGTGTGTTTGGGTCTATGACTTTCTTTCCTTTGTCCTCACTGAAGTGGTGTTCATGATTATCCTCTATAGTTTCTTTGAGTTTACTTAGATCAAAATCAATGGGGAGCTTAATTCCAAGGCTTGCAAGATGATAAAAATACTTGTGAGGGTCCTCATGGAGCACTTTCTCTAGTAAGTGTTGGAATTTCTGATCTTGGAGGTGTCCTTGATAATTTTTGTGAGAGATTTCCTCATCACTATCATGAGGGGTGACAATATGGTCAAATGACCCGGCCATTTCAAGTTGCTTTTAGTATTGAGATCTAGTAAGAACCATGCAAGGTGACGTGGGATGCAGTGGAATGAAACTAGAGATTTTGGCAAGATGCCGATGGAGACTACTGAGAATAGGATACTTATGACAAGATTTGGACAAGGGACTTTCCCGATCAATGATTCCAAGTAAGATGGCTGATACAAGATGATAGCCACTAGTAAGGGTACTCGATACCTATCTTACTATGTAGGGACTAGTCGTGCACCAAGACCACTAGCGAAGTTCTATGACTTATTAGGGTTACTTGAATCTAAAATGATCAAAAAAGGAGCCTATGCTAATCTGATATGGGATACTTTGACTTTGGACTAGGGGGACCTGATAGAAGGTGAATGAGACGACCAATGAAAGTGAGATTTTGACATGAAACAGATGGAAAAGTGACTGCAAGGTAAGATTTGATCTCAAAACTTGGAACTAGGCTGAAATGGGTACCCAAAAATGATAAATTTTTTCTCTCAAAGACTATGGAAGTGCTCACTGTCATGCATGTGCCGGAACAAATGCACCGCATAAATTGGTAAATGCGCAAAAAGTCGGTGTATAAGCGCAGCACTGGCAAATATCAAATGCACCGTAATAGGTTGCAGAAGCATTGTAAGTCAGTACAGATGTGTCATAAGTCGGCACAAATGCACAAGAAAAGAGGACGAATGCACCGCTCTGGTTTTTGAGTATTTTTGCAAGTTTTTGGCAATTTTTCTGATTTTTTTGGTATCTTTGGCTGTAAGAAGGTCTTTTTGATCTAATTTTCTAAAATTATGTTAAGAAGACAGCAAACACAAAGAATGTTTTTATGGTTTTTTTGTGATTTTTTTACTCTTTTTGGACTAAGAGAAAGCAAGTACAAACCTAGGTTTCAAAGGACAGTATAAAACCGAATTCTCACTATCTCTAGTGAAGCATCTTTGGAAGGTGATAATCGCCCTTCCCTGCACTAGATTATAGGGGTTTTTGGCCACTAAGAACAAAGGATGAGTAATAAAGGCAACCGTTCAAGTGGTTATACATGCGGCAGCACTACTCTCCATTATGGAGTCTCCCAGCCTATAAGGGTTGCACCTTGGAGGGTTTTGGGGGAGGTTGGTTGTCTGTATAACACAACTGAACTCATTTTTTGAAGCTTTCACTCCAAACACAATTTATTTATAGTGGATTGGTAGGACTTGGCGTCTAGCCTGTTACCACTTAGGGTTGTTCCTACTTAGATGAACGGTATCCAAGAGCAGGCCCCTCTGAAGGAAAAACACATGCGAAAATGATATGTCTAGCATTTTGGTCACCCAAGATAGGGGAGAGCATAGGCCTGGTATCATTCCCAAAACACAAAAGATAGTGGTTCTTTTCCCCTAGTTAAAATGAGAAAAACTATATCAGCTATCTACTTGGGCAAGCATAGAAATTTGTTAACTTTGAAGTGATAACAAGATAGCAATGGTCTAGTTTTACCAAGATAGCAATGAGTTGTTAACTTTGAAGTGATAACAAGATAGCAATGGTTCAGTTTTACCAAGATAGCAATGATGTGTTCAATTTTACCTAGATAGCAATGAGTTGTTAACTTTGAAGGATAGCAATATAGCAATGATTCAATGATATGCAAGATAGCAATGATTCAATTACTGCCTTCCTAGTTAAGACTATGTGAGATTTGCATGAGCATCCATTTACTTTCCCATTAGAAATTGAAGTGTGAGTTAACAAGTGCAACTATATGATTCTAAACTAGTACCTAGCCTATAAAACAGATCAAGAGTGTTCCTGCAAAAAGACGTTAGCGCTAGTGAAAACTTCAAGGAAACCCTAAAAATCACTGTCTAGATCAGATGCATAGCTTTAGAGATTGAATGTGCAGAAACAGAGCTTAGAAGTGCCGCAGTACATATGCACTAAGATAGAGGTCAAAAGTGCATGAAAATAGTATATATGCGTTAAACTATCAGATGCGCCGTATCGGAGGATAGGTGCGTCGTAACAGAGTCTGTATGCACCAAAAGAATATATGTGCCAGAATAGATAGTAGATGTGTTTTAGGATGTGTCAAATGCATAGTTTCCTCATGTGTATGGCTTTCTAAAACACAAAAACTCAGTTTTTGGGTTAAATTGTGGCTAGGCCCCACGGTGGGTGCCAAAAATGTTAAGGAAAAATTGGATTCAAATGAATAATCAATATAATCAATATCAAAATACCCAAAACTCAATGAAATACAGAAACAAAGAGATCAATCAAACAAAAGAACTTCAAAAACCTTTGAAAACCTCAAAGTGTCATAGCTTCCGTTGGTTGCCTATCTCAATCGATCTTGCATATATGAGTAAGGCCCTTAGAGAGTGCACTTCCTTGCTATTTTCCAAGAATGTCAATTGGGAATGGCTATGATAATGCTTTATTATAATGAAGAGGAGCTTCACAACAATGGTAATAGTATGGTGATGAGTGTGATCACAAGCAATGAAGGAATTGGTGCCAAAGGCGTGCTATAATTCCTACAGAGTAACAATACTTAAATCTTGGATGGATGAAATGGAAGAATTGGGTTCAATTTATAGACTTGAAAGAGAGAAGATCAACGGTATAGAAAGAATGAGAAGATCAATGGTATAGAACGGTTGAGAAACATGTGTGAATAAGAAGAAGACAAGTGTCACCCAAAAGATGTTTTATTTGAGTTAAGTACTTTCTTTTCTAAAGATAAGACATGATTCATACATTAGAAAGCTTTTTTCTAATTTAAGAAATATTGATAAAAATAAGGTTGATTGAGTCAGTAACTCAACTTGTGATTTTCTTTTGCATGATTTAAGAGAAATTAAATAATAAATTATTTAATTTTGTGTGCATGAAGAAGAGGACTTATTTTTAGAAGATTTGGAAGAATATTTGAAGAATAAGAAGATAAGAAAGCAAATTAAATAAATAAATTTATTTAATTGTTGTGCATGATTTGGCAGAATAAATAAAATATTTGATTGTATTTTATTTGTAGAGAATGAGAGGATTTAAATAAATTTGATTGATTTATTCAAATTTGGAAGAATAATTGACTTTAATTAAATAATTAAGAATTATTTAATTGTTTGGAAGAATTTAATTAAATAAAGGATTTTTATTTAATTTTGACTTTAGAAGAGCTAATTAAATATTTTGATATTTAATTGATTTGGGGGAATATGAATCAAATAAATAAATTTGTTTATTTATTTATTGATAGAGGAATTAGAAGGGAATAAATATTAAGAATATCTATTTAGACCGAATCATGTCATTTTTAGGCGTATACAATTTTCATTATATGTCATTCAAACAATTTGATTTTCTAATTTTCACATTAGATATGAGTAATATTACAGCAATTAATCATTTCATGATATCATATCTTGCATTTGAAGATCTCATTTGCTAGGGTTTTGTTGAAAACTTGCATTTTTCCTATAACCTAGTCATTTGCAAAGCTAGGGTTTGTAGTCAAAATCTTATTTTAGATTTTACTACTGTCATAAACATTTAAAATTAGATCTTTCACTCATTTCTTTGCATATTCATTCAAAAATTTTACATAATTTTGGAAAAAGTGCATAATTGTCATACTTTTGCAATTACACAATGTGTATTTCAACATAAGTGAATAAGCATCTTTTTCACATATTTTGCAATAAATCAAAAAATTATTAATATCACCTTTTGTGAAGCACTTTTAACATTAAATTCACTTGGTTTGTAGCGACACTAGTGTATTTTTTATCTTTATAAAAGCTTCAAAAACCTGGTTTCCTCAAACTAGTGTTGTGGTGTACAAAAGCCTCTCATATTGGTTGTTTTATAAATGAATAGATCTTATTACACATTGTTGTTCCAAGACATTTTGTTATGGAATCTTCTAATTGTTCATCTTTGATATCCTTGCATCCATATATCAAAGATTTTGAAAGTTTTTACAAATTTGTTAATATGCATCCTTATGGTTTGACTCATATACAATCCATGTATGATAAGGATATCTTTAAATGCTCTTCATTTGAAATCCTTGATTATGTATCTGATTTTAATAACTTCATAACTCTTACAAATGAATATCCTTCAATACTAAAGGACTTTAATAATTTCATTTCCATGAATTGTCATGAGAAAGATGATTCTCCTTTTACTTCTACTATAAGTAATAATGGTAACCTAGCTTTGCCTATTTCACCCTATGATTTGGATATCTCTCCCAAAGTTGTTCCCACTTGTGAGGACATTTTGGTGCAACAAGATGAAATCGTTGATACATTCCTTAATATCACCCTACCCTCTCTTCATTCCAATGCTCTCCCTTCAAAAGATGAAGCATTGGTGGATAAAGAAAGGTTTCTCACATTAAATCCTTTGGGGATGGATGTTGAGCTTAATCAAAGTAAAAACAATGTTAATTCTATCGTCACTAATAGGCTTATTCCACCTACTAAGAGGATAGTGGATAAGCATATTAATGTTCCTAAACTCATTGTGCATGAGGCACCCATGTGCCTCCTCACTTCAAACCAGTGATTACGGTTCAAGGTGCTTCAACACCACCTTGACCCCCGAGTTACATTCTTAATTTTGCAAAACAAATTACTTAAGGAAATCAAGCATATCAAAATGTGTTGCAACAACCCTACCATAATGTGGCTGTTTACACATACAATACATGAAATAATAAACAAAGTAAACAACAGTCGAACATTCCAATCACTTTACCAACTTCTCAACCTATGCTTCCTCAACCACCTCATCTTACTCATAAAGTTGATCAAGATTATGATCTTGTTGAGCAACTTCATACTATTCCTACTAAGATCTCTTTTTGGGACCTCATACAAACATTTCCTACATACCACAAATTGCTCCAATAAGCTTTACAAAAGATGATTGTACCACCCGCTGTTAAGCCTAATGATGTAGCAGTTCTATTAGATTTTATGCATGCGACAAAAATAGATATTCTATTCCAACAACATGAGTTACCGTCAATGGAAGTTTAGAATCAACATGATCCTCTTCTAATCTTTGTCACAATAAACAAAAAGTTGATAAAGTGAGTTATGATTGACATAGGATCAGCTCTTAATGTTTGTGCCATTGATTTGCTATATAAAATCAAGGCTGATACATCTTCAATCAAACTAGATAAACTTAACATTTGTGGCTTTGATAACATTGGTAGACAATCAATGGGTACCATAACTTTACCCATGAAGGTTGGACCCATGACATTATCTACCCTTTTCCATGTCATGCCTGGTGCACTTTCATATAACATCATTCTGGGTAGACTGTGGATTCATGCCATGGGGGCAGTTCCATCTACCCTTCATCGATCAGTAAAGTTTATTTATGAAAATAAACTTCACACCATTGAATCCAATCTGGAGCGAAAAAGTTGTTTACAAATTGAAACAAAAAAAGTTGTCAATCATATGACTCTAAATAACTTAAAAGTTGATCAATCAATACCTCTTGCCACAGATAATGTTGTGCAAGATTCAACATCACCATCAAATGCACTTCTTGGTGATGATTGGGGTTCATTAGATTTTACTCCTTCCTTTACGAGGGAATATAAACTTAATAACCCTAATCCTGAAACATCAAAAGTTGCCTCGATCTCATCCAAGAAATCTTTAGAAATACCTAAAAAACCTAAGGTTTCTTTAGTAGAAAACAAAGACAACACTCTTACACTACAAAATATGAGACTTATGATACCCCGCCTTCTTCTAAAAAGATGGAGTCTTTGTATGGTTGTGGATTTCAAATCCATTACAAAAATTGTGACTATATAGGCAATGGTTGTGGTTTAAACCTGTTGGTTTTTTCCCAGACTGGATGCTTATTCCCAGATTTCCCTACAAGGTAGCCATCAGTGATCAACAGGATCTCTGGGCCAGGGGCCAACAGTGTAGGAGATAGACTCTATATTTTATCTCCTCTTCTTCTTCAGGCTCTGCAAGACCTAGGGGGGTATTCCCTACTCAACATCCATGAGGATATGCATACAAGGCTGGGATGCTGACAGAAAGCAGATAAGTCCTCCTGTAAGTAGACCAAAACTGAAAGATAAGAGCAAAGGGGCTAGCTTTGGGCCTATTTGCAGTTGTAGACAGAGGACTGAGGATCCTAAAACTAATTCTAATGTCCTAATGGTTGTTTTAGATATTGATTTGGATTTTAAGTTTGGATGCAAAGCTGGACATGGTTGTAACACAAACACAAAGCAAGATTGGTGCCTATCCAGGGCCTGGAGTCAGTAGACATACACCTGTGAGTGATCAACATGAACAGCTAAAACTGGATTTCAGGGGGATATATGTGATACCTGCCTTGCAAATATCTCCCAATACAGAGTGTTAAGTTATCTCTACTTATGGCATCCCTACTGCAGTATACCCTTCCCAATGTTCAACCTGAAAACAGTTTAATCTACCCCTTGAGCAGAAGTTAAAAGATCAGACATTCAACATAGGAATTCTATGCTCTAGAATCTAAACATTACCCAAATATCCAGATTCAGAAGAAGAATACATGCAATACTGGAGACAGAATTAACACAACACATGCTAAGATAGCATTTCTCATATAAGATTAATCATGAAATCAGTGGGTTCATGCCAAAAACATACAACAAGAGATACATAAACTCACAGGTTAAGCTGTACAGAGCAACCAGATCAGCTTGTTTTGAATTACAGAGCCAAAAATCTTCAACTTTCAACAACAACCAAAAATGAGTAACACTTCCTGCTTATAACAGCCAGGTAGTGTACCACAGCAATTAATTACATGGTTGACCAAAAATCCTGCCAGATACACCGTATCAGAAAAATGGTGCTCAACGCATTACCAGATTGGCGCCCAAACATGAATGCAGTAGGTAGGGGAGGAGACAGGAAGAAACCTCGAGCCCTGCGCCACTGTCCGCTGATGTACACCTTCAATCGGGTACCAGATCCGCCCATACCTCTGCAACCTTCGCCATTAATGGCGCACCAACCCGCAGCCTTGGGAAAAACATCAAACAGTCGATCGCAACCATTTCCCACCAAGATTCATCGTCATGATATTTCGAATATGCAGGATATCAATTATCCCGCATGCACCCCGCGGCGACCTTTTCAACACTTTATATACTAGGCCATGAGCATGTATAATGTCGGTGCTTTTACTCCTGACGACACTAGTATAAGACTTCATCATCATCCTCCAACAGCATGATATCCTGTCGCTTGAAATATCACCCTGACGTCAGCATCATATCGCAATATAACCTGCATGATAATCGCCTTCATCGGCACAACCTGATCCATCGGAGGAACATCCTCCTGCTGAGCCTATACCAAAAGTCTGGCCGATGAACATCCTGATGACGTCACCGTCATATCCTGCTGACGTCATCATCATATCTGCCTACTGCGCACCTCCTCATATCCGGATGACGTCATCATCATATTTGCAAATATCGGGGGATCTCCACAAGATGATCAGTGTTAGAAATATGACCCCCCCGGACCTTGATGACGTCATCATCATATCGACATCAGGATGATATTTGGAAGATAACCGGATATTTGGAAATATCATCCTGATGCACAAATATCAGGTTGCACTGTAGCTCCACTATAAGATCGGGGCGATAGATGAATATGATGATGCTTGAAAAGATCACCCCCCACTAGATAATGCACGAAGCCGGCAGGCGGATATCTCCTTGATATCAGCATCATCATGACGCTGGAACAAACATACATCCGGGTGATATTCAAAAATGAAAATATCACCCCCTCCTTCAGAAATATCATGATGCAGATAGGTAGAGAAATAGATATCACCCTGACATAAGAATGACGTCAGCATCATCAGGATGATAAAACAACGAACATGAAGTGATACAACAACATCAGGATGATATTGACTAAGATCATCCTGACGTTCAAAATATGATGACCCCAGTGAATATCGGGTCATACTTAGAACTCTTCAACAACATCATCAGGATGATCATAACCAAGATCACCCGATAATAAAAATATCACCCCGGCGAAATATCATGCAGGCAGAAAATATGATGACCCTCGCAAGCAACACGGTGATAACTGGAAATATGATGATGATGATGACGACCCTTAAGAAAAAACAAGTCAGGTCGAACAACTCAGAGATTAACCCCTTCAGAAGATCGGGGCAACATCATCATCACAAAAGGGCAAGGTGATAATTGGAAGATCACCGGATACTTGAAAAATCACCTCCGCAAGCAAATCAGGGTACACTGGAGCTCATCAGCAGGATCAGGATGATATCCAGACATCACCCGATATTGAAATATGATGATCCTGATGAGAAACCGGTCGACAGAGAACATGATGATGCTGACCACCATCGAAGAAAACATGATGATGATGACCTCCTCCTCAGGAAAATATGATGCTGCAGCTGAAAAATGCTGAGGAGGTCCAACACTTAGAACATTTTTTGGATACTTAGGGAAAGTGCCTGCATGAAAATTGCTCAAAAATTGTCAATCAATTCAGGCACTAACACTGGCTCTGTCTGGGGACGTGCAGGTGCAAGACTGCAGTGAGAACCCCAGATCTCTGGGATGCAGACCAGTCCCTTATCCATTGGGCACAGAGTCAAATACTGCACCGACCTACATCACCAAACACACTTGATGGCCTAAGGCCACCAAGAAAAGAAAAACATGTATCTCCCTTTGTCAAACACTTTGTTTTCATCTGTATACACTGGGTCAAGCTTGGATATACTACAGACATCCACCCACAAACGAATCTTGTCATCTGCATATTCAACCCTCTGATTTAGCTTGTCATTGTCAAACCTGTGCAGATAACCTTCAGCATCATGTGAGATGTGGGTGTAGAATATATCAAGCAATGCATACTCAAATGGTATAGAACACAGGTTATCATCTGTATCATCATCATGCATTGCAACATGATCTCCTAGCTGGACTGCAAATAGGAAACACTCAGAGTCCACCACACAACTAGAAAGATCAGGGCTCATTGTATTATATGCTGGCACATCAAAAGAAAAGCTTTCAAAATCACAATTGTGCACATCATGTACACAACAATCAGCAGCACCAGGCTGGAAAAGATTAGGCTCTGGCATCTCTTTCAAATCAGGCACATTTTCACAGTCACTTACCTGATGTATGTTGTTTCCTCTTTGATCAGGATGAGAAACAGAATCCAGGCCAAAAATAATGTCTAGATCCTCACCATACTCAGACAGATCCTCATCACCATATGTGTCATAAATGGGTGACCCAGGTGCATCAGTTTCATCATAGTATGCCATTTGTTCATGGGCAGCAGAGCACACATCTTCATCACCAATGGATTCACTCTGTGGAGGAGTATCAGCCTGTGTGTCATAAGCAAAACAGCCATCAAATGAAAAACAATCATGCTCTGAACTAGCACTTATTTCAATTTCTGACTGCTCTTCATGATCTCCATGTGTTTGAAAGGTAGGCAATGGGTCACACATAGGACTGCTTCTGTGTTTGCTTATATCTTCTCTGTCTTGAGTACAATACTCACAATTATCTCCACAGGTCCATTCCAAAAATTGTTCATTGCTGTCCACAACCTCGTTATTGTTTTCATGGTCAGCTGCCTCATCATTGCAATGGGAATCCTCATTAGTCCTTTCACTGGCATCCTCAACTGGTGAACAATCTAGTTGAGCAGTATTGTTAGCATTATGTTCAAACACAGCAGTCTCAACCTCTATGCTTTTATTTTCATTTTTATCTACACATGATGCCATAATCATTTGGTCATTTGCAGCTTCATAACCATTTCTCACACCAAGGCCTGGGGACAGGGGTTTCAGCAGGTACACATTTCTGATTTTTTCTATCTTTTCTATGAACCTGTATGCCATCTGCATACTTGTCACCTTGAAATCCCTCAGTATTGCACTAAAGCCCTCCTCAAAAGCTTCAAAGAATATGCCAACACAGGCTGAAATATCAGGTCTGAAGACTTCTGGGATCTGTGATTAGGCTATTGCAAACCTATGACTGAAATCAACACATGGCTCTTCATCTTGTTTTTTGATTCTCATCAATTCTGCAACAAGATCAGCCGATTCTTTTGCAAATTCTTCCTTGAAACAGTTAGCAAGCTCATCCCAACAGGCAAAGGATTTCTTTGGAAAGCTCAAATACCAGTCTTTTGCTTTTGCATCAAAGGACCTAACAAAAAACCTCATCCACATATCCTCATCTCTGAATGAATATTTTCCCATAAAACTGTGAAAATTTTGGATATGTGCATTCCCATCACATACATTGTGACCACTAAATCTAGGCATCTGACAGTATATCCTAGCAGGCATAGTTTCTACTTTATAATCCACCCATGACAAATCCAGTTGGTCATACAAAGGATCAAAAGGGCTGAGAAGAGGTTTAGCCTTCTGATTGGCAGACACAACAGGGTTAATGCTTTTTAATTGGGCCTGCTCAGCCTCTAAGAATATCAACCTATTTCTTATCTCTTCTATTCCTTTATCCAACATTTCACCACTGAGTATGGGATAATACATACTTGGATTCATAAAAATCTTACTCTTAGACATCCTTTGTCTGTCTAAGACCTAAGGCTTCCCCTGGCATCCAGCCTATGCAGTAAAACAACAAATAAAGGGGAAGTAACAAGGTACCTTTTCTCATACAGATGCAGAAATATGTACATCTTTCAACCAATAACATACATCTATCTTTCATGTGCATTTAGATCTTTTTTGCAGAGTCACCACCTCTCCAAAGAGGACAAAATTTACAGCAGCTGAAAGCTCATCAAATATGTTTCTGAGTTCATTCCACCAGTAGAGCAAAACTTCACCAGAGACTGCAGGATATCACTTTACATCTCATCCCCAGCAGAGTCGCCAATTTTTGTTGGTGACTCAGATGGGTCACAGATATATTACTGGAGATGATTAGATAGTACTTTTACTTCCCATTCCCCAGCGGAGTCGCCAATTTCTGTTGGTTTTTTCCCAGACTGGATGCTTATTCCCAGATTTCCCTACAAGGTAGCCATCAGTGATCAACAGGATCTCTGGGCCAAGGGCCAACAGTGTAGGAGATAGACTCTATATTTTATCTCCTCTTCTTCTTCAGGCTCTACAAGACCTAGGGGGGTATTCCCTACTCAACATCCATGAGGATATGCATACAAGGCTGGGATGCTGACAGAAAGCAGATAAGTCCTCCTGTAAGTAGACCAAAACTGAAAGATAAGAGCAAAGGGGCTAGCTTTGGGCCTATTTGCAGTTGTAGACAGAGGACTGAGGATCCTAAAACTAATTCTAATGTCCTAATGGTTGTTTTAGATATTGATTTGGATTTTAAGTTTGGATGCAAAGCTGGACATGGTTGTAACACAAACACAAAGCAAGATTGGTGCCTATCCAGGGCCTGGAGTCAGTAGACATACACCTGTGAGTGATCAACATGAACAGCTAAAACTGGATTTCAGGGGGATATATGTGATACCTGCCTTGCAAATATCTCCCAATACAGAGTGTTAAGTTATCTCTACTTATGGCATCCCTACTGCAGTATACCCTTCCCAATGTTCAACCTGAAAACAGTTTAATCTACCCCTTGAGCAGAAGTTAAAAGATCAGACATTCAACATAGGAATTCTATGCTCTAGAATCTAAACATTACCCAAATATCCAAATTCAGAAGAAGAATACATGCAATACTGGAGACAGAATTAACACAACACATGCTAAGATAGCATTTCTCATATAAGATTAATCATGAAATCAGTGGGTTCATGCCAAAAACATACAACAAGAGATACATAAACTCACAGGTTAAGCTGTACAGAGCAACCAGATCAGCTTGTTTTGAATTACAGAGCCAAAAATCTTCAACTTTCAACAACAACCAAAAATGAGTAACACTTCCTGCTTATAACAGCCAGGTAGTGTACCACAGCAATTAATTACATGGTTGACCAAAAATCCTGCCAGATACACCGTATCAGAAAAAATGGTGCTCAACGCATTACCAGATTGGCGCCCAAACATGAATGCAGCAGGTAGGGGAGGAGACAGGAAGAAACCTCGAGCCCTGCGCCACTGTCCGCTGATGTACACCTTCAATCGGGTACCAGATCCGCCCATACCTCTGCAACCTTCACCATTAATGGCGCACCAACCCGCGGCCTTGGGAAAAACATCAAACAGTCAATCGCAACCATTTCCCGCCAAGATTCATCATCATGATATTTCGAATATGCAGGATATCAATTATCCCGCATGCACCCCGCAGCGACCTTTTCAACACTTTATATTCTAGGCCATGAGCATGTATAATGTCGGTGCTTTTTCTCCTGACGACACTAGTATAAGAGTTCATCATCATCCTCCAACAGCATGATATCCTGTCGCTTGAAATATCACCCTGACGTCAGCATCATATCGCAATATAACCTGCATGATAATCGCCTTCATCGGCACAACCTGATCCATCGGAGGAACATCCTCCTGCTGAGCCTATACCAAAAGTCTGGCCAATGAACATCCTGATGACATCACCATCATATCCTGCTGACGTCATCATCATATCTGCCTACTGCGCACCTCCTCATATCCGGATGACGTCATCATCATATTTGCAAATATCAGGGGATCTCCACAAGATGATCAGTGTTAGAAATATGACCCCCCCGGACCTTGATGACGTCATCATCATATCGACATCAGGATGATATTCAGAAGATAACCAGATATTTGGAAATATCATCCTGATGCACAAATATCAGGTTGCACTGTAGCTCCACTATAAGATCGGGGCGATAGATGAATATGATGATGCTTGAAAAGATCACCCCCCACTAGATAATGCACGAAGCCGGCAGGCGGATATCTCCTTGATATCAGCATCATCATGACGCTGGAACAAACATACATCTGGGTGATATTCAAAAATAAAAATATCACCCCCTCCTTCAGAAATATCATGATGCAGATAGGCAGAGAAATGGATATCACCCCGACATAAGAATGACGTCAGCATCATCAGGGTGATAAAACAACGAACATGAAGTGATACAACAACATCAGGATGATATTGACTAAGATCATCCTGACGTTCAAAATATGATGACCCCAGTGAATATCGGGTCATACTTAGAACTCTTCAACAACATCATCAGGATGATCATAACCAAGATCACCCGATAATAAAAATATCACCCCGGCGAAATATCATGCAGGCAGAAAATATGATGACCCCCGCAAGCAACATGGTGATAACTGGAAATATGATGATGATGATGACGACCCTTAAGAAAAAACAAGTCAGGTCGAACAACTCAGAGAATAACCCCTTCAGAAGATCGGGGCAACATCATCATCACAAAAGGGCAAGGTGATAATTGGAAGATCACCGGATACTTGAAAAATCACCTCTGCAAGCAAATCAGGGCACACTGGAGCTCATCAGCAGGATCAGGATGATATCCAGACATCACTCGATATTGAAATATGATGATCCTGATGAGAAACCGGTCGACAGAGAACATGATGATGCTGACCACCATCGAAGAAAACATGATGATGATGACCTCCTCCTCAGGAAAATATGATGCTGCAGCTGAAAAATGCTGAGGAGGTCCAACACTTAGAACATTTTTTGGATACTTAGGGAAAGTGCCTGCATGAAAATTGCTCAAAAATTGTCAGTCAATTTAGGCACTAACAAAACCAACAAGGATCAGAGTACCTTTACAAGATGCTGCAATTAACTACTCGATTGGTATTGGATATAATTCTTTGAAGCCCACCAAAGCTTATCGTTGTCCTAAACTTAGTGTTAATACAATATCAACAAGTCCAAGACTAAATATGATATATCCTAAAATGTTAGACATGGATTGTCTACCAGGAAGCATCCCATTGAATCAAGTACATATTTCTTCCTCCTCTGGCCACACTCGATGTAGCACCTATTCCAGTTACTCTCAAGAGTGGCCTCCTCCTAGCTATATATGTTGATAGGGTTGTGTTGTGTTCCCCTATATTGTGATAAAAGTTGTTTAGGCCTCCTTGGATGACCCTTGATACTCTTGTAAGGTCAAAGATACAAGGAGACCACCTTTGTCGTGACCATTCTTCTATTTGTTTCTCTATTCTTCTATTCCTCTCTCCTTTGTGTGTTGTGCCTTGGGGGCATCTTCCCACGTTGTAAAACTAAATCACTTTTGTCTCCTCTCTCATTTTTATTGTTTTCATTCTTCTATGTCTCTACTAGTCGGTGGATGAAGAAAACAAATAAATACTGATAAGGAGCATGCATCCCTACAACAAGAAAGAAAAATTAGACGTAGTCCATATATGAAGATGGGGTTGATATATATTACTGACGCTTGACTAGTAGAATCACTCTATGTTGTGACTCATGTGAAATTTGTTGTAACAAACCTTTACAATACTCTAAATCTACTTCTATGCACTTTGGATTGTTTTGTATCTCACCTTGTAGCTACACTCAGTTCTGAGATACCTAATGTATAAACTTATGACTATACTCAGTTCTGAACCTGCAAGTGTAGCCTTGGTCTATTATGTGATTTGATAAATGATTTTTGTGTAATTTTCATGCATTGATATGGTTGTTATCTTAGCTTAGATTTTCTAACCAAAGCTTATATGTTGTTGATTATGTTAGCAAATGATCTTCATGTGTTTGTGGGAACATTCAGTGATTGCAAGTACATGTCACCTTTGGGGCATGGGATTTGCGAAAGCTCTTGTTCCCTTGTTTGTTTTCACTTTACCTTAAATGTGCTTGATACCGAGAGGTGGGATCAACCACTTTAACGTGGGGGCATATATCATGATAACTACTTGATTATTTTAGATATTGATAAAGCGTGCTTGCGTACACTTCCTTTTCACTGTAAGGCATCTCCATGATGTGAGTGGGGTTGTGTACTTTGATCTATTGCATATACCTCCTTTTCACTATAGGGTGTCTCTGTGATGTAGGTGGGGTTTTATACTTTGAGCATATGCTTCCTTTTCATTGTAAGGCATCTATAGATATGGGTGGGGTTGCATTTTAAAAGCTTTTCTATAGAAGGCAGGATGGTGTAACTCTTGAGCTAGTTGCACATCCTTTTAACAAAGTCCTCATCACAAGGCGGGGTTGGATCTTAAGTCATTCACCCTTAAGCATGTCTTTGGTGGTTGTGGTAGCATAGCTCAACTGTCAAGTGTGTTTGGCATGTTTTAGATAGTGGAGTGGAGTGTAGTGATGAGCTCCTTCCTATCACTCATGTTTACTGTGTATAAGACGTATAGTGTGTTGATGACATACTATATGGTGCTCGTGTATTCTGTGTCTTCCATGTGTTTTATGTGTCTTCCTTGCATGTTTTGCATGTTTTTGGTGTAGTCTAAATATGTGTAGCAATGAGCTCCACCCACGCTGTGTGTGTTTTGCATTTTTTTACATGCTCTAAAGACATGTAGCGATGTTTAAATCATGTCTTCTCTTCATGTCTTCTCCGTGTATTGTGTGCTTTCACTGCCTTCTCCATGTATTGCATGCTTCCTTACTATATTCACTGTGTCTTATATGATTGTTAAGTGTTTTCTTATGTTTTCCTAAGCTTGGGGCTAGAAATAATCCTTCAAACTTAGGATGTGTCTTCATTCTTGTGTTTGATGTGTTTTTGATATGCTTCGACTGTACTTTAATGCATGCATTGAATCATAAGATCACACACACATTAAAGTGTGGGCTAAATGTTATGAAGTAAAAAGTGGACACATGCCTTTTTACCTCCTAGTTTAGATCCTAGGTCCCCGTGTTAACAAGTTCTACATGCAAAATATTCATCCTGATCTGAAATCCCCTGAAACCCATGTCAAATGGGAACTAGGGGCCTATTTAATGCCTTACTCCAAACCAAAAAGGCTCCTTGGGACTTGGGTTCCTGCACCCAAGTTCTCTCTGATTGGTTGAGGTAGATTTTAAGGCATGTCAGTATAGGACATTTAAATGGGTCTCTCCTTGTTGGCTCTTTCAATTAAATTCATGAATGTTGGTCAGAAAGCATATATAAGTGTGTTTTTCAATTCATTTTAAGTAAGGTTGATGATAGAGAAATTATGATATTGGAGCAAAGAGTATTCAAGACATTCATTGTGTTATTGTTACAGATTTGGAATCATCATCCATCTCCTTATGAGTTGAAGGATCGTCATTCTCCTAAGGACTTCACCTCTGAGGTGACATCATTGTTGTTTTAATCATTTCATCATTTGGATTATCTTTAGCCTCTGCCTTGCTAGCGCACACTTTTTCTCTAACAATGGTGTCGGGAAGCTTGAATGCTATCCTGGGATTTGACTGAGGCAAATCCTTAAACAGAAAAACCCCCAAAGCCCTTTTCTTCTTGTGTGTAGGTTACAGGAGCGAAGACTAAAGAAGTGAAGGTACATGAACATTGTGTAAGGGAAAGGGTTTTAGGATCTGAAAATAGTTTGTGGAAATTCCTTTGTGGAAGACTTGGGCGCCCACCCCGATGTCCTCCTGCTGAAATAGACACTAAATCTGACATTTAGACACTCTCTGTGACATTTCTCTAGTTCTGAGTTTATGAAGATCCTGACTTTCTAGACTTGGGCAAACACCCCAGATTCGTGTGGCTTTTCAAATTTCATGGAACAAGTCTTGGTATCTCCTGATCATCTTTGTGCATTTCATTTCTGGGTTTCTGTTGTCGTCTGTCCGCTACAAGTTGATTATCTCATAACTAGGGTTTTACTCATACTTAACCTAGGGTTTGATAAAAGGCTTGGTTAAATCACATCTTTCCATAGCAAACAAGAGAACAAAATCAGTAGTTGAGTCCTCTTTCATCTTGTAGTGACTTAGCTTAGTTTTGTCCTTGAATGTTATTGTGGAAGAGGGTTTGTTCTAGTGTAATTGCATGCTTGCATCATTCACCCTTTTTCCTATTTAACAAGGAAACCTTTTTTTGCTATTGCTTGTGTTCTTGTTCTCTATCAACCTCTTCCAAATCTCTTTGAAACTTCAACATGATATCTTTGATGCTCATATTGTTAACATCCTGAGGTTGATCAAGAAGGAAAACATGTTGGTCATGAACAAAATAGTCTTCTTGAGGTTGATCATGAGGGAAAACATTATGTTCGTGAACTAGGCTACCATGAAGGCTAACCAAGGGTGGGTAGGAGGTAAGCATGATGAGCATGCTGGTATCTTGCTATTATAGGGTTGTTTGGGATAAAACCAATAGCATTTTCAGTTTGATATGGATAATATAAAGACTCACAAACTATGTTTTGACAAGGAAGGGGTGAATGAACATATATTACATGATACTTTGACATTCTAGATCATTGAAAAAAGATGTAATTTCATGAAATATTCTCTAAAACATGAAAAATAGGTTTAATTTTTTGAAAAACAAATGCATACTAGCAGACCACTAGGTGATTTAAGGACTTCACATGAAGGAAAAGAGCATGAAAAATTAACAAAACTGATCCTTGATATTATTTGAGCACGTGTACTACTTATGCCAATATATTCTTCACTTGTAGAGTTGCTAGGTGCAGGTAAATGCATTAACACGTTGAGAAAAACACCAAGTCTCTCAAGTGTAACTCTAACTTGGGGTGGAGTAGTCCCACCGGGCGTGCCAAAAACTATTGTCACTAAAGTATGCACCCTTGTTGAGTTGAAGAAAACTCAACTACCTAGTGAAACATGGGATGATCTCACTGAGTGTGAGCTTAGATAAGTTGAAATCAAGCACCAGAGAGGGATGGTTCCCCTGATACTTCACCTAAAACTACACCTAACTACTGTTGTTGTTAGGAAAAGGGATAGGGAAAACATAAAATTGAACTTAAAACTTGTAGATATGGTGATATACCAGATGTTTATGACTTGTTCTTGCATACAAAATACACAATATGACCAATAAGTTCAACTACAACATACACAACTTAGGTTTGAACATGTTTTACATGAGTGTTTTATAGTGAGGTTTCAATGTTTTGGCCAACATTTAGGAAGAATGTCAAATGACCTTTTTTGAAGCTCAAATGGTTGATTTCATAGCTAAAAACTACATAAAACTAGGAAAAAACAAACTATGAATTGAAAAATACATGTATCTCTATATAGAGGCAATGAGAAATTAAACTAAATCCAAGGACAAACACTATCATCACAAGGAAATATCAATCATTCGATGATATCACACAATATTCATCTCTTGAGAAGGCAAAACATAGCTTATTTTATTGATCCAAATGTAAATTATAGATGAATACAAGTTTGTTCATGCATTACATTGCTTGAAAAATGAAAGCTTACAATGTTGTTTTGAGTTACAAACTTAGTAGAAAACTAAGAAAGAGCTCAAATGTTACAATCTTTTTTCTTCCAACTGAAAAGAACTGCCTAAAACTAACCCTAGGCTACTCCTTTTGATCTCCAATAGCTAGAGGGAATATAGGACATGTTTTGAAGGAGAAAAGCACATCCTTGAAGTGACTTCGTCAAACCTTCCTTGTAGTTGTTGTAGGAACATGGGCCTGATTTATCTCCTTGAAATGATCCACTATGGCATGAAGATGGGAGGTAGTTGGGATGTGCAACTTGGAAGGTGGAACTACTCCTTGAAATGCTCCTACAGTTGCCCTTGTCATCCTAGATGCTTGGATAGCTGCTATAGTTGCCTTCACACCCACCTTGCACAATAATAGGACATGTCCCTTTGCAGTTTGAATGAGCCAAGACTTGTTTGGGCATTTGGAAAGAGTTGTGCCTCATTAAGAGTCTTCAAACTACTCATAACTATCCACTCGTTCCTTGAAAACACTCCTAACTTCATTCATTATGCCTATAGGGTCCTTGACAAGGTTAAATGGCCTGTAGGTGTCATTTTATTGAGTTTGCAGCCTTTGAAGATGACTAGAATTTCTATTTTTCATTGCTACCCTTGGTTGAAATACACAGTGTGTATTTCAACCTTCTTATACTTTGCATAATCTAATAGGTCTAAAACTTTTCTAGCATGATTAAGTGCCTGTTGATGATGATGGTGACCCTGTCAATGTGTAGACAGTGTTTGACAATGTTCTTTATTTCTTGTCAATGTCAATGCTTAGCAACTTATGAGTGAACATCCATGCCTAAATAGGTTTGTAGCAGTCCTTTCAGAGTATTTTAGACCTTAGAGCTCCTATAGGATTGAGACCCACTTTAGTCTTTGTATTATGCAAGCTATGAGTCTCTACCTCTCTCACATTTTTTTGTCAAACAACCAACTTCTTTGGTATGTTTTTTAAATTATTAGCATCATCACTCTCTTTATGACAGTTATTTTTCAACAAAACCATAGTCATACTATCCCTCATGTTAGATCTCTGCCTGTAATTCAATATCAATAGTAACACATGGCTTTATGAGGTAAAAGGATGTTAACTTGGGAAAGTGTCACTTCATAGTTAGTATAAAAATTCTTCAAGATCAATATTGCCCTGTATTCAATCCTCTTTAACTACACATATTGTTCATGATGATAGGACAATCTCTTTAGTCAAAAATAATGATTTTAACCTTCAAGATCTTTGAAAAGCCACTCAATTGTTGATAGAGTTCCTTCAAGACTTCATATACCATTAATAAGACTATGCTGACCTCCTCTACCTATACAAAATTTAGGCTTTCCTAATGCTTCCTTGTTTGCTTGGTATGTATTGACATTACATTCTATCTTCCTGAGTCTTTACATCTTGTAATTATTGTGTTACTGACTTGTATTATCTATATATTGTCTATGACTTGCACACAATGTCCTTCAATCATTCTAGACTTATAGGTCTCTGCCCTTAATCAAAATCAACAGTCTCTCATTGTCTGAATCATATATCTCTGCAAGCTTATGGTATACTTTGTATTCTTTGAATTCACTCTTCTCATACTCATTTTTTATCATCACCATTTCATTGACCATTGTATATTTTGCCCATTGTATACTTTTTACACTATCTCATACTTACCTTAACCTTTTTTTTGTCTCACCACTCTCTGCAAGTGTATACCAATCTTCTAAATTCTACCTATCTCATGCTTACTATCCTAAATCTATTTCTTGTCCATGTCTTGGCAATGACTGGACAATGTCTTTTCTCTATCTCTGATATTCAATAAAACATAGATTTAAAACACTTCTTGAATTTATGGATACAAACCTTTATCCTTCTTGGTCAAACCTTTATGTCTTGTAAACTCAGACATACCTATACTTTTACTCAGTCATACCTTTGAGAGAGCTCTTGAGGACTTTCATAGTAATTAACTGTTGGTACATCTCCTTGACCACTATGTAGGTCTTTTACACTATTGCCACTGAACCTAGTGTGTTTGAAACTCTTTCAAAGTCTGTAGTCTACCTGAAGATCCCTTGAATGATTTATAAACCTTGTATAACACTTATTAGACCTCTAGCATGTTTGACATGGCTTCCAAATGATGGTGGAGATCAAAAAATTTAAGACAAAGTACTCTCTACAATTTCACTGGTTATTTGACATACTAATACAAACCCTTGCAATGGTTTTTTGGTGTAGTTAGCAAACCCTGTAGAAGAACTAAAGTGACTGCTCCCTTACCTTAAAATGTATCTCCTTGTCATTGAGGATCCTGACATAATGGGTCTAAAATCCTTCAAACAAGGGCTAAATCATCATTGTCCTGTTTCTTGTATTGTATCTCAGGCCATCTGTGTATACTTTTCTTAAAAACACTTCTTTAGACTCTCTACAGGGTTCCAAAACTACTAACATATCTCATGCTACTACAAATAGTATTGTTTTAGGATCTCACTGCTCTGTTAAGGCTCACACAACCTTGTTACATTCCTAGTAGGATTACTCAAGGATGAGTATACATTGAAACATATTCAGAATGAAAGGTTGGTTTTACAAACCCATTTATGTGGTTGATGGAGACTTCACTATCCCAGACAGTCAGTACCCTATGAATCTTCCAAGTTCTTAACAATCTCTTGTTAAGAGAAATACATCCCTCTACCATTTGAGACTGACACAGTGTTCATAATGAAAATATATTGAAAGAATAAACCGGTAGCTTGTTTAAGACTCTAAATAATGATCTTTACCTAATGACAAGCCTGCCAGTTGTTTGATACAATCATTGAAACTTTCAAGCAGAGTCTTCAATGATCTTGTGCTCTTGGCATACTCCTTCATCCTTCCAAGACTCTTTATACACCATTCTTAACTTGATAGGATGGTTCCTTTTGATCTAAGACGTGGAAACCCGTGTGAGTACAAAGCACAATGTGTTTTTTTCTTTTAGGAAAATGTGTACGCCATTGAAAATTACAGAGCCTCTCATGATTTCTACTCATTCCTTAATGAAGCTTGAATCTCTAATGAATCCTTTCCTTAATCATGGAGTCTTGCAAAGGAAGAAATGAATAAACCCTAGTTTTTTGGCAAGAGAAACCCTAAAACTCAAAACTAGACATCACAACTCAACCTTTTTCAAATGAAACATTCCCTCTTCATGCTTGTACGATATTTTTAGAAGAAATTAACATTGTTTTGGACATGGATAACATTGATTTTTGACCTTTTTGACCAAATGTGTGCCTTGTACATGGAAGGAAGGAAGAAACAAAGCTTTTCAAGACATCTTATTTGACACAACACCACAAAATGGAGATTTTTAATAAACTCGTCATATTAAAACCCCTAAAACACAAAAAACAAGGCATTTTATGTATCTTGCGCATTTAAAAGATTCTTTAAGTCCCTTACAGACTTGCAAAACCCTTAAAGGCCTTTTGAAAAATGACATATTTTAACCTATACAAAATATGTCAACAATAATAATCAAATCTCATCCATTGGTGAAGGATGAATCAAGTAACCATTTAGTGTATACCAAGTGTTGTTGCCTCATCTAAAAATAGGAAATTGAACTCTCTTTTGTATGGTTGATTAGGAATTGTTGAGACTTGGCAATGTTTTCAAGATCAATACAAACAAGTTCATTCTATGGTTCCCTGTAATTCTAGAAATTGTTGAGGAAATTTGAGCTTGATTGTTAATTGAAGAAATTGCTTGCATGGTTCCTTTTCATTTAGTTGAGTTCGTTTACAATTGTGGACAATTATTTTGGATACTTTGGTCACACCTCATTTTGTGTAAAATAAAAACATGCTATTATTTCACTATGTTACTACTTTATAAAACAAGACTACTGAAGGAAATGAATTATTTATGTTATCATTATTAGAATTATAATATATTCTATGATGCCATGTTTTGCAAACATGAGAATGCATTTTTATAATGTTAATATTAGATAATATTTAGAATAATGATATGCTAAGAGATTTTATTTAAAATGATTATTATGATTATTCATGTTTGAATGAACAAGATTTGGACTAACTACATTTTGTCTACTGTGAGGTGAATGTAGGAGTACAGTGTACCCTCCTGAAGATGAGGGTATCACTAGGGAGAGAAATGCACATCAAGATGAGATTCTTATGGAACTATGATCTAATGAGAACTACACACACTCACACTGAATGCAATTTTTAATTTATCTTGAATGACCATAAAAGTTTTATCATTGTAGATTGATATGTCTTTTTGTGTTACCAAGTGAGTTAAATGTTTTCATATTTACAAATGATCTAGTTTCATGGATATGTATTGTTTGTTCAAAAATAGAAGACGATTGTCTTCATTATTGTTTAGTGAATGGTAGATTTTGACTGCAATGGAATAGACTATTTATATTTTGTTTAAAATAGAAGTTGTCAATAGAAAATTATATATATTTTTAGAACTATCATTAATAATAATCATCCCATCACTATTAATATTGAAAGTTGTTAATAGAGACATTATCATTATTATTATCATTCTATATATGATAGTACCATTTATTATTATTGTTGTATAATAATAAATAAATGATATTATCATCCATGTTTTGTTATTATGAATATTATTAACATTAACATGTTGATAATATTATTAATAGTTGTTAAATTAATATTAGATCATTGTTAATAATATCAATAATAATTATTAATATTATCACTATTAATAATAATAAACAAATGATATTAAGGAAGTTATTAATATAAACATTGATAATAATAATAATAATTATTATTAGTATTATCATTGTTCATAATAATAATCATGTTTGGTAATATAGAATTCATATTATTCGGTAGTTGCATGGCATAATGAAGAGTTTAATCCTTGTAGTGGAGTGGCTTTTAAAGTTTTAAAGAGTGGTGGCTCATGCGTTGGAGCTGGAAACTCCAACCACAGCTTATGGTACAGGGGAGTTAATGTCCACATAAATCCAATTGGAGTGAGCAAGAATAAAACTCTCAAAGTTAGAAGTTGAACTGGAATTTCCTACTCTTTAGACGCCAATTTTGTTGGTGATTCAAGAGGTTAAGAGAAAGATGGTTTTGTTTTGGAAGAGGTATTGGCAGATTTTGAACAAGGGAAAAGGAATTTTGAGAGAAAAAGCACAATGAAGTGGAGCTTCGGCTTTTGGTGGTTCTGGAGCTCTGCATTTTTCGTAGGGTTTTGTCTTCTCAAACGGTATGTTTTATATTTCGAGCATGTAGTTGAAATGGTTCTTAATGAAAATCAGACTCTTGAATTCATGAGCAAGTTTTATGAATAGAGGTTTTCTTTGTTTAAAAAGAAAGAAAAACTTTCAGTTGTTTTAGGAAACTATAAGGGAATAGTAGGAAAAAGAAATTGTAATGGAACAGTAGGAAAGATGTTCTCGTTGCAATGAAAATGTAGGCACTTTATATACAGTTAAGTATAGGAAGCTATATGTAGAACATATTTAAGTTCTTCCCAGTAGTTTGGATTGTATGTTGGAAAGGTTTTGAAAAACTAAGATTTTTGAGACCATTTCGGTCTGACGTTAATTTTATATCACAGTTTAGTTTGTAGTTTGGTTTTATTTGGTTAGTTTCAATCAATTAAGTTTACTTTAATTTTGAATTGTTTAGGATTTTGATGAAAACCAAGAATTAATAGTTTATGAAACCTCTGTTAGTTTCTTTCATCTCAAAACTGTAGGTATTCACTTGATTAATAGCTCACATCGTAAAAGGGCTCGATAGCATTTGAATACAGTGAAGATTTTTATTGTCATCATAGGTTGTTAGTAAAACTTGAAGCATTTAGATGATTGTTTTTGTCAATTGATATATCAATGCTTATCTTTGTTAAATGTTGTCTATAATAGATCTGTATGATGGTCGATTAACCAAGAGGTGTCGATTTGGAAAAGTATGATTATGTTGTGACCATTTTGATCTATTTTAACATTGACCCAAATGGTGTTTCAAACTTAAAAACTTGGATATCACTGAACACTATTGTGGAATTCTCTATGAATGACCAAGTGATAAGGGAATGAGATCTCTGTTTAAGGTTGACAACAATATAGAATGTTATTTTTACACATTAATACATATACATGTAAATGTATATAAGATTATATACGTTTAAATGTATATGTATATTAATGTAGTTGTTGACATGAATATCTTTTAAAACCAGATTACATATATTGCAATAACCCTTAGCCAAATTTTAGGTTGATAGCTCGATGGCTCTTAAGGACTAAATGGGAATGTATATAATTTTATTAAAATTGGCTGTTGTGTTTCCATTTGATTGCAAATATATATAATCAAATCTAACTGTTAAGGATCAAAATAGTTTTCTAGTTCAAATAGAAAGGTTAGAGAATGATTGAGATTGGTTCCCTTATATCTTGAATGAATAGAATAATTTTACGTAACCAGTACTCTAGATGTTATGAGGAGCAATGTTTTAAATAATCTTTCACCAAATTAATATATATTGAAGGAAAGTTGTTTCTTTGAATGAAAAATGACTTAGTAAGTCAGAATAATGAAATTATGATACTCAAAAGGTGAGATTGAGATAGAGATATTTGTGATAGATCGACACATATATCTAATATAGAATATGTTTTATTTGCGAATCTTTGGCCAAAGTGATGCATTGACTTTGTGCATTATTGAATCATTGTCTTCGATATACATTTCAGTTAAATTGTTATACTCAGTTCAAAGGAATATACAGTTGTATAATAGATTGTATGTAAAAAGCACATGACTAGTTCTTAGATGGCGTGGTTCCATAAGGATACTCCTTATCTGCTTTTGTCACGATGGATCAGGTTATTTTAGTAAGAGGAATAATAGGGAAGCGTAAGCTTCATGGTAGGGTAAGTAACCACTCTGATGATGCTCTCCCTCATGCAGATCAAG
Organism: Cunninghamia lanceolata; assembly: GCA_027924645.1. Classification (NCBI taxonomy): domain Eukaryota; kingdom Viridiplantae; phylum Streptophyta; class Pinopsida; order Cupressales; family Cupressaceae; genus Cunninghamia; species Cunninghamia lanceolata. The sequence goes on from BSBN01000050.1 coordinate 11,704,014, forward strand.
TTGCTAAAATCTTGAGCCTACAAGAGTTAAATTAGTCTTACATTATTATCTTATTGTAATTAGATAGATATTTGATAGAAAAACAAATTAAATCATATATGTATTGAGATGCACTTGGACATCTATCTGAGAGATTGATATGTTTATTCTTTTATAAAAATTGTAAATTCTTTTAGTAGAGTAAAGATGTTCTCATTTAATCATTGATTATTGTTTTGATCGAAACAAGAAAGAATATTTTGCAAGTTTGGTTGAACTATTATATTTTGGATGGTTATGGTATTTCCATTGTATTTATTATCATTAATTTTATATAAAAATATACTAGCTATTTTTTGTTGGCATAATTACATTGTTAACTATATTGTCAATGTTGTAGTTATCAAGTTGATCAACAGTTATATGAACTGCATCGTCCTTGAACTGCATCGACAGTTATGTGAACTACATTCCTTCTTGTATAAATCCACTACAATATATCATTTCCAATTGATCAATAAAGATATTACTTCCCCTTCATATGGTATCAGAGTAGATTTAGACTATTTCCTATGCCTTTGTGTAAAATTTTTTCATGGTTATAAAAGGCTAGTTGAAAAGGAAAAAAGAAGGCATTTCAAGATTCGTTTGCTGCGTCATAAGATGAGTTTGCTATGTATGATGGAGGCAGATATATTTTATTGCTATGTGCATGTGAAAGAGAAGTACATGAAATCAAATTGAAGGCATATTTAATAACTATATTGGCATCGATTTCCAAGCAGAAAGTTGACCCAAATCGTGGAAGCCAAATCTGCATATCAAATGCAAAAGTTCATTGTGATCTCAATCCTGTGAGTTCACCATTCAGTTTTGATGGTTAAATGTGCAAATATGGTGAAGATAAGCTTCGTGGCTGTAAATTTGATTTTCATTATTTAATTTTGGTCTTTATTCGGTTATCTAGCCCTCATTTCACACATAGCATAATTGTGAGAAAGTGCAGAATTTTTATTACTTAAGTTTGAGGTAACTTGTCTTAAGTTGTGTCAAATATTTCAAAAATATTTAGAGCTCCATTTATATATTTAAGAATTTTGATAGAAGTATCAAGCATGAATCGGTGAAGAGAAAGATCTTTTAGAGATGGGGCAGAGTTTTTTTTAAGGAGGAGGAAACAATCTTAGAGATTTATATGGGCTTTTCACGTGAGAAGACTTATTTATGTTTTACTCCATTTCTTAAAAGTTACTTTTATTGGAGAAGTTAAAAGCTTAAGAATTTCAAGCCTATTATATTTTTTGAAAGTTTGATTTCAAAGGAAAGTAATAGAAAGAGAAGTGGAAATTTTAAGGAGAGTAAAATAATTTTTTTTAAAAAAAGGAAGAGAATAAAAAGATTTAAATGAAGGTTGGAGAAAATCTAGTCAATATCATGCAATCTTTTTGTACCATGGATGGAAATAAATTGGTTGTTCCTACTGACATATATTTGGAGGCTTTCGAGGATTGTAGTACTTCCTCTAATGCTATCTTTGGAGGGTAAGGACTAAGAGAGTCATATTGGAGGTAGGTGGCATCGGAGGATGGAGGAATTTTCATCATCTCAAGTTAGCTTCTCACTTTGAGATGATGCTTTGCATGAGAAGCATTTTTGGCTTTAGCTTTTTGCTTTTCCTTGTTGTTGCTGACAGATTTGAAGATACATGTTTTGTGAAGATTATGTTCTGGAGATAGGTTTGGGATTTGGTGTTGAGCTCAATATGGATTGTTTTCAAGCGAGCTTCAGAGTATATGATCAAGAATTATACCATTTCGCGGTCACTAGACAATGATAGAGATCTGTCGTATCTCTTAGGGATTGTTGTCAAATAATTCAAGACTGTGATTTGAGAGTTTGGGACTGAGAGCTCAAGAACACAGCTTGAAGCTACACCTTTCTGAGGGTCAACAGATAACTTGATGGAGCCCCACTTGGTTCAGGATTTGTTCTCTTAGGAGAAGATCTTCTATAAATATGTATTCATATTATGTAATCAATTTTGTTGAGTATTTTAGCATTTAGGGGGGGTCCCTTGATACTATTGCAGGAACATTGTAATAAGGGACATAATGTTGGCATAATTACATTGTTAACTATATTGTCAATGTTGCAGTTTTCAAGTTGTTCGACAGTTATATGAACTACATCGTCCTTGAACTACATCGATAGTTATGTGAACTGCATTCCTTCTTGTATAAAACCATTGCAGTATATCATTTCAAATTGATCAATAAAGATATTACTTCCCCTTCATTTTTTAGTAAAAATAAATTAACCGAGCCAGTGGGTTCGTTACAATTTCATTGGTGATTTGCTAATAGTAAGTTACTATGTGTGGTTAGTCTGGACATTTTATTGAGTTCGGTTGTGAAGAATTTGATTAAGCTACACCATACATGGGCATTTAATAAATCTTTTTCACAGTTTGAAAATCATATATTTACCTTTAAAGATTACATTGTCTTTATGGAATTATGGGTTACTTGGTTAAGCAGAGATTGGTTACTTTGGGATCTGTCTATTTGAATAAGATCTCGTGACTATAAATGTCCATAGTTTGTTATTCTAGGAACATTTCCCTCTCACCCAAGTTTTGAGTTTTATTTTGAAATCATTCACATTTAAGTTAAAATCAAAATTACGTGCGATCAACTTTCTATTTATATGATGACAAGAAATTTTATTTTCAACTTTGTATGTATAAAAACCACTTAGGGTTAATACATTACTAAAATTTAACAATTTTAAAACCCTAATCTTCTTAACCTAATTTATGTAAGGCCCCTTGTTGGAAAAACAAAAGACATCAGACAACTGAGTTATCTCACAAGGCTAAGACCTAGTTGATAAAGACCTTGGTGTGGTCATTTTCCATTTATTTAGGATTTGATTCATTTTAGGAGAGATAAGATACTTAGTATTTTATCTAAGCTTTTGTATGAAAAACACCCATCAACAACACTAATAAACACTCAATACATATAACATATGAATCAAAAAGCACACTAGAAAAACACTAGGGCAAGCATTATAGCTTCCAAAAGGAGAAGATATATAACAAAAGAAATTTATACATAGGTTCACAAATGCAATCCATTTAATTTTACATGTAGAAGCAACTCTTGAATCTTTAAAACTTCTAAAATTAAAGCTTCTCATTACGGCCAATGGAGGTTTTCTCACCTCCCAACCATAGGGCTTGCTCACAAGCCTACTCCTAGGTTAGGAGGTCCTCTAGGAAAACCAGGTAGCACACACAAGCAAGATGAAAATTCATCCACACATGCAACAAAACTATAATGCAACTCCTATAATTACCCAAGGATTTACACACACAATTGAATCTATGAAAAGGTTCATATGATATGGGGAGAAGAGGGGACTCTCTCCAATGGGGGAAAAGAATAATAATAAAATATCAACTCATCTATATAACACACGTAATCATCCTTCAATAATTTTGCCAACATTATTCCATTCAACAACATCACTTCAAGCTCAACCACTACATCTCCCATAAAATACTTACTCACAAGAGCACTTATGCCAAATAGTAAATCACAAGGGCACTCATGCAATATTTTCCTTCTCAAATGAATATTTTTTCTCCAAGGAGGTTCCACACCTCCCTTAACCCCTCACATGGTTTTCTCTCATCTATTGGGGGAGCCTAACCCAATGCAACACCCTTTCCAAAATAATAACACAAACACTACATCAAAACCCAAACATAATAAATACAATCAAGCACAAGACTCCATTTAAATATGCACACCAACAATGCAAGCATTTCACATATAAGTCGAGAGGATTATGAATCCTACCTCAATAAGCTTCTAAGTATTGGGTGAGTTTATCTTGTTGAATCTCCTTCCAACAACTCCTTTCCAATCCTTTCTCTCCCAACTTCAAGCTTAGAAGTCTCTCTTCTCTTTCACAGACAAGAATAAAAATGAATAAAAAAGCACCCTATAACCTTACAAGAGAGATATAAATAATAAATTTCATGTCATTCCTCTTTGCACAATGAGGAGGTGACACATGGCCTTCAACTCACCCCTCTCCTCCCTTCACCCAAATCTCCAGGAGTGACATGAGACCTAGGGATGAGGAGCTCACTTGTACACCTTTATCCATAAAATATCCTAGGTTATGTTCCCACATGTGTGAGGTATTTGTATGGGGGTGTGCTTGACACAACCCCACATCCATGAACCTAGGAAGGGGGAAATGGATGGTGACCATTCAACCTTCCTTCTCCCCAAACTCCATTCCTATCACACTCTTCCCAATGGACTTGGGAAGGGTCAATTCTTGTCCAAGGATTAATATCCAATGTCCAACAAGTACCCAGCCCCTATGTACTTACTCTAGAGACCTATTTTCACCAAAAAAGAAGAAAAGGGTATTTAATAACCTTTTAAAAACCCCTATAAGTGCAAATCTAAGATTTTCTACCTAGTGTTGGAAACATTGTCATTGATGTTGAAGGGAAGTTGATGTCACAGGAGAAGAATATGTCAAAGGGAAAGGGATGTCACAAAGAAGAACTATTAATAATAGGCATGATTTATGCCTTTAGTCGTTGAATCACTTGGTTCATGAACTCTCAAGTTCATCGATGGATAGTTTTCCTGACATCCAGATTTCCAATGAAAAGATGACTAAGAAAACATTCTAAGGCATGAATGATTTTAGCCTTTAGTCAGCAAATTGCTTGGTTCACAAACTCTTAAGTTTTTCAACGGCAAGTTTCTCTGATAGCTAGTTCACTGATAGGAGAGTTATGCAATGAAGGCATGAAGAAGTAAGTTTGAAGTGCAAAGTTTAAAGTATTGGCAATATCTTTAGTTTGTGAACTCAAAAGCTTGCCAAAAGCAAGTTCACCAATAGGAAAGTTTAGCAATGAAAGCTTGATGAAGAAAGGTTAAGTCTTTAGTTTGTGAACACTTAATTTCATTGATTTGCCGATTTGTGGATAAAGCTTGTCTTCTTTTTTTATTAGAAAAATCTCGGGTTTGCGAACTCAACAAAGAGAGAGTTGACTGTTTCACAAGTTTCTAAGTTTTCCAATTCGCTAATTTGGCGATGAAGTCAAAGTTTGTGGAAGTTAATTTTTGCCAATAAAGGTTGTTTAAAAGATGGTTCATGGCTCGCTTGTTTTCCCAATAGTGAATGAAGAAGCATCCAAAGTTTGTGTAAAGTAACTTTTGCCGGTAAAGGCTTTTAAGTCCAAGGTTTGTAGAAGTTAACTTTTTCCAACAAAGGCATTGAAGTTTAAGTTCATGGAAATGAACTGTTTCTGATAAAGACTTGAGAGTCCAAAGTTTGAAGAAATGAATTTTTGCCGATAAAGGCATGTCAGTTGTGTCTCGTAGAAATGAACTTTTATCGATAAAGGCTTTTTGTTTGTGGAGGTAACATGTGTGGTGTGTGGCCAACTTCCTTTGACTGATATGATGATCTAATATATTTAAATTAAATATTTAAATATATGGTTGAGATCAACTTAAGGATGAAATACAAAACCTCATTAAATAACCTCAAGGTGGCCCACTTGGTGAGATGGATTAACAACAATGCAAATTAAAGATTTAAATGTTGGCGCCATTGCAATAATGTGTGGGAATTTTAGTTTGGGGCCAACCCTATGAAATGTATATGTTGAAAATTCAAAATACACAGGCCGACCTTGGAGATTGTTTTAATTCAATGCAACCAACAATAAGGATCTTATATTATACAGGTGGATATATAAAGTAGATCCAAATTCATTTTTTGAGTGTGTTTGGATATGCTAGTATCAAAGTGAAATAGTGCAAAGATACAGGCAAATGCGAATTGAGTGCGAAGGACAAGAATAGAAGATAATTCAGGTGTCACATAGTATGTATCCAGGTTTGAAGGAATATATTGCTTTGTTCTAAATTATAGTACAAAAGGGTTGAGAAGTGTAACAATGAAGTTCTATAGTTGGATGGTGACTCTGTTTGTGCAAATCATGATTTATCACTCATAGCAGAGGTGATGATTGTAGGGTGTAAAAGTGTATACATATAATTTCTCTTGTAATCATTTCAAAGATTCTAGAGGTTGGTGCCTCTTGATCCTTGTGAGGTTGGTGCCTCTCTTTATCTAGGTTGGTGTTCAGCTCAAGGGATTGTAGTTTCCTTTGGGTTGGTGCCCATAAACTTTGTATTGGCTGGGGGATTGGTGTCTCTTGAAGGATGGTGCCTTCAAATCATTTTGTAATAATCATTTTTTTTTGTGAGGCTAGATTTGGACAGTAGATCTAAGCAACTTGCTCACCATGGTTTTCCCTTCTTGGGTTTCCATGTAAAATATGGTGTTGTGTTCTCTTGTGTGGATGGGTGGATATGCTTAAGTTTGCATAGTTATTACTTAATTTGATTGATGCGGTAAAGATTTTATTGTTGCAATAGAATTGAAGTAATTTAATTGGTATATATCGATTCACCCCCCTCTTAGTATATCTGTATGTTCTAATGCATAGGACGCCACTCACCCATAGCCTTAACTCAAACAACTTTAGGGCAAGATAAAAATCAAAATTAACATTACAAAATCTTCACATTACAACATATTTTTACAAATAAAGTCTTTAGTCCCCTTGTGGTCTAAGGCCAAGGTTGCACTAGGATGAACACAATTAGGGTTTCTAGAGGACCTGGGATATTTTTGTTGGCTATGGAAATCACTGACACACTTGACAATGAGCATTAATATATCTAATGAAGTAGCCAAATCATTTATAATCAAAATTCCAAAATCATCATATACTATAAGAAATCCATAATCCATATCATCATCTTAATTCAATTAATCATCAAAATTGCATATCTTAATCAATTCAATAATATCACATTCTTCTCATAATGACATCTCATATCAATTATCCTAATACACTATGCATAGATATCCTTATTCACTATTAATTCAAATTGAGCTAAGTTAACTTTCAATAACTCCAAAACATAATTGAAACCAACTTATAAGTGAATTGCAACAATAGAAGGAATGCACAACATACATCCATCACATGAAAATAGAAGTAAATCACAACCATCCACTAACTAGAACATCACTACATGCTCATGAAAATTAGACTATACTATAATATGAATAACCATACTAATATAACGTCATAATCATAATTTCATAATATAAATGTGCAAATCAAATATTTCCAATAACAATAGTAAGTCCATTAGGTGCAAGTAATTCCACAAGAGAAAAAGTAGATTGACTTTAGTATTCATTCCCTTAAAAGAAATGTTGAAAATTTTGTTGAGCACCTAGATAAAAATAATGTGAAGAAGGATGGTAAATAACATGTTTATGGACTATTTACTCCATTGGTTGGTTTTGTTAGGATTTAGTGCTTTGATTTGATCATTCTTCAATACTGTTAACTTATGATATGGCTCTCACTTTCTTTGATTACTATGGGTTCTAGACATATATAGGTGGGCTTCCATATTTTTATGGCTATGGGATTTGGATTGTCATACATTTCCTTCATGATGATGACCTTGGTGTTAGCAATTTCCTAGATATATGTTCTTCTTGCTAATATGGACTTTCATGTTAGATTTGGCTAGGGAAAAAGCCATCAAAAATCTAGAAAGCTAATAGCAAGTATAGAGAGAAGATCAAACTAGAAGAATAATACTATTCTATTAAAGGATGTAATATGCAAAGAGATCAATCAAATTGATTGATTACATGATAGGATGCATAAAATATATAGCCTTAGCGTTTCCAAATCTAATATGAATACGGATAAGGTACATTCCCGTGAAAGAAGGAAATGACTTGTCCACATTTAACCTAACCTACCAAAGTAAACTTAACTAGGTGTGAAGAGGACCTCCTCTATAGGAGTACTAGATTCTGATCAATCCAATTGTCTTAACTATGGTAAGCACCATACATCCATGGTTACTATACTTGAATCTCTTCTGGTACCTACTCCATCTTATCAATATTTATCATAGTCTGGCACTATATTGGAGATTATTGAGAAGCACTTGAAGCGGTCATCTTCATCTTTGGAGATTGTTCTTCATCTATATCGACATGGTTTTGAGAGGTCTCTTGTTTCAATTAGGCCTGGGACTCCTAATTTGGTTATGGCACCTTTCAAAACCAACATGGCAACACTTGAGTAGCTTCCAAGGACACCATACATCTTGAGCGTTCTTCCCTCATATTCCTTATCAGAATGGGAAGACAACTTGCATACATCTTTGGCCTTGTTTCTTCCCAAGGGGAGGAATGTTGTTTAGTGATCATGGACCATATCCTACATCTAGCATCAAACACCTACCATTGGTGCAGGAAGTTACTTGAGGGGGGTTGCATGGTCTCTCTTCTTATCTCTATTCTAGGAGGGAGTTTTTCCTCACATAGGGTTTTATCCTTCTCACTTTTGGGGGGTGGGGGTGGGGGTCACTTAAACATTCTTTCTTCATCCTCTCTTGAGGGGGAATTTTTTCCTATGGGGTTTATCCTTCTCATCTTCTAAGAAGCATCATCTTTTTACAAGGGTACCTGATTAAGCCTTGTAGTTGGAACCCATCTTTGCATCTTTGCATGTGAATTCTCCCTAAGTTGCACTTAAGGGGGGTGTTTGTGTGAGTGGGGTACTTTACCTATCTAGTTCACACCAACATTTCATATAGATACTATGTGAAGCATTTTTGTCAATCATCAATTATTATATTTGTTATTGGATGTTGATCTTCATTAGTGATTTCTATCATGATGTTATCTCATTTCACTAGCAATTTCTTAGAATATGGATGTCTTGATATTAGTTTGAAGCTTTGTGGTGCTATTGTTGATCCTCATATGTAACCTTTTTCATATTGGTTCTTTATTAAAAGCCACTGGTCTCCTTAATATATGAATTTTTTGATCCATTGCACTCCATAAACTAGTTTCTTTTGGCAGTTTGTTATGTTGGTTATATATCACCTATAGGTCTTATTCTCGCATGCTAGTTGCTTTTTGGTGGTTCATTGATCATTGATGGTGAGTTCTTCTTGAAAAGTGGTGATATTGAGCTTCTTCCTTGTTTTTTATGTGCTTCATATTTGTTTGTTGATGTTGATCTTGGTTATTTGTTGATGTTTGTTTGAGCTATATTTGTAAACTATTTCCAATATATTAAAAGAAAAAGATTTTAGATTTTACAAGTATGAATGACGAGATCACAAAAGTTAGTCAAACATGCCATGTGATTCTATCCAAGATTATAGAATACCATAGTTTAATCTATTTAATTATATGCACAGTCATTCTAAATCTATATTCAATAATTAACCCACTTTACTTATACTTCAACCAAATCAACTTCTCTTCCAATCATACATTTACTATTACACATCATAATGACTCCTTTTATCTAATATATAATTATACTCATTGATTTACTCATTCAATTAACCACTAAATATTTTGTTGAGAGTGGTCTTTCTTCTCTAGGTATGTAGGTGGGAATCTACGAGAAGCCACTAGACTGAAGAGAGATCCACAATATATATTCCAAACAAAGCAAGCCTATGATGAAATATTTGTCTTAAAGTTGAAGTCTTCTTCTTATACAATAAATAAATATTACGTCTATTTCATTAGATAAGAACGCCGGCTGTGACACAAAACAAGCTGTCACATCTTTCTCCCCATCGACATTGTTGGCTACAACGAAGCACACTTAAAGCCCGCCTTGGTAATTGCCACGCATTTGACAGGACGACTCGACATCCACTGAATCGAAATAGCCAATGTTATGATGTTTCCGTGTGCCGCTCTTCCAAACCAGAGCCACAAATATGCCGACAAGCAGCCGTTTTTCGCCTGCCAATATCCCTTGTTTTCGCACGCCATGATGTCAACCACCTTCAGAATCTACGTTATTTTCGACTACTCCAAACACATTTTGACTTTTACCTCTCATGTTTATTAATAGGTTGTCAAACTCCATCAATGTTTATTAATCGTTTTTCCTTGCATACCAAGGCAACTACATATTTACCAAGGTTTCATTGAGTTCAAATAGTCTTCGACACACCTTTGTCATTTCAAACATTAATGGACAAGCAAACGAGAAAGCGTCAATGGTTCGAGTCTGCGGAGGAATACAGGAAGTCCTCCAATATTGAAGAATTAGAAGTCGGCCCTGCAAAGCGTCTTTGCAAGGATTCCAACTGGGGATACGCCAATGTTTTCTCTGAAATCATATCTCAGATGGATAATGAGGAGGTGGCTTTCCCAGAAGAAGAGATAGAGGAAGAGATGGTGGTGGATATGATGAAAATGCTGGAAGAAGAAATCATGCCCTGCCGCTCTTGCAGAGATGAAGAAAGCACAAATAATAGTGCGTCTGATGACAGACATGACATAGCACTGCACGGAGAAGAAGAGTCTGTCAACAGTGGTTATTCCGGTGAGTCTGTCAACAGTTGGGATGGATGTTATGCTTCTAATGTTGAGCTTCAATATTTGTTGGGTGCCAGTGATGAATATCTGAGTATTCCTGGCAGCTCACAGTCTGATTTTGTGCATACTGTAAATGGTTATAATTATGATTATGAGTTCTTTGAGAGAGAGGCCGAACAGCAAGTATTGCTGCAGAACTGGTTGGCGTATAATGAGAGCAATGAGTAACACACAAATTATCTTCTTTATCTAAGACTGTCTTATACTTTCCAATTAAAATTAGTTCGAGGCTTCCCAAGGGTTGACAAATTTGAAGATTTTGGCGCTACGAACAAAATAATATACTTCAATTCAGCGGGAAAAATGATATGCATGTCTATAGAATCCAGTCTCTTTTTAATAAGGCTGTACTGGAACAAGCGAATATTGATATGGATACCCCTCCAAGGTAACACTCGGACAACTTGAACCTCCTACACTAGAGAATATTTATAAGGAAGAAATATATTTTGTCTTTTAATACAAAGTCAAAATGAGGAAGAAATTGTAGCCATTGGATGTAAAGTGGTTAGAAGATGAATGACTGATATGCATCTGCCCCAAATAATTAATTGTAATCAAATTTCAGCCATTGGTGAAGGATGAATCATAACCATTCAGTGTATACTAAGTGCTCTTCCTTCATCTATAAATAGGAAATCACTCTCTTTTGTACGGTTGATCAAGAATTGTTGAGACTTTGGCAATATTTTGGAGATTAATACAAACAAGTTCATTCTATGGTTCTTATAATTACAAAAATTGTTGAGGCAAATTGAGCTTGATTGTTAATTGAAGAAATTGCTTGTATGGTTCCTTTTCATTTAGTTAAGTTCATTTACAATTATGGGCAATTATTTTGGGTATTTTTGTAGAGCTCATTTTGTGAACAATTAAAACGTCCTATTATTTCACTCTGTTGTTGCTTTATAAAACAAGACTACTAAAGGAAATGAATTATTTATGTTATCATGATTAGAATTATAATATATTCTATGATTTTATGTTATGCAAATATGAGAATACATTTTTATAATGTTAATATTTAGATGATATTTGGAATAATGATATGTTGAGAGATTTTATTTTAAATGATTATTATGATTATTCTTGTTTGAATAAACAAGATTTAGACTAACTACATTTTGTCTACTGTGAGGTGAGTGTATGAGTACAGGGTACCCTCCTAAAGATGAGGGAGAGTATCACTGGGGAAAGAAATACAGATCAGGATGAGATTGTTATGAAACTATGGTCTTATGAGAACTACACACACTCACACTGAATGCATTTTTCAATTTATCTTGAATGATCATAAAATTTTTATCATTGTAGATTGATCTGGCTTTTTGTGTTACCAAGTGAGTGAAATGTTTTCATATTTACAAATGATAGTTTCATGGATATGTATTGTTTGTTCAAATATAGAAGATAGTTGTCTCCATTGCGTTTCATGGATATGTATTGTTTGTTAAAAAATAGAAGACAGTTGTCTCCATTGCTGTTTAGCGAATGGTAGATTTTGACTGCAATAGAATGGACTATTTATATTTTGTTTAAAATAGAAGTTGTCAATAGAAAATTATATATATTTTGAGAACTATCGTTAATAATAATGATCCTATCACTATTAACATTGAAAGTTGTTAATAGAGACGTTATCATTATTATTATCATTCTATATATGATAGTACCATTTATTATTATTATTATTATTGTTGTTGTTGTTGTTGTATAATAATAAATAAACGATATTATCATCCATGTTTTGTTATTAAGAATATTATTAACATTAACATTGATAATATTAATAATAGTTATTATTAATATTATCACTATTAATAATAATAATCATGTTTGATAATATAGAATTGATATTATTGAGTAGTTGAATGGCATACTAAAGAGTTTAATTCACGTACTGCAGTGGCTTATAAAGTTTTAAAGAGTGGTGGCTCATGTGTTGGAGGTGGCAACTCCAACCAATGCTTATGGTATAGGGGAGTTAATGTCTTCATAACTCCAATTGGAGTGAGTGAGAAGAAAACTCTCAAAGTTAGAAGTTGAATTGGATTTTTCTTCTCTTTAGACACCGGTTTTGTTGGTGATTCTAGAGGTTAAGAGAAAGATGGTTTTGTTTTGGAAAAGGTATTGGTAGATTTTGAATAGGAGAAAAAGAATTTTGAGAGAAAAAAACACAGTGAAGTGGGGCTTTGGCTTTTGGTGGCTTTGGAGCTCTGCATTTTTCATAGGGTTTTATCTTCTCAAATGGTATGTTTTATATTTCAAGAATGTAGTTGAAATGGTTCTTAATGAAAAGCATACTCTTGAGTTCATGAGTAAGTTTTATGAGTAGAGGTTTACTTTGTTTAAAAGGAAAGAAATTTTTTTGATTATTTTAGGAAAATGTAAGGGAACAATAGGAAAAAGAAGTTGTAATGGAAAAGTAGGAAAGATGTTCTCATTGCATTGAAAATGTAGGCACTTTATATATAGTTAAGTATAGAAAATTGTATGCATAACATATTTAAGTTCTTCCTAGTAATGGGGATTGTATGTTAGAAAGGTTTTGAAAAACTAAGATTTTTAGACCATTTTGATCTATCATTAATTTTATATCACATTTTAGTTTGTAGTTTGTAGTTTTATTTGGTTAGTTTCAATCAATTAAGTTTACCTCTATTTTGAATTGTTTAGGATTTCAATGGAAACCAAGAGATAATAGTTTATGAAACTTCTGTTAGTTTCTTTCATCTCAAAACTATAGGTATTCACTTGATTAATAGAGCATCATAAAAGGTCTCAATAGTATTTGAGTACAGTGAAGATTTTTATTGTCATCATAGGTTGTTACTAAAACCTGAAGGGTTTAGATGACTATTTCTGTCACTCGATATATCAATGCTTATCTCTGTTAAGTTTTGTCCATAATAGGTCTGTATGATGGTCGATTAACAAAGAGGTGTCAATTTGGAAAAGTATGATTATGTGTGACCATTTTGATCTATTTTAACATCGACCCAAATGGGGTTCAAACTTAAAAAATTGGAGATCACTGAACACTATTGTGGAATTCTCTGTGAATGACTTGATAAGGGAATGAGATTTTGATTTAAGGTTGATAACAATATAGAATGTTATTTTTAAAAATTAATACATATACATGTAAATGTATATAAGATTATATACATTTACAGGTATATGTATATAATGTAGTCATTGACATGTATATCTTTTAAAACCAGACTACATATATTGCAATAACCCTCAGCCAAATTTTAGGTCGATAACTCGATGGATCTTAAGGACTAAATGGGAATGTATATAAGTTTATTAAAATTGATTGTTGTGTTTCCATTTGATTGCAAATATATAATTAAATTTGACTAAGGATCAAAACATTTTTCTAGTTCAAATAGAAAGGTTAGACAATGACTGAGATTTGTTCTCTTATATCATGAATGAATAGAACAATTTTATGTAACCAGTACTCCAGATGTGATGAGGAGCAATGTTTTAAATAATCTTTCATCAGATTAATATATATTGAAGGAAAGTTGTTTCTTTGAATGAAAAATGACATAGTAAGTCGGTATAATGAAATTATGAAACTCAAAAGGTGAGACTGAGATAGAGGTGTTTGTGATAGATCGACGCATATATCTAATATAGAATATGTTTTATATATGAATATTTGGCCAAAGTAATGTATTGACTTTGTGCATTAGCGAATCACTATGTCTTAGGTCTAAATTTAAGTTAGATTGTTATACTTAGTTAGAAGGAATCTATAGTTGTTAATAGATTGTATGTAAAAAGCACATTGCTAGTTCTTAGATGGCGTGGTTCCATAAGGATACTCCTTAGATCTACTTTTCTCATGATGGGTCAGGTTTTTCTAGTAAGAGGAATACTGGGGAAGTGAAATCTTGATGGTAGGGTAGATAACCACTTTGGTGATGCTCTCCCTCATGCAGATCAAGTTGCCAAAATCTTGAGCCTACAAGAATTAAATTAGTTGTACATTATTATCTTATTCTAGTTATATAGATATTTGATAGAAAAACAAAGTAAATCATCTTTGTATTAAGATGTACTTATATAGCTATCTGAGAGATTGATATGTTTATTCTTTTATGAAAATTGTAAATTCTTCAACATAGTAAAGATGATGTTCCCATTTAATCATTGATTATTGTTTTGATTGAAAAAAGAAAGAATGTTTTGCAAGTTTGGTTGAACTACTATATTTTGGATGGTTATGGTATTTCCATTGTATTTGTTATCGTTATTTTTATAAAAAAAAATACTAGTTGTTTTTAGTACGAATACATTAACTAAGACAATGGGTTTGTTATAATTTTATGAATCTCATGTTCATATTATTGGTCATTTGTTGATAGTAAGTTACTTTGTGTGGTTAGTCTAGACATTTTATTGAGTTCGGTTGTCAAGAATTTGATTAAGCTACACCATTCATGGGAATTTAATAAATCTTTTTCATAGTTTTAAAATCATATATTTACCTTTGAAGATTACCTTGTCTCTATGGCTTTATGGGTTACTTGGTTAAGCAGAGACTAGTTTCTTTGGGATATGTCTATTTGAATAAGAGCTAATGACTATAAATGTCCATAGTTTGTTATTCTAGGTGTTAGAAACTTGCTGGTGTTGTCATTGATGTCAACTCCTAGTAGATGGCTCACTTGGTTTCCAAGTGCTTTTGAGAAAATTTGATAGAAAGGTGTGCAGTGTGACAGAGGTACCATCAGTATTATGATTCACATTTATTCCTAATTGAAGATATACTTATCTAGTTTGGAAGTGTTAATAAGAGGTGTTCATAGGTATTATATCCCAAGTTTTAGGTTATTGATCGTGCAGAAGTAGAAGATGTGTTTGATAGAGTATTTGACTATGAAGAAGACTATCTGGGAGAAATGAGATTGCTCCACATTTCTCCGCATTGAGATTTCATGACCTACAGATTTGGGAATGTGCTTATAAAGTCTACATCAATCTTCTCTTGAAGTTTCTAGTGTTGGTATGCTCCACAAGTTTAGTTCTTGCCTCAGTGATCTATAACAGTGTGTCTTGATGTGTAAAATGAAGATATACTTTGATTTAGGTGGTTGCAATAGTATGGAAAAGAATTTTGATAATGTTGAATGTTCTAAGGTGTGTGAGTGCTATTGAGTGTCTCTCTCTAGTCCGCATAATGATTTGAACTTGGAGAAGCATGGATGTGATTGTTAGCTCAGGCTTGGCCGACCTAGCATGCTAACACTATTTGTGAAGGTACCTCATGGATTGTGAATGTGATAAGTAACTGGAGGATATAAATTTGAGTCCTAGTTATACCTTGATATGGTCCACTTTCACTTCTTTCCATCATGGAAGTTCTTAGTCCTGACCTAAGAAATGTTGCATGTGTGTAATGCACATGCTTCATTAGGACCAGCCTAATTGAGATAGGTCTTGGTTATAGTTGGTATAAAAGAAAGATGAATTTGAATGGAGCAATTTAGAGAAGATGATGTGAATGCGAATCAAGGGCAGTGAAGTTGTGTTTGAACTTAAATGCTTATGACTTTGGAATGCAATGAGAAGAAGGTGTCTACATTTTAGTGTGCCAAAACTTGCTAGAGGCAGTGAGCCAAAGGTTGCAGATGGAAAAGAGTATCAGTAGTGAATCTCTTTGTAATAGTCTTCTTCTTTCTTCTCTCTTTTGGGTAGTGAGCCCTTGGTAGTGAGCCTTTCTCTGATAGTGAGCCTTTCTTCTAGGAAGTGAGCCCTTGATAATGATCCTACTAATTTTCAGTGTTAATATTCATATATATTGTGAGCTAATCTTCACTGTAGTTTTTCCCTTATGGTTTTTCCATGTAGGTCTAGTGTTCTTATGTGTTTGGATGTGTTTGCACTGATGCTTCATATGTTTACATTCTGCTAATGCATTATAAGTAGTTGATATTTTGAGGGTTTAATGTTTAACATACAACTAATTCACCCCCCTCTTAGTTGTCCTATGCATTCTAACAATTGGTATTAGAGCCAAGTTCCCTAAAGAAGATTAATTGCTTGGAGTAGATCCAGATGGCGCACAGGAAAGGTATGGAGGTTCTAGTGTTTGATGGAACAAATTATGCTTTTTGGAAAACCAAGATGGAAAGCTTTCTTGTCTCACTAGAATATGGCTTATGGAAGATAATTGACAAAAAGTATACTATACCTAAAGATGGTCTGAAGGATGAAGATGAGATTAAAGAATATGAAAATAATGGCAAGGCAAGGAGTGCTCTTCTGAATAGTCTCTTTGATTCTGAATTAGTGAAGGTGATGAGTTACAAAACTACTAATGAGATATGGAAGAAGTTGGAAAGCACCTATGAAGGAGATGAAAAGGTCAAGCAAGCAAAGTTGCAGATTCTAAAGTCCAAGTTTCAAGCCCTAAGGATGTCAGAGGATGAAAATATTGTAAGCTACATGCAAAGAGTATCAATGGTGGATGTCTCCTATTGCTTTGAGATAGTGAATCTCTTTGTAACGGTGTTCTTGTTTCTTCTCTCTTCTGGGTAGTGAGCCCTTGGTAGTGAGCCTTTCTCTGACAATGAGCCTTTCTTCTAGGCAGTGATCCTAATGATTTTTGGTTTTATTATTCGTATATATTATGAGCTAATCTTCACCGTGGTTTTTCCCTTATTGGTTTTTCCATGTAGATCTGGTGTTCTTATGTGTTTGGATGTGTTTGCATTGATGCTTCATATGTTTACATTCTTCCAATGCATTATAAGTGGTTGATATTTTGAGGGTTTAAAGTTTAACATACAACTAATTCACCTCCCCCTCTTAGTTGTCCTATGCATTCTAACGATTGGTATCAGAGCCAAGTTCCATGAAGAAGCTTAACCACTTGGGGTAGATCCAGATGGCACATAGGAAAGGTGTGGAGGTCCCATTGTTTGATGGAACAAATTATGCCTTTTGGAAAAACAAGATGGAAAGCTTTCTTGTCTCACTAGGATATGGGTATGTAAGATAATTGACAAAAAGTATACTATACCTAAAGATGGTATAAAAGATGAAGATGAGATTAAAGAATATGAGAATAATGGCAAGGCAAGGAGTGCTCTTCTAAAGAGTCTCTTTGATTCTGAATTAGTGAAGGTGATAAGTTACAAAATGACTGATGAGATATGGAAGAAATTGGAAAGCACCTATGAAGGAGATGACAAGGTTAAGCAAGCAAAGTTGTAGATTTTAAAGTCCATATTTGAAGCCCTAAAGATGTCAAATGATGAAAATATTGCTAGCTACATGTAAAGAGTGGATGAAATTGTCAATTCCATCAATGGTCTTAGTGGACATATGGAGGAAAAAGAAGTGGTAAAGAAGGTGCTAAGAACTCTTCCTAAATCTTATAGTGCTAAAGTTTCTATTATTGAAGAGACTCAAGATCTGGATAATTATGCTAGGGATAAAATGTTAGGTACTCTAACTAATTTTGAGATAAGAGAATTTGGTCAAGATGATGCAAGAAAAGAAACTGATTTTAAGGCCAGCAAGACATAAAAGAATGTTGAATATGATTCAGATGACTTTGATGAAGTAGAAGAAAATTTTGTGAGTAGGTTGAAAAAGGGCTCTAGAAAATACAAAGGTAAGTTACCTTTCAAATGTTTAGTTGTGGAAAGATAGGTCATTATGCTTCTAAATGTCCAATCAAAATCTCTAATGACAAATACAAGGAGAATAAAGCTAAATCATTCAAGAAAAGATATTATGTTAAAGAATATGACATCATATCTAATGATGAGTTTGACTATCCAGATGATGATGGTAATGAATGTTGGAATTGATTCCACTAATCCTAGAAGATGTATAAAGGATATTGCTCTAGAGACAGGGCACCACATTGAAGGAGCATTGGTTACTATTTTTCATATAAGAGAGCAAGAAGATCTCTAGTTAATTGATAGTGGATGTTCAAATCATATGACAGGTGATAAGAATAAGTTTGTGAATCTTGAGAAGTTTGATGGAGGGTTTGTTAAATTTGGAGATGATGCATCTGCTAAGATTTTTGGAAGAGGTTTAATCAATTTTGATGGAAAGTACAATACAAATGATGTCCTTTATGTCAAGGGCCTCTAGCACAATCTTATTAGTGTAGGACAAATGTGTAGCAGAGGATATAATCTTATGTTTTAGGATGGTGGCTATGAAATTAGAAAAGAAGACTTTGGAACTCTAATTTCTACAAGAACAAGGACAAAATGAAATATATATCAACTCAAACATACTAAAGGAGTGTGCCTTGTGATTCAAATTAATGAAAGTTGGCTATGACATAGAAGAATGTTTCACCTTAATTTTGACAGTTTAGTGAAGATTAGCTCTACTCAAGCTGTGAGGGATTTTCCAAGGATTACAAAGCCTCTCAATGCAACCTACAAGGAATGCCAGATTGGGAAGCAAACAAGGAAGAATTTCAAGATCAAAGAATATTCTACCATCGGACCTTTGAAGTTAGTGCATACAGATCTATGTAGACCTATAAGAGTAGGAAGCTTTCACGGTGACAGGTATGTCATGTTATTGAATGATGATTTCTCTAGAATGACTTGGGTAACTTTTCTCAAAGAAAAATCAGAATCTCTAGATAAGTTTAAAGCTTTTAAGGCTATGGTTGAAAATGAAATAGATTTTAAATTCAAGTGTGTAAGGTCTGACAGAGGTGGTGAGTTCACCTCCAATGAGTTTAATTGCTTTTGTGAAGATCACGGAATAAAAAGGCAGTTGACAGCACTTAGGACTCCTTAGCAGAATGGATTTGTGGAAAGGAAGAATAAGACAGTTCAGGAAGTAACAAGGACAATGATGAAAGAAGAAAATCTATCGGATATCTATTGGAGAGAATCCATCCACACTGCAGTTTACATATAAAACAGAGTGCAAACCATAGTTAATAGTTCAAAGACTCCATATGAACTATGGTATGGAATAAATCCTACTATAAAATACTTTAGAGTGTTTGGAAGTAAATGCTACATTAGAAGAGATGAACAGAACTTGGGAAAGTTTGATACAAAATCAGATGAAGGAATCTTTCTTGGATATTCTACAAAGATCAAGGCTTACAGGTGCTACAACAAGAGACTGGAGAGATTAGTGGAAAGTGCAAATGTCAAAGTGGATGAAGAACCATACCAAAGTTCAATTCTATTAGAAGGATATGAATCAGATGAGAACCATTGGAGAGAAGTAGAAAGAGAGGAAGCAAAGGAAAAGGAGAAGCAAGTAGATGAAGAAGATGCTTTGGAGAAGATTCCAAGACTACCAAGTATGTGCAAAAGAATCATTCTCAAGATAAAATCATTGGAGATAAGAAAAAAAGTGTTTTAACAAGGAGAAGTATTGCTATGATAGATGAACATGTAAATTTGTGCTTATTGTCTCAAATAGAACCCAAAACAATGAATGAAGCATGCAAAAATGAGCACTGGATCAAGACTATGGAAGAGGAATTGATGTAGATTGAGAAGAATCAAACTTGGGAAGTTGTCCCAAGACCAACAAACAAGAATGTGATAGGAACCAAATGGGTCTTCTGGAACAAATTGAATGAGAATGGGGAAGTAGTTAGAAATAAGGCTAGGCTAGTGTGTAAAGGCTACTCACAAGTGGAAGGAATAGATTATGAGGAAACATTTTCTCCAGTGGAAAGATTGGAGGCCATCATACTGTTCTTGGCATTTGAAGCTCATAAGGACTTCAAATTTTATCAGATGGATGTGGAGTCTACATTCCTGAATGGAGAATTGGAAGAGGAAGTATATATTAAGCAACTAGAAGGCTTTCAATTATCAGATGATCCAAATATGGTCTGCAGATTGAAGAAAGCATTGTATGGACTCAAACAATCTCCTGGAGCTTGGTATGCAAGGTTGGGTAGGTACCTGCTACATCAAGGATTCAAAAAGGGCACTGCAGGTAGCAATTTGTACTTCAAAGTTGAAGAAGATCAAATCCTGATTGTAGAAGTGTATGTAGATGATATAATCTTTGGAGGAAATGAAGGTATGTGTAAGAGATTTTTAGAAGAAATGCATAAGAAATTTGAAATGTCAATGTGTTGGGAAATGAACTTCTTCCTTGGGTTACAAATCAATCAATCAGAAAAGGGCATTTTTTTTTCATAGTCAAAGTATGCTAGGGAAATGTTGAAGAATTTTGGGATGGAAGAATCCAAACCGGTATGTATTCCCATGACTACTGGTTGTAAATTAAGCAAAGATGATGAATCTCCTAAGGCTGATCAAAGCAAGTATAGATCAATGATTGGTTGATTGTTATACCTGACTACTACTAGACCAGATATCATACATGCAGTTTGTCTTGTGGCTAGATTCGAAGTGGATCCCAGAGAGTCACATGTTGCAGTAGTAAAAAAGATATTTAGATAGCTGAAAGGCACTTTGGAGTTTGGCCTATGGTATCCCAAGGATATTGATTTCTCCCTAAAAGCATATACAGATGCAGATTGGGAAGGACATACAGATGATAGAAGAAGTGGGTGTGTGCAAGAAGTTGAGTCTATTTTTTGGCCAAAAAGTGGAAGTGTTTTCCCCGATTTTCAGAATTTGTCACATTTGACTTAAAAATTTGAAGCACTCAAAGGTGGAATCTTGAAAAAAGTCAGTAAATATGAAATGTAGTACTAAGAGTCTAGTTTCCAAATATGTAATTTTTTTAATAGCCAGATGATACAAATTGATTTTTAATAGGCGTTTCTAAAAACCACTGTTTAAAAGTCACATTTTTTTTACTATACCATGCACATGTACATCATCTATATTTTGACCTAAATAATCATATTTTTCTAAATCCCTTTGGGAAAAGATTTGTAACTCAATGAAGCACGTTTTCCATATTTTTTTGTAATTTTTTATTGAATATTTTTTTTGTTAATTTTTTATTGGCCATTTTTGGTGTTTTAAAAAATCGTTGTGTACGTCACACATAAGATGACCTAAACTTATCACTTTTTGAATTTTTTTTTAAATTGAAAAGAATTGTCTAATGTATGTTTTCGTACAATTTTTTTTACAAAAAATTATTTTGATAAAAAGTTATTAAAATATTAAAAAACCCTGATAATTCAAGTTTATGGACCTATTTCATTATAAGTTAATTGAAAAATAGAAAAATAATCCAATTGTAAAATAAAATTACATATTTGGAATCTACACTATCTCATCTATAATGGGTTTTAATTTCATCAAAAAATTCTACAAAAAGGGCCTTCAGATATATGCTCAAATTCACTATTTTGTTGTGACATTGACAAGACCTTCAACTTGCAGGTCAAACTAGGTCCAAAGCTAAGGGTTGGATTCCCAAGCCTTTTTTCTAACCCAAAACCCATAGCAAAAATTGAGTTAGAAATTCAAATTTTATAAAACGGGATCCTGTTTCATAAAAGATTAATATTTTAACCTTTTTTGAAATGAAATCCCATTTCGAAGTGGGATCCCATTTCTTAAAAATGAGATCCTGAAGCATAACGAGATCCTGTTTCATAAAAAATGAGATCCCATTTTGGTTTATCTAATTTCGAGTTTTTTTCTAAGTCTGAAACTTCCACCTTAAGTGGACTTATCTTTGTGCATTTACCCAAGTACAAGTGGTGGTGCTTTCTTTCTAGGAAGCAGACTTGTCTCTTAGCTAAGTAAGAAGTAGGACTCAGTATCATTATCTACTATAGAAGCAAAATTTATTTCAGTAGCATCTTGCTGCACATAGGTGCTATGGATGAAGCAGACATTGAAGGATATCAAAGTGACATATGATGAACATATTCCTATCCTATGTGACAATACAAGTGCTATCAACATTTCAAAAAATCTGGTGATGCATTCAAAGACAAAGCATATTTCAATCCGATATCACTTCTTAAGAGAAAAGGTTTTAGAGAATGAGGTGAAGCTAGAGTATATGCCTACCAAGGATCAAGTTGCAGACATATTTACAAAGGATCTCCCTAAGGATACTTTTGAGTATCTTTGACAGAAGTTAGGGGTTATTTCCCTTCCTCTTAAATAGATGCATAAATGTATGCATCTATCCAAGAAGTATTTTAAGATACATTTTTTGAATCTGGACTGATGTTGAAGGCTACCTCTCAGGGGGAGTAGGTAGATATATAGTTGGTATAGTCAAATGGAGCACATCCTATGATCTTAAGGGGGGGAGTGAAGAAAAGGGAGAGTAGTAGAAATGAAGCAAATACTTGTTGGTGTTGTTTCCATTTTCCATTGATGCCAAAGTGGGAGAGAGAGTCGATGAGATTGAAAAACCATTGTGTAGAGAAGTGTGTGAAGAGTAAGAGTTGCTTCTGTCAGGGGGAGTAAGAGCTGCATTTAGTCTTGATAGTTTTTCAAAGAGTTGGTGTTGCCATCAATGACAAAGGGGGGGATTGTTAGAAACTTGCTGGTGTTTTCATTCATGTCAAATCCTAGCAAATGGCTCACTTGGTTTCCAAGTGCTTTTGAGAAAATTTGATAAAAAAGTGTGCAGTGTGACAGAGGTACCATCCATATTATGCTCTGCATTTCTTCCTAATTGAAGATATGCTTATGCAGTTTGGAAGTGTTAATCATAGGTGTTTAGAGGTATTATATCTCAAGTTTTAGGTTCTGGACCATGCGGAAGTAGAAGATGTGTTTGACAGAGTATTTGACTATGAAGAAGATTGTTTGGGAGAAATGAGATTACTCCACATTTTTCTGCATTGAGATTTTGTGACCTGCGGATCTGGGAATGTGCTTATAAAGTCTACATCAATATTCCCTTGACATTTCTAGTTTTGGGATGCTCTGGAAGTTTAGTTCTTGCATCGGTGATCTGTAACAGTGTGTCCTGATGTGTATAATGAAGATATTCTTTGATTTTGGTGGTTGTACCAGTATGGCAAAGAATTTTGATAATGTTGAATGTTCTAAGGTGTGTGAGTGCTATTTAGTGTCTCTTTCTGCTCTGCATAATTATTTTGAACTTGGAGAACTGTGGATGTGATCGTTAGCTCAGGCTTGGCCGACCTAACATGCTAACACTATTTGCGGAGGTATTTCATGGATTATGAATGTGATAAGAAGATTGATGATACAAATTTGAGCCCTAGTTATCCCTTGATATCATCCACTTTCACTTCTTTCTACTGTAGAAGAGTTTAGTGCCGACCTAAGAAATGTTGCATGTGTGTAATGCACATGCTTTATTAGGACCGAGCTAATTGAGATAGGTCTTGGTTATAGTTGGTATAAAAGCAAGATGAAGTTGAAAGGATAATGTAGAGAAGATGATGCGAATGTCAATCAAGGATAGTGAAGTTGTATGCAAAATTAAATTCTTATGACTCTAGAATGCAGTGAGCAGAAGGTGTCTACTTGTTGCTTTGAGATAGTGAATCTCTCTGTAACAATCTTCTTCTTTCTTCTCTCTTCATGGTGTTGGAGTAAGAGAGACACTGAGAGGTCGCAGGGGGGGCGGGGGGGTGAATAAGTGTCTCATAAAACAGACTTGTTTTTGGCAACAATTAATAAACTTTACCAACCATAAACTTCAACCCTTGTATGATGAAAGCAAAACATTCATTTATGAACTGTAGTGCATTAACAGATCAACTTGTGAACATGAATGAATAAAACAACTGTTGGTGAACTATGACAAACAATAGAGGCAGTTTTATTTCTTTATTAGACAGAGATAAGTATCAGATATATTGTACATTTGTACTGACCCATAATGAACAGCATGTCACATATGTAGTAGTTAAATTATGAAACAATCAACATAAACTCATGAACAAAACAAGTGACCATAACATAAAGATTTGACGAGTGGAAAACCCTCTAGGGATGAAAAACCACTCTAGAAAATGCCTCACTGGCTGTTTGTGCCTCACTGTCTATTTGTGCCTCACTGGCATTTTAAACAATGTCTCACTGATAATAGTGCCTCACTGGCTATTTGTGCCTCATTGGTTGTTTGTGCCCCACTAGTTGTTTGTGCCTCACTAGCATATTTGAATCCATACAATGAATAATACGGTTTAATACAAAGGGTTACTCTGTTTCTTTTAAAGCTCTGTTCTTGAATATCTCATTGAATGTTTGAGATTTCAAGAATTACATCAACTTGTGCACATATACAACTGATTACAAAATGATATTCAATCATAGTCTATTGCTTTTGTTTGATATTACAATGACTGTAAAAACCAACCAAACTCAATAAAGTATAATCTATTCTTTATACTTTCTCAAAAATATCTTTCTTTCTTTCACTAAACAATTTGAAGAGATAATTGTATCCATGAAACTGTCTCAGACAGTTTTCAACTGACAAAGTGGTTAAAGTAGGCATATGGTTGAATAGACCCATAAGAGATAAATGAAGCCTTTTAATTGCATCCTCAACCATGGTAAGAAACTACAAAGCATGTAGTTCCAGACTGTGTATAGAGTTAAAGAAATCTTTGTCAAACATCTTCAAAAACTGTCCTTGATAACCATGCAAGAAACCCTAATGAAGGGTAAAAGAACTATTCAAAGATTCGAGCAAGCAACCCCAATTTCAACCACAGATTACTCCATGAGTTTGCTCAACACAGTTATAACTGAATACAATAGTATTGAATCATATACCCACAAAAGAAAACTTGTATGCCTTTGTTGTTTCATAACTGTCAATAGGTTTTTATGACAGTTATAACAGAGTATTAAAAATGAGAGAAAGATATCACTTGGTAATTCCATTGAAGTCAAAGAATCAATGGAAACAATGAACCAACTTTGTCACATCATTCAGATCCATAGGAAGATACCATCTATTATGCCATAAAATTTCATGATGGCATTGAACTTTCAAACCCTAGGTTAAGAAGCTTCATCTTCGAAGCTATAGACTTTGCATTATGAGAAACAAACTTCCTTTTTGCCCAATGCATAAACATATGACCTGAATATTCAGTACGCCCTAAAAAGAACAGTCAATCATCGACCAAAAACACATCCTTTTTACTTGTTCTCACTGCCGACAACCTACCCAGTAGGTGAAGTAACTTAACATGCCCGATGAGAGTTCCTCAAAGAGCATTGTGTTCACTAGGTATACAAGGTGGTGATAAACAATTATCCCCCTTTTAAGTTTTAAAAACAATTCAAGAGAATACCCTTAGATAAACCTTTATGCATGTAATGTCACTTAGCCACATAGGCTTATCATCAAATTTCACTATCCTGCATTATCACAATAGCCTTGATGTATCAAACTACTCATGCCAACTGTTTCAAGAATCATTAGCATAAAAGTATAGTATGGAAATGTGACATGATATCATACAATTGAAGCACATACCATACCAACTATCCTGTCATCACCATCATGATATCATAGAATATCATATACCGGGACTATATATCACCATATCAAATGTCAATTGTTACAAGCATCAGAACATAGAAATGTAACATGATAACATGATATCATATGCCAAGTATAGCATGGACACCATGAGAGTATCAATTGATCCAACTATCATAATGAGATCATGAGAGCATATCAAATATCAACTGTCATATACCAAGAGATCAAACAACATTATGAGCATTATCAAGAACATCATCAAGAACATGAGTACATGCATCAAATGCTATTCTTCATGAATACCAACCTAACTATCATGATACAGATACAACTGTCACTATGCCACAAACTTGAGAGTTTGTGTATTTGTCATAAAGGACAACAACTGAGAGGGCAACAAACTCCCCCTTTGTCCTTGATGGCAAAACACAACTCTCTCTCCCCCTTTTTGCATCAAAGATAAAGGGAGGAAGAATTGTGCCAATGCCTTCAAGATAGATCAGGAATCATAATCCAAAATACCAATACCAAGAACATTTATCATAGCAGAAGATATAAACTATCAAGAACAACAACTGAGAATGTCAAGCATCAAAGAGTAAAAATAGAGATATGATCACTATCACTGTAAACAAATGTGCAATGAATCAAAATTCTAAATATCTGCACCATATAGCAAATTACAGTCACCATAAAAGCATGCACTTAAAGAAGAAGACCATGTGCATATCAAAAAAAGAGTAGTTGTATCATTATCAAGTGTATAGCATTACTATTTTTAGAGAAAGAATCCACCAACAAGATACTTGATGCAAAACTACCCTGATAACTGATCAATGAGCACTATAAAATCAACCTCTAACTCAAAACACTCTTAGGTGCTCCTCCTGTGAAGAAGAGATTATACACTGTATGCAAAGCATTGGACATAATCAAGGTCAGAAACAAGACACTATTAGTGCAAACAAATAATATAAGCATTAAGGTCATGAACCATAATAGGGTTGTCTATAGTTACTGAGACATTCTCAAGTAAAAATACTAACAATCAACATTGTCACTGCTCCCAAGTCAAACATACCATCTATCATCAAACAAATGAAGATTGTAAGATATGAGAACATGTGAAACCCATTTTCAAGTTCCATCCTCACTGATAAATGTATACTATTATACAAAGGTTTATGCTCCTTGTAGGGTCTATAACTAAGAAAGTCTGCAACAAAAAAATCTCAAGTACCAACACCAAAAGACGATTGCAAGAAATTAAAGTTTGGAAAATAGTTCTATTATTTTTGCATCTGTTAAGCAATCATCAGCATATCCACTACTCTACAAACAAGACAATCACTGCTCTTGCATCATGCATTTTCAAAACGCATTATAATGCTCTGTGAAAGATCATTGTAAACAATATCATATCTCTATGTTACCAAAGGAATCATAGTCAAAGAACCAACAAAGAGCCAAAGTACCATGACATTGTCATACACTAGGAAAACTGATCATACTTGGTATCAATTCAACCTCTAGCAAATGAAAGAACTTGATCACATTTCCATTGTCCTATTTCTGCCAAAAACATCAATTCATCACTTCTAGAAACACTTTCTCAACTTGCTTCTTAAGGACTACACTCTTCTGATCTTCTTGGGGATGAAAGATAACATATTAATTAACTCCTCAACTACATGCTTCTCTTTATGCATTTATGGTTGGAACTTGTGCAGCATGCCCAAATTCAGATTCTTTCTTTTCTATTTCTTGTTTCTTTCTCCAAACGGCTATGATCCTTGTTTTCTTATTTAAGGTATCCCCTTACTTTTGTTTGAACATGTAGCCACCAGTTGGTTTTATCCTTCCTCTACACCACTGTACTTTGTGCCCAAACATATTACATCTATAACACAAAATATTGTAGTCTACACCAAAAGAATAATAGTTTCTTCTAAACATTATGTGAGAACTTTTATTGACATTCTTTACATGATCATGTCTTTCATAGAACCAACAATTACTTGCTACATGACCACCTTTGTGATAGTTATAACATATAATGCCATTGTTTTGATTTGACCACTTATAAGCACTTTTATCCGTATTCCATCCAAAAATATTTCTTTTACAATCTCTGGCCCTATGACCAAAAACATGACATGCCCAGCAATAACAGTGGAATTGTGAATAATTATACCTAATAGATGGAGGTCTTAAAGACTCATTAGCAACATTAACTTTAGTTTTCTTCTTAGCTTCAACTTCAAGTGTAACAGAGTGAAATGTTAGGTCTATCTTCTTCCTAGGAGCATTTCTTGTCTTTGAACATTCTCCTTTCTCATAACCTAAGCCAGTAGTATCCCTGTAATACCCCTGCTTGCTCAACATGTCATTCAGGCAATCAATACTCTTTTTGAATTGAATATTCTTTTGCAGATTTGAAGATGCTTCTTCCGAATCCTTTCTCAAAGAGACTATTTATTTCTCTAACTTCAGACATTCTATTCTTTTTACTTCAAGATTAGATTTTGTAAGGTCAACTATTCTTTTAACTTCTTCAAATTCCGTTTTTAGATTAATGACAAAATTGTTTGTCTCTTCAATTTGTACCTTTGCCTCTTTAAGTTCTAAAGAAACTTTAGCAAAATCAGAAAGTACCTTAATCTTGGAATCCTTCTCTTGTTGAAGTTGAACCTTTAATTCCTAGTTCTCTTTTTCAAGATACTTGTTCATTTCTAGAGCACATAAAAGCTCTCCTTCAATATCAAATTCATAGTCATTTTCATCGAACTCCTGTCCATCTTCATCTACAAAGAAATCTCCTTTTACATCATCAAGTTCTTGTCTACTAACATTCACATTATCAAGACTCTTAACTGCAGGACTAATATCTTTATGAAATTTTATATCTACACTCATGGTTGACTCATGCAACAAGTCATTGCTGGACTTAACTGAGGCTTTCTTTTCAATTTGGTGATCAACATTTTTATTTTCTTTATTTGAGGCCTTATTTATATTCTTTTTACCCATTGTACTCCACTTTCTAGGAACTCTTAAGTTGGTTAGACTTCTTGCAAGGGTCTAGCTCTGATACCACTTGTTGGAGTATGAGAGACACTAAGAGGGGGGGGGGTGAACCAATGTCTCATAAAATAGACTTGTTTTTGGTAATAATTAATAAACTTTACTAACCATAAACTTCAACCCTTGTATGATGAAAGTAGAACATTCATTTATGAACTGTAGTGCATTGACAGATCAACTTGTGAACATGAATGAACAAAACAACTATTGGTGAACTATGACAAATAGTAGAGGCAGTTTTATTTCTTTATTGGACAGAGATAAGTATCAGATATATTGTGTATTTGTACTGACCCATAATGAACATCATGTCACATATGCAGCAATTAAATTATGAAACAATGAACATAAAATCATGAACAAACAAAGTGACCATAACACAGAGATTTGACAAGTCGAAAACCCTCTAGGGATAAAAAACCACTCCAAAAAATGCCTCACTGGCTTAATCAAAATGTGCTTCACTAGCAAATACAAATGCCTCATTAGTTGTTTGTGCCTCACTAGCATTTTCAACAATGTCTCAATGACAATAGTGCCTCACCAGCTATTTGTGCCTCACTGGCATATTTCTATCCATACAATGAATAATATAGTTTAATACAGAGGGTTACTCTGTTTCTCTTAAAGCTCTGTTCTTGAATATCTTATTGAATGTTGAGACTTCAAGAATTACATCAACTTGTGCACATATACAACTGATTATAAAATAATATTCAATCATAGTCTATTGCTTTTGTTTGATATTACAATGACTGCAAAAACCAACCAAACTCAATAGAGTATAATCTATTCTTTATACTTTCTCAAAAATATCTTTCTTTCTTTCACTAAACAGTTTGAAGATATAACTATATCCATGAAACTGTATCAGACAGTTTTCAACTGACAAGGTGGTTAAAGTAGGCATATGGTCAAATAGACCCATAAGAGATAAATGAAGCCTTTTAATTGCAACCTCAACCATGGTAAGAAACTACAAAGCATGTAGTTCAAGACTGTATATAGAGTTAAAGAAAGCTTTGTCAAACATCTTTAAAAACTGTCCTTGATAACCATGCAAGAAACCCTAATGAAGGGTAAACCAACTATTCAAAGATTCGAGCAAGCAACCCTAGTTTCAACCACAGATTACCCCACGAGTTTACTCATCATAGTTATAACTGAATACAACAATATTGAATCATATACCCACAAAAGAAAACTTGTATGCCTTTGTTGTTTCATAACTATCAACAAATCTTAATTGGAACAAAGAAATGTAAACCCTTGAGAGGTCCTTATGATAGTTATAGCAGAGTATTAAAAATGAGAGAAAGATATCACTTAGTAAGTCCACTGAAGTCAAAGAATCAACCAAAACAATGAACTAGCTTTGTCACATCGTTTAAATCCACAGGAAGATACCATCTGTTATGCCATAAGATTTCATGATGGCGTTGAACTTTCAAACCCTAGGTTAAGAAGCTTCATATTTGAAGCTATAGACTTTGCATTATGAGAAACAAACTTCCTTTTTACCCAATGCATAAACATATGACCTGAATATTCGGTGAGCCCTAAAAAGAACTGGTCAATCATCAACCAAAAACACATCCTTTTTACTTGTTCTCACTGCTGACAACCTGCCTAGCAGGTGAAGTAACTTAACATGCCCGATGAGAGTTCCTCAAAGAGTGTTGTATTCACTAGGTATACAAGGTGGTTATAAACAATTATCCCCCTTTTAAGTTTTAAAAACAATTCAAGAGAATATCCTTAGATAAACCTTTATACATGTAATGTCACTTAGCCACATAGGCTTATCATCAAATTTCACTATCTTGCATTATCACAATAGCCTTGATGTATCAAACTGCTCATGCCAACTGTTTCAAGAATCATTAGCATAAAAGTATAGTATGGAAATGTGACATAATATCATACAACTGAAGTGTATACCATACTCAATACAATTGAAGCACATACCATACCAACTGTCCTATCATCACCATCATGATATCATATGAATATCATATACCGACTGTATATCACCATATCAAATGTCAACTGTTACAAGCATCATAACATAGAAATGTAACATGATAACATGATATCATATGACAAGTATAGCATGGACACCATGAGAGTATTAACTGATCCAACTATCATAATGAGATCATGAGAGCATATCAAATATCAACTATCATATACCAAGAGATCAAAGAACGGTATAAGCATTATCAAGAACATCATCAAGAACATGAGTACATGCATCAAATGCTATTCTTCATGAATACCAACCTAACTGTCATGATACCCAAATGCTGCTAACTGTCATGATACAGATACAACTATCACTATGCCACAAACCTGAGAGTTTGTGTATTTGTCATCAAGGACAACAACTGAGAGGGCAACACTTGGTAGTGAGCTTTTCTTTGGCAGTGAGCCTTTCTTTTGGGTAGTGAGCCTACTAATTTTTAGTGTTGTTATTCATATATATTGTGAGCTAATCCTCACCATGGTTTTTCCCTTATTAGGTTTTCTATGTAAATCTAGTGTTATTATGTGTTTGGATGTGTTTTCATTGATGCTTCATATGTTTACATTCTACCAATGCATTATAAGTGGTTGATGTTTTGAGGGTTTAAAGTTTAACATACAATTGATTCACCCCCTATCACTTATCCTGTGCATTCTAACACTAGGAATGTTTCTCTCTTGTCCAAATTTTGAGTTTTATTTTGAAATCATTCACATTTAAGTTTTAAAATCAAAATTACACATCAATATTCTATTTATCTGATGACATGCAATTTTGTTTTCAGCTTTGTATGTCTAAAAACCACTTAGGGTTAATACATTACTAAACATTAATAGTTTTAAAACCCTAATATTCTTAACCTAGTTTATGTAAGGCGCCTTGTTTAAACAACAAAAGACATCTGACAATCGAGTTATCTCACATGGCCAAGACCTAGTTGATAAAGACCTTGGCGTAGTCATTTTTTATTTCTTTGGGATATGATTCCTTTTATGAGAGATAACATACTTAATATTTTATCTAAGTTGTGTGCAAAACACCCAATGAAAACACTGATAAACACTCAATACGACATATACCATATGAATTAGAAAGCACACTAGAGAAACACTAGGGCAGACATTATAGCTTCCAAAAGGAGGAGATATATAAAAAAAGGAATTTATACATAGTTTAACAAATCTAATTCATTTCATTTGGCATGTAGAAACAAGTCTTGAATCTTTACAACTTCTAAAATTAAAGCTTTTCAATAAGGCCAATGGAGGTTTTCTCACCTCCCAACCATAGGGCTTGCTCGCAAGCCTACTCCTAAGTTAGGAGGTCCTCTAGGAAAACCAGGTAGCACACACAAGCAAGATGGAAATTCATCCACATGTGCAACAAACCAATTGATAATGCAACAACTCCTATAACTACCTAAGGATTTACACACACAAATGAATCTATGAAAAGATTCATATGAGAGGGGGAGAAGAGGGGACACTCTCCAATAGGGAAAAGAATAATAAGAAAATATCAACTCATCTATATAACACATGCAATCATCCTTCAATAATTTTTCCAACATTATTCCATTCAACATCACTAAAAGATCAACCACTACATCTCCCATAAAATACTTACTCACAAGAGTACTTATGCCAAATAGTAAATCACAAGGGCACTCATGCCATATTTTCCTTCTCAAATGAATAAGTTTTCTTGAAGGACGTTCCACACCTCCCTCAACCCCTCACATGGTTTTCTCTCATCTATTGGGGGAGCCTAACCCAATGCAACACTCTTTTCAAAATAATAACACAAACACTACATCAAAACCCAAACATAGTAAATACAATCAAGCACAAGAATCCATTTAAATACACACAGCAACAATGCAAGCATTTCAAATAAAGGTCAAGAGGATTATGAATACTACCTCAATAAGCTTCTAAGGATTGGGTGAGTTGTTCTTATTGAAGCTCCTTCCAACAACTCCTTTCCAATCCTTTCTCTCCCAACTCCAAGCTTCGAAGGCTTTCTTCTCTCTCATAGACAAGATATAAATGAATTATAATTGTAAAATTGGTATCAGAGCCTTGTTGTAAATGTTTCTATGCCCTTGTTCATTGTGTGAAATAGTGTTGAAAGTTCTGCAAGTAGCGTGTTGTAGTACCTGTTGTTGGTAGGTGGCGACTGATCAGGAAAGTACTGTACACTAGCCATGTATCCTCACTGGGGTTTGGGGGCGGTAGCCCCTGAGAAATTTTTTTTAGGGCCGACTTAAAAAATCCTATTTTTTATGACCGACATAAGAAAACCCTAATTTTTGTAACCGACAAAAAGGCTTGATAAAAAGCGGCCAAGGGTTAGGGTTTGAGTATTGTATTGTAGCATTTGCAGCGGTATTGAGTTGCAGGGATTGTTGATTGTAATCGGTTTGATTTACTGGATAATAATATTGGACTCTCTGTTTGGTGGATGTAGCCCGAGTTTGGGTGAACCACGTTAAATCTTGTCTCTCACTGTTATTAATTCTGTGTATTTCTATTTCTCTGTTTAATCTTTATTTGCATTTAATTGATATCTTCTACTGGCTAACCCTAACAAGTGGTATCAGAGCGGGTTGTGTTCGATTATCGTCTGTAGGAAAGTCTCACGGTTGAGTGGGAGCAATGGCGAACGAGGGTAAAATGAAGGTTGATAAATTCAATGGGCAGAACTATCAGTTATGGAAGATGCAGATGGAAGATTACCTCTATCAAAAGGATTTATGGAGGCCGTTGGAAGGAGTAGCCAAGAAACCGGCAACAATGTCTGATGAGGATTGGAATCTTCTTGACAGAAAGGCACTGGGAACCATTCAGTTGTGCCTGGCACCGTCGGTGGCATTCAATATAACGGAAGCGAAGACAACAGATGGTCTGATGAAAGCTTTGGCTAAATTGTATGAAAAACCCTCAGCCTCAAATAAGGTATTTCTCATGAAGCAGTTGTTTAATTTAAAAATGGTTGAAGGTGGATCTGTGACAGGTCATTTAAATGAATTTAATACGATTGTCAGTCAATTGACTTCTGTAAATGTAAAATTTGATGAAGAAGTTAGAGATCTCTTGATATTATGTTCATTGCCTGAAAGCTGGGATAGTTTGGTAATGGCGGTTAGTAACTCTGTTTCTGGTTCAAATACCCTAAAATTTGATGATGTTGTTGGTGTTATTCTGAGTGAGGAAATTCATAAGAAAAGCTCAGGTGGATCCAAATCAGGCAGTGTTTTGAATGCAGAAGCAGGGGCAGATCAAAGGAGAGAGGAAAAGGTTCTGGAGGTCATGGGAAGTCACGAGGAAAATCAAAGGACAAAAGATCCCAAACCAGAGGACAGAAGGATTGCTGGTACTGTGGAAAACCAGGTCATCTGAAGAAATATTGCTGGTCTCGAAAAAATAAAGAAGGAGACAAACAAGAAGGCAATAAGGAAGCAAATGTGGTAAGTAATAAATCTGAAGATGATGCTTTGATTCTTTCCCTAGATAATGCTGATGATTCATGGGTTTTAGATTTAGGGGCCTCATTTCATGCTACGCCCCATAGAAGTTATTTTCTTGATTATGTCCAAGGGGATTTCGGGCTAGTTTATTTGGGAGATAACGAACCCTGTCAGATTGTTGGAAAAAGAAGAATCAAGATTAAGTTGCAGAATGGGAATCATTGGCTACTACAAGAGGTAAGGCATGTTCCAAGGCTCAGTAGGAATTTAATTTCAGCAGGGCAGCTAACTGAACAAGGTTGCACTGTTATATTTACTGATAAAAACTGGAAGGTTTCAAAAGGTGCCTTAGTAGTAGCAAAAGGTGTGAAAGTAGGCACCTTATATCTTTGTACAGGTCATACTGTTCCTTCTACTTTAGATGTTATAGAGGAAAAACAAACAGGTTCAGGAACAGTTGCTGCAGGTTTGTAGGAAGAGACTGGAAAAGTTGCTGCAGGTTCTGAAACAACACTGTGGCATAACAGACTTGGGCATATGAGTGAAAAAGGTATGAAGGTACTTCATTCTAAGAAAGTTTTACCAGGTCTGAAATGTATTAATATGGATTTCTGTGAAAGTTGTGTGTATGGAAAACAAAAGAGAGTTAGTTTTCTTAGAGATGGGAAGCAAAAGAAAAATAAAAAGTTGGAGCTTGTGCATACAGATGTATGGGGACCAGCTCAGGTATCTTCTTTTGGTGGCTCTCGGTATTATGTTACATTCATAGATGATGCAACTAGGAAGGTCTGGATTTATTTCCTTAGATAGAAATCTGATGTATTTGAAACATTTAAGAAATAGAAAAGCTTGGTTGAAAATGAGACAGGTAAAAGATTAAAATGTCTCAGATCTGATAATGGCGGTGAGTATTGCAGCAAAGAATTTGAAGACTATTGTTCCTTTAATGGAATTTGTAGGCAGAAAACGGTTTCAGGGACTCCATAGGAAAATGGAGTGGCTGAATGCATGAATAAGACAATAATGGAGCATGCAAGGACCATGAGATTGCATGCTGGACTGCCTTTAAACATGTGGGCAGAGGCTGTCAACACTGCTGTATATTTAATTAACAGAGGTCCTTCAGTTCCTTTGGGCTGTGGTATTCCAGAGGAAGCATGGACTGGTAAGAAGGTGAGTTATTCTTTTCTGAAAACCTTTGGCTATGAAGCATTTGCACATATAGATTCTGAAAATAGAACCAAGCTGGATGCGAAATCAAAAAAATGTACCTTCGTTGGATATGGCATTGATGAATTTGGTTATAGGCTTTGGGATTTTGAAAATCAAAAAATTGTGAGAAGCAGGGATGTTATATTCAATGAGAAGGTGTTGTACAAAGATCAGTTGCAGCAGCATGAGAAGAAAGAAAAGGATTATGTGGTGCTGGATGATACTCCAAATAGTGATGTTCCAGTGGCTTCTCATGCTCCGCAACAGCAACCAGAAACACCACAAACTCCAGTGAATGTTAGACGGTCAACAAGGATAAGTAGACCTCCTGAAAGGTTTTCTCCCTCTTTGTATTCTATTTTGTTAATAGATGCTGGTGAACCAGAAGGGTATGATGAAGCTATGCAGGTGAATACACAAGTTCAGTGGGAGCTTGCCATGCAAGAAGAAATGGACTCCTTGCTGAAAAATTAGACTTGGGAATTATGTAAGTTACCTGTAGGTAAAAAGGCTTTACCAAACAAATGGGTTTACAGGCTGAAAGAGGAAGATGGAGGTAAGAAATGATTTAAGGCCAAGTTAGTTGTAAAAGTATTTGCACAGAAACAAGGCATTGATTTTGATGAGATATTTTCTCCGGTTGTCAAGATGACTTCTATTCGTACTGTTTTAAGTATTGTGGCTGCTGAAGATTTGCATTTGGAACAGCTAGATGTGAAAACTGCCTTTCTCCATGGTGATTTGGAGGAGGAGATATACATGGCACAACCACAGGGATTTGAGGTCAAAGGTACGGAGAAACAAGTGTGCAGATTGAAGAAAAGCTTGTATGGCCTGAAACAAGCACCTCGGCAATGGTATTTGAAATTTGATAGTTTTATGGTTGAGCAAGGCTACAGTAGGTGTAATTCTGACCATTGTGTTTATTTTAAGAGGTTGGATAATGACAGCTACATCATTTTATGTTTATATGTTGATGACATGCTTGTAGCTGGGTCTACCATGGATCACATCAAAGAGTTAAAACATCAGTTATCAGAGTCATTTGATATGAAGGATTTGGGGGCAGCAAAACAAATCCTTGGTATGAAAATTTGCAGAGATAGGAAGAACAGAAAATTGACTCTATCTTAGGCTGCTTATGTTGAAAAGGTGTTGCAGAGATTCCATATGGAGAATGCCAAAGCTGTCAGTACACCTTTGCCTAGTCATTTGAAATTGACTAAGGAGATGTGTCCAAAGACACAAGAGGAGGAAGAGAAAATGTCCAAGATACCCTATGCTTCAGCTGTAGGAAGTTTAATGTATGCCATGGTATGCACAAGACCGGATATTGCACATGCTGTTGGAGTCATTAGTCGGTATATGAGTCATCCTGGATTTGAGCATTGGAATGCGGTCAAATGGATTCTCAGATATTTGAGAGGTCCCTCTAATAAACACTTATGTTTTGGGGGCTCTAATACTGATTTAGCAGGTTATGTAGACTCAGATTTGGCAGGGGATATTGATACCAGGCGGAGTACTACAGTAGGTGGAACATCAGTGAGTTGGATTTCTAGGTTGCAAAAGGTGGTTGCTTTATCCACCACAGAGGCAGAATATGTCGCTGCAACAGAGGCAAGCAAGGAGATGATATGGCTACAATCTTTCATGGAAGAATTGGGTAAACAACAGGCTAACAGCTCTTTGTATACAGACAGTCAGAGTGCCATACATCTTGCAAAGAATTCTACCTTGCATTCAAAGACCAAACACATACAGTTGAGGTATCACTTTATTCGGTCGGTGTTGGATAATGGATAGTTAAGGCTAGAAAAGATACATACAGATGAAAATCCAACGGATATGTTTACAAAGGCAGTGACAAGGGAGAAGTTGAGCTCCTCTTCAGCTTCGATTGGTCTTCTAGACTGAACACAATAAAAATTGAACAGTAGAGTCCCAGGTGCTTATTTCCAGTGGGAGCTGCATGCGCAGCGGTGTTGTCCAGGATCAGTCTCCAAGTGGGAGATTGTTTTGGTGTGGAGCCTGATCAGTCTCCAAGTGGGAGATTGTTGGTAGGTGGTGGCTGATCAGGAAAGTACTGTACAGTAGCCATGTATCCTCACCGGTGTTCGGGGCCGGGCCGGGCCCCGAGCGGGGGTTAGGGGGCGGCAGCCCCCGAGAAATGGGGGTTCGGGGGCGGTAGCCCCCGAGAAAATTTTTTTAGGGCCGACTTAAAAAATCCTATTTTTTATGACTGACATAAGAAAACCCTAATTTTTGTAACCGACAAAAAGGCTTGATAAAAAGCGGCCAAGGTTTAGGGTTTGAGTATTGTATTGTAGCATTTGCAGCGGTATTGAGTTGCAAGGATTGCTGATTGTAATCGGTTTGATTTACTGGATAATAATATTGGACTCTCTATTTGGTGGATGTAGCCCGAGTTTGGGTGAACCACATTAAATCTTGTCTCTCACTGTTATTAATTCTGTGTATTTCTATTTCTCTATTTAATCTTTATTTACATTTAATTGATATCTTCTGCCGGCTAACCCTAACACCTGTGGAGGGGTGGAGTAAGTCCCGTGTTGAAGGCCGAAGGAAAGTGTCGTGTGAAGGGCATTAAGTCACCAAAAGTAGTAGGGATTATCGTGAAAGATTATCAGTAAGTTTTATTTCTCACCAATGGCTTTGCATAGATCTATGGATGCAAGTTCTGCATTATCCGATGTTCTGTACAATTATTTTCAAGATGGCAATACTCATGTAGTAGATGATAAGGGTAATTTTAAGTTTCCTGATGTGAAAATCAATACTTTTTATCCTGAAAAAGGAATTCAAGCTAAAGTCTGCGACTCAGTGCGTCAGAGTGAAATAAATTTGTTAGTTTCTGCTACTGGTATATGTCCAATCTATTTACCTTTTCTTCTTCCTGAAGATGTCTCCCGATGGCAAGATAAGGGATTTTTTCATGTCCATTTTCCACATGTAGACCTTATTGTCCATCCCCATTTTAATTACAATATAGGCGCTGAATTTTTTGCTACATTAATTGATACTCGTCAAATCTGGGAACAAGCTGTTATTGCCCAGTTTCAAGGACTTCTCAGTGCTGAGAAAGGTGATGGTGTTCTTTCTGTCTAGCCCAACTTTCCTCTCTCCTTGTCAGATAAATTCATTTTTTCTACTTTCTGTCTGTTGTTACAAGTCAAAGGTGTCTCTTTAATGCCAGGATCTGTCTATGCCACCATTGGAGGTCAGTGTATCTATCATATTATGAATACTGTGTCTCCACTAGTTTCTTTGCCCATGGGGGTAAGTTTCCCAAGAGGATCATCAAATCTTTTTGATTATGGACGATTTATTGATTCAACTAGTTTCGGCATAGGATTCCCTATTATAGAACAACTGCTTGATAGGCAAAAACCCCAGTTTATTGACCTTCCGATCCATAGAAACAGATTCTCTGACAGACCTCTATTCTAATCCCGCAGAGTAGGCACCATTACTTTACAATCTGTCCCTAGCCAAACTATCCTTGAACAACCATTGATAGATGAAACCCAAGCCAAAGCTCAACCTTTGTCTCGTAGTAGATCAATGGCTCATGCTTATGCTAGCTCAAATAGAAAACCTTATGTAGATTACAATCCTAAAGAATGCTCTACCTCTAGCAGTTCCCAAAGGTTTAAGCAAATGCCCTCAAGATCATCCTTTTCTTCCAGATCATCCAGATCAAACCCAATAGATAATCCTGACCAAATAGATGAACTGGCCAGACAAGTAAGTGCTAGATTACATCTTGCTCCAAAGCAAGATGAAGAGTCAGAAAAGAAAAGAAAAGGGAAAGGGATTAAAATAGCTAAGCTAGGAGAACATGCCAGCATGATGAGAGAACATCTACCAAGGTATGGATCAGAGAGAAGAGCTAAGCATACTGTCCAAGTTGATTCTACCACTGCTGTAGAACTAGTCAACTACACTCCTGGCAGATGGTCTACACAGGATAATTATCAGGTAGTTAATCCTGATGACAAAACATGGGGCAGATATGAAGCTAAGGTTCACACGAAAGTGGGAACAAAGCAAAAGAACTCTGAAGCACAAAGAAATTGGCACTCCAGTAGGATGCAAACAGCTTCAGAAAATATAGATGACATAGCAGTAGATGTCAAACAAGGAATCAATAGGACTATTTCTGTTTATGATGGTATGTTGCAAATATAGTCTAGTCAATATAAGACAGAAACTGCTGTAGGTAGAATTGATAAACAATGCACCTCTACCTTAAATAATTTTGGTACTCTAAATTACCAAGTAAGTCAGACACACACAATGGCCACAAGTATTCAATCTAGCAGTCAAAGTTTAGAAAATATGGCAGGCCAAATCTGATCATATCTCTATGTCTGACAACAAAAGAGATACTCAGTCTCAAGAAAACAAAGCTCTACTTGAGCATGTTGCTAGAAACCTGGAAAAGGTAAGAAAATATGCAAAAAAGATAAGAGTGTCTCAAAAAGGAAAAGATAGTTCTGAAGAAGAAACTGAGCCCCAAAAGTCTTAGAAATCAGAACCGAAGCCCAGACCTAAGATTCAGAGAAGAAAAAGTATTCTTTTCTCTGAAGAAATTGAAGAACAACCAGCATCTTCAATTATTAGAAGCCATACTCCACAGATGCCTTCTAAAATAGTTCTTCCAAAACAAAAAGAACATATGTTGTAGGCCATTGAGTAGCTAAGAGATTGGCTCCAAGAATGCCAATTAGAAGACAATGAGCCTATTTATATGGAAGAACCAGCAGCAGCCATGAATTCATCTGATGATGAAATTTTTGAAACTGTCTCTGTCACTAAAGAATCTTCTGTAGAAGAGTATTTATCTCCTGATGATACTCCCTATATAGAAATTAGAGAAGATTGGGAACACCTGTGCATGGCTAGTCAGTCTACTATAGATAATCAGATAGACATTGAAATGAAAGATGCTGTGTCAGAAAATGCCAGACTAGAATAGCTTAGAGCTTATGCTACATCTAGTTATATTCTGAATATTGATAAGATTATAGATCCTTATGACACTATTTGTACATGGTGTGATACACTTGAAAATTTCTTTGATACTAGAGGATCTTGGTCTGAGGCTAATAAAGTATTATATGCTGTAAGACTCATGTCTGGTAAGCTTCGTAGCTGGTGGAATTCTCTCCCTGATAATGGTATTATTTCTATTGATTCTGATGGAGATGAATATGTAAAAGAAGTAGACATGGGTAGAAATGATATTTCTGCTAAAGGATTTGCTACTTTAAAATTGTATTTGATAGGTTTGTTCTCTGGCAACAGAAAGAATGACATCCTTGAAGCTGAAAAGATATTGTATTCCTTGCAGTTAAAAGACTTAGGTAAATTGCATAAATATAACCTAGTCTTTGAGAAGTATATGATAGCTGTAGGAAAGATGCATGATCCTACCACCAAAAAGTTTTATTTGAATTCTCTGCCTTGTGGTTTGGGTGATTATGCTGAGGAATACATAGCTAACAAATATAAAACCAAAATTGATACTTTTGGTTTCAGTGAACTAAGAACTCTGGTTAGCTACAAGTTAGATAAAGGATGTCTGATGAAAGCTTTAAGTGATAACAGAGATCAGTACAATTCTTCATGCAATATGAAGGATTATTGCAGTTTGCCACCTATCAATCAGATCAAGGATTTTAAGCAAGTCCGCAAATTCAGTAAAAAATCTTGTCGAAAGAATTGTCATTGTAAAAAATGTAAATATTCCAGGTATGACGATGACAATATGGAGCAATCTTTTCACAAAAAGAAGTTTCATAAAAAGAAATACAGATTGGCTCCTGTAAATAGAAATTCTTTTAAGAATAGGAAACCTCCTAGATATTTGTTCAAAAAGAATAAAGATTTCAAGAAAAGAAATAGGCCTGTACAGTGTTTTATTTGTAAAGGTCCACATTATGCTACTAATTGCCCAAAGAAGTATAATCCTGAGAATAAGGTATATGCTATGTTTGAAAAATATTATGCTTCTACTTAGTCAGAAATTCTATAGTAAACTGATGCTATGAGTTCTCTTAATGAACCATTATTTGAACTTGTTGAAATTTTGCCTGATCAGTATTATATGGCATGAGATAAACACAGAAAAGTTTATCCTTCAAGCTCCTCTGAGTTTGAATCTGAAAGCTCCAGTTCTTCCGATCCCAAAGCAGTGTTAAAGGCAATAAAAAAGACTATCAAAGATCTTGATTTTAAGATCAGTATGGCTAAATCTAAAGATCCCTATCACATGCCCAGATCAATGGAAGAAAGAAAGAGTGCTGCTAGACAACAAGTGAAGGATATTAAGGCATGGGAAAAAGAGAAGTCTGCTATGCAGAAGAAGGTAAAACATTCTTCCAAACATTCTGTTAAACACTCTATTTCTAGTTCACCTTCACCACCACCTAGAAAATCTTCTCATGGCTATGTTCTTCTTAGATGGTCTCCTTCTCAACCATCCACATCTCGTCCCCATTCCAAGTGCACTTCTTCACACCATTCACCTTCTATTTCTCTTGGTTGTAGTATTGATGCTTTGTGTGCCAAAGTTGACCATTGCAATGAGTCTGTAGAAATTCTTGCTCGTCAGTGTGCTCTTCAACAAAAAGCTTTAGATAAACTCACTTCTGCAGTGGGGGAAATTTGGGACTTATTAACAAAAGATGAAGGTTCTTCATCTGATTCTGACAATAATACCTTTTCTAAACCTGCAAATGCCTTGTATATGGTAGAAAACTGTACATACATTAGAGCTAATCTCTGTTTTTCTGGATACAAGCCTATTCCAATGGATGCATTTGTAGACTCTGGTTCCTCTCACAGTTTTGCAAAAACTAATGCCATTCCTTCTAAGTTCTGGAAAATAAAGACTGATCTTCCAGTAGGATATGCTATTAATGGAGAAGAAATCAAGATGGGTAGATTTGCACAAGATGTCAGAATAGAGATACAAGGTAAGCAGTTTATTGTTGACTTAATTGAGCTGGATAGCTTGAGAGAAGATATATTGTTAGGTTATACTTTCCTAACCAAATATCAACCATTTGTGTTGAGAACACATGAAATATCTCTCAAACATACAGATGGTCCAGTAAAAATCCCATCCTTAAAGTTAGGCAACCATAAGCTGTTAGAAAAAGCCAAGAAGCAAAAGAAAGAGCCATTAAAATCTCAAGGACCTCAGTTGCCACTCCTCTTAGAACCAGTCAAAGCCAAGTTTGAACAAGATTGTTGTAGTCTTAATCCTTTACAGTTCTGGACTAAGGAGCACGAGGAATGTGAGATTAGGCTCAAACTTGAATGCAAATCTGTTATCCCATTTGAGCCAGCCTATCTCATGAGCCCTACTGAGGTAAAAGAAATGGATGAGCACCTAAATGAATTACTTGAAGGAAAGTTCATTAGAGATAGCAAAAGTATAGTATGGAAATGTGACATAATATCATACAACTGAAGTGTATACCATACTCAATACAATTGAAGCACATACCATACCAACTGTCCTGTCATCACCATCATGATATCATATGAATATCATATACCGATTGTATATCACCATATCAAATGTCAACTGTTACAAGCATCATAACATAGAAATGTAACATGAAAACATGATATCATATGCCAAGTATAGCATGGACAACATGAGAGTATCAACTGACCCAACTGTCATAATGAGATCATGAGAGCATATCAAATATCAACTATCATATACCAAGAGATCAAACAATAGTATAAGCATTATCAAGAACATCATCAAGAACATGAGTACATGCATCAAATGCTATTCTTCATGAATACCAACCTAACTATCATGATACCCAAATGCTGCTAACTGTCATGATACAGATACAACTGTCACTGTGCCACAAACTTGAGAGTTTGTGTATTTGTCATCAAGGACAACAACTGAGAGGGCAACACTTGGCAGTGAGCTTTTCTTTGGCAGTGAGCCTTTCTTTTGGGTAGTGAGCCTACTAATTTTTAGTGTTGTTATTCATATATATTGTGAGCTAATCCTCACCATGGTTTTTCCCTTATTGGGTTTTCTATGTAAATCTGGTGTTATTATGTGTTTGGATGTGTTTTCATTGATGCTTCATATGTTTACATTCTGCCAATGCATTATAAGTGGTTGATGTTTTGAGGGTTTAAAGTTTAACATACAATTGATTCACCCCCTATCACTTGTCCTGTGCATTCTAACACTAGGAATGTTTCTCTCTTGTCCAAATTTTGAGTTTTATTTTGAAATCATTCACATTTAAGTTAAAATCAAAATTACACATCAATGTTCTATTTATCTGATGACATGCAATTTTGTTTTCAGCTTTGTATGTCTAAAAACCACTTAGGGTTAATACATTACTAAACATTAATAGTTTTAAAACCTTAATATTCTTAACCTAGTTTATGTAAGGCCCCTTGTTTGAACAACAAAAGACATCTAACAATTGAGTTAGCTCACATGGCCAAGACCTAGTTGATAAAGACCTTGGCGTAGTCATTTTTTTTTTCTTTGGGATTTGATTCCTTTTATGAGAGATAACATACTTAATATTTTATCTAAGTTGTGTGCAAAACACCCAATGACAACACTGATAAACACTCAATACAACATATACCATATGAATTAGAAAGCACACTAGAAAAACACTAGGGTGGACATTATAGCTTCCAAAAGGAGGAGATATATAAAAAAAGGAATTTATACATAGTTTAACAAATCTAATTCATTTCATTTGACATGTAGAAACAAGTCTTGAATCTTTACAACTTCTAAAATTAAAGCTTTTCAATAAGGCCAATGGAGGTTTTCTCACCT
The DNA here is from genome assembly GCA_027924645.1 of Cunninghamia lanceolata. NCBI lineage: Eukaryota > Viridiplantae > Streptophyta > Pinopsida > Cupressales > Cupressaceae > Cunninghamia > Cunninghamia lanceolata. The sequence goes on from BSBN01000050.1 coordinate 11,748,633, forward strand.
CCCAACCATAGGGCTTGCTCGCAAGCCTACTCCTAAGTTAGGAGGTCCTCTAGGAAAACCAGGTAGCACACACAAGCAAGATGGAAATTCATCCACATATGCAACAAACCAATTGATAATGCAACAACTCCTATAACTACCTAAGGATTTACACACACAAATGAATCTATGAAAAGATTCATATGAGAGGGGGAGAAGAGGGGACACTCTCGAATAGGGAAAAGAATAATAATAAAATATCAACTCATCTATATAACACATGCAATCATTCTTCAATAATTTTTCCAACATTATTCCATTCAACATCACTAAAAGATCAACCACTACATCTCCCATAAAATACTTACTCACAAGAGTACTTATGCCAAATAGTAAATCACAAGGGCACTCATGCCATATTTTCCTTCTCAAATGAATAAGTTTTCTTGAAGGACGTTCCACACCTCCCTCAACCCCTCACATGGTTTTCTCTCATCTATTGGGGGAGCCTAACCCAATGCAACACTCTTTTCAAAATAATAACACAAACACTACATCAAAACTCAAACATAATAAATACAATCAAGCACAAGAATCCATTTAAATACACACACCAACAATGCAAGCATTTCAAATAAAGGTCAAGAGGATTATGAATACTACCTCAATAAGCTTCTAAGGATTGGGTGAATTGCTCTTGTTGAAGCTCCTTCCAACAACTCCTTTCCAATCCTTTCTCTCCCAACTCCAAGCTTCGAAGGCTCTCTTCTCACTCACAGACAAGAATAAAAATGAATAAAGAATCACCCTCTAACCTTACAAGAGGGATATAAATAATAAATTTCATGTCATTCCTCTTCTCACAATGAGGAGGTGACATATGGCATCCAACTAACCCCTCTCCTCCCTTCACCCAAATCTCAAGGAGTGACATGACTCCTCAAGTTCTCACACATGTGTGAGACCTAGGGATGAGGAGTGAACTTGTACACCCTTACCCATAAAATCTCCTAGGTTATGTTCCCACATGAGTTATTGAGATGGGGGTATACTTGCCACAACCCCACATCCATTAACCTAGGAAGGGGGAAATGGATGGTGACTATTTAACCTTCTCCCCAAACTCCGTTCCTATCACACTCTTCCCGATGGACTTGGGCATGTGCATGAATATGGGGGCCAAAACATGGCTACCCCACTTTTTAGTGCTAGGAAACCATAATGCGATTACATTTTCAACTACTAAATAAATTGAAAAAACACAGTCCTGCGGCCTCACTTTTTCAATTTTATTTTCCTGTTGCATCCAAAACATGACTAGGGCTTTAACACGAGTGTGTGTTGAAAGATTTGAAGGAGAAGACCATGAAACACAATGTCATGTCACCAATCCCATCGTGGATGAGGGAAACAAAGTTGGGCAACTAAAGAAGGTAGGTTTTTATCAATTTTCTTCATTTCGAAACAAAATAAAGTTATTTTTCATTATTTTAATTGAATTTTTCTTTTTAATTTTTTAGTTAATGAATCATTACAAAACCCTGATCCAGATGTTGAAATTCCTACTGAAGAGCAACCTCAAAACCCTCAAACTCTACCTTCATGTCCTCACCCTCCACATGACACCCAAAAAAAATATTTAAGCCAAATCAAAGAAAGCAAAAACAACTTCAATCCTTAGTTGAAACATTAAAAAATCCAAATACAAGAAACAATCACAGGAGAACCCTTGCCACTTCACTAGAGTCAATTATTTCTCATATTGACTCAGTTACAAAGAAAGTCATTGATTGGAAGGATTATAGGGAGGAGTGTCAGAAATTCTACACCAATAAGTTATCATACAAACAAGTCAAAGATAAGAAAATTTTGAAAGGTGATCTATGTGCACTTTTCATTGATCCTAAAAGACAACAACCATTACATGGAAGTTGCAAGTGATTCCCAATTCATTGGTGTGTACATCAAGAAATATCCCAAAACTTTTGGGATAGATGGTACATGGTTTTTGATGACCTCCCTTCTAATAATAACGAGGTCCCCTAATCTTTTTTGAGGAAGCTCTATTGTGAGTTTCTCCCAAACTACTTTGACATCCAAGAGTTCTAGGGTAGAGGCGATGACTCTACACAAGATAGAGAGGGTGGACATCATACCCAAGACCATCCACTAAGACCCATTATGATGACACAACATATCTCACTCCCTTCAACTTTGAAGGAGAGTGTTGAGGTGGAGACATTGCATTCCCTAAGTTCCATCACCTAGACTTTAACAGAACATGGCAGCAATCTTTCACATGATGGAGAGGGTGAGAGTAGTATGTGTCATTAGTCCCCCTATCTTTGCAGGTCATGTGGGGCATTTTGTGATGTTGGGACCTAAGACACTACCCAGGATGCAGACATTCCAGAGTGTCAGGTTGATGCAATGTAGGGGCAACATTAGGTTATGGACAAATCCATATTGGATGATATTGTTCTCACAGATGACCTCTTACAACATACATTTGGTATTAACTCCCAAGTATTTTTTTACAAGGTTCTACAATTTAATATATTTGTATTTGAAATCTCTAATTAATTATATGAGTAGATATTATAAGTCAAAATTAATGTATGTAATTATCTGCACTATGAAATTCTAGGGTGAAAGTATTCATCTTACGTATGTTAGTTGTCTAGTGCAGGGTTGTGAGAGGAGGTCTACTCAATAGGTATGTAATTTATCACAAGATGGTAAATATAGTACATGTAAACATTTTGTCATATATCAATGATAATCTTATTTAGTTACAATTTGATGATGAATAGGTGGATGTTGGAGCATCACCATCAAGATGATTTCCTTGGTCCCCAAGTCAAGCCACTTTCACTGAGGTAAATTCTACCATTTCTAATCATTATGCATTTAAATAATGTTGTGTATCTATTTTTCTCAAATAAACTTGAACTCTATTTTTAGATACATTGAATATGCATACTTCTCATCTTCGTCAGTCAATGGAGGTGGGCATTATTGTAGTTGTTTTGTCTACAAATCCTTTGACCGAGGTATGAGCCAATAACACGTAAATTTCATTTTGTATTTCTTGTTTTATCTCACATAATTTAATTTACTTTAATGATATTCATGTTTACTTAAATTTGTTTCTTCATGCTTTCCATAGGATGTCACAAGTCTTACCCATCCATCTATAGAAGAAGAGAGACACCAAATGATCAAGAGGGATCACCAGCTAGCGGTAAGTGATTGATTACTTATGTCATGTTATATATTTTGAATATTTTATATATTAATGTAGATATTGTTTGATTGTATTAACATGTGGAACTTCAAATATCTCTATCAAGGAGGTCTAGTCGATTGGCAATAGAGGATGAGTCATTGACTGCTTCACCATACTCATGGCCTAGCAAGGGCCGTTGATTATTTGGCAGCATTCTATAGAAGATTTGATTTTGGGACATTTTGTTACATATGCCTATTTGGCTTTGTAAACATACTTTTGTATGTTACTGATGTATATCATTGTATATGCCTATATGGCTTTATTTGTACATGCCTATATGGCTTGATACATACACTATATGTTATTTTAATAACATTATGTATATATGAGATTATGTATATTTTCATGACATTATATTTTTATGACATTATATATATTTACATAACATTATATATATGTTGGCAACATCCTTACAAAATACATTTTGTGCATATCTTGCAATCATTGCATTCCATGAGACTATATTTTTTTGAGGCATCATGTCAAATAGTTCATGCACCTTGTCTATGCTTCCACACTTTGCATACATGTCTACAAGGGTAGCTATAAATAGAACATTTGACAAAATTCCTATAACCTTTATACTTTGATGGTTGTCCACACCCTGTTCCGAAGATCCTATTTTGGCATAGGCAAGGAGGATGTTGGATAAGTTTGTGGAATTTGGCTTAACACCCACCAATTGCATTTGCTTGAAAGTTTCATTAAATCCTTATCAGATAATTCATCTTCTGCATATCTTGCAATCATTGCATTCCATGAGACAACATTTCTTTGAGGCATCATGTCAAACAATTCATGTGCAATGTCTATGCTTCCACACAAGTTGCATACATGTCTACAAGGGTAGTTGCAAATACAACATCTGAAAAAATTCCTATATTTTTAATTTTTGATGGTTGTCCATACCTTGTTCCAAACATCCTAATTTGGCATAGGTAGGGAGGATTCTTGCAAAGGTTATGTAATTTTATTTAACATGGCCAATTGCATTTTCTTGAAAGTTTATAAAGCCTTTTGAAAAAATTCATTTTGTACATATCTTGCAATCATTGCATTCCATGAGATAGCATCTCTTTGTGGTGTCATGCCAAACTATTCACATGCCTTGTGTTGGGTCCCAAAATAGCTTATCCTAATCCCTAGAACATTCTTCTATCTTCAAGGCTAGGGATGTCATCAAGGAGATAGAGAAGAGGTTCATCAACAGGCTAAGGATGATTAAGGGTCAACTAGTTGGGAATGCATAATCTCCCCTTCGCTTTTGGCTTAGCTAAACAAAGGAGGGTGTTCCTAGAGGTATCCCTTAATGATTGATAATAATGGAAGATATTCTCGAGGTCATATTATTGCAACAATACCCAACTGTTGACTTAATCCCTAAATATAATCACTAGATTAAGACAAGCTTGTTGCACTAAAACCTCTATTTAAGCTAATGAAAGGCACTTCTTGTAAGAATGGAAGGTGTGTGTATGCTTGTTTGGTTTGCTAAAATTGGTACTTTGAAGATTTACTAACAATATTTCTTGGTTTCAACATAGAACCACAACAACGCATGCAGTACTAACAATCTATTACAAGTTTATTTTAGTTTATTTTGATGGGTGTGGGTTACCAAAGGCTTCTTAGATAGGTACCTATCCAATTGGCCATAGAGTTTCAAGTTCATCAAAGAAAAAACACTAAAAGGAGGTGTATGAATGCCTATTTGGTTACTCAGATGCACAAAAATCAATATCAAACCATGAGAATACTTACTAATCCAACACCATACAACATTCTTCCATATGTAATACTGAAATAACCATTTACAAAGCTTAAAAATGGATTAAGGATTGTCACATTCATTCATATTAGATTTTACAATAATACCATGAAGTGTGGCAAGAGAAAACCCTAACTACAATAGAGGTTTCTAGAAAGAACACTTACAACAATGAAGAAAAACAATGGATTGATATTAACATTACAATATATTTCACATACAATTCTAATAAATGCTTCCTAAAGAACTAAAAATAGACAATGGATGAAGCCCTAATTGCCTTGGATGCTTAACACCTATAGAGAAAAATTATGCTTGGAATGACCACCCCTTAGAATTAATTTGATATTACCTTTATACCCTTCACAATGCAGACTTGAGGTTAAAATGGGTGGGAAAACCCTCAACTACCCCACCAACTGCAAAAAAAACATTAATTTCAACTACCCATTTCATAATAATGGCAATCTTGGAGGTTGTTGGCATGTTCCTAGGTAGTGGGAGGAGTATGGAAGGTAAAACAATCGGGCCCCAACAAATTGGGCTTTGAAGATCAGGCCTTCACTATACATTGCTCACTTTGGAGGAGAATAAATGAACCATCTAACCCTAAATTACATAAAGGCATGAAGATTGTTGGGGGTTAGGCCTCGGACCTTCATCATTTTGCCTTCAAAAAGAAAGGAAGAAGAAGATAGAACTCCCGCCTTCCACCTTCCACAACACTTAAGAGAAAGAGCTCAACAAACTTTGGCCATCAGGCCTTTCATCTTCCATCTTTCAAAAGGAAAGAGGAAGAGAAAATCCCCCAGTTGCCGATGCTCGAAATACTTAGAAATTTTTGAAAATTCTGGCGGACTTCAGTGATTGGGCCTTCTGCCCTCTGCCTGCAAAAAGGGAAGAAAGAAAAGAGATCTCCCACTTCTCGATGCTCGTAACGCTTAGAAAAAACTTGGGACCTTGGCGTACCTCAGCAATTGAACCTTCTCACTGACGCATGCTCAGAAGAAGACAAAAGGTCGCAAGCCCAACCTCCGACACCTAAAACACTTAGGCAATTTTGCAAGGAACCAAGGCAGATTTCGAAGCCAATAGACATGGCACTATGGAAGATAGGAACCTGAAACTACAAAGCTCTAAAAAAGACAAAAACACAAGGAAAACACTTAGAATTTTTAGACTTAGTCATTTTGTGGGTTTCTTCCTTGCATTTCAAAGGAACAAGGTAGGAATTTTGATGGATTGGGAAAGATTAGCATGTTTAGGCAACTTGGAAAGATTTTGTAAATACTCAACAAGTGAAAATAGGAATCCCAATAGTGGCTCTAGTTGAGGATATGTGCCAAGCAGTGGCACAGTGAGAATCTAGATCTCTGGATGGACCAAAAAACACCAAAAAAATGACACACAAGAACCAAAACAAAACACTATCAAGACCAACATTGGTCAAGACTGCTCAAGGTAAAAAATAATAGATATAACAAGATTTCATCTCAAAATTTTGAAGGACCACAATACTTATGAGAAGTAGAGTTTCAGATGTTGTCCATGTACAGGTAGCTCCATGAGTTCTCCATCCAGAGTCATCAAATAGTAGACATTGAGCTCAAACTTCTCAGCCACTTCATATGGCCCAAGCCACAATGGATCAAATTTACCATGTTTCCCTTTATCTTCATATTTTGCATTCCAAATGAGGGCCAAGTCACCAACCTAAAAATCTCTTGACATAGTATTCTTATCAAATAAATACTTCATTTTCTGCTTGTGATTCAAATTCTTATCATGTGTAGCTCTTTCTTGTTCCTTTGACATAGTTAGTTGCATGATCCTTTGGGAGATTGCATCATACTGATCTTGTTTTATGTCTTGTAGCAACTGATGGACTGGCGATTCTATGTTGATGGGCATCTTCACCTCTATTCCATACACCAGTTCAAATGGTCTTCTACCTATGGATCTTTTGAAAGTTATCCTATCATCCCATAGAGCATATTTCAAATTGTCATCCCATCTTTTCTTATTTTGATCCATGTTATTTATATTATCTTCATCAGGCTTCTATTACTTGATTTAGCCTATCGATGTGATAGGGACAAATACACATGGTTTACCCCAAATTTAGAACACATGTCCAACATCTCTTAAGACCTAAAACACATAGCATTGTCTTCCAAAATCCTACCTGGCACTCCAAACTTGGTTATTATATTATTGGCTATGAAATTGATAACCACCTTGGAAGTTGCATTGCGAGTGGGGACTACCTCTACCCACTTTGTGAAGTAATCAATGGCCACAAGGATCCACTTAAATCCATTGCTAGATTTTTCCTATATCTCTCCAATGAATTCAATTCCCCACTATTGGAAAGGTGCATCAACTACAAGGGGCAAAAGGGGTAGCACTCCAACAAACCTTAACTTGTAACCAGAAAACCATTGGCAAGAATCACACTCTCTTATGTTAGGTGCTAAATCCTTGAATAAAGTAGGCCACCAATACCCATCTCTAAGGATCTTATGGGTAGTAGTCTTAACCTTGAAGTGTCCCCCACAAATAACATGGTGACACTCATTCATTACCACTTCAGCTTTCTCTTGATCCAAACACTTGAGCAATACATCGTCATGATTTCTCCACATGAGCTCATTCTAGAATAGTACATACCTTTGATATCTTAGCTTGAGGATCATTTTCTGATTCTCACCCATACAAGGTGGACAATTCATGTTTTCAAGATAAAATATCACATCTTTTCACCATGCATTGTCAATCAATCTACAATGAGGAGCCTCATCTTCCTCTATTTCATTCACTTCTGCTGCTTCAAGATTGGAATTAGCCATAAATTTAGCCAAGCCTTGGCCTCTAATCAATTTCTTCACCTGTATATCCATGTCATACTCTTGGATCCGATTGATCCATCTGCATCTCTTACTTTAATCTTCTTACGACATAAATATGTCCTTTACTACTGTGTGTGGCACATATGCTATGGTCTTCACACCTGTGAAGCATGATCTAAAATTTTTCACAACCTTTCCTAATGCATAGGCATGCTTTTCCATTATGGAATACTTCAACTCAGCTAATTGCAATGATTTACTAAAAAAAGACACATGCTACTCATATTCATCTTCATTCTTTTGGAGAAAGACAACAACAACAGTATAAAAAGAAGCAAATGAGAACAACTGAAGGGGCTTGGAATAATTTGGACTTATCAGTATCAACACCTCCTTGATGTCCTCTTTTATATCTTTGAATGCATTAGATGGCTCTGCACTCTATACAATTAATTGCCCCTTCTTGAGCATCTTGAAGATTGCTTTGGTCTTCTTAGCAAAGTTAGGGAAAAACTGTCTCACAAAGTTGATGTCCAAAGAAGGACTGGACAACCCTGACTATTTTAGGCCGAGGCATAAGATCAATGGTCTTAACTCTTTCAGGGTCTATTCTAACCCCATCCCTTGACACAATATATCCCAACAACTTTCCTTCTTCAATTCCAAACTAACATTATTTGGGATTCAAAGAAATCTCGTACTCCAAAGACCTATCAAAGATTAGTTGCAAATGCTTGCAATGATCCTTCCTATCTTTGAAGAATGAAACAAGATCATCCTGGTATACAACAATGATCTCATCAATAAGGATTGCGAAGGCCACATCCATTTCTCTCTGAAATGTTATATATCTTCAAGCACTTGACTCCATTCTTATGAGTAACATTTAGACCCAAGAAAAATGCCTCATACTTAGTTATTTTGTTTGTGCACTAAAAATCAAGTCTAAAAGACATGCCAAACTATTCTCTATCTGCTACTATCAGAACAATACTAGCAAATGAACCTTCTCTTGAATATGCACCTTCAAAATACATTGTCCATAAATCATCTACACTACAAATAGGAGTAGCAAGAGTGGAAAGTAAAATGTCATGGTTATGATCATCCTCATTGCAATAACCCATAAAGTGGTCAATATCAGTGTTAAAAAAGTTGGCATCATCATCCGTTGCTTTATATATGTCACCTTCAACGTTTTTCTCCCTATAAAACTTCACTTCCATGGCCTAAACTGGAATAGTGGCATATGAAAGTTCCACTTGGATACTTCCACCCATAGAGGCCACCCACTTTCTTGATAACAACATACCCCACCTAGTAGGGTAGTCTACAACAATTATATCCATCAAGAATGATTTGTCCAAGTAAGCAGTGAGTTTGGCCTCAACATCTTTAACCAAACCCATCACATTAACTTCCATGGAATCCATGGAAAAGTACTTGCCAAAAGACCTAGACACTTTTAATGCCAACTCAATCATTATCTCCAAGGGCATAACATTGGTGGAAGCACTGGAATCAAGCATGTAATTATGTAATAGCCAACCATTTATGATTATTTTTGTGTAAAAAAGGTCTACTCCAATCCTCCTATTAACAACAGTTGATCCTGGATACACCTTTATAGTTTTATTGAATGGCCTTTACCCTCATCATCATTACTAGGAATAACAACATGTTTTGTGCATCAACAACAGTAATGAATGAAACCACCCTATCTCTATGTTAAGTGATTCTAAGAAGTTCCCCTATAGGCACTGAAATCCTAACTTAGCTAAAGACTTGAGCCATGTCAATAGGGCTATAATCTGGCAAAGGAGCATCACATGAGATGGTAATATCATTGGCACAAGGAATGTAAGGTATTACTTGATTTGAAGAAACATTCATACCTTTTTCCTTCATCTTCTCCTTACCCTTTTCTAGTTCCTTTTATGTCTAAGGTTGATCATGCTTCTCACTGCCTTTTGGATTAGGAACCTTTAGAATTGATGCAATAACTAGTTGCGCTACTTGTGTTGGATGTTTTTTGCACATATTTCATCTTTGCTACTAGCTGTTGTGCAAAAAGTTTCTTCTTTTCTGACACATTCTTTCATGGAGCATTACTCTCTCTCTTATCCATATTCACCTTATGTTTTTCCTTCTCACGTTCCAATCCATTTTGTCATAACTTTACAACAGGAGAGATCTGTATAGGTACTAACCTATTTCTTACCTGATAACTGCCTTGCACTTGCATAATGGTTGTGTCAGTCAAAGCTTTCATATCTTCTTTTGAAGGTTTGGATTGCTTGTACTTCTACTGGATAAGATCCCTCAGGTTCCTAAAATCATGAGCTGGCAGTTGATATCTCTTTGGACCTTCATCATAATCATATTGGAAAATATGATCATCCTCTTCATAACTATCATAATTGACATCTTGACCCATCTACTCATACCCCTCTATGTCAAACTTGTTTATCTCCTCTTCATAGTACTCAGCTGCACCTTCTTCATTTGGAAATTCTTCATCTCTGCTCATTGAATGAGCCACTATACAATTTTTTAGATCATGGGGAAGGAAGCATGCCTGGCACCACAAAGACGGATCTTGAAAGTTGATTTGATCCTTTCTCAATGGATTAGACATGTCTTTTCTAGGTTATTTGAAACCTACATGCCTGTGGGCAACTTGTCTATCATTTTTTTGGGTCCTCTTAGACCAGTTAGTATTGTAAGGTCTATTATGCAATCTCTGACCTTCATTGAAATGTGTTGCAACACCTTGAGGTGGCAATCATTTATTGTTTATAGAAACCTTGTAGGATAAATCTTTCATAACCCCCATAAGCTTATCCAATTTGTCTTTAGTGGTGAGGGACTTACTAAAAGCTCCTTTGTCTGTCTACGACAATTTTACATTAGACCTTTTGATGTGTTTTCCTGAATCTCTCATATTGCTTTCAATGTTGATAGTTGTAGGATATGCCTCCCTTAATGTTGTGGACTCTTATCCCTCAAACAATAACCAATTTTTGAGTCAAATGTTACACAATACAAAACCAAACACATGGACTCATTAGGTCTCATATGAGGAGGTACCTTTCTCATTGTCATGATGAAGTGGCTGTTAAAATCAACTACTATCTCATTTATTGCCTTCTTGATAGTTGCGAGTTCGTGGATAGCTAACTTGGGGTTAATCTTGTCCCCATATTGCAATCTAAATAATATCATGAACTCCTCCCAAGAGTTAATACTATTATCTCAGAGTGCCTTATACCATTCTTTAGCACTTTCTTCCAATGAGTGTACAAATAATTTCATCAAGACATCTTCATCCTTAATTTCATACTCATCAGTGACATTAATAAAATGTCTAAGGTGCTCTTCTCCCATGACAACATTATTACCTTGAAACCTATGAATCTTTCCACTAATCTCATTTGGAATTGGATTTGGAAAGTCAAGTATACCAAAGAAATCAAGTTGTTTATACCTTTCAACTCCCAGTGGCTGCCTCTGAAGATAGGGAAAAAGCTAGGTAACATTGCAGAAAACAAAGAATAGCTAACCCTAGCTCCCAATGGAGTGCATTGTAAGCTACAAATCAATCAACAAAACATGAAACAAGATAACTAATGACTTCTCTCCATTATCCTCCTCTGTCTTGCACTATTGTTCTCAGACTTGCAGATTCATGCAACCATCTTGAGAAGCTCTTGTGTACGATTAGCAAGACTTTGGAGATTTACAACATATTTGAGATGAAAAATGAACTAAGAGAGCTTAAGGGATCAAAATGAAGCTGAATGAGTGATTTTATAGAAGACCTGATTTGAATGGATGGCCAGGATTGAGAGTTGACTTTTGATACAAATGGAGGGCTGAGATGAGTTAGGGTTTCCTCATCACTACAGGGCAAAAGATAATTTTAAATTAGAAGAAATGATGAGATGGATAATGTTTTTAAATTAAATAAATTGGGTTCATTTATTTAATTTATTTGAGAAGGGGACATGTGAACCTTAATTAAACAAATGGAATTTATTTAATTAAGTGAGTGGAAGGGGATATTTGGAAAATGAATGGTTAAATAATTAATCAATTAAAATCGATTATTTAACCATAGAGGTAAGTTACGGGAAATGGTAGAATATGGCAAAGTTTAGGGTTTTTGCGATCTGAAGACCCTTTTTGGTGTCTACATTTTGCCCCTCTTTGAGATGATGTTCAAGATGACGTGATTTATGTCGAGTAACATCATTTCAAAGAAGCTAAGGAAATGGATAGAGGAAAAGGATGATAATGGAAAGATATGATGATGATGTCCCCTTGAGAGGATAGGCGAGTTGGACAAATGTGGGTAGGCTCTCGAAATGAAAGGGATTGGTGAAGGAAGAAAGATAGGAGAATGGATAGAAGAAATGAATGATAAGTTAAACTGCAATGAAGGTGGAGGAATGAAAGATTATCTAAAAGAATGGAAATGAGATCTTGCTTTGATATATTTTTGAGCTTCTCACTTGCAAGTTTTTCTGCTTATCATCATAGAACTTATTATGTCAAGGGATGACAAACACAGTGGTGTGACAAAGGCCAAAGTGCAAAAGAGTGATCCCTTGCAAAACAAGCACATGACAGACAAGGAATGCCTAATTCAGACTAGTAGCTAAGGTACCTTGTTGGAACATGCGATGAGATAACTGTGAGGTGTGCAAGTCCTTATGTAAGGAAGTAGTTATTTCCAATGCATAAGATGTCTTTGATTCACACCTAATGGAATCCTGATCACACACAAGACACCAAGTTGCCCCAGTCATTTTGCCAAGACAAACCACAAACATCAATCAAAGAAAAAAGGTCCTGCTTTATCCTCGCTTCTTTTCATCACTTAGGGACTACCTTGAGAACCATAAGGATGAGACTGCAAAAATAAAAAATAAAAAAATAATCCAATAAAATAAGATAGATTAGACCAACAACTAGTTGGATCTTTTGCCAAGTGATGTGTGTTTGATTGATTGTGATGATTCGATGAAGGAGGCTTGGTTTCAGGATAGAAGCATGTCGTATAAGACGCTTGGTCTAGTTTCAAAAATGCAACATCATGTATAAGGCAAGGGATATGATTGATTGACACTAATGTTCTTGGCCATGTGAGCAACACCAATATTTGATTGATGATTGATTTTAGAAATGACACATGTTGTATAAGACACAGAGTCCTAGTTTCAATGATGCCCCATTCCGTATGAGATATGTGATGTTTGATATTGATAGTGACATATGATTATCAAAAGGTGATTGATTAGTTTGAATGATTGGATAGCTTGTCTTTGTTGATGTTTGGGATTGTTTTCTTGTGAATGATTGATTGCTTTAGTTTGATCAAAGTGTCAATTTCATGAAAGGATGACTTATTATGATGGTTGACTCGACGGACCCTAAGGGACTGACCTAATACATCAGGGGCTCATCGAAGATGGCCTTGCCTATGGGAAAGCTCAGAGGCGCCGTAGTTTGACTAGATTTGGACATGGTTTATTGCTTGGGTTTTTTTTGGTTAGCTATTTGATTTTTTTGTGATTTTTGATGATATTCAATTTTTTTAGATTTTTGAGAATATTTGGATGTTTTTGGTGTTTTGAGAAATATTTGAATGTTTTTTAGATTTTGAAGATATTTGGATGTTTTTGGTTTTTTGATATGTTTTGATTTTTTTGGATTTTGAATGTTGTGATTTTTTTGGGTTTTTGAAAATGTTTTGAGATGTCAATGGATGACAATTGGATAGCCTTTGTGCTAGATACCAATGACAAGGGAAAACCAAGTCTAGGTGCAAGGAGGTAGGATGGATAAAATGATAGGCTATAGTGGATGAAAAGGATGTATGCGTAAGAGGGAAAGGATGTGATCTCAAAATACTATGTCGCATAGGAATAACATGCACCATTCAAGGTGGAACACTTAGGATTTTTCATGACAGAGGTTATGACAAGAGGATGAGTGGATTAGGCTTATGACATTAGGGTGATGGGATTGGTTTGGAAGGGATGAGGTATGTCAAGAGATAACCAAAACATTTGTCAACATTGTGCCCCAAATCTTTATCAAGATCAAAAGACGAAGGATGAATAGATGCAATATGATAGGTATATGTGGGTGTAATGGTGAAGGATGGTAAGAAATGATAGGAAATGATATGGTAGGATAGAAAGGATGGAAATGATAGGTTGAAAATGATAGGTGGATGAGACAATGTGCCCCCAAGTGTAAGTGACATAGAAGATCATCCTACATATGACACCTATTTACCAGGTTTTCATCATGGTACTTATCCAAGGTGCATGTTTACTAGGTTTTCACCATTGGATGAAGGGATTTATCTTTACTTTTTTGATTTTTTCTTTTGACTTTTTTGCCTTTTTGACTTTTTGATTTCTGAATGGGAGAAAGTGGAATATGGAAAGGAGGGACTCAAGTGTCTAGTGCCATGAAGGCGATAGTCCTGCTAAAGATAGGTGTCATCGTATGGACCATGTCAAATGTCATTGTGCTCATCGATGTTGGTATGGGATTGCATGAAAGTGAGATGGAGTAGGTAGATAGCAGATTATGAAAGGAATAAAAATGGATTTATGATGTGGATTATATAGGGAGATAGTGGATTATGATGTGGATTATGTTGGACTTGTTGGAGTTCTTTCTCTCTGAATCGGCAGAGGGTTTTCCAGTTCCAATGCACAGGTAGATTTGGCCAACTAATATGGGAGGTTGCATGAGCTACCTCCCCTTAACTTCTGGTTCTGCCGCAGCAAGGGGGTATCCCTATTTGCTAAAGATGTAACTTTGACTCACCCAATGACATGAAGATTTAGCTTTACAATGACAGGCAGAATACTCTCATTTTTGGACCAAGATCTCAATGATAGATCACAAGGTTGGCAACTTTCTTGGACATATCTGACTGGTTAGGGATGAGAGTATGTAGGGGTTCTAATCCTACTCCTAGAACTAACAGGTTGGAAAATAGAATGATTTGAATTGATGTTTTGGATGTAAGACAAGGGGTTTTGGATCATAACTACTACACAAGAAACAAATTGGTGTCTATCTCTGGGCAAGGAGTCAACTAGACATATACAAGAGAATGGCTTGCAATGGCATTCAAGTTTCAAGGGGTCAGATTGGTATCTGCCTTACAAACACCACCCAAGGATAAGTATTTAACTGTCTCTACTTACATACATCTCAGCTGACATACAATCTTCTCCATACTCAACCTAAAACAATTTAATCCACTCCTTGAATGGAAGTTAAAGATTAAGCATGTGATACAGAAATCTATACCCTAGAATCTGAGAAACCCTTAGTAACCAGATTCAAAAGAAGAGAATGCATACAACACATGGAGACATACAGATAAACACATGCAATAATGCATTTTTCATATAAAATGACAAGAAACTAAACATATGCGCAAGGTGCACTCAAATTCAACTCATAAACTCCAACAGAGATAAAACAGCCAAGAAAATGCTTTGTCTTTCATTATTTTTCCCCAAAAAATGCCCAAGTCTTCGACAACCAGAAATGAGTAACATAGTTTGCTTTTTATAGCAAGACTGTATACTTAGCAATAATTACAAGGCATTTTCAAAATCCTGCCAAATACAATGCACCATCAGAATGGCGCTCAAAACATTCAATGCAGCTTGTAGAAGAAGAAGGAAGGAGCAGGTGAGATTGGGAAATGTGCAGTCGTTTGAAGATTTTTATTAAAATGGTAGCTGGCTTGTCAATCATCGACCCATACCTCCACACTTTAGCCATTAATGGCAAACCAACCCGTGGCCTCTTGGAAATGTAGTAGCCACGTGCTTAGAAATTTTCCTTCTTGGAATGTGATTGTGGATGCGTAGGAAAATCCTTCGCTGAAGTTTTAAAACATGGCCATTGATCATCTCCCTATCGCTGAGATCCGTGGCCTCAAATCACTTGAAAAGTCAACAACTAATCAAAACGTGCCACATAGACAGTTTTACCTCTTTGACTTTTCCTATCGCAAACATACATTTTGCATTTTTTGCCCACCTTGCCTTTTTCTACCTTCAAATCCTTGTATATGCATTTGCATGTATATACAATCACTTTTGCGACATGTGGCAGTTATTGATTGGTTCTACATCGCTGAAAAATGCACCTCATTGGCCGTCAGAATGACTATTAGTTGAGTTGCCGATGCACCTTGTCACGCCGAAAACCCCTTTGCATATCGGCCCTTGTATATGCTTGTTTCTGAGATTGTATATACATACAATCACCTACATACAAGGAGCATACCCCAAATATTTATAGAACAATTTTGAAAATGCACTCAGGTCCGGCTTGTATCTCCTCCATTTGCATATTGCCTTGTATATTACACATACAAAAGCAATATACATATCGCGGACTTCAAATTATTATGTAGCACATTGAAATCATATTCGGGTTCGGGCCTTGCATCTAACATTGTATATCGGCATATACAAGCACCTAACATACAAGCCGCAGACCCCACCGCTGAATTTGCCAAATTTGACTTTTAAGTCAGGTCTGGCTTGTATGTCACGAATGTATATAACCAATGTATATCGCATATGCAAATGCAAACATACAAGGAAAACATACATTGACCTTTGTATGTGCGGACCCCACCTGTTGTATATCGGCCTTGTATGCATCAGACCTTTGTACATGCAACTTGTATATTGCCCTTGCACATTTCAATGTACATTCTGCTTTGTATGTCTCCATTGTAGATCAAACACATACAACCCCCTTTGTATGCCTGTGGGCCCCACCCTTTGTATATCGGCCCTTTGCACATTTCCTTTGCATATGGCGAATGCATATTGCAAATACAATGCGACTTCTATATGAGATACAAAGCTTTTGTATGTGAGGCGGACCCCACCAAATGTATCTCCCCTTTTTGTATGTTGACTTTGCATCGGCCATCGGGGAGATCCTTAGCTCGGCTGTTGATATGCTTGTCTGGCCGATGATCCCTTTCACTGTAGCGAATGCATGTCAGCCTCTTTGTATATATTATTTGCATGTTTCCATTGTATCTAGCCATTGTATATTGAATATACAATACAGAACATACATGCAACCCAACATACAAGCATAGAATATTCTAAGAATCTGCGACATACATACAACCATTTTGTGCACTCTTTGAAACCGATTGAACATACAAACCGTCTTGTATGCCTGAATGTACATTTGAGCCTGCATGTACATATAAATGGCTATGTACATACAAAGACACATGCATACAACTATTTTTTGCATTTTTCAACTGAGAAGGCCGAAAGACTTAGAAATTTTGAGGGTTTAAATGAAAAGACCAATAGATTTTCAAGCTCAAAACCCTAACTGTAGGTGCATGCACCAACATTGGCTCTGTCTGGGGATGCATGCCTCTTGCAAGCATGGCAAGAACCTTAGATCTCTGGGATGCAGACCAGTCCCTTATCCATTGGGCAACAGAGTCAAACACTGCATAAACCTACAACACAAATCATTTTTTCAAACATTATTTTGGCAGCCCTGGGCAGCCAAAAATGGAAAACCATAACTTCCTTTTGCTAAATGCTTGATGCTGATCTAAACAACCCCAACCACAACTGAAAACACTGATATAATCTGCCCACATGCTGATCTTGTCAATTACATACTTCACCATTTTTGAAAACTTGCCTTTGTCAATACTACCTCTGTCACTCTGCACCTCATAATCAGACATATAACCATACATACTCTAAAATTCTTTAGCATTAGACATCATATGTATGTTATATTCCCCTAATAGTATATCATCATATTGCTCTTGGCATTCTTCAGTGTCCACCTGGCTGTTGCATATTACCAGGCACTCATCCAGCTAATCTAGAAACTAAAAATACTCAGAAAAAATGAGACCCTCAATATCATCTATGTCACTTATCGACATTGAAAATGAAACCTGATCCACATGGCCATCATTGCACACACTTGGCTGACTTGATGATGAACATTCATTATCCACAGTTTGCAAATCAGTATCATCATCTTCAAACAGAGGGTTAATCCTGTACCAATGAAGGTCATGACTCACAATGTCAAATGCATCTGCAGGCTTATCATAAAGGGGATTTATACTCATTGCAAAGGTCTCTATTTCTTCTTCATGACAATCCAACCCTTTTTCATTATCAAACCTATAGTCATAAGAAGAACAAACCTGAACCATGAATTGATCATGGATATCATCTTTATCATCTGATTGCCCCACATACAAGATTTCTGCTACTTCAATGCAAACTAAAGCTAAACTATCTACATCACTTTCCAGCCCTCCAATGCTTCCTGATGAAATTAGAATTGACTCTTGATCCACATGATCACAACTACACATAAATGGATCATTTAAACATGAATTCTCTTTGTTGAGGACTGGCATGTAAATATTACTTAAAAAATTATCATCATCAACTTCATTTGCTGGGCAAATCAAGACATCCTCCTCTATAGCAGAGTTATCACTAACCTAGAATGATGCATAAACAAAGATGTCAGGGGTGTGAGTGCTTTGACATTCATTTTCAACACCTGAATTACATCTCTGTTTAACATTGGGGACTGCAGGGCAGCAAAAATTTTCAGAGAAATAACCCTTTTGTATTCCATACCTCCAATTGTTTTCAATATCTATTGCAAACTGATGTGCCTGGTGTAATGTGGTGGGCTCCTTATCCCTCAATCTATAACTCATTTTTTAATCAATTGCTCCCAAATAGACAACTAGGCACAATGCATCATTAGGCCTCATGCATTCTGGAATTCTTTTCAATGCCTTCATAAATCTGAGGTTAAAGGCTGGAATTAACTCATCTTCTTCAATATGAATATACATAAAATCACTAATAACTGCATATTCAAAAGTTCTTTCACCATATTGTTCTAGAAATGCAGATCTAAATTCTTGCCAAGAGCTGACAGAGTATGCCGGAAGGTAGGAGAACCAATCCCTTGCATCTTCATCGAGAGATTGAACAAATAATCTCATAACTACATCTTCATGGTCAATCTCAAAGTCATCTATCACATTCATAAACTGTTGCAAGTGTCTCTCAGCTGATTCATCATTTACACCATTGAATTTGGGCAAATACTTTCTAATTTTAGATGGAAAAGCATTTGGATAACCACAAATGCCATTGAAATTGATGGGCTTATATCTATCAATGCTGAAACTTCTTTTATTACATGGTTGGGATTGGTCACTATACACTTCTGTATTCGACACCTCACAAGGGTGCATGGGCTAATAATACATCTTTATGTGTTTTTTACAACCCTCCTCTCAACTCAGATTTTCAATCAATGACCTCAAGCCTTTAAAAATACAAACTGCTATTTCAGCTTGCCTAAAGTCCTCTAAATGAGTCTTTCAACAACATTGCATACTTCTTTTGGAAATAGAATACATTCTCAGCAAATACAGAGCATGCAAGCTTATCACCAATTTTTCCCTTTTAATCAATGCTACTTCACCAAATAGGGAATCCTTTAAAACTTATTAAAATACCTGGATATGTTGCAGCGGCTGCAAATTCCTTCTTTGACTGATTTGTATGAAAATATAACACATCTTGTGTCTTCTATCAGGTTCTTTTTGTGCAGAGTCACCACCTCTTTGGAAGAGTGAATGAGCTTCAAACAACATGAAGCTAAAAATTCATTTCTTTTCTTTCTGGGTCCTCCAACAGCAGAGTCACACATAAATTTTTTTCTTTTGCTGCAACAAAGCACCTCCAGGTCTGATTCTTTGATCTTTTAGACTCATACCTTTATGGATGTGACATTACATTCCCTGGCAGAGTTGCCATTTTGTTGGAGTTCTTTCTCTCTGAATCGGCAGAGGGTTTGCCAGTTCCAATGCACAGGCAGATTTGGCCAACTAATACGGGAGGTTGCGTGAGCTGCCTCCCCTTCACTTCTAGTTCTGCCACACCAAGGGGGGTATCCCTATTTGCTAAAGATGTAACTTTGACTCACCCAATTACATGAAGATTTAGCTTTACAATGACAAGCAGAATACTCTCATTTTTGGACCAAGATCTCAATGATAGATCACAAGGTTGGCAACTTTCTTGGACATATCTGACTGGTTAGGGATGAGAGTATGTAGGTGTTCTAAACCTACTCCTACAACTAACAGGTTGGAAAATAGAATGATTTGAATTGATGTTTTGGATGTAAGACAAGGGGTTTTGGATCATAACTACTACACAAGAAACAAACCGGTGCCTATCTCTAGGCAAGGAGTCAACTAGACGTATACAAGAGAATGGCTTGCAATGGCATTCAAGTTTCAAGGGGTCAGATTGGTATCTACCTTACAAACACCACCCAAGGATAAGTATTTAACTATCTCTACTTACATACATCCCAGCTGACATACAATCTTCTCCATACTCAACCTAAAACAATTTAATCCACTCCTTGAATGGAAGTTAAAGATTAAGCATGTGATATAGAAATCTATACCCTAGAATCTGAGAAACCCTTAGCAACCAGATTCAAAAGAAGAGAATGCATACAACACATGGAGACAGATAGATAAACACATGTAATAATGCATTTTTCTTATAAAATGACAAGAAACTGAACATATGTGCAAGGTGCACTCAAATGCAACTCATAAACTCCAACAAAGATAAAACAGCCAAGAAAATGCTCTGTCTTTCGTTATTTTTCCCCCAAAAATGCCCAAGTCTTCAACAAACAGAAATGAGTAACACAGTTTTCTTTTTATAGCGAGACTGTGTACTTAGCAATAATTACAAGGCATTTTCAAAATCCTGCCAAATACAATGCACCATCAGAATGGCACCTAAAACATTCAATGCAGCTTGCAGAACAAGAAGGAAGGAGCACAGGTGAGATTGGGAAATGTACAGCCGTTTGAATATTTTTTATTAAAATGGTAGTTGGCTTGTCAATCATTGACCCATACTCCGCGCTTCAGCCATTAATGGCAAACCAACCCGTAGCCTCTTGGAAATGCAGCAGCTGTGTGCTTAGAAATTTCTCGCCTGGAATGCGACTATGGATCCGTAGGAAAATCCTTCGCTGAAGTTTTAAAACATGGCCGTTGATCATCTCCCTATCGCTGAGATCCGTGGCCTCAAATCACTTGAAAAGTTAACAACCAATCAAAACATGCCACGTAGACAGTTTTACCCCTTTGACTTTTCCTATCGCAAACATATATTTTTCCTTTTTGGCTCACCTTGCCTTTTTCTACCTTCAAATCCTTGTATATGCATTTGCATGTAAATACAATCGCTTTTGGGACACGTGGCAGCTATTGATTGGTTCTCCATCACTGAAAAATGCACCTCATTGGCCGTTGGAATGACTATTAGTTGAGCTGCCAATGCACCTTGTCACGCCAAAAACCCCTTTGCATATCAGCCCTTGTATATGCTTGTTTCTGAGATTGTATATACATACAATCACCTACATACAAGGTGCAGACCCCAAATATTTATAGAACAATTTTGAAAATGCACTCGGGTCCGGCTTGTATCTCCTCCATTTGCATATCGCCTTGTATATTACACATACAAAAGCAATATACATACTGCAGACTTCAAATTATTATGTAGCACATTGAAATCATATTCAGGTTTGGGCCTTGCATCTAACTCTTTGCATCTAACATTGTATATCGGCATATACAAGCACCTAACATACAAGCCGTGGACCCCACTGCTGAATTTGCCAAATTTGACTTTTAAGTTGGGTCCAGCTTGTATGTCACGAATGTATATAACCAATGTATATTGCATATGCAAATGAAAACATACAAGGAAAACATACATTGACCTTTGTATGTGCGGACCCCACCTGTTGTATATCGGCCTTGTATGCATTGGACCTTTGTACCTGCAACTTGTATATCACCCTTGCACATTTCGATGTACATTCTGCTTTGTATGTCTCCATTGTAGATCAAACACATACAACCCCCTTTGTATGCCTGCGGGCCCCACCCTTTGTATATCGACCCTTTACACATTTCCTTTGCATATGGCGAATGCATATCGCATATACAATGTGACTTCTATACGAGATACAAAGCCTTTGTATGTGAGGCGGACCCCACCAAATGTATCTCCCCTTTTTGTATGTTGACTTTGCATCGGCCATCAGGGAGATCCTTAGCTCGGTTGTCGATATGCTTGTCTGGCCAATGATCCCTTTCATTGTAGTGAATGCATGTCGGCCTCTTTGTATATTTACTTTGCATGTTTCCATTGTATCTAGCCGTTGTATATTGAATATACAATACAGAACATACATGCAACCCAACATACAAGCACAAAATATTCTAAGAATCTGCGACATACATACAACTATTTTGTGCACTCTTTGAAACCGATTGAACATACAAACTGTCTTGTATGCCCGAATGTACATTTGAACCTGCATGTACATACAAATGGCCATGTACATACAAAGACACATGCATACAACTATTTTTTGCATTTTTTAACTGAGAAGGCCGAAAGACTTAGAAATTTTGAGGGTTTAAATGAAAAGACCAATAGATTTTCAAGCTCAAAACCCTAACTCCATGTGCATGCACCAACATGACTTATGCAAGGAAGATGGATGAAATGTTTATGCAAAAGCATGGACCATAGGAAGGTGATGGGGGAAATATGTAGGATAATGAATGAAAGATGAGGAGATGGTGTTATGGAAAGGAATCATGACCAACAGCTACACAAACCATGTTAAATATGAAAGCATTTGATTGGAGGGTGGTGTAGGAAGGAATGGTGATGTTTTCTTAGGAGATGGATGGTTTAAGCATTTGGGTACCCACATGGACTTAATATTTTTATGACTTTTGCTTTTCATGTGGGATGGAGGAATTTGAGACTTTTGAGTGGAATGGGATTTTTGAATGGATTAGGATTTTTTGGATATGGATGCCTCATTTGACTTTTTTGCTTTTTGTTTAGGGACCCAAGCCATTTTAGTTTTGGACTTTGTTTTTGAAGGTATGGGTTTGGGTAGCTTTTTAGATGGATTTTGCTTTGATTTTTTGCATTTGTGCCCTAAGGCATTAGGATCCTTAGGATTTTTGGCTTTATATGTAGAGGCATCCAAATATTTATTTTTGAATCCCATGTGGTGGGTGGAATGATTGGAAGCTTCATGCTTAGACAATATGTGCTTTCGTTGGTAACGATTAGGATTTTTAGGGTATTTATGGATGACGGGAATGTTAGATGTCTAAAGCAATGGTGGTAAAATAGATGGAGGGAAATTAGAAGTTGGAAGTAGTGGAGGTAAATTGGATGGTGGGAGGTGTATGGTCACATGCTTTTGATATTTGTAAGATGATGAAGGTGGAATGGCTACATATGTCTTGGGTATATGATAAGGTTTGTGATGGAAAGTGGTGGACATGGATGAAGTACCAACATTGTTAGATTGTTGTCCTTGGGGTGTATATCCAAGGCCAAATGAGCATGGGGGGACATTGACATGGATGGGCTCCAAAACACCTTGTTCATGAAGGCCTAAGCCTCTACCATGATAGCTCATTTTTTGGAGGATGTGATGGATAATGGGACTAGGTGTGTTTTGGACACTAGACGTGAGTTCATTATTTGACAGAGAAAGTGAAGTGGAGGACAAAGGTTGTTGTTTTCCCAAGGAGGAACATTCATGAATGAAGGTGGATAGGCCAACAAGATATGATGGTGGAATTGAAATGGGGTTGATAGTGGATGATGTGAAAGGATTAGGATCTTGATTTCACTAATTAGGATCCGAGTTATTTGTGTGATCTTCTATTTTTTCTTGGGAGGCATGTGTCTCATCATGGGAAGTGGAAGCTTGCACATTAGGGCTAGATGGAGGATGGATGTATGGGGTGATAAGCTCTTGACCATGGAATGCATAGAGTTGGCTAAGAGGATCATCATGGCCTTATTGATTATAAGTAGGATCTTGATCATAGATTGGATCAAGTGTGTTATGGATGGATGCAATGGAAGGGGTTTGATCATGATTAGAATGAGGGTTAGATGTTTCTACATGCTTAGGATTGTGCTCTTGACATAGCTCTTAACTTGGAATGGAAGTAGATGAATCTTGGATAGGCTCAAGGGGTTGTGGGTGACATGAGGGTCTTGAAGGACTAGACATGGTGTTTAAGGACTCTTTGGTAGGCTCAAGCATATGTGTTGGATGACATAGAGATAGGTTGTTCCTAGCTAATAGCCAATGAATCACATCGTTTGCAAGGGCATGTGTGGAAGAAAAATATAGTGGATGGATAATGAGGGTAGATGATGTGGACTTATGATTAGCATTAGGTGGAGTGGAAAGTTCCCATGGTGGAGGGATAAGAGGGATGGATGGTGTTGTGAGATTAGGGTTCATACTTTAATGGAATGAAAGGTCAAAGGGATTGGATGAATTGGTGGGTTTGGGTTTTCTTTTGTAATGTTTGATTCTAGGACGTGGGGTTGATGTAGGATTAGAGTGCAGTGGTAGAATGTACTTATAGGATGGATAAGGTAGATTTATGTTCCCCTTGTCAAAGCTGGCATGAGAATTTAAAGGCATGATATCTTGCTGCCAAAGTGGACTTGGATAGGCTTGTGAAGAGGGTTGGGGTGTTGGAACCTTGTTCTCTAGGATTGTCATGGAATGACACATGTCTTCATATCGTTGTATGTCATCTTGTGGGATTAGAACCATGTTGACAAGTGCTTGACTAGGATGAATGATGATAGAGTGTGGGATTAATTGGATGATTAGATGGGTGATTAGGGATGATTAGGGTATGGTAGGGGTTGTGATTGGGATGACTTGGAAATGATTAGGATATGGTTAGGGGTGAGGTGATTAGGATGAATTTGATTGAATGATGTGATAATTAAGGGTGATTAGGACATTAAGGTTGAATGATGAAGATATGAGTAGGATGTAATTATGATATGACAAGGATGGTGTGGAATGATAAGGATAAATGTGTTGGAAGGAATATTGTGTTGATGTGTTCTCTATAGGGATGACTCGGAGGATCTACTCCCTTTCTCTTCTTTTTTACAACCATGTCTTTACCAAATGAGACTTGTGAATTTTGGGATGCTATGGGGATGTCAATGCAAGGTGATGAGGCCTAGACTATGATAGATGCTAATGATATTAGTCTTCGAAAAGCCTAGCTCCAAGAGGGTACTCTCGTCTACTAATGACCTTGTCAAAGTATAAATTGGATTTATCGAGACCTTGAGGTGTGGAAGAAATGATTGATTAAAGTGAACTCATGAGTTTCAGAATCCACTTGGAAGGATGGACTTAAACTAGCCTTGTGTTATTAAGCCCAAGTTGTGATTGATTTGAAAAAGATGTCAAGGTTTCTTGGTCTAGATTTGTACTTGTGATAGTCAAGCTTCGACAGTTTCTCCCTATGTTTCAACCTTAGGAAGACTAATGTTTAGGGTCCTCTATAGATGTCAAAGGCCAAATGAAATTGAATATGTAGTGGGTGAATAGAACTAGTAGATCTATAAGGTTTTGACATGGTTACAGTTAGATTTGATAGGGAGAGTAGATGCTCAAAGGTTTCCCTATGGTTGTGGTGTGTTGTGATTGGGAATGATTAGGATGAAATTGGTTGGATTGGAATGAATGGTTAGGATGTGATTAGGATGTAATTGGTTAGATTAGAATGAATATGATGATGTGTAGTGATGAGATTAGATTTCTTGGATGGACTAGGAAATGATTTGATTGGATTATGAATGAAGATTGATTATGTGTAGTGATAAGATTAGAGGACTTGGATGGATTAGAAATGATTATGATGATGTTGATTGGATGAGGATGACAAAGTGTAATGAGAAGATTAGAGGACTTGGATAGGTGTGATGAAGTTGATTGGATTATGAATGAATGGCTAGGATATGATTAGGATGATGGTTATTAGATGAAAGAGGTGATTAGGGTTTGATTAGGATGACAATGTGTAATGATTAGGAGAGTGATGATGATGACTTGGATATGATGTGGAATGATTAGGATTGATGTTGTTTGGATATGATTGGATGATGTGTAATGATTAGAATGATGAATAGGATATGATTAGGATGAGCTGGATTGGATGAGGATAACGATGTGTAATGATTAGGAATGATGACTAGGATGGATTAGGATTATGTGTAATGATTAGGAATGATAAATAGGATATGATTAGGATGTGGTTGAATAATGTGAAATGATTAGGATGTTGAGGAATGACAAGATTGAATGACTTGGACCAATTAAGATGAAGATAGATTAGGATATGTGGAATGATTAGGAATAATGAAGAGGATAATGTGCTTAGGATGAAATGGGTTGGCTTAGGAGGGTGATTAGGGATGATGACTAGGATGTGGTGACTTGGATGGATGGATGGAAAGAATGTCTAAGGATGATGATTAGGAAAGCACACACATCAATCGTAGAAGACATTTGGTAGTCAGAATGGTTGTTTTTAGTGACTCTTGATGTTTTGCAGACACTTGTAAACATGCATGATCCTAGGCTAGGAAAGGACAATATTTGTTGAATTCCCACTTGGATTGGTCCAACCACACTTACTCAAAGCGGATAACTTAGAAGCTTGGTGGCACTAGCTCTGCCTTACATGACACTCACTTCTTGGGAACACCAAGCTTTGAATTACTCAAGACCTAAAGATCTCAAGAAAGTTGCTATCTCTACTTTGAGTTGCGAGAGTGTGGGACAGCTTCAGAGGTCTATCTTCCAACCTCCTGCACCAAAAAATACAAAGGTTCTTGGTCACTAGCACAAAGGTCTTAGTAAGGGCATTCATTTAGGTGGCCATACATGTGGCAGTTCACTCCATCTAGGAGGCCTCCTAGACTGTAGAGGTTACACTCTACAGGTTTTCATGCACCACAAGGGTACTAAGGGAGACATTCATCGGTATGACACATAAGCACCTGTTGCTTATGACTTTTGTCACAAACACTTTTTTTATATAGCGGTTCAAAAGAGCTTGGCTTTAGCTTGTTACCACTTGGGTCATTCCCTCTCACAAATTGGGAGGCAGGCCCTCTAAAGGTTTAACAAAAGCAACACAAGTAAATGTTTTTGATCTCCAAGTTCATACTAAGATACGAGGAGAGAGCATACACATTTACTTGGTCACACTCACAAAGTTCATTGACCTTAGAAAATAGATGTGTTGTGTGACAAATGCAAGTGTTCAAGAAGTGTTTTTGATTCCCAAGATCACTTAGAGCGTGAGGGAAGAGCATACACACTTCAAAAAACCAAGCAAAGACACCAAGAAAAGCAGGCAATGATTCATTTTAAGCCCAAACCAAGTGTGTGAACAATAAGATTATGTTCATTTTAGGCACCAAATCCAAATGTTCCTATGATAACCAAGCATATGCATGAGAATAAAATGAGCCCTACATCAACATGTGTTAGTAGTTTCAATTCATTTTCTTCTCCCAATGATTGCCACAAGATGAAAATCAGACATCAGTACCATATAATCCCCATGAATGTGTGAAAAAATAAGAGGCATCAGGTAAACATTTCATTTTGCAAGCCTCGAAGTCAAAAAGGTAAAAAAAAATCTGATTAAAATCTACAAAATCTGATCCGTTATAGAAAATTAGAGAGCAAAATAAAATAAAATTAGGAAATTTAATGCACTTTTTAAAAAAATCATGAAAATTGGATCAAAAACACAAAAGTTATGCTCGTTTGAAGTTGAAAAGAAACATTGAATTTGACCAGAAAAAAATTGAAAAAACAACACTATTACCTATCAAAACCTATACAGTTGTGAAGTTCGTTGTGTTAGCTTTCCGACGCCACCAATTTTGTGAAAATCCGATATGTTTTGCAAAAGTTATGAAATTTTGAAAAAATAGGCCCTATTAGGGCATGTGTGGGCAAAGGGGACAAGCTTGCAGTCAGCTTTAACCATAAGTAGTTTACTATTTTTTGTCACATGCATGCAGTTATGTGTAGTAGTTAGGTTGGGTAGTTTAAAACTTGACCGCTAGTGTCTTGGTAGCCTTGGTCACATGCTGACTGTTGAGGCGTCTGGCAGTTAACTTTTAAGGATGGCAGTCTATCTGGCGGTCAGGGACTAAACTGGCCGTTCACATGCACAGTCAAGGATAATGGTTACTACCACTGTTAGGGTTAAGGGGGAGCCCTTGGTAGGTCATATGATCGAGGGCTACCAAAAAGAAAAAAAAAGATTATGAAGAACTCGCAGTCACCACTCCACTCCATCGAATTGAAATTTTTCATAAAAAAACTAAAAGTGTTAAGGCTAGGTTTGAATGTTCAAATCTTACCACCAATCTAGCAAAGAGGGTAAGGGCCACAGTTATTAAGAAATTTGATGTGAGGAAAATGCCGACCAAGCCGAAGGTGAGGACTGCCAAACCGCAAGAGCCAAACACAGTTAAGGATAGAGGTGACTAGTTAGAGTGTCGATGGCTTCCCAACAAAAATGAGTGGTGGTGGTTAGGGTTGCGGGTGACAGATAAGATTTTGGCATCGACAGGGAGTTCTGGCCAGAGGTGGGTGGCACTAGATATGTCAAAGGAAGTGGCAACAAGTCCCTATAGGAGGTGGTGACAACAAAATAAGGGGTGGCGACTGTAAATCCGAGAGCGATTAGGAGGTTGCAAGGCCGCGACTGTAGGTGATGTGATTTCAACCAAGCGGACTGAAGGAGTTTATGATTTCACATACTGGCAGAAAGGAAATTTAAATAGGTAGTGGAGAAACCTATGAGGAGTAGCGGAAATATTTAGTTGTGGCAGTTAGTGTTTAGGGATGTTGTAGAGGAATCCTAACGGGATGCGACCAGTGGGAAAAAATGAAGCAGATTCTAGGGTTTTGGTTTTGTAGAGGGAATTTCAGGGTTTGTAAGGTGAGTGATTAGAGTTTTAGCATCAATGACTAGGAACAAGGATTTAGGGTTTTTCTTTAAAATCCTGCAACAAACAGATCTTGACCTGCGTATATCACCCTTGCAACAAACAAACTTCAACCTACGACAATGTTTAACCCACGATACATCACCTAAACCTGCAATATGTTAAAAAAATCAACTTTGCAAAATAAAACAAACACCTCCTTGAACGGTCATAGAATCCATAGATAGAATGCATGCCATACAACGGGTCTGTACAGTACGGATCCATACTATACAGACCTGCAACTAAAAAAGTTTTCAAAAAATTTAAAAAATTTGCAGTGACCAAAATATAGTGTATTTTATGTCATTTTTCATCAAAAGGGCCTCCCGGACTCAATGGTGAAGTCCGTTTGAGACTAGGAAGCCACCTATTAGTTTTTCCTTTCAAAAGTTGACAAAAACTAATCTTTTCACGCTAGGTTCACCAAATGAAGATAGGGAAAAAGCTAGCTAACATTGTAGAAAACAAAGAACAACTAACCCTAGCTCCTAATGGAGTGCATTCTAAGCTACAAATCAATCAAACAAAACATGAAACAAGCTAACTAATGACTTCTCTCCATTGTCCTCCTCCGTCTTGTACTATTGTTCTCAGACTTGTAGATTCATGCAACCATCTTGAGAAGATCTTGTGTATGATTAGCAAGACTTTAGATATTTATAGTAGATTTGAGACAAAAAATGAACGAAGAAAGCTTAAGGGATCAAAATGAAGTTGAATGAGTGATTTTATAGAAGACCTGATTTGAATGGATGGCTAGGAATGAGAGTTGACTTTTTTATGCAAATGGAGGGCTGAGATGAGTTAGGGTTTCCTCATCACTAGAGGACAAAAGATAATTTTAAATTAGAAGAAATGATGAGATGGATAATGTTTTTAAATTAAATAAATTGGGTTTAATTGTTTAATTTATTTGAGAAGGGGACATGTGAACCTTAATTAAACAAATGGAATTTATTTAATTAACTGAGTGGAAGGGGATATTTGGAAAATGAATGATTAAATAATTAATTAATTAAAATCCATTATTTAACCATAGAGGTAAATTAGGGGAAATGGTATAATATAGCAGAGATTAGGGTTTTTGTGGTCTGAGGACACTTTTAGGTGTCTATAGCCTCAATGGAAGAAATCTCTATGCTTGTCTTCATTGTGCATGCCTAAGATTCTGAATATTACCATATTATTGATTCACTTGGTTCTGTGGTAGTTGATTGTGAACATTCTAAGCATGGGCATGATTCATACCTTGTTGTCCCATTTGTTGATATTGTTGTTGTCTTTAATTATTTTGTTGATTGTACTATTGATATTGACCTTGTTGTTGTGTATTTTGATTTATCTAGGCCCACTAGGTAAGTTGAGCTTGTTGTTGGTCAAGTAAGGTCTGCACCTCTCTTTGCATATTCCTGAGATGATTAAGTAGGTCAAGTTCATCCTAAATTATTCTTTCTATTTCCTCATCACCAGGCTGCTCTTACTAATTTTCCTCATTAGGAATGGTATCATGTCGACTTCTAAGTGATCTTGTGGGAGGAAGGTATCTAGTAGTTTGATATGTCTCTTCATTCTCATTGGGCATTATAAATACTCTCAAATTTGGACCACAAGACCTATCTCTACTTCCTTTGCCAACCATATTCTCATTTCTTCTAACATCATACGCATTCCTATTCATCCTTATGTTTGTTCTGAATATGTTATCTACAAAGTCCTCAGAAGTATATTGATATTGACCTCTCAAATCATCAAATGCATCATTTCTTCTAGAGGTACCTACTTGGTCTTGGGTATTCAATGGAGGCATCACATTGGTGTTTCTTTCCCTCTATCTACTCCTATTACTTGTACTACTATAGGATTCATCACATCTAGGTTGCTCCTAGTTTCTTCCTCTATTCATTGTGAATCTTTATTTATTTTCAAACTACAACATTTTCTGGGTTGTTAAAACAGATTCACCACTTCCCCTACTAGGAAGAAAATTTGAACAAATACTATATTTCAATACTATAGCAACCATAATTAAAGATTTACTGTTACCAAGGGCTTCAAATCTAAACCAAAGTATTATGGACCCGACAATGACACCAATTTGTTGGGTCCCAAAAATAGCTTATCCTAATCCCTATCTAGAACATTCTTCTATCTTTGAGGCCAAGGATGTCATCAAGGAGACAGAGAAGAGGTTCATCAACATGATAAGGATGATTAAGGGTCAACTAGTTGGGAATGGGTAATCTCCCATTCACTTTTGGCTCAACTAAACCAATGAGGGTGTTCCTAGAGGTATCCCTTAACAAGGATTAACAATAATGGAAGATATTCTCGAGGTCATATTATTGCAACAATACCCAACTATTGTCTTAATCCCTAATACAATCAGTAGATTAAGACAAGCTTGCTACAGTAAAACCTCTATTTAAGTTGATGAAAGAACTTCTTGTAAGAATGGAAGGTGTATGTATGCTTGTTTGGTTTTCTAAAATTGGAACTTTGAAGATTCACTAACAATATTTCCTAGTTTCAACACAAAACCACAACACTGCATGCAGTACTAAATATCTATTTCACACTTGATAAGTTTTTTTAATCTTTTTTTATGGATGTGGGTGATCACAGGCTTCTCAGACCAGTGCCTATCCAATGGGCCATAGAGTTTAAAGTTCATCAAAGAAAAAAATTAAAAGGGGGTATACGAATGTCTATCTAATTACTCAGATGCACAAAAATCAATATCAAACCATGATAATACTTAATAATCCAACACCATACAACATTATTCCATATGTAATACTGAAATGACCATTTACAAAGCTTGAAAATAGATTGAGAACTATCACATTCATTCAAATCATATTTTACAATCATACCATGAAGTGTGGCAAGAGAAAACGCTAACTACGATAGAGGTTTCCAGAAAGAACACTTACAACAATGGAGAAAAATAATGGATTAATACTAAGATTACAATATATTTCACATATACTTTTGGTAAATGCTTCCTGAAGAACTAAAAATAGACAATGGATGAAGCCCTAACTACCTTGGATGCTCAACACATGTAGAGAAAAATTCTACCCAGAATGACCAACCCTTAGAAAGAATTTTGATCCTACCTTTATAGCCTTCACAATGCAGACCTGAGGATGAAATGGGTGGGAAAACCCTCAACAACCCCACCAAATACAATAAAAACATTAATTTCAACTATCCATTTCATAATATTGGTGATCCTGGAGGTTGTTGGCACGTTCCCAGGCAGTGGGAGGAGTATCGAAGGCAAAATAGTTGGGCCCCACCAAATCAGGCTTCAAAGATTAGGCCTTCACTACACACTATTCACTTTGGAGGAGAAATGAACCATTCGACTCTAAAATACATAAAGAAATGAAGATCACCAAGGATCGAGCCTTGGAACTTCATCATCCCACGTTCGAAGAGAAAGGAGGAAGAAGAGAGAACTCCCACCTTCCACCTTCTGCAACACTTAAGAGAAAGAGCTCGCCAGACTTCGATCGTCGAGCCTTTTGACTTCCATATTTCAAAAGGAAAGAGGAATAGAAAACCCCCTAGTTTTTTATGCTTGAACAAACTTAGAAACTTTTGGAAACTTTAGTAGACTTCAACAATTAGACCTTCTGCACTTTGCCTGCAAAAAGGGAAGAAAGAGAAGACATCTCCTGCTTGTCGACGCCTGCAATACTTAGAAAAAACTTGGAGCCTTAGCACACCTCGATGATTGAGACTTCTCACTTATGCATGCTTGGAAGAAGACAAAAGGCCGCAAGCATGACCTCTGATGCCTAAAACACTTAGGCAAATTTACAAGGAGCCAAGGTGGATTTCAAAGCTAATAGACATGCCACTACGGAAGATAGGAACCCAAAACACTGAAAAAGGCAAAAACACAAGGAAAACACTTAGAATTTTTGGACTTGGCTATTCTTGGGCTTCTTCCTTGCATTTCAAAGGAGCAAGGTAGGAATTTTGATGGATTCGGGAAGATTAGGATGTTTAGGGAACTTGGAAAGATTTTGCAAATACTCATCTTGAAAATAGGAATCCCAACACCTTGCCTATGCTTCCACACTTTCCATGCATGTCTACAAGGGTAGATACAAATACAACATCTGACAAAATTCCTATATCCTTTATGCTTTGATGGTTGTCCATACCCTATTCTGAAGATCCCATTTTGGCATAGGCAAGGAGGATGTTGGACAAGGTTGTGGAATTTGGATTTACACCTACCAATTGTATTTTCTTGAAAGTTTCTTTGAAGCCTTATCAAAAAATCTATTTTGTGTATATCTTGCAATTATTTCATTCCACGAGACAACATTTCTTTGAGGCATCATGTCAAATAGGTCACGTGCATTGTCTATGCTTTCACACAAGTTGCATACATGTCTACAAGGGAAGTTGCAAATACAACATCTAACAAAATTCTTATATCCTTTATTCTTTGATGGTTATCCATACCCTAGTCCAAAGATCCTAATTTGGCACAAGCAGGGAGGACACTTGGAAAGGTTATGGAATTTGGTTTTACACGTGCCAATTGCATTTTCTTGAAAGTTTCTAAAGCCTTTTCAAAAAATCAACTTTGTGCATATCTTACAATCATTACATTCCATGAGATGGCATCTCTTTGAGGTGTCCTACCAAACTATTCACATGCCTTTTCTATTCTTCCACACTTTGCATACATGTCTACAAGGACAACTGCAAATACAACATATGACCAAATTCCTATATCCTTTATGATTTGAAGGTTGTCCATACCCTGTTTTGAAGATCCCATTTTGGCATAGGCAAGGAGAATGCTAGATAAGGTTGTGGAATTTGGATTTAAACCCACCAATTGAATTTTCTTGAAAGTTTCTTTGAAGCCATATCAAAAAATCCTTTTTGTGCATATCTTGCAATCATTGCATTCCATGAGACAACATTTCTTTGAAGCATCGTGTCAAATAGTTCACATGCATTGTCTTTGCTTCCACACAAGTTGCATACATGTCTACAAGGACAATTGCAAATATAACATCCGACAAAATTCCTATATCATTTATTCTTTGATGGCTGTCCATACCATGTTCCAAAGATCCTAATTTAGCATAGGTAGGGAGGCTGCTTGCAAAGGTTATGGAATTTGTTTTTACACATTCCAATTGCAATTGCTTGAAATTTTATAAATCCTTTTCAAAAAATCCATTTTGTGCATATCTTACAATCATTGCATTTCATAAGGTGGCATCTCTTTGAGGTTATTGTGTGGTTACACAACACGCCCCATTTGCCTTAGCAAAACAGGGACCCAACCTTTTTTGGCTTGTTTTCTCCCCTTCCTTTGGGTGGTATGGTAAAAGTTATGTACCAAGATGTAGTGACAAGATATCATCCTATGCATATAAGGACCTCATAAAAGGGTTAAGTACCGATGTTAAGTTTTGTTATCACAAATTCCATCAAATGAAAGAGTGCAAAATTTTAAGCAGGTTTGCCTTTTAGATCACCCCAAAATTCATTAAGGATAAGAAGTTATGTTTGGTCAAATTTGGTCAAAACCAGTCACTCATAACGAGGAGTCATCACATTCACTAAGGACCCTAATATTCACCAATATCCTGGACATATGTTTTAACACAGAAAATCCCAATGTCTACATATTCGCTAATGTGCAGACATCAAATTTCAACACGGGAATCATCCACCTGTCAAAACTCGTGCACATTACATATGGGTGCACTTTTACTTGAATATCCCTGATATTCACTAATGTGTGGATGTACCTCAAATATAACGTAAATGCCAAACATCAACATATTTCTTAATGTTAGACATATTAGTAAACATCCCGATGACGTCATTTGATGATAACATAAAGAAGACCCGATATGATGATGATGTCATCATCATCCTTGACATTAAAAGAGTCATCTCGATCTCAATATCCTACACATTAACTAAGATCCCCAATCTATGCCAATGTGACATGATGTCACCTCCACGACCAATTCAGAATACTAGTAAAAAATGTTGACGTCACCCTCATCTTCTGAAAAGGGGGGGATATTTCACATAATTTAACATCTGCATATTTCTTAATATCCCTGACATTTGAGAATGTGATGACCCCATATTAATTGCTTTTCTAACGGTGGGCGAACCTTCAAATTTTCAATATAACATCGCGCCACCTATTAAAATTTCAAGGCTTAGGGTGTAGATCCATGGATATGAACAACTTAACATTAATTACACCCTAATTCACCAATGTTACTGATTAAAACAAGGATTTGAGTTCATTTAAGCTATCACGTATTCAAGAAGAGATTACAGAGCACCTGTGCAATTAAGGTGCCATTATAGCAACCTGTGAATGCAACGAATAGGGGTGCACATTCAAATGGAAAACAGAGGAGGGTAATTACAGAGTGAACACACATATCTGGATATAGATCAAATAGTTTAAAAGGATGTGAATATCAGGTATGTAACAATGAAACCCTCTTTTGTCATTTATGGATGAATAAATAGGTAAAATTTGAATATGCATAAGGCATGTGAGGGTAAGACATACATGTATTCTTTATCGCAGGATACAATGGACATTCGCAAAAATAGGTCAAACACATAGTTCTTAAAGCCCATGGGTATACAACCTTAGGGGACTATTGGAACCTTCAATTTTTTGCAAAATTTGAAGGTCCCATGATGAGAAAATCAATTTCAGCACCTAGAAATGCACCTTAAAAAACTACCTCAGTGACCTACTTTGGAGGGTCATATTTTGAAGCATGCTCAGTTTCATGCCAAATCACTTGACAAGAATGTTTATCTACCATATGTTAGCATGTATATCTGATTTTAGCCTCCCGTGCTAAGATTTGACAAGGTTTTGAAGTGTCAAGTTGAAAGGTTTTGAGAGATTTTGTTGTCTGCACATTATGAAATCTACCAAAGAGGCCAGCTTTGGAGGCAAATATTTATCAACTGGAAGATTGTCATGGAAAATTAATCATTGTTCCAAATTTCCCCCATGATAATGTGCTCTGATGTCACTTTTCAAGACCCCAACATATCGTTTGATGTTTTTTCAAAACCAAAAGAAAATGGGTTTTACACAGTTTTGACATCTGCACTTCTAGAAAGTTGTCATAAAGGTCAACTTTGATGCCTGATATTTTATGAAGGAGATGGATTAACGAAGAACCCTCCTACACACATACTCATTGGACCTAGATGAGCTAATCCCCTAAGTGGCAAGCCCCCAAGACAAGATTTGATATTTTTTCAAAATGGCAAGTTGGTGAGCCCTAATTAGGTTTTGATAGGTGTAGTTTTAGAAAAAGTTGAAAGGGCTACTTCGAACAATAATATCTTGCACCTCATGTTGAATTTGGCCAAACCATCTATTGCACTAAATTCTTGGATCAAATGTCTACATGCCTATGCATTTTCATGGCTCTAGGAGATGATTTGACCAGTTTTACAAAGCAATTTTGGAGGCTATTTGGCCTATTTTTCTCACAATACACAGTGCCAGAAATAGGATTCTAATTGTTACCCATTTCATTTTTTTTCACTTTAGAAACATATTGGAGTAGTCCCACGACAATTTTAGACAAAAACTTGTTTCAAAACAAAAAAAAATAGGTTGAGCCCACAAACTTGTGCAGATCAATACAGGGCTTCGCAAGGAGAGAAACCTCAAATTGTGGGTGTGGTAATAGAAAGCCAAGAAGTTGGCACTAAGGCATCTAAAATTTGTGACCTCCTTTTGTGGCTATATCACATTGATGTGCAACATGTGACCCTTTATGACATGGAAGGGGTGTCGATGGAAGGAAGAAAGAATCTCAAGAATGAAACTAGATGCATTCACATGGAATGTTATAATTACAGGATATGCACAGAATGGAGAGGATGAGAAAGCTTTGAAATTATTTTCTCAAATACAATGGAAGGCATGAAGCCAACTGTGATCTCATGGGCGGCAGTTATTGTAGGTTACACTCACAAGTGCCAAAGTGAGGATGCCTTGAAGCTCTTTAATTAGATGTTAATAATAGGAGCAAATCCAAACTCGATAACCATTGCTACTATTCTACCAACATGTGCCAGCCTAGCAACATTGGAACAAGGGCATGCCCACAATGGTAATGGAAAAGATGCAATATTGCTATTTCACCAAATGATTCAAGAAGGCATTAAACCAGACAGTATTACCTTCATCGACATTCTATCTACATGCAGTCACTCGGGCCTACTGGAGGAAGGATGCCAATATTTCAAAAACCTGGCTCAAGATTATGGCATCACACCAAACTTGACACACCACGGGAAGTTATGCTTTGGGGTCTATGGATACATGGAATGATGCCCTAACGTTGGTATTGTCACAGTTTAGTTCAAATCAAGCTTTCGATGGAATCGATCTAACTAGCAAAGGCAAATGGGTCACACGCCTGCAAATTTGGAGATTCAGATGCTGATCTACTCACCATTTCAAATAGAAAGAAGAGCTTTTTTTCAAGTGGGGTTCGTATTAAATCTACTAAAATATCATCAGTTAAGCCAATAGTTGCCAAGTCTGCTATTCATTTCAAGCCTTGCATTGACATACACAAGGGGAAAGTTAAACAAATTGTTGGATCAACATTAAGTGATTTAAATGGAGAAAGCTCAACATTGATTACTAATTTCAAGTCTGAGATGTCATCTGCTAAATTTGCTAAGCTGAACAAAAGTGATGAATTGTTGGGTGGTCACATCATAATGCTTGGTGCAGATTCTACAAGCATATCTCTAGCTCTTGAAGCTTTGCATGTATATCCTGGTGGTTTGCAAGTTGGGGGTGGTATTAATGGAGATAAAGCTCGCATGTATCTTGAAGAAGGAGCAATTCATGTGATTGTTACCTCCTATGTCTTTAATAATGGCAAGGTGGATATGGAGAGGACATCTCTGTTAAACAATTGAATTGGAAGTACCCTCGTAGCCATGTCTATAAATCCAGAAGCTTTGATGTAAAGTCAGCTCTCATAATCTTATACCTGTACTGAAACCAGAGCTTTGGAATGAGGCTAGAATTAGGGAAAAACATATGAGAAACCCTAATATTAGGCAGACATAGCTTATTGATGAGATGAATTTTTGAGTCCCCCCAATATACCGAATGAGGTAGGTCCTGAAAGCTTTTAAATGCAGAGATTAAAAGGTCTAAAGTACATCAAATAAAGATCAGGGAGACTTTATCATATCCAAGTAACTATTCTGAAGCACATAAAAAATGTATGCAAAACATTTTTTGAAAGAAAAAAATATTATATCAGTGAGAGATTATAGAAGTGGGCCCCTAAAAGCTATATTTAATAAATATTCACATGAGAGAGATGGAAAAAATCAAATAAATAAATATCAAGAGGACAATAGCATATCGAAGTGACCGATTTCCTAGCCTCTTTGAAAACCTGATGGAGCAATGAATAAAGTCATCAAAAGGAAGGTAAATATTGGCAAATAAAGTGAAACCATAGTCAAATGTAAATACAAAATTCATACTTTCATCCAAGGACAATGAAAATTTTAATACTCAAAGTTGGGAATATTTTCAAGGCAAAATATTTTGAAGGAATTCACCAAGTAGGTAATTATTTTACCTAAAAAATATTTTTTGAAAATGCGTACAATGGCCAGAAGACATTTTCATAGAGGAATTCATGGAGGGGGTAAAATATTTCTTACCTGAAGATTATATCTCCCAGATTTGGTGAAAATATAAAAGTGAACTTGCTACTAAAATACTCAGGTAAACAGATTTCACGCAAAAGTGAAATGAAGGTGAGAAAGATTTAATCAAACATTGATGAAAATTAAAATGCGAAGCAGATGAAATAATTCACGGAAGTAACCAATATTTTACTAGATGGATATTTTGCATATTAAGGCCGGTAAAACATTTTCACCGAGCAAGTAAAGAGGGGGTAATCATTTTCACCCAAATGAATATTTTTTCCAAATAAAGTTGAAGACATACACAGGTGAATATAATCAAGAAATGGAATAAAGATTTAAGTATTGAGAAATACATTATTTTTTATGGGAATACAAAGACAAGTTGAGTTAATTAATTATTCTATCTATGGAAAATAATTAATTAAATGAAGAGTTGCACCAGACAGAATGGATGAAGGATCATAACCCTAAAAATGCAAAGTATAAATGGAAGCTAAAGGTAAGTTGGAAATCATCAAGTGAAAAGAAGAGGCAGCAACAACAATCAGTAGATTAGGAAATAAATAAAAGTGAAGACATATTGTAATAAATTTTGAAAGCAATGCAATGGAAGGAGTATTATAACCCGGTGTTTCAACCTTTGGTGTTCAATTATTTGTCAAAATTAACTCATATGTGGTATTTGTGCTATCTCCAGAATGGTTTTCCTTTGTTGTTTAAATTAATATATCAAGGATATACTTAATTTATCAGGGTACATTTGCTGTTTCTATGTGATCTATTTGATTGATGTCTGTGAGAAGTCAATTTAAGTCCTTCCAGGTGATTTATGTTTATTGGTCTCTGCCAGGAGTTAAAACTCTTAAAATGAATCATGTCGGTTGGTTTCCTTCACACCAGAATTAAAAATCCTTTCAATTGATCATAATAACCTGGGAGAATATCATTAGGATTTTTAAGAAGAGCATAAGCAACCTACAACCTTGCACGTTTATACAAGGGATAAACACTTGAAAGTGCCTAATAATTAGAGTTAAACCAAGAGGGAGGATACACCTATCCTACACTTTCTAACTTCATTGCCCTAAAATATACAAAGCACTAGTCATTCAAAATAACATTTCAAAACCTTTCACATATTCGAATCTCACACATTAATATTAGGAATTATGATCAGCCTTATATCTATCTCTCATCTGCATGCCAATGTGAGAAGATCACTAAAGTTACACAAATCTGTACTAGCTATCAAGGTACACCCGCCTAGGTCTGGTAGAACCTAAAGAGAAGGGGGTTTTATCATATCAGCCTTGTTCCAGTTAACCAAAAGCGTTAAGAGAGCTTGGCAATCTCTTAAGTTTTGAAACCTGCATTTTTGAGACCTAACAGAATTGTTGACTCTTCTGGGGAACAACATAATAAAATTTGGTTAAAACCATCTCATTACAGAGTCAATTAAGTTTTGAATTCAAATATATATTGGTAACTTTACTGGTAAGAAGGACCTAGAAAGATGAAATCATTCCTCTTTTGACAAGAGGCAGTGACTCTGAAAAGAATTCAATGAAGAATATCAATACATCTTGTAACAACACCATTTGTAGTCAAAATAAATATGACAGAAGAAAAGGAACTGTTGGAGTTGTTAAGGGAAGAGAAAAAACTGATTCAAAAACTACAACAATTAAAAGCCAAACATGCCTCAAATTCATCACAATATATATTAGCATCTACTCAAGATGGGTATGTGAAGTCAAGAGATCCTTTGATCTCACAAGTGCCTCATGATCCTGGCAATGGATATAGTGCATATCATACACAACAGGACATTTTTTCACAAGCCTCAAATCAAATAAATACTTATCCTATCCCTCTTGGCCAAAGACTAGTGGGCTACCAAGATTATGGATACTATCAGCATGTCGGCCATTATCAATGTCAAGATCCACACCAGAATGGTTAGCAACATCAGTCAGGTCCACAGAGAAGATTGCTTATCTAAGACATTGATAAACCATTTAACTTCAATAATATCCAAGGCTACTCAAATCGTTATACCGTTGAGTTCATAAAACATATGCCTACATTTCATAGAGAAGTACATGAATCAGCTCATAGGCATGTACAACTATTTTGGGATTTTATTGAGGATTTTCAGATTTATCCAGAAAATGTCATTATGAAATGTTTTGTAAGATCATTGAGGGATTATGCAAGAGAATGGGGTAAAAGCTTGCCCATGCAAAGTGTATCTTCATGGGAAGATTTCAAGAAGCTATTTCTGAGTCAATTTGATGACAATTATGAGGATTTTACATAAGACTTGGAGCCTTAGCATATTACAATGAACAATGAAATGGCGTATGATACATTAGAAGGTGAGAGCAGTATTCAAAATGTAAATGCTCCTATTGTCCCAACCCACCCACCTCAATACCTAAATCAACAATTTGAGGAGGAAGAAGATGAGTATCTGCATATTCAGGAAAGAGGACAAACTTTCAATGAAGAAGAAGTGTGTACATCTAAAAGCTATTTTTAGATCTGTTCAAACCCCTTGTATGATGACACAACAAAAGAAGATCAAATGACAATTTGCCAAGGTATGCCAAAACATGATTTTCAAGTGTTCTCGAATCCATGCTATGATGAGGATGGAGCATTTTCAGATAATTGGGGTGATATGTCATCTTGTAATCATGTTGGTGATACAATTATATCTAATTTTAATAATCTTGAGTATTGTGGTGATGGTGAAAAAAGTGAAATCAATAATGAGGTAAATAAAGAGGCATATTCACTCAACAATGAACAAATTTTAGAATTACTCACTATAGAATATCAGAGATAGACACATAAGGATGATTTGTGAAATTCCATGGCCAACATACCTTTGCTTTGACAATGAAAGTACTTTAGGTGACAATAATGATAAACTGTATCATGAGTGTGAAAGAGAAAAATTAGGATTACATTCTTATCAAATAGAGACAACTAGTGGTTGTGAATTTCACTACAACAGTTCTCTAGAAATGCATACTATTGTTGAATCTTGGGATGGTGCCAACATTGAGGAAGATAAATGTCAAATGCAGTTTAAATTTTTCTGCTTCCCAGTTCAGATAGAGAGCCATCCTTTGGTGGATGATAGCAAGTGTAATTACACAAAATATCACATAGAGATTGGGTTTGGTCTATCACACAAATATGAGACTTTTCAGATTATGTGTGGTCTTCATATGCATAATAATGGAGAATATACCAGCAGTAGTGAGCATAATAAGTTGATGAAAGATATGAACATATTCAATCAAGCAAATCATAATAATATTTTCAGATTGGTTTCACTACAACATGATGAAAATCAAGTGTATGATAGAGGAAAATATGGGCTTTCCCTTTTTCTGGGGGCTTTGTGCCATCAAAAGTGGTGTGGTTCTTCAACCATACTAGTTTAGGGCGAAGGAGGTTGGACTCTATTGCGCAATGGAGTAGGCATTTGGTCTGCTCCCCAGAGATCTGGGATCTTGCTATGCCCACAAGGGGCATACATCCCCAAGCAAGAGCCACTATTCGAACCTTCAATTTTTGACAAAATTTGAAGGTCCCACGATCAGAAAATCAATTTCAACACCCAGAAATGCACCTTAAAAAACTACCTCAGTGACCTACTTTGGAGGTCATATTTTGAAGCCTGCTCAGTTTCATACCAAATCACTTGACAAGCATGTTTATCTACCATATGTTAGCATGTATGTCTGATTTTAGCTTCCCATGATCAGATTTGACAAAGTTTTGAAGTGTCAAGTTGAAAGGTTCTGAGAGATTTTGCTGCCTGTACATTATGAAATCTACCAAAGAGGCCAACTTTGGAGGCAAGTATTTATCAACTAGAAGACTGTCATGGAAAATTAATCACTGTTCCAAATTCCCCCCATTATAATGTGCTCCCGTGTCAGTTTTCAAGACCCCAACATATCGTTTGATATTTTTCAAAACCAAAAGAAAATGGGTTTTACATAGTTTTGACATCTGCACTTCCAGAAAGTTGTCACAGAGGTCAACTTTGATGCCTAATATTTTATGAAGAAGATGGATCAACGAAGAACCCTCTTCCAAACATACTCATTGGACCTAGATGAGCTAATCCCCTAAGTGGTAAGCCCCCAAGAAAAGATTTGATATTTTTTCAAAATGGCAAGTTGGTGAGCCCTAATTAGGT
The DNA here is from genome assembly GCA_027924645.1 of Cunninghamia lanceolata. NCBI lineage: Eukaryota > Viridiplantae > Streptophyta > Pinopsida > Cupressales > Cupressaceae > Cunninghamia > Cunninghamia lanceolata. The sequence goes on from BSBN01000050.1 coordinate 11,791,573, forward strand.
TTTGACAGGTGCTATTTCAGAAAAAGCTTAAAGGGCTACTTTGAACAATAATATCTTGCATCTCATGATGAATTTGGCCAAACCGTCTATTGCAGTGAATTCTTGGATCAAATGTCTACATGCCTATACATTTTCATGGCTCTAGGAGATGATTTGACTAGTTTTACAAAGTGATTCTGGAGGCTATTTGGCCCGTTTTGCTCACAATACAAAGTGCCACAAATATGATTCTGACTATTACCCATTTCATTTTTTTTCACTTCAGAAACATATTGGAGTAGTCCCAAGACAATTTTAGACAAAAACTTGTTTCAAAACAAAAAATTTTTGAGGTTGAGCCCACAAACTTGTGCAATACAGGGCTTCACAAGGAGAGAAACCTCAAATTGTGGGTGTGGTAATAGAAAGCCAAGAAGTTGGCACTGAGGCATCTAAAATTTGTGACCTCCTTTTGTGGCTATATGACATTGATGTGCAACATGTGACCCTTTATGACATAGAAGGGGTGTCAATGGAAGGAAGGAAGAATCTCAAGAATGAAACCAGATGCATTCACATGGAATGTTATGATTATAGGATATGCACAAAATGGAGAGGATGAGAAAGCTTCAAAATTATTTTCTCAAATGCAATGGAAGGAATGAAGCCAAGTGTAATCTCATGGGTGACAATTATTGCAGGTTACACTCACAAGTGTCAAAGTGAGGATGCCTTGAAGCTCTTTAATTAGATGTTAATGACATGAGCAAAGCCAAACTCGATAACCATTGCTACTATTCTACCAACATGTGCCAGCCTAGCAACATTGGAACAAGGGCATGGGCATGCCCTCAATCGTAATGGAAAAGATGCAATACTGCTATTTCACCAAATGATTCAAGAAGGCATTAATCTAGACAACATTACCTTCACCGACATTCTATCTGCATGCAGTCACTCGGGCCTACTGGAGGAAGGATGGCAATATTTCAACAGTATGGCTAAATATTAAGGCATCACACCAAACTTGACACACCATGGGAAGTTCTGCTTTGGGGTCTCTAGATACATGGAATGATACCCTAATGTTGGCATTGCCACAATTTAGTTCAAATCAGGCTTTCAATGGAATCAATCCAACTAGAAAAGGCAAATGGGTCACACACCAGAAAATTTGGAGATTCACATGCTGATCTACTCAAAATTTAAATAGAAAGAAGAGCCTTTCCTCTAGTGGGGTTTACATTAAATCTACTGAAATATCATTGGTTGAGCCAATAGTTGCCAAGTGTGTTGTTCGTTTCAAGCCTTGCATTGACATACACAAGGGGAAAGTTAAACAAATTGTTGGATCAACATTACATTATTTAAATGGAGAAAGATCAACACTGATTACTAATTTCAAGTCTGAGATGTCATCTGCTGAATTTGCTAAGATGAACAAAAGTGATGGATTGTTTGGTGGTCACATCATAATGCTTGGTGCAGATTATGCAATCATATATGCAGCTCTTGAAGCTTTGCATGTATATCCTAGTGGTCTACAAGTTGGGGGTGGTATTAATGGAGATAAAGCTCACATGTATCTTGAAGCAGGAGAAATTCATGTGATTGTTACCTCCTATGTCTTTAATAATGGCAAGGTGGATATGGAGAGGACATCTCTCTCAAATAATTAAACTGCAAGTACCCTCGTAGCCATGTCTCCAAATCTAGAAGCTTCAATGTAAAGCCAGATCTCACAATCTTATGCTTGTGCTAAAACTAGAGCTTTGGAATGAGGCTGGAATTAGGGCAAAACATATGAGAAACCCTAATATCGGGCAGACATAGCTTATCGGTGAGATAAATTTTTGAGTCTCCCTGATATATCGAATGAGGTGGGTCTCAAAAGATTTTAAATGCAGAGATTAAAAGGTATAAAGTACAACAAATAAAGATCGAGGAGACATTATGATATCTGAGTAACCATTCTAAAACACATAAAAAATGTATACAAAACATTTATTGAAAGGTGAAAATATTATATCAGTGAGAGATTATAGAAGTGGGCCCCTAAAAGCTATATTTAATAAATATTCCCATGAAAGAGATAGCAGAAATCAAATAAATAAATATCAAGAAGACAATAGCATATCGGATTGACCAATTTCCTAGTCTCTTCAAAAACCTGATGGAGCAACGAATAAAGTCATCAAAAGGAGGGTAAATATTGGCAAATGAAGTGTAACCATAGTCAAATGAAAATGCAAAATTCATACTTTCATCCAAGAAGGACATAATGAAAATTTTAATACTCAAAGTTGGGAATTTTTTCAAGGAAAAATATTTTGAAGGAATTCACCAAGTAGGTAATTATTTTACCTAAAAAGTATTTTGTGAAAATGCATACAATGGACAGAAGACATTTTCATAGAGGAACTCATGGAGGGGGTAAAACATTTCTTACCCAAAGATTATATCTCCCAAATTTGGTGAAAATATAAAAGTGAACTTGTCGATAAAATACTCAGGTAAACAGATTTCACGCAGAAGTGAAATGAAGGTGAGAAAGGTTTAATCAAACATTAATAAAAAATAAAATGCAAAGCAGATGAAATAATTCATGGAAGTAAGAAATATTTTACTAAATGGATATTTTGCATATGATGGCCGATAAAACATTTTCACCGAGCAGGTAAAGAGGGGGTAATCTTTTTCACCCAAATGAATATTTTTTCCAAATAAAGGTGAAGACATACACAGGTGAATATAATCGAGAAATGGAATAAAGATTTAAGTATTAAGAAATACTTTATTTTTTTCAGGAATACGGAGAGAAGTTGAGTTAATTAATTATTCTATCTACATAAAATAATTAATTAAATGAAGAGTTGCACCAAACGGAATGGATGTAGGGTCGTAACCCTAAAAATGCAAAGTACAAATGGAAGATAAAGGTAAGTTGGAAATCATCAAGTGAAAAGAAGAGGCAGCCGCAACAATCAGTAGATTAGGAAATAAATAAAAATGAAGACATTGTGATAAATTTTGAAAGCAATGAAATAAAAGGAATTTTATAACCTGATGTTTCAACCTCTGGTGTTAAATTAATTGTCAAAATTAACTCATATGTGTTATCTGTGCTGTCTCCAGAATGGTTTTCCTTTATTGTTTAAATTAATATATCAAGGATAGACTTAATTTATCAGGGCACATTTGTTGCTTCTGTGTGATCTATTTGATTGGTCTCTATGAGAAGTCAATTTAAGTCCTTCCAGGTGATTTATGTTTATTGGTCTCTGCCAAGAGTTAAAACCCTTTAAATGAATCATCTCAGTTGGTTTCCTTCACACCAGAATTAAAAATCCTTTCAATTGATCACGGTAACCTGGGAGAATATAATTGGGATTTGTAAGAAGAGCATAAGTAACCTACAACCTTGCACATTTATACAAGGTATAAACACCTGAAAGTGCTAAATAATTAGAGTTAAACCAAGAGGGAGGATACGCCTATATCATATACTTCCTGACTTCGTTTCCCTAAAATATACAAAGCACTGGTCATTCAAAATAACATTTCAAAACCTTTCACATATTCAAATCTCACACATTAATATTAGGAATTACTATCAACCTTATATCTGTCTCTCATCTACATGCCAATGTGAGAAGATCACTAAGGTTACACAAATCTGCACTAGCTATGAAGGTACACCTGCCTAGGTCTGGCAGAACCTAAAGAGAAGGGGGTTTTATCATATCAACCCTGTTCTAGTTATCCAAAAGCATTGAGAGAGCTTGGCAACGTCTTAAGGTTTGAAACCTACGCTTTTGAGACCTAACAGGGACATCATTCAAGTATGGCCAAATAAAATGATACACATTCAGGAAACACAGATTTGGATGCATGGACAATGAAACCAAAGAAAGGTAGTGGGAAACCCTTACTTATCAACATATACAATTTAGGCATGTGGCATGCCGAAGGGTTTCCTTATGAAACAAAGGTCACTAAGCTAGTAGTTGAGTGTGCTCACAATTAAAATGTCTGCAACAAGAAGGTAGAAAAACATGGGAGGGTGTATGCTGATTTCTCAATTGAGGGCATCACCTCAGCTTTCAATTTGCCATCAGGACCTCGTGTATGCATAATAGATTTGGCAGGATTAGAAAAGCAATACAATGGTAGCCAAAGGGACTGCAGAAAGATCATGTTCTCATGGAGATCTAGTAATAGTACATACAAAGCCTCTGCAAAGTTGCCAGTACATATGTATGAGTTTGATTTTTCCCTGGAGTATCAGTACATGATGGTTATGCTTAGTTGTATGAGGGGAAGGCTGAATGCAAGTTATTTTAAGAACTAGATGTATGGTCTCATGAGAATGGTAGAAACTACCGATGAAAAACCCCAATGGGCAAGAATTATCAGTGATAGCCTTGATGAATGCATGAGGAACCTTGGTGGAAAGACAAACATGTTTCACATGACCTCATATGTGGTCTATGCTTGTGCATTCTGGGGAACATTTAATGGTCTGCAGATAGTTGACAGGGTCGGTCGCAATCCTGGGGATGTAAACATATGGGATCATTATCCACAACTAAAGCAAAGAGAATCTCTCCAACATTATAGGAGAGTGAATGACTCTTTTATTATGCATTTGGTAAGAACCATGGACGAAGACAGAGAAAAGAGGCTGAGCATGGAAGCTCAAGCCATGATATACAAGCATGGGGCCTAGTTTATCCAATTCCCCACATTCACATATATAAGAATAGAGGGTTTCACTAGATAACCTCTCATGTTGCCAAGATATCCTATAGACAAGGTCATATTGATGGAGATGGCTAGGCAAATACTACCCTCATTTGAGGCTTTTGTTCAGAAAAACAAGATACCCAATGTCTTATTTCCACTCATCATTGGGTGGTATATGTGTCCTGATAAGGAGAGTGCTAAAGAAGCAACCAGGAGATTACAACTAATGTCCTTACAACCTTTCCCTATAGCCAGGCAATATGACCCATATAATAGAATGAAAACATTATTCAAGAAGCCAGTGCACCAAATACACCTTGAAGATTACTGGATTGACTATGATGATGAGGTGGAGGTACGCAAAAGAAGCTACCAAAGACTCACTCTGAAATAGATCTGCACATTGGTGTGCATACTAGTTCCAACATAGTTACATGAAGATGATGGAGTTATCCTGTCACAAGAGTATGAGGAGAAGAATGTATACAATGAAATAATCTCATCTCCTGACTGGAGTCACCCAGAGGAGACTTCACTAGAAATAATAACACAAAAGCTCATGCAATTGATCAAAGAATGGGTAGATGGACAAGTTCCTGCACTTAAGGCCAAGGGAGTGGCCATTATTGTTGACAAAAAGAGGAAAAGATAAGAATTGACAGATGAAGAATATGATTATTTTCTCCAAGAAAAGAGAGCATCTAAGGGAGAAAGGAAGTAAGGGAATACACCCAAGGGATCCAAGAAAGGGAACCAAAATGTAGGTGTGAGGATTATCCATTCTCCACCTAAAAAGGATCTAGCTTCAACCTATGCTGCTACATCATCCCAAGTGCCTACAGAGCAACATGAGCCTATCACAAAATATGCTGTCAATTGTGAGGATTTGGAGGAAAGCACTGATGAAGAAGATTTCCTGATAAGGAGGAAAAGAAAGAAAACCCAAGAAGTGCCACAGAAGAAAAGCCCAGCACCAATAATGAGAAGGTCAGTAGATGTGAACCATGGTATTATATTGAAAGGTAAAGGAGGTGAGGGAATCAGGCAAAATCTACAACATTATGTACCCATCCCCACAATAGTACACTTTAAGACTAAATTGGCTGAAGAGAAAAAAGAGGAGATAGAAGAGGATAGTCTTGAGAATATAACATAGAAAATAGGCTTAACAGGACTAGTTGATCAGGTTACTAGCCCGACAACTATTGACTTGGCATATTAGGCCAATAAAGATGAAAAGAAAGATGAGGACACAACTCCAAGGTAGGATGAGTGAGAAGATAATGTGCCCATGGATATAGATGCATGGGCACCTGATAAATCTGATACTCAAGATAGTGAACAAGTGCATGATAAAGGAACAGGGGAAATTAGAACAGTTGAATCCCAAGATCCCCAAAATATTGAAATACCAAAGGGTGGACAACAAGGTCCACAGATAGAAGGTAATAAAGAAGAAAATGTTGATAAGGCTAGCCAGGAGGATCATCGGGATGCACAAGATCCAAGCCACCAAAACCCTAATGTGAACCCATCACCCCAAGATGAACAAGATAAGAGAATAAAGTCAACATGAGAGGTTCCTACAAATGAGGAGGTTCACAATGAAGAAGAAAAATAAGTCACCACAAAGGGTAGATCAGAATACAGAGTTACAAGATGTTCACATTGAACATACATACCAATAAGGGTCTGGAGCTGAGGTGCCATATTGGCTACAATAGGAAGTAAATCTTCCCCCACCTGTTGTTTCTTCAAGTTTTGACATATCTACATTATTTTTGGCTGAAGTAGCCAAACCAAAGAGGAGGGCTTGAGCCACCTCTGCAATAAAGAGAGATTCGGCAACAGGTAGGAGAACAACTCAAGTGGTTGTACCTGTCATGGATAAAGCCAAATGAGGAATAAGTGCCATTGAGTTTCAAATAACCACTATAGATCTAGGCTTTGCCACCGAGCAACAAGAGGGCCAGGAGGCCAAAGATATAATAGATACATTGTTAGTAACAATAGAGAGAGAGAGAGAGAGAGAATAATAATAATAAGGTGCATAAGGAGCACATTGCTCAAATATAAACATTTATAAAGGGATTGGTAGCTCCTACTAATGTCCCTATCAGCACATCTACCCCATTAACAATAATATCTCAAAATGAGATGACAAGATTAGATATCATGAAGCATAAGTCAAATGTAATGGATAGGTGGTTTAACCATTTCATCATTGAAGTAGAAAAGGTAATAAAGACCTCCCTTGCCAACTGGAGTTTGCTCAGCACATTAAGGAGCAAGGTGGACAAGTTACAGAAAGAGGTTGCACAGAGGTCTATAAAAATGGAGAAACATTTGACTGTCCTCTCTGAAATGAAACACATAGATATGAATGTCTTGATATTTAATAAAATCCTGACCAACCAGACATCACAATTGTTGAATATATGGTATGAAGATAGCAAGTTTGAAGTGGATGTTCTGAAGCATTGTAATGCCAAGCTCAGGAAGATCAGTACCAAATTACATGAGCTTTTTGTCTAAAGAGGTGGAGATTCTAGAAGCCCTCGAGGAGAAGATTTAAGGAAAGATAAAAAATTATGATGTTGATTTTGCTATCAAGGCTTTTTAGGATAATTTTAAGCTAGCAGCAGATGACCCACTTAGCCACTTATTTGAGGATACAATAGATAAATCCATGAAGATGAGGGCTAAAGTGGAGAAATATAATGAAATGCTAAATAGTAGGAAAACCAAGTGGACAACTCTACAGGATCAGTTCCAATCATAGGGACATGCAGTAGCCAAAGCTAAATTACAAGATGGGGGGGCAGTAAAGATAATTGTGCAGGCATATGAACCTATCAGGGGGATTGTCAGTGTGCACGTAGAAGATGACTTATCCACTGATGAGGAAGAAAAAGAATAAATAAAGATGCAGAGTAACAAGGTCATATGCAAGATGTGTCAAGGACAGTTGTACATTACCAGATGGTTGACAATTGGCAACCTATGCCACCTGTCTGTTTGTTGACTTGGTCAAAGAATTGTTATGGACCATTGATCTTAATAGATAAATCTTGATCACAAGATCTTTTGTAACCACCTCCTCTGCTTGTCCTATAAAGGGAGATGGAGTGCACTTTGTAAGATATTCAAAACTTAATTGAGATTAGATTGCTAAAGCATTAGGACTAATTCTCAAGGCTAATTGTGAATGTACATTTCTTTTGCATGCTTAATGAAGAAGAAGTTTCTTTATTACATACAATTGTATACCTTGAATAATATGTGAATGGATTCTGGATATGTGCTTCAATTTGTTGCGTCCCTTGGAGTGCGTTTTAGTCTACACATATTTTCATTTCTTTCCTTTGAAGTTAGCATCGACCATACCTAGTTGTGGAACATCCTGGCGAACATATGGTCTGATTCCTTCTCTTCATGACAGTATCAAGAGTGTATATGAACCAATGGCTAAAGATTCACTCATTTTAGTAAGATTAAAAAGCATTCATTCAAATTTGTTTAATTTCATCTGATCATCATCATAACTACAAATATATAAGAAATCTTAAGCAGATATAAGAAATATGTTGATATCTTGTAGGAAACTGAACATCTTTAGCATATTTGAGGAAATATCATGTTGAAATGATAAATATCATGCAAATATACATAAATAATGATAGTAATCATGGAAATATATGCCAGTAAGCACATCATTTAAACAAATTTAAAGTGCAGAGGTGAAATCAAGTCAGTATGAAGTGAAATCTAGAAGAATTGATCAAAATTGCAAAATATCTGCATCATTGGGTTAAATACAGTAGGATTTAACTCTATTTATTAAGAATTCTTAGATAGTAGATGAAATGGAGGATATCCAGACATAAATTTCTTGGAACTAGAAACGTAAGGCCCCTTAAAAGGAAAAAAACAATGCACATCAAACCCTTGAGCAACATCAGATGATTAAGAACTAATCCACGAAGACTTGGGATCATGAATTCTTAGAATTCATTGTATCTTTCAAGATGATAAAGGTTTGATTTGCATTTATTTATCTATGTTTGTTTATGACTAACATCATGATCAATAGAGGTGTCATGCCAAATTTTTGACATGCCTTGTCTATGCTTCCACACTTTGAATACATGTCTACAAGGGGAGCTACAAATTCAACATCTGACAAAATTCCTATATCCTTTATGCTTTGATGGTTGTCCATACCTTGTTCTGAAGATCCCATTGTCATAGGCAAGGAGGATGCTGGATAAGGTTGTGGAATTTGGATTTACACCTACAAATTGCATTTTCTTGAAAGTTTCTTTGAAGCCTTATCAAAAATTCATTTTGTGCATATCTTCCAATCATTGCATTCCATGAGACAATATTTCCCCCATTTCCCCCATGCTTATGTTAGCTTGTGCTGGAGAACTTACAACATTACTTCATTTGTGATGTGCATAACACGCTATAATTGTACATGCTTACAACAAGAGATTCATACTACAATGAAGCACAACATGAGGAAATAAGAAGATGCATATTTACAACACTTAAGAATATGTAGTAGTGTTTCTCATTTCTTCAATACATGTTATATCCCTTACTTTCTCATGCAAATGGATAAACTATGTTTTCATCTTCACATACATGGCTTACAACATGTGACAATAAACCACTACAAGTTGTATATGTGCTTAACAAAAAGTATACATGTGATACAACACCCCAAAACATGCATTGACTTAGGTGAGTGGTTCTTTTATTAGTGGTGGTGTTCATTTTGGACATAAAATAATAATGGTTATTTTTATACAAATTATTCATGGAACTTGTAATTTGCAATCTTGTTCTTTATGCCTATTCCTTTTGTAATTTGAAACAAAAGATGGAATTCTTACCCACATTCTATGCACCTACATTAGTGACCAATGTACTTTAACACATAGGGATAGAGACATAGGGAGAACACTATTGATGAAAACCAAGGTCTTTACTTATGAATAAGACATCTTCTTGTTGTTGGTACAATCTCAGGACTATCATAATTTTGCATGCTTTTAATAGTGATAATGAGGGTTTTGGATGCTCAACAAGGTTACCCTCCACTCATGACACCCTCATAGCATCCTCATAATGATTTCCTTAATGATCTAATGACTAACTCAATAGGATAACTTCATAGATTCAGTAGAAAAAGGCAAGCCCATGATGTAATACTAAGGACAAGAACCCTAGCAGCCATAGGTAATATCCCTACACAAAAACATTAACAAAATATGCATGGAAGACCATGAAACCACAATGTAATTCTAAAAATATGAAATGTAATCCATTTTGAAACTTCTACCACAGTTGTAACAGTCAAAACAATAACAGATCCTTCCATTTTTTCCAAAAAATATCGTAAACCCTAGTTTGATAACCATTTCTTGTGATTTTTGTAGCACATTCTTAATGTGTGTTTTTCCATTATGTTTTGTCTACTTAAACACTAGATACACGTGCTTACAAGATTATATTTTTTATTTTAGCTGATGTTATACATTTTTCTTGTGCTAACATGGATTGGAATGGGTTCATCATCTTCAAGACTATTTGAGCCTTTTATTAATACCCTACAACACATTGGATCTGTTGCAAGGTGTGACCCTTGGTCTCCTTGTTCAGCGCTGCGCTGCGGTGGTTTGCGACAAGGGCTTAACCACCTCCTGTACTTGTTAAGTCAAGTGGTTGTATCGGGCATTAACAAGTCGATCTTTTGGTGCAACAGCAGCTAACAATTGGTATCAGAGCTGAGGTCATGGGTTCAAACCCCATGCTTGCGCTGGGGGGGGATTGTTGCAAGGTGTGACCCTTGGTCTCCTTGTTCAGTGCTGCGCTGTGGTGGTTTACGACAAGGGCTTAATCACCTCCCGTGCTTGTTAAGTCAAGTGGTTGTATCAGGTATTAACAGGTCAATCTTTTGGGGCAACGATAGCTAACAGGATCTTGTAAGAACATCATATCAACCTAAGGAGAGTAGAGGAAACATCTAAAAATGGAGATTACAACATAACTTTTAGTTTTGTTTCATCTATTAGAAATGTGCTAGGACTGAATTTTTGCATTCAACATCTCCTGGGGCCAAACAAATGGTTCCAACACATCTGGGTGGATGGGTAAATGCTAGGGAAGGTGTCTTTTTGGTCATGAAACTTCCTGGTCGTTCTTGGCTACATTGGATGGAGATAGTCTCTTAAGAGCCTTAAGACAAAAAAGGTGTCAAACATTGGACTGACTATTTTGTCAAAATGTGACACCTAGGAACATCTTCTTTGCATGTATAGGTGGATGTTAGGTCCACCTACAAATACCTACATCATTTTTTAAATCAATTTTATTTTCCTATGGTGGCAAGGAACACATTGTTCCAAAATGCTTCAGTTTCATTCAGTGGAAAGGTGTTAGGAGTGAAATTTTGCATTCCACACCTCATGGAGCCAAATGGACTATGCCAACACATCAGGGTGGGCAAGTAAACACTAGGGGAGGTCTCTTTTCTTGCACCAAGTGCCCCAGACGTTCTGGGCTATAGGCTATTGATAAAGTCACTTGAGACCCCTAAGAGAAAAAAATGCCAAACTTTGACGGAGTGGTTCTCAGAATTCATGGCACCTAGGAATGTTTTGTTCAAACCTACAAATGCATGTGGGGTCTTTCCACAATAACCTCTCTCAATTTTTGTCAACTTCAATATGTTTGACCGTGCCAAAATTGAACACATTCTTTCAAAATGCTTCAGTGGCATTCAACACAACCTTCCCATGATCCATATTTTTTTGTTCTTCTCATCATGGAGCCCAACAAACTACACCAACATGTCAGGGTGGGTAGGTAAACACTAGGGTAGGTCTCTTTTTGTGCGCCAAGTACCCTAGACATTCTAGGTTGCAGGCTAGCAGTAAAGTCACTTGAGATCCCTAAGAGCAAAAAATTACCAAACTTTAACATAGTAGTTCTTGTAATTCGAGGCACTTGGGAATGTTTTGTTTGGACCTACAAATGCATGTGGTGTCCTTCCACAATAACCTCTCTCGGTTTTTGTCAACTCCAATCCGTTTCACCGTGCTGAAATTAAACGCATTCTTGCAAAATGCTTCAGTAGCATTCAACACAACCTTGCTAGAAGCCATATTTTTTGTTCTTCTCATTGTGGGACCCAATGGACTATGCCAACATGTCAAGGTGGGTGGGTTAATGCTAGGGGGGTCTCTTTTCATTCACCAAATGGCCCAGATGTTCTGGGCCGCAAGCTACCAACAAAGTCACTTGAGATCCTTGAGAGTAGAACAAAAAATATGGCTCCTAGCAAGGTTGTACTGAATGCCACTGAAGCATTTTACAAGAATGTGTTTAATTTCAGTACAGTCAAACGGATTGGATATGATAAAAATTGAGAGAGGTTAACTTTGCTGGTAGCCTACAACACAGAATGTCTAGGGTACTTGGCACATAAAAAGTGACCTCCCCTAGCATTTACCTACACACCCCAATATTCTAGTGCAGTCCGTTGGGCCCCACAACAAGCAGAATAAAAAATATGGCTCCTAGCAAGGTTGTGTTGAATGCCACTAAAGCATTTTTCAAGAATGTGTTTAATTTCGACATGGTCAAACGGATTGGATTTGACAAAAACTAAGAGAGGTTATTGTGGATGGACTCCACATACACCTGTAGGTCCAAACAAAATATTCCTAGGTGCCATGAATTTTGAGAACCACTTCGTCAAAGTTTGGCAGTTTTTTGCTCTTAAGGATCTCAAGTGACTTTGTTGGTAGCTTGCAGCCCAGAACGTCTGGGGCACTTGGCTCATGAAAAGAGACCTCCCCTAGAATTTACCCACCCACCTCAATATCTTAGCATAGTTTGTTGGTCCCCATGAGGTGTGGAATGCAAAATTTCACTCCTAGCACCTTTCCACTACATGAAACTGAAGCATTTTGGAACAATGCGTACCTTGCCACCATAGGCAAATGAAATTGATTTAAAAAAATAAGGTAGGTATTTTTAGGTGTACCGGACATCCACCTATACATGCAAAGAAGATGTTCTTAGGTGTCACAGTTTGATGGAACAGTCAGTCCAAAGTTTGACACCTTTTTTATCTTAAGGCTCTTAAGAGACAATCTCTATCCAACGTAGTCAAGAATGACCAGGAGGTTTCACCATTAAAAAGAAACCTCCCTAGCATTTACCCATCCACTCGGATGTGTTGGCGTCATCCGTTTGGCCCCAGGAGATGCCAAATGCGAAAATTCAGTCCTAGCGCCTTTTTAGTAGACAAAACTAAACTAAGTATTGTACTTGGCTATTGATGAAAAAGTTCGATAGTTGGTTCTTCGGCATGACCCGACTATAAAGGTGTTCTCACTTGATCCAATGTGTTGTAGGGAATTAATTAAGATACCCTTACCACTGTTATCAATTCTTAGCACATAATATCAAGAAACACATGAGGGTTTGTAAGATGTTATCCTTGTCATTAAAACTCATAGTAACATCATGATATTATGGTCTTAATCATGACAAAGCTAGTTTGAACTAAGATCCTTGTATGATTTCATGATGTAAAGATAAGTTTTATGCACAATTTGCAACTTTGGTTTACATGAATGAAACCATAATGTAACATGATGAAACAATATTTAATGGAATCCATATCACTGTGATGCATGAAGAACCATGGCTTCTCCCAAACCTGATAGAGGATATTTTGGCCAAGAATTCCACCATTGGTACTATGAAACCTTCAAACTATTAGGGTCTGTGAGACAAATGAGAATAATCATCTAGTTGACTCCAAAGGACATAATGGCATGACCCTTCAAGCAAACAAGACCCTTCAAGAAAACATAATGGCATGACCCTTAAAGTGATTGAACAATCATCAAATTGACTCCAAAGGACGTATCATCATGAAATAATCATGAAAACTACCTTACTTTCCTTCCAAAACTAACTTCATAAGGATTATGCCTACCTCCAACATACTCAAATCCTACATGGAAATGCAATTGCACTATTTAGCTAAAATGAGTACACCAACCTGATGAAATGAGATAATACCATCAAAATACCTCCCCACAGTACGATCTTTGACTTGCCTTACCCCTCCTCTTAAACCACTTGACTTAGTTTGATCAAACTAACTCACCAATCATGACCCTGGGGAATATCCATATGCATCAAAAACCATGCCATTTAGTCATGAGCTCTATAATAAAATGAAGCTAATCAACCAAGACCAAGGAACACATATAAGAAGGTAAGAAAAATGTCAAAAATATAGAAGGTGAAATGCAGATAGCAAAGAAAAATAGCATACCTTTCTATCATTCCACTAATTCAATCTAATGCACCATATGGATCTACTCTAACCTTTATGGTGTCAAGTATTGTTTCATGGTCAGACTTGTAAACTTTCCACATGTTTCTATTCAACGGTCTACCCCCATATTTTATCAAATGAACATTTGATACCACAACAAGGTTAAAATAATGGAGAATCTTCCTATAAGTGTCAATGTCCTTGAACAACCACACATCAGACTTCTTCATTGGATACCTTCTAAGCCATGTTCCAGTAACAACCACTGATCATGTAGGATACTTAATGTTTTCTCCATCTATGACAATGACTCTCAATTTCTTTCATGCCTCAACACAATGAAATAAATAATAATATGTTCCCTCATTATTATCTTCATCTGCAATAACTGCATATACATGCCCTACAATAAATTGCACCAAAAAAATTAAAATTCAATAACTGATAAAAAATACTACATCATAATCTAAAAATAATAATAATTTTCATTAAGTAACATATTACCTAGTTCAACTAGATTTGAAATATGGTCAAATTCAATCAATAATTCCATCTGTATGAGTTGTGCTACTGGAAGTTGATACATCTGATGTGAGCTTAAAGATCTAGCATGCCATTCATTGACCCATTCTTTTGACTCACAATCATTCCAAGAAAAATAGATACATGATGAGAAAAAACACACCATCTACCTCAAATAAATAGTCCATGAAGCTGTATTTGATCTTCTAAAAGAGTGGAACTTACTTGATCCTATCATGGTACAATAATCTTCATATTTTGCAATTTTAACTTCTTCTATCAATGAAAAGAATCTACGAACTATAGACTTACCTTCATTACCTAGACCCATTGTAGCATTGCACCACTCAATGATGGATGTTGCATCTATCAACTTTACAATATCCCTGTACTTCAACTCTTTTAGTGCTAAGGATCTTTTAATACATTCTCCAACACCATCATGCTCCCCTTTTCCATGCCCAACGTCAAAGAAATTCCATATATGTTGAACACCAATGAATATATGCATCCTACTCAACCAATAGAACATTTGTGAATTCTTAAATTATGATGCACAATTATCTAACCATATGTTATGTTGATCAAACATGATGTTCCTACTACTCAAATGACCATAGAACATCTGAAATCAACCTTGCACAAACTATGTAGAATGTGTGCGATCATCACTAATATAAAAATGACACTCTCTCAATATATTTATATCTTCCTCTACACTATTAGGTGCATGAATGAATGGTATATGCACAAATATAGCAAACTGAGTGGAGTTGTGGTATTGTGATTGAACCTCATTTAGTGGTTGTAGTGTATAATTCTCTACAAAGTCAACAATTGACATAATTGTATGAAGAGAAAATGTGTCCATGCATAACTTGAATTGCAAGTCCAACCATCGAGCTCTATGTGTATGCCTTGCATACTCATAAACAATCTTTTTTGCATAAATGTAGATATTGGTATTTCTTTACTAATTAATTTATACCTTTTTGCTTCTTTACCATCTCTTAGACTGTATGCCACTATCTTATATTTTCCAAAAGTTACTAACTCATTCCAATTGCATGCACACTCTCCATGTGTACACAAGTTCTCAAATGTTGAAAACCACTACAACTATCACATGCCTGATAAAACATTTGGCCATATATTGTTAGGATTTTAATGGCAGACTAGAGCAATACACATTACCAATTATATGCAGACTTAATATGTATGGAAATAAACAATGAAGAATAACATAAATTCAACATAGAGATATACTGTGGTTCACCCAATGTGGGCTACATCCACAAACACAACCACCCAATATTATTATCCAACAAATTGAACTAATTACAACCAACAACCTTTGCAGCTCAATACCACTGCTATGCTACGTTACAATCTCAACTGTGACTCATGGATTTTTGCCTTCTCTAGCTACTATTTAACAAGCCTTATGGCGATTAACAAAAGTGCGTTTTTACATGTCAGCTGATAACAAACAAACTTCCCCCTGCACTCTCCTGTTAATTATTCTGGGGGAAACCACAAATGACAAAGTCACCAAATTAACCTTGTTGCAGGTACCTAGAGCCCTTGTAGCATGATCAGTCACCACATAATAACATCTACCATTTCACAAAAAATACTTGAAGTGAAATCTCTTGTCGATTTAGGTGGAGCCTCTATCATACACTCCTGCAAAACATTGTTAGTATGCAAAGATTCACATATTTGTTGATAAACATCATAATGCATAGAAAATTACATGTGAACTATACAACAACAAGTTGTGCGTGGATGTTGTTAAGTGCGTGGTTTGCTGGTTAAGTCACTCGATTATAGTTGCAGTCACCAGATTTCAAACCCCCGCTGGGCCAATGAGCTCGTAGGCTTTATGCCTTTGCTGGGCCCATGAGCTCATGGGTTTCAAGAAGTGTTCTTTCTTGGGGATGAGGTCCCTCATGTTGTGGCCTCACCAGTTCATATCTCTAGAAAAAAGTGTTACCGTGGAGCCGAAGGGCGTGTCGCACCAGTGTCACCAGTCATGTTAAAAAAATTACCAGGTGCATTATCTAAAAAAAATAAGTTGTGCATGTATGATTTATCTTGACATAAAAAGGTTTTTCCATTTCAAAATACCTTTGACTAATTTGAATTTAAGGATAAGTAGCTACAAATTTGGAGAAAAATTGTGTTTGATTCATATCTAAAAAATGTTTTCGATGTGGCTCACAGTTTTGACAACCAATTCTCCTTCTTACAACATCCCTTTGATTGGGAGATACTCTTGTGTTATTGGACCAAAACTCCTCAATTAGGGATTTTAAGGCTTCAACTATGGCTTTATCTTTCCATGGGAGTCTATCAGAAAATGCCCATAGTTCATTGTTATTTGGGTCCTCAATTCTTTCACACCTCCCAATGACTTTCATCAATGTTTTTCTATGTATCTTTAGTGCTTGACTTGTTTTTCTATGTATCTTTAGTGCTTGACTTGTTTTTCTTATCAAGGGAGATTTCTTTGTTTGATTTCTCAGAATAGTTGATGTAATGACACATCGTGTAGCATTACTATCTTTGGTGCGTGAGGTGGAACCAATGTTTTGATTTGCATTGATTAGATTTCTTACAATAGATTTTTCACTATTATCACTTGATGTTCCTAGGCCAAGAATCTTCATGATTGGCCTAAACTTTAGATTTTTCACCATCTCAACAAATAATTGGCATCTTCCGGTTTCACTTATGTTTTGAAAAAATGTGTTCCATATCTTATTCACATTTCTTCTACAAGTACATTTCAGAATCTTATCAACCATTGGTTTTAGAATATTCTCATCAATTTCAATAAAAAACTTAGGCTTTTTATGCAAAATTATAGGATGTGTTCTTAATAGAAAACTTGATTCACAAGATAAATTTTGATCACTAAACACTTGATCGATTGGTGTATCATCTACTACAACATTTGCAAATGCATCATAATTTTCAATTGGAGATTGAACATTTTCTACATTATCAAATTGAGATGGAAAAGATGACATAACTTCAAGTTCTCCCACATTTTATATCTTACTTACATGAAGTTTTTCATTCATTCCCTTTGGTTCTCCAATTCCTTTTCTCTCTTCAATGCTTCATCATCTAATTCAATCAACAAAGACGGTTCACCTTCATTTGTGAAGTTCAATTTCTTACTGTCACGAAGTTGTCTCATTCATTCTCTTTTCTTTGCAATCTCAGCTTCACACTCCTCCGATGTTAGAGTTTTTTCTTGTTTCCTTGGAATTGTATTGAATTCTATATCACTCTAAAATAATGGTCAAAAGAAAAAAATATATATATCTAATAATTTATCAAGTTATAATACAAAACATGTTTATTTACATTATTTTTTGTCAATGTAAAACAAAAAACTAGTTAATTTATTCAATCTAGTGTTGCAATCCCTCAAAATATGAAAAAAATGCTTTCCAATATCAAATTTGAATTTAAAACATGTAATTGGAATCTTGTGCATTGAAACAAGAACAAAAAGTGCATCAATTTTGTCAACTAGTGATGGGAGAACCTCAAAATCATGAAAACTATCATTCAATGTCAGAAAAAGTGTAGAACAGGGAATAAAATAGAGCATGTGCACTAAAACTTATGTGGCATGCCTTTTTGTAGACCATTAGACATCATTTTAACTAATTCAAAATGTGCTCGCATTATAATGTGAGTGTGTTCTAAACTAGCTAAAATGTTATTTATCATCCTCTCTTCTACAATTTCACACTCTTTATCTCTCTCTAGTTATCTCTTTCTAACTCTCTCTATCTCTTTCTCTTTGTCCCTAAACCCTAAACCTTTATCTCCCTATCTCTATCATCCCTCTATCTCTCAATTCCCTAAATATGCACACCCCACACTTAGGGTAGGTCTAAGTTCCCTAAACCCCAACCCCTAACCTCTCTCTCTCTCTCTAAATCCTAAACCCTAACCCCTAAACCTTAAACTCAAGCAACCCTAAACACTAAACCCTCCACCTATTAATCTATCTCCCCATGTTTCTGGAAAATCTCCCTCACTCTCTATCTCCCTATCTCTCCCATCTATCTCCTCTATCTCTCCCTATCATTCCTCTCTATCTCTCTCTAAACCCTAAACCCCTAACCCATAAACCTTAACCCCTAACCCCTATACCGTAAACCCAAGCAACCCTAAACCGCTAAACCCTCAATAATGCCCCTAAACCCTGACCCATAACCCCTAAACCCAAGAAACCTTAAACCTCTATCTTTTATCTCACTCCTATCTCCCTATCTCTATCATCCCTATACCTCTCAATCTCTCTCCCTATGTCTCTGGACATCTCCCTCACTCTCTATCTCCCTATTCTCCCCTCTATCTCTTCTATCTCTCCTAATGGCTTCTCTCTCTCTAAACCGTAAACCCCTAAACCCTAATCCCTAAGATATAAACCCTAAACACGAGAAACCCTAAACCCTTAAACCCTAAATAATGCCCCTAAACCATAACCCATAACCCCTAAACCCTAAACCTAAGAACTCCTAAACCCTTAAACCCTAAACCCTAAATAATGCCCCTAAACCCTAAAACCTAAGCCCACGCAACACTAAACCTCTATCTCCCTATCTCTATCATCCCTCTACCTCTCAGTCTCTCTCCCTATGTCTTTGGACACGTCCCTCACTTTCTATCTCCCTATCTCTCCCCTTTGTCTCCTATCTCTCTCTCTCTCTAAACCCTAAACCCCTAGATGCTAACCCCTAACCCCTAAACCTAAGCAACCCTAAACTCTAAATAATGCCCCTAAACCATTAATAATGCCCTTAAACCCTATCTCCTAACTCCTAAATCCTAAACCCTAACCCCTAACTCCTAAACCCAAGCAACCCTCTCTCTCTCTAAACCCTAAACCCTAAATAATGCCCCTAAACCTGAGAAACCCTAAACCTCTATCTCCTTATCTCTTCCTTATCTCCCTATCTGTATCGTCCCTCTACCTCTCAATCTCTCTCCCTATGTCTTTGGACATCTCCCTCACTCTCTATCTCCCTATCTCTCCCATATCTCTCTATTTGTATCATCCCTCTACCTCTCAATCACTCTCCCTATGTCTTTGGACATCTCCCTCACTCTCTATCTCCCTACCTCTCCCCTTCGTCTCCTCTATCTCTCCCCATCTCTCCGTATCTATCTCCTCTCTCTCTACCTATCTATCTCTCCCTATATCCCTATCTCTTGCCTTTCTCTCCCTATCATTACTATATCTCCCTATGTCTCCCCTCTATCTTCCCCCTCATTCCCTCACTCCCTCCCTCTCCCTCTCCCTCTCCCTCTCCCTCTCCCTCTCCCTTATCGACAATGGAAATGGAAAATGAAAACTATGACTCTCTTTCTATCTCTCTCCCTATCACCCTATCTCTCCCCTCTCTCTCCCCTCCATCTCCCCCTGTCTCCCTCTTCCTCCCTCTCCCTTATCGACAAAGGAAATGGAAACAAGAAATCTAGGACATGCAAAGACGGATGAGGATATAAATTGGGAGGATGAAATGGAAACAAGATAAAATTAAAGTTAATTTGATGCAGGAACTTCCAGAGGTCATAACTTTTGACCCGGAGGTCCATTTGAGCTGAAATTTAGTGGGTAGGTGCATCTTGAAGAGTTTAATTAAGAAACCCCCAAAATTGGTAAATTTGGTAGGTCACCATTTTTACACTTTTTCGGGACCTTATTTGATCATCTAGGGCCTCAAAATGAGGTTTTAATGTTTTTTTCGAGATTTTCTTAGTTTTTTCTAAATATTTTCCTAGATTTACTTGCAATTAGATTAGAAAGTTGATAATTAGTCATTTTTTTGTAAGTTTCAAATATTTGGAAACTTTCATGGTGATACAGATAAGGATGTGAAGTTACCAAAAATGGCAATTTTAGAAAGTTGTGATAATCTACCAAAAATGGTAATTTTTGTTTTTGTATAAATTGGATATTTATCTTTAGTTGTAGCAGGATGGGATGGAATGAGAAGAAATTTGAAAATAGTTCTGAGTTTTATGGGTATTCTTTTGTAATAATAGAGTTGAATTTTATGTTGTGAAGTTCAGTTACATCATCTGGTATCATAGTGGGAAGATGGATGGGAGAGGAAGAGGAAGAGGAAGAGCAAGTAATTTCCAGATGCATAGGGATATACATGATCTACAAAGACAAATGCAAGAACTTTTAGGTATGATGGCCAATCAAGGATTGAGACCACAAAGAGATGATTCTGATGAGAAGAAGCTGAAAGAGAAATTTTTGCATGTAGTTTATGCGTAATCTCTTTTTCGTAGATTTCAAAATTTGAAACAAAACTTATCTATTGTGAAAGACTATACAAATGAATTTTACAAGTTGTCTATTCGTGTGGAGTATCAAGAAACTAATGAACAGATGGCTGCAAGGTATATAAATGGTCTAAAATTCACTATTCAAGATGAATGGAGCATGCATAGGGTTAACAATATGGAAGACGCATACCAATTAGATTTAAAGGCAAAAGAAAATAAAAATAGATAATATTTTCAAAGGAATAGAGGAGCAAGGAGAGGGACATCATCTCCCTTACGAGGTGGTCTAAATTTTAGTCAGGGAGAATTATCCCAAGGAACAGAGAAATCAGAAGATATACGACAAGATCCTCAAAGTCAACAAAGAGGAAGAGGATTTCAAGGGGGTAGAAGTTATGGTGGTGGCAGAGGATGGGAAGGCCCACAAAAACCTTTCATTTGTTATAGGTGTGGTGAAGAGGGTCACATGGCATTTGACTATCCAAACTATCACATGTAAGAAAGGAAACAAGGAGAACAACTGAGGATGAACTTGGCTCAAGCTGAGGATGAAGGAGGAAGGGGCAGAATTAGAGGTTCCACTAGATGTGGGTGAGAATCTCATGATGAGAAGAGCAATGGTGATTCTAGAAAAGGAGAAAATACAAGGTTGTGATGATTCTTGGCTTCGAACCAATATTTTTCAAACTAGGTGCACCTCAGGAGGAAAGGTATGCCAAATTATTATTGATAGTGGTAGTTGTGAAAATATGGTTTCTAGAGAAATGGTAGATAAATTGAATCTACATTGTGAAAAACATCCCCATCCTTATTGTATTACATGGTTCAAAAAGGGAAATGAAGTCACTATTGATAAGAGGTGTTTAATTAAGTTTTCCATAGGAAAGACTTATAAGGATGAAATATGGTGTGATGTCATTCCAATGGATGCATGCCATGTGTTGTTGGGAAGGTCGTGGCTATAGACATCAAAAATTGACCACACGACACATTCTTATTCATCTCCTAATTATTCCCTAGTTTACCTTTTGTCACCATTTTCCATAAATAATAAATTAAAATTAAAATAATTAATTTATTATTTACTTACCATATCCTTTTGCATGAGATTTAATTAATTACATAAATTAATTAAATCCTCACTTTCTTCCCATTTCCCATCTCGTTAATAATAAATTAAATTTAACAACTTTAATTTATTATTAACCTAAACCTAATCCCATTTGCAAAAACAAAATAATAATAATAATAACCCTTTACCAAAACCCTAACCACCTTTTACCGTTCCAAAAATTTGTTTAACCATTCAAACCACTTTTGAAACCGTCCCCAAACATTATAAAAATTAAATCATTTTCAATTATCGACCCTGGCCAAAAATTATATCAGAGTTTGCTATAATCTGAGCAACCA
Source organism: Cunninghamia lanceolata (assembly GCA_027924645.1). Taxonomy (NCBI): domain Eukaryota; kingdom Viridiplantae; phylum Streptophyta; class Pinopsida; order Cupressales; family Cupressaceae; genus Cunninghamia; species Cunninghamia lanceolata. The sequence goes on from BSBN01000050.1 coordinate 11,813,933, forward strand.
CATTTTTAAGAGTATTTGGTAACATTTATTTTAAATCATATCTTTTTATCTATTTGGTGGTGCATTTGATATAAGTTTCTAGGGTTTTGCAATAGTTTCTCACCTTTTTTAATAGAAATTTATATTGTTGCATGCAATGGCAATATGATAGGAAGGTAATGCATGATGGAGAAAAAAATACATACACATTTTGGAAAGAAGGTTCCAAAGTGATTTTATTGCCTCTTAAGGATGAAAGGAAGGTTGAGAGTATGTTGTCTAGACAAGAGAACTTATGAAGGAAATGAAGGTGACAGGGTCCTATTATGCACTAGTAGTGAAAAAAGAAGATGATGAGGAAATACCAGTACCAGTAGAAGTAGCAAAAATACTAGAAGAATATGCTGATGTTGTGCCAAATGAGTTACTTGATGGTCTACCACCAAAGAGAGATATTCAGCACGACATTGATTTGATCCCAAGAGCATCCCTACCTAATCAAGCAACTTACAGAATGAGCCCTACCCACCATGCAAAACTCAATAGACAAGTGACATACCTCATAAGCAAAGGTACGGTGAGGGAGAGTATGAGCCCATGTGATATACCCACACTATTAACTCCAAAGAAGGATGGCACATGGAGGATGTGCATAGATAGCAAGGCAATCAATAAAATCACCATCAAATATCAGTTCCCCATCCCTCATTCGGATAACATGATGGATGTACTTACAGGGGCTAAATACTTCAGCAAAATTGATCTACGCAATGGTTATCACTAGATCTGGATTCGAGAGGGGGATGAATGGAAAATAGCATTCAAGACTAGGGATGGATTATATGAGTGGATGGTTATGCCATTTGAGTTATCTAATGCACCCAGCACCTTCATGAGGCTAATGAATACCATACTGCGTCCTTATATTGGTAAGTTTGTGGTGGTTTACTTTGATGATATTTTGGTTTTTAGAAAGAGCAAAGAGGAGCACCTACAACACTTGAGGATTGTATTAGATGTGTTGAGAAAAGAGAAACTCTATGCAAACTTAAAGAAGTGTGCAAATTCATGCAAGAAAGTTTGGTCTTCATAGGCTTTGTCATCTCTGTAGATGGTATCAAAATGGATACAGAAAAGGTTAGGGCAATTCTAGAGTGGCCTAGTCCAAGGAGCATAACAGAGGTAAGAATTTTTCATGGGTTATCCACATTCTATTGAAAATGTATTCAAAATTTTAGCAGTATTGTAGCACCCATAACAGATTGCACCAAAGGAAGGGATTTTGTGTGGACCAAGGAAGCTGAGGAAGCTTTTAAGTTTCTGAAGAAGAAGGTGATAGAAGCTCCTATTTTAGCATTACCAGATTTTGATAAGGTATTTGAAGTGGATTGTGATGCCTCACATGTGGGCATTGGAGCTGTACTTAGCCAAGAAGGTAAACCCATAGCCTTCTTTAGTGAAAAGTTGAATGAGGTAAGGAAGAACTATTCAACTTATGATCTAGAATTTTATGCAATTGTACAAGCATTGAGACATTAGAGGCACTACCTAGTGCCAAAGGAGTTTGTGCTATTTACAGACCATATTGCCTTGAAATACTTGAACACACAAAAAAAATTGAATAGTGGGCATGCAAAATGGGTTTCTTTCTTACAAGGCTACAACTTTGCACTCAAGCACAAGTCAGGAAAACAAAACCAAGTTGCAGATGCTTTAAGTAGGCGTGTTACACTATTGACAACAATGGAAAATGAGGTGATTGGTTTTGATGCCATCAAAGATCTATATGAATCTGACAATGATTTTTGGGAGATTGTGGAATAGTTGAAAACCCTGGTAGTGGGTAGCATGGGCCACATTCAAGGTGATTATCTTATGCAAGATGGTTATCTCTTTAAAGCAAAGCAATTATGTATTCCAATTGGGTCCATGAGAGAGAATATTATAAGAGAGCTTCATAGCAGTGGGTTGGCTGGACATTTTGGCAAGGATAAGTCCATAGCTCTGGTAGAAGATAAGTACTACTGGCCAAAGATGAAAGGAGACATAACAAGATATGTGACAAGGTGTAGAATTTGTCAGATGGCTAGAGGACATTCACAACATGCGGGGTTGTATATGCCATTACCAGTACCTACTGAACCATGGATTGATTTAAGTATGGACTTTGTGTTAGGGCTGCCAAACACACAATGAGGTAATGATTCCATCTTTGTTGTTGTTGATAGGTTCTCTAAGATGGCTCATTTTATTGTATGCAAGAAAACTAGTGATGCAGCTAGGGTGGCAGAATTATTTTTTAAAGAAGTTGTTCGATTGCATGGTGTTCCACAAACTATCACATCTGATATACCAAGTTTCTTAGTCATTTTTGGAGGACCCTATGGAAAAAGATGGGAACCAAGCTCCAGTTCAACAGTGCTTATCACCCCCAAAAAGATGGGCAGACAGAGGTTGTAAATCAAAGTTTGGGAAACTTGCTAAGATGCATCATTGGAGAGAAACCCAGACAGTGGGACTTGGCCTTACCACAAGATGAATTTGCCTATAATAGTTCAGTCAATTGATCTACAGGTAAATCACCATTTCACATTGTTTATGGTAGGAATCGTAAGGGTGTTTTAGATTTGGTGTAGCTACCAATTGGAGATAGGATTAGTGATGATTGAGAAGCATATGCCAAACATATTCAACAATTATAGAAAGAGGTGAGGCAAAAACTTGAAGAAAGTAATGAAAAGTATAAAACTACAGTAGATGCTGGTAGAAGACATCTAGTATTCAATGAAGGTGACTTAGTCATGGTTTATCTAAGAAGAGAGAGGTTTCCCACCGAAACTTACAACAAGCTTGAATACAAGAAAATTGGCCCTTGTAGAATTACAAAAAATCAATGATAATGATTATGAGGTAGATTTACCAGAGCTGTTAGACATTTCTCCTATGTTTAATGTTTCTTATTTATATGCTTTTCATGGAGACATTCCTAATGAAGAAGGTGAGGCTGAAGTAGATTGGAAACAACAGGTTCCGATAAAGAAAAGGGAAAAGATTGCACAAATTCTGGACAAGAAGACAACAGACACTCAACAGGGTCAATACAACAAGTTTCTGGTATAGTGGGAAGGTCTAACACAAGTAGATAATACATGGATTCTAGAATGGGAAGTGAAGAAGCTAGATCTAGACAAGTGGCACAAGTTCCAGGAAAACAACTTGTAGGAGCTGCATTTTTTCAACCAAAGGAGAATGATGCAAGAACTTCTAGAGGTCATAACTTTTGACCCAAAGGTCCATTGGAACTGAAATTTGGTGGGTAGATGTGTCTTGAAAAGTTTAATAAAAAACCCACAGAATTGGTAAATTTGTTAAGTCGTTGTTTTGACACTTTTTCGGGACCTTATTCGATCATCTAGGGCCTCAAAATGAGATTTTAATATTTTTTTTTGAGGTTTTCCTAGTTTTTTCTAAATATTTTCCTAGATTTACTTGCAATTAGATTACAAAGTTGACGATTAGTCATTTTTTAGTAAGTTTCAAATATTTGGAAACTTTCATCGTCATACGGATAAGGATGCGAAGTTACCAAAAATGGCAATTTTAGAAAGTTGTGAAAATTTATGAAAAATGGTAATTTTTGTTTTTGTATAAATTGGATATTTATCTTTAGTTGTAGTAGGATGGGATGGAATGAGAAGAAATTTGAAAATAATTTTGAGTTTTATGGGTATTCTTTTGTAATAATATAGTTGAATTTTATGTTGTGAAGTTCGGTTACATCATAATTGGATGGGAAGAATGATGAGAGGAGAGGTTGAAAATAGTAAAATAAGGAAAATTGGTGGGATCTAAATGAAAATTGGAAAGGAAAAGGAAAACTAGGAAAGCTACAGTTAAGAGGTGAAAAAGAGGGGAGGAGGTGGAGAAAGAAGTCAAATGGACACAAAGAGATGAAGAAGAATGATACAAGAGAGAGAGGGGGGGGGGAGAGAGATATAGAGGGAGGGAGAGAGAGGTAGAGTTAGAGACAAGGGTTGATAGAGAGTAAAATATAGAGAGGGAGAGATATAGAGAGGTAGATAGAGGAGAGAGATAGAATTCAAGAGTTAGAGAGAGGGGGTCCATAAACAAAAGAAGATAGAGAGAGGGAGAGAGATATATGCATAAAATTCATTTTAACTACGTTATAACATAAGTGCATTATAATGTGCTCATATTTTTACCTGCTTTGGTAAATTCCAATCCTAAGGGTTGGATTTTCCTTGAGAATCCAACCCAAAGGGTTGGATGTACCTTTTGAATTCCAAGGACATGTTTTTCACAAAAGTTAGAATTTTGACCAAATATCGTGCGTGCTCCCCCTATGGTTTACACATTTTTCAATGTCAATATGAAAAAAATGCCAGGACGACTTCAAGTTTTTTATTATCTTTCTAACCATGTATTATTTTAAAAAAACTTATAACATTAAGGTTTCCATCTTCAAGTTCTTTCGCTAATGTGTTCTTTCTTTTAGAAAACCTATGTCTAGTATTTCTAGTGTCATAATTTACATGTTTATCGAAATTTAAAAAAAATTAAATTTTTAGATTCTAGACTCAATTCTATACACATTGAATTTTTTTTTTGATATTTGATTAGTTTTCAAAAAAAATTGGGGGGAGCACGCTCAAGTTTTCCTTTTTCAAGATGTGTCCACTTTCAAAATTCATAAAAAAATCATATATTCATAAAAAATTAACAAAAAAAATAGGCATAAACTACATGGTGTTAGCTAATTTTTCATCATTGTGATTTGTCTAATACTTAAAAAAAGTTGACATTTTAGGGGAGCACACCAGACACTATGTTATATTTTTTCTGATAAAAACAAGAGCACTATGTGTGCTTCCCATATTTGAACCTCTTAATCTCCACCATTTTTAGAAAAAAATAGTGGTTTTGAAACTAGACTCGGAGCACTACAAAACTTGTTCTTATCATATCTTCTAATTTTGAGTGTGGATATCTTCAATTTCTCATGCAAGATCAGTTTTTTCTGATTTTAGAAAACAATGGCCACTTTTGACCCCCTTTTGGTCCCCCATTTCCATGCACATACCCACTTGGGAAGGGTCAATTCTTTCCCAATAATCAATATCAAATGGGAAACAAGCACCCAACCCCTATGTACTTACTCTAGAGACCTATTTTCACCAAAAACAAGAAGAAAAAGGTATTTAATGACCTTTTAAAAACCCCTATAAGTGCAAATCCGAGATTTTCTACCTAGGATGCCACTCACCCATAACCTTAACTCAAACAACCTTAGGACAAGATAAAAATCAAAATTAACATTACAAAATCCTCACATTACAACATATTTTCACAAATAAAGTCTTTAGTCACCTCGTGGACTAAGGCCAAGGTATGACTAGGGTGAACACAATTAGGGTTTCTAGAGGACCTTGGATAATTTTTTTTTTTGCCAAGGAAATCACTAGCACACTTGACAATGAGCATTAATATATCTAATGAAGTAGCCAAATCATTTATAATCAAAATTACACAATCATCATATACTTTAAGAAATCCATATAATCCATATCATCATCTTAATTCAATTAATAATCAAAATTGCATATCTTAATCAACTCAATAATATCACATTCTTCTCATAATGACATCTTATATCAATTAGATCTTAATACACTATGCATAGATATCCTTATTCACTATTAATTCAAATAGAGCTATGTTAACTTGATAACTCCAAAGCATAATTGAAAACAACTTATAAGTAAATTGCAACAATAGAAGGAATGCACAACATACATCCATCACATGAAAATAGGAGTAAATCACAACCATCCACTAACTAGAACATCACTACATGCTCATGAAAATTAGACTATACTATAATATGAATAACCATACTAATGTGACATCATAATCATAAGTTCATAATATAAATGTGCAAATCAAATAGTTCCAATACAATAGTAGGTCCATTAGGTGCAAGTAAGCTTGCAAGATAAAAAGTGGGTCTCATAGTAGGATTACATTGACTTTAGCATTCATTCCCTTAAAAGCAATGTTGAAAATTTTATTGAGAACCTAGATAAAAAGAATGTGAAGAAGGATGGTAAATAATGTTTATGGACTATTTACTCCATTGGTTGGTTTTGTTAGGATTTAGTACTTTGATTTGATCATTCTTCAATAATGTTAATTTATGATATGGCTCTCACTTTCTTTGATTAATATGGGTTCTAGACATTTATATGTGGACTTCATCTTTTTTATGGCTATGGGATTTGGATTGTCATACATTTCTTTCATGATGGTGACCTTGGTGTTAGCAATTGCCTAGATATATGGTCTTCTTGGTAATATAGACTTTCATGTTAGATTTGGCTATGGAAAAAGCCACTGAATATCTAGAAAGCTAAAAGCAAGTACATATAGAAGATCAAACTAAAAGAATAATACTATTCTATTGAAGGATGCAATATGCAAAGAGATCAATTAAATTGATTGATTACATGATAGGATGCATAGAATATATAGCCTTAGAGTTTCCAAATCCAAGAGAATAAAAGGACAAGGTACATTCCCATGAAAGAAGGAAATGACTTGTCCACATTTAACCTAACCTACCTAAGTAAACTTAACTAGGTGCAAAGAGGACCTCCTCTATAGGAGTACTAGATTCTCATTGATCTAGTTATCTTAGCTATGGTAAGCACCATACATCCATGGTTATTGTACCTGAATCTCTTATGGTACCTACTCCATCTTATCAGTATTTGTCATATTTTGGCACTAGCTTGGAGATTCTTGAGTAGCATTTGAAGCACTCATCTTCATCTTTGGAGATTTCTATTCATCTATATCAACATGGTTTTGAGAGGTCTCTTGTTTCGGTTAGGCCTTGGACTCGTGATTTGGTTATGGCACCTTTCAACACCAACATGGCAACACCTGAGTAGCTTCCAAGGAGACCATACATCTTGAGCTTTCTTCCCTCGTATTCCTTTTAGGAATGGGAAGACATCCTACATACATATTTGGCCTTATTTCTTCCCAAGGGGGGAATGTTGTTCAATGATCATGGACCATATATCCTACATCTAGTTTCAAGCATCTACCATTGGTGCGAGAAGCTACTTGAGGGGGGTTGCATGGTCTCTCTTCTTATCTCTATTCTAGGAGGGAGTTTTTCCTCACATGGGGTTTTATCCTTCTCACTTTTGGGGGGTGGGGGTCACTTAAACGTTCTTTATCCATCCTCTCTTGAGGGGGAGTTATGTCCTATGGGTTTTCTCCTTCTCATCTTCTAAGAAGCATCATCTTTATACATGGGTACCTAATTAGGCCTCGTGATCGGAACCCATCTTTGCATCTTTGCATGTGGCTTCTTTCTAAGTTACACTTAAGGGGGGTGTTTGTGTGAATGGGGTACTTTGCCTATCTTGTTCACACCAACATTTCATATAGATGCTATGTGAAGCATTTTTTGACAATCATCAATTATTATATTTGGTATTGGATGTTGATCTTCATTAGTGATTTCTATCATGATGTTATCTCATTTTTCTAGTAGTTTCTTAGAAAAAGATGTCTTAATATTAGTTTGAAGCTTTGTGGTGCTAATGTTGATCCTCATGTGTAATCTTTTTATTAAGCTAGTGGTCTCCTTAATATATGATTATTTTGGTCCATTGCACTCCATATACTAGTTTCTTTTGGTAGTTTGTTATGTTGGTTATATATCACCTACAAGTCTTATTCTCTCACACTAATTGGTTTTTGGTGGTTTATTGATCTTGATGGTGAGGAGTTCTTGAAAATTGTTGATATTGAGCTTCTCCCTTGCTTTTTATGTGCTTCATATTTGTTTGTTGATGTTTGTTTGAGCTATATTTGCAAACTATTTCCAATATATTAAAGAGAAAAAGATTTTAGATTTTACAAGTATGGGCGGGATCAGAAAAGTTAGTCAAACATGTAGATTTGATTCTATCCAAGATCATAGAATACCATAATTATGTTGAAGGCATTCCCTATGCCAAATAGAGGCTTAGAGCAGAAGATCCACAGCTCATATTTCACGGAAAGTGTGCAAGACGATGAAAGTCATCTTGGTCATTTAAAATTTGCATTTCTCATTTGCATTTCTCCATTTCAATTGAGGTTTATTCGTCATTCACTTCATCACATTTTTTTCCTATACGTGACTGTATATTGCTGGAAAAAGTCTCGTGTCATTTAAATGTCCCCCGTAGACATTGCATACAATGTGCACTGCAAGCCCTTGTCAAATGCTTCAAAAATCACATATCAAAGCAAGAATCGAACATGTATAGGCAAATCAACACTCCTAAATGAGGGTTTCAAAACCCTAAGCCTAAAAATTTAGGAGAAAAATAAACGGTTATGATTATCCCTTGAAAATGGTGGTAGCATCTATGGAGGTTGGTTTGACGCGTCATCAACCCACATGTTGATTAAATTGTAAGTCAGTCATAACATGTCATGGACGGTACTATCCCTCATTTCAAAAAAACTTGTCCATTATTTTTTATCCGTGAATTAAGCCATACAAAGAGAATGACACCATTGAATTCTTAGGATTTCTCCTCATTGTTTGAGTAGGTGTGTTGTACACCTTGCATAACATTGGTATTATTTTATTATGTAAAATAAATATTTAATTGTGGTGCATCATGTGATGTGTTTAGCCACATTGGATATTTATTTGGATGCCACTTGTAATTGTTGTATGTAACATTGGGATAATTAATTTATTTGTAATTATTTGATTAATTGGGAAAACTTAGTACCAATAATCAAATGTGGAGTCAATGGTTTTGCAGACACATGGTTTTGGGGAAAATGGTATTACAATACCACATGTTGTATTCATGTGAGCTTATGTCTATAAAAGCAAACACAAAGGTAGTTGTAGAGGTTGGTAGAGTTAGCCATTTGGCTTGTTGGTTGGGTTGTAGCTTCTCTTGCAAGTTGGTTGTGTGAGCGTTTGAAGCATGGCATGGGATTTATAGTTACATGCTTGTTCACATGGATTGCAGGTAGAGAGAGAGCTTGATGTTTCAGAGATTATCTTTGCATATGTATTGTTGATTATTGTTGAATAATACATGAGAGATGCATGCTTTTGGAGGCTAGGTTTTTCCCTCTAAGAGGGTTTTCCCAGGGTATATCTTGTGTCACCATTGATGGTATGATTGTCTATTTCTTTTGCATGTGGATTTCTGGTTTATTGCACATTGAATCTTTTATTGGGTTATGAGGAATTTGTCTTTATGGCTATATATTTCCAACATTTGGTATTAGAGCTTGGTTGCCATGATTTGGGAGGAAATCCATGTTTTATAACCATAGCTACGAGTGTATTTTTTGTGTATAGTGGAATCCATGGCTTTGCATGGAAGGAATGAAGACATTTTCATGGTTACAAGGTTGTTTGTAGACTTGGGTTGTTGCAGATCTAGGGTTTCATGGACATTTGACATGTGGGTTTTTTATTTGAGCTCTTTGTATGGAGGGTTTTAGAGGTCAGCTTTTGCAGGAAGCCTCCTGGGAAAAAATAGACCATGCCATTGGATTCAGGAGCTACCGTAGGTGAAGAAAAACATATCATTTGCCTATATTTGGAGACAAAAAAATTTGCCCTAATTGATGCCCTAAGGGATCTGGAGAGAATATTTAGTACCGTACGATGTAGTCGCAGGCGTCGTCAAAAGAATTTGTGTCAGTCAGAGGTCACCAGGTACAATGGAAGGTATTTTTGTTTTGAAAAATAAATAAATATTTTTTTCTGAAGTTTTGCAAATGTTTTTGATTTATTAAAAAAAAAATTGCAGGGGGATACGACCGCTTGTGTAGGTGGCTTGTGCTAGCTGTACTGTAGCAGGGCTAGCCGACAGGGCTACCAGGCCAGTTGGCTCCCAGACGATGGTTTGGGCTAGCAAGGGCCTTGGCCACCAGTCTCGGCGCCGATCCAGTGAGGTCATGGACTGTGCCTAGCCAGCCCCGTAAGGGGTTTAAACCTTTTCATTTAAAAACCTTAAAACATTTTTGAAACCTGTTGACATTTCTTCTGAATCAACATTAGGGTTTGCCACTTCTAATGCACAGGCAGATTCAGGCCAACTGAAAACAGGAGGTTGCGTGAGCTCCTCCCCTTCACTTCTGGTTCTGCCGCACCAAGGGGGGTATCCCTATAACTCAAGATGTAACCTTGACTAGCTCAAAGATAGAAAGATCTAACTTGACAACAACAGGCAGAATACTCTCATGTATGGACCAAGATCTGCATGATAGATCACAAGGCTGGCAACATTCTTGGACATGATGTCTGGTTGGGTATGAGAGCATGCAGGGGGTTCCTAATCCTACTCCTACAACTAACAGGTGGAAGTATGAAATGGTTTGATATGAATTTGGATGCAAAGCTGGACATGGTGTATAACACAAGAACACAGCATGATTGGTGCCTATCCAGGGCTTGGAGTCGGTAGACATACACCTGTGAATGATCAACATGAATAGCTAAAACTGGATTTCAGGGGGATACACATGATATCTGCCCTACAGATATCTCCTAATATAGAGTGTTGAGCTATCTCTACTTATGGCATCCCTACTGCAGTATACCCTTCCCAATGTTCAACCTGAAAACAGTTTAATCTGCCCCTTGAGCAGAGGTTAAAAGATCAGACATTCAACATAGGAATTCTATGCTCTAGAATCTAAACATAAGCAAACATCCAGATCCAGAAGAAGGATACATGCAATACTGGAGACAGAATTAACACAACACATGCTAAGATAGCATTACTCATACAAGATCAACCATGAAATCAGTGGATTCATGCCAAGTCCTACAACAGGAGATACATAAACTCACAAGATCAAGCTGTACAGAGCAACCAGATCAGCTGGTTTTGGATTACAGAGCCAAAAATCTACAGCTTTCAACAACCTTTGAAATGAGCAACACAACCTGCTTATAACAGCCAGGTAGGTGCTCAGCAATTAATTACATGGTTGACTAAAATTTCGCCAGATACACAGTATCAGGAAAATGGCGCTCAAACACAACCAGATTGGCGCCCAAACTTGAATGCAGCAGGTAGGGGAGGAGACAGGAAGATTTCTCGAGCCCTGCGCCCCTGTCCGCTGATGTACACCCTCAGTCGGGTACAGGATTCATCCACGCCATCGCCCAAACTTCTGCAACAATCGCCATTAATGGCGCACCAACCCGCAGCCTTGGGAAGATCATCAAACAGACTATCGCAAGCATTTCCCGCCGAGATTCATCATCATGATGTTTGAAAATGCAGGATAACAATATCCCACATGCACCCCGCGATGACCTCAATAACACTTTATATACTAGGTCATGAGCATATATCATGTCGGTGCTTTTGCTCCTGACGACACTAGTATATAACCTCATCATCATCATCCTCCAGCAGCATGATATCCTGCTGTTCGAAATATCACCCTGACGTCATCATGATATTTGAAATATACCCTTCATGATAATCGGCACAACCTGATCCATCGGAGGAACATCCTCCTGCTGAGCTTATTCCAAAAGTCTGGCCGATGAACATCCTGATGACGTCATCATCATATCCTGCCTACTGCGCACCTCCTCATATCCGGATGACGTCATCATCATGTTTGCAAATATCAGGAGGTCTCTTTAAGATGATCAGTGTTAGAAATATGACCCCCCCGGACCTTGATGACATCATCATCATATTAACATCATCATGATATTCGGAAGACAACCGGATATTTGGAAATATCCTCCTGATGTTCAAATATCAGGTTGCACTGTAGCTCCACTATAAAATCAGGGCGATAACTGAATATGCTGATGCTGCTTGAAAAGATCACCCCCAGTAGATAATGCGCGAAGCCGGCAGGTGGATATCTCCCTGATATCAGCATCATCATGATGCTCGAGCAAACATATATCCGGGTGATATGAAAATATCACCCCTTCCTTCGGAATATCATGATGCAGATAGGCAGAGAAACAAATATCACCCTGATATATAAGGATGACGTCAGCCTCATCAGGATGAGAAACAAAGAATAAGAAGTGATACAACATCATCAGGATGATATTAACCAAGATCATCCTGACGTTCAAAATATGATGACCCCAGTGAATATCGGGTCGCACTTAGAACTCTTCAACAACATCATCAGGATGATCATAACCAAGATCACCCGATGATAGAAATATCACCCCGGCGAGATATCATGATGCAGATAATATGATGACCCTCGCAAGCAACACGGTGATAGAAGGAAATATGATGATGATGACGACGACCCTTAGGAAAAAACAAGTCAGGTCGAACAACCTCATCGGGGCAACATCATCATCATGTTGGCGCAAGGTGATAAATGGAAGATCACCGGATACTTGAGAAATCACCCCCGCGAACAAACCAAAGCGCACTGTAGCTCGTCAGCATCATCAGGATAATAACCGAACATCACCCGATACTTCAATATGATGATGACGATAAAAAACCCAGTCGACGAAGAACACGATGATGCTGACCCTCATCGAAACAAACATGATGATGATGACCTCCTCCTCAAGAAAATATGATGATGCAGCTGAAAACTACTGAGGAGGTCCAACACTTGGAGCATTTTTTGGATACTTAGGGAGAGTGCCTGAATGAAAATTGCTCAGAAAACTACCAGTCAATTCAGGCACTAACAGTGGCTCTGTCTGGGGACGTGCAGGTGAAAACCTGCAGCGAGAACACCAGATCTCTGGGATGCAGACCAGTCCCTTATCCATTGGGCATAGAGTCAAATACTGTACTGACCTGCATCACCCAACACACTTGATGGCCTAAGGCCACCAAGAAAAGAAAAACATGTATCTCCCTTTGTCAAATATCTTGTTTTCATCTGCATGCACTGGGTCAAGCTTGGAGATACTATAAAGATCCACCCACAAACAAATCTTGTCATCTGCAAATTCAACTCTCTGATTTGGCTTGTCATTATCACCCTTGTGCAGATAACCCTCAGCATCATGTGACATGTGGGTGCAGAATATATCAAACAATGCATGTTCATATGGCATATAGCACTCATCACCTATATCATCATCATGCATTGCAACATGATCTCCTAGCTGGACTGCAAATAGGAAACACTCAGAGTCCATCACAAAACTAGGAAGATCAGGGCTCATTGTATTATATGCTGGCTCATCAAAAGAAAAGCTTTCAAAATCACAATTGTGCACATCATGTACACAACCATCTGGTACACCAGGCTGGAAAAGATCAGGCTCTGGCATCTCTTTCAAATCAGGCACATTTTCACAGTCACTTACCTGATGTATGTTGTTTCCTCCTTCATCAGGATGAGAAACAGAATCCAAGCCAAAAATAGTGTCTAAATCTTCACCATACTCAGACAGATCCTCATCACCATATGTGTCATAAATGGGTGACCCAGGTGCATCAGTTTCATCATAGTATGCCATTTGTTCATGGGCAGCAGAGCACACCTCTTCATCATCAATGGATTCACTCTGTGGAGGAGTATCAGCCTGTGTGTCATAAGCAAAACAGCCATCAAATGAAAAACAATCATGCTCTGAACTAGCACTTATTTCAATTTCTGACTGCTCTTCATGATCTCCATGTGTTTGAAAGGTAGGCAATGGGTCACACATAGGACTGCTTCTCTGTTTGCTTATATCTTCTCTGTCTTGAGTACAATACTCACAATTGTCTCCACAGGTCCATTCTAAAAATTGCTCATTGCTGTCCACAACCTCGTTATTGTCTTCATGGTCAGCTGCCTCATCATTGCAATGGGAATCCTCATTAGTCCTTTCACTGGCATCCTTGACTGGTGAACAATCCAGTTGAGCAGTATTGTTAGCATTATGTTCAAATACAGCAGTCTCAACCTCTATGCTTTTATTTTCATTTTTATCTGCACATGATGCCACAATCATTTGGTCATTTGCAGCTTCATAACCATTCCTCACACCAAGGCCTAGGGACAGGGGTTTCAGCAGGTGCACATTTCTCATTTCTTCTACATTTTCTAAAAATTTGTATGCCATCTGCATACTTGTCACCTTGAAATCCCTCAGTAATGCACTAGAGCCCTCCTCAAAAGCTTCAAAGAATATGCCAACACAGGCTGAAATATCAGGTCTGAAACTTTCAGGGACATGTGAAAGGGCTACTGCAAACCTATGACTGAAATCAACACATGGCTCTTCATCTTGTTTTCTGATTCTCATCAATTCTGCAACAAGATCAGCCGGTTCTTTTGCAAATTCTTCCTTAAAACAGTCAGCAAGCTCATCCCAACAGGCAAAAAATTTCTTTGGAAAGCTCAAATACCAGTCTTTTGCTTTTGCATCAAAGGACCTAACAAGAAACCTCATCCACATATCCTCATCTCTGAATGAATATTTTCCCATAAAACTTTGAAAATTTTGGATATGTGCATTCCCATCACATACATTGTGACCACTAAATCTAGGCATCTGACAGTATATCCTAGCAGGCATAGTTTCTACTTCATAATCCACCCATGACAAATCCAGTTGGTCATACAAAGGATCAAAAGGGCTGACAGGAGGTTTAGCTTTCTGACCGGCAGACACAATAGGGTTACTGCTTCTTAACTGGGCCTGCTCAGCCTCTAAGAATATCAACCTATTTCTTATCTCCTCTATTCCTTTATCCAACATTTTACCACTGAGTGTGGGATAACTCATACTTGGATTCACAAAAATCTTACTCTTAGACATTGTTTGTCTGTCTAAGACCTAAGGCTTCCCCTGGCATCTAACCTATGCAGTAAAATAGCAAATAAAAGGGGAAGGAACAAGGTACCTTTTCTCATACAGATGCAGAAAAATGAACAACACATTTCTGTCACATCACATACATCCATCTTTCATGTGCATTTGGATCTTTTTTGCAGAGTCGCCACCTCTCCAGAGAGGACAAAATTTTCACTAGCTGAAAGCTACTTTTCCAGGTTCATTCCACCAGCAGAGTATCATTTCACCAGAGACTGCAGGATATTACTTTACATCAACGTTCCCCAGCAGAGTCGCCATTTTGTTGACATTTCTTCTGAATCAGCATTAGGGTTTGCCACTTCTAATGCACAGGCAGATTCAGGCCAACTGAATACAGGAGGTTGCGTGAGCTCCTCCCCTTCACTTCTGGTTCTGCCGCACCAAGGGGGGTATCCCTATAACTCAAGATGCAACCTTGACTAGCTCAAAGATAGAAAGATCTAACTTGACAACAACAGGCAGAATACTCTCATGTATGGACCAAGATCTGCATGATAGATCACAAGGCTGGCAACATTCTTGGACATGATGTCTGGTTGGGTATGAGAGCATGCAGGGGGTTCCTAATCCTACTCCTACAACTAACAGGTGGAAGTATGAAATGGTTTGATATGAATTTGGATGCAAAGCTGGACATGGTGTATAACACAAGAACACAGCATGATTGGTGCCTATCCAGGGCTTGGAGTCGGTAGACATACACCTGTGAATGATCAACATGAATAGCTAAAACTGGATTTCAGGGGGATACACATGATATCTGCCCTACAGATATCTCCCAATATAGAGTGTTGAGCTATCTCTACTTATGGCATCCCTACTGCAGTATACCCTTCCCAATGTTCAACCTGAAAACAGTTTAATCTGCCCCTTGAGCAGAGGTTAAAAGATCAGACATTCAACATAGGAATTCTATGCTCTAGAATCTAAACATAAGCAAACATCCAGATCTAGAAGAAGGATACATGCAATACTGGAGACAGAATTAACACAACACATGCTAAGATAGCATTACTCATACAAGATCAACCATGAAATCAGTGGATTCATGCCAAGTCCTACAACAGGAGATACATAAACTCACAAGATCAAGCTGTACAGAGCAACCAGATCAGCTGGTTTTGGATTACAGAGCCAAAAATCTACAGCTTTCAACAACCTTTGAAATGAGCAACACAACCTGCTTATAACAGCCAGGTAGGTGCTCAGCAATTAATTACATGGTTGACTAAAATTTCGCCAGATACACAGTATTAGGAAAATGGCGCTCAAACACAACCAGATTGGCGCCCAAACTTGAATGCAGCAGGTAGGGGAGGAGACAGGAAGATTTCTCGAGCCCTGCGCCCCTGTCCGCTGATGTACACCCTCAGTCGGGTACAGGATTCATCCACGCCATCGCCCAAACTTCTGCAACAATCGCCATTAATGGCGCACCAACCCGCGGCCTTGGGAAGATCATCAAACAGACTATCGCAAGCATTTCCCGCCGAGATTCATCATCATGATGTTTGAAAATGCAGGATAACAATATCCCACATGCACCCCGCGATGACCTCAATAACACTTTATATACTAGGTCATGAGCATATATCATGTCGGTGCTTTTGCTCCTGACGACACTAGTATATAACCTCATCATCATCATCCTCCAGCAGCATGATATCCTGCTGTTCGAAATATCACCCTGACGTCATCATGATATTTGAAATATACCCTTCATGATAATCGGCACAACCTGATCCATCGGAGGAACATCCTCCTGCTGAGCTTATTCCAAAAGTCTGGCCGATGAACATCCTGATGACGTCATCATCATATCCTGCCTACTGCGCACCTCCTCATATCCGGATGACGTCATCATCATGTTTGCAAATATCAGGAGGTCTCTTTAAGATGATCAGTGTTAGAAATATGACCCCCCCGGACCTTGATGATGTCATCATCATATTAACATCATCATGATATTCGGAAGACAACCGGATATTTGGAAATATCCTCCTGATGTTCAAATATCAGGTTGCACTGTAGCTCCACTATAAAATCGGGGCGATAACTGAATATGCTGATGCTGCTTGAAAAGATCACCCCCAGTAGATAATGCGCGAAGCCGGCAGGCGGATATCTCCCTGATATCAGCATCATCATGATGCTCGAGCAAACATATATCCGGGTGATATGAAAATATCACCCCTTCCTTCGGAATATCATGATGCAGATAGGCAGAGAAACAAATATCACCCTGATATATAAGGATGACGTCAGCCTCATCAGGATGAGAAACAAAGAATAAGAAGTGATACAACATCATCAGGATGATATTGACCAAGATCATCCTGACGTTCAAAATATGATGACCCCAGTGAATATCGGGTCACACTTAGAACTCTTCAACAACATCATCAGGATGATCATAACCAAGATCACCCGATGATAGAAATATCACCCCGGCGAGATATCATGATGCAGATAATATGATGACCCTCGCAAGCAACACGGTGATAGAAGGAAATATGATGATGATGACGACGACCCTTAGGAAAAAACAAGTCAGGTCGAACAACCTCATCGGGGCAACATCATCATCATGTTGGCGCAAGGTGATAAATGGAAGATCACCGGATACTTGAGAAATCACCCCCGCGAACAAACCAAAGCGCACTGTAGCTCGTCAGCATCATCAGGATAATAACCGAACATCACCCGATACTTCAATATGATGATGACGATAAAAAACCCAGTCGACGAAGAACACGATGATGCTGACCCTCATCGAAACAAACATGATGATGATGACCTCCTCCTCAAGAAAATATGATGATGCAGCTGAAAACTACTGAGGAGGTCCAACACTTGGAGCATTTTTTGGATACTTAGGGAGAGTGCCTGAATGAAAATTGCTCAGAAAACTACCAGTCAATTCAGGCACTAACAAAACCTTCAAACAAAGGCAATTAAATTGGATTCAAATGACATTTGGGGTTTGCCACCAAACCTCTGCCCAATCATTGCCCCAGTGCCACTGGCAGACCACTAGGCCACCATCCAGCAACCACCAGAGGGACACTAGGACCAGTTTTATAGCATAACTAGGCGGATTGTTTCCAAGGGGAATAACTTTCGCCTAGTAGGTCAGATTTTTGACTTCTTATAGTTGATGGAAATCTATTTCTATGTACTACACAGTGTTGATAGAGATTTTTCCTAATTTTTCCATTTTGACTAGTTTTTTTCTAGTTGGAAGCCAAATGTTGCTTTTGAGCTTTGACCGAGCATAACAGGTGCATATGGAGTTGGATTTCAGACTTCTTATAGGTGTTGGAAAGGTATTTCTAAGCACTAAGTAGTGGAGTAGGTTAAAACATGATATTCTAAGGTTTGTTCAGATTATATTAGTTTGACCTAATTTTGATCCCTTTGACTTTTGGTGATTCTGTGAGTCGATGGCAAATCGAATCTGGGATGATTTAGTATTTGAGTCTGTTGGATTTTATCCCAAACTGGATGCTTCCTAGTTATCCCTACAAAGTAACCATGATTGATCAATAGGATTTCTAGGCTAGGGGCCAACAGTATAGGAGATAGACTCTATAAATATCTCCTCTTCTTCTTTAGGCTCTGCAGAACCAAGGGGGGTATTCCCTATTCAACACCCATAAAATATGTTTATGAACATTACTAAGATGTTGATACAAAGCAGATAAATCCTCTCTTATGCAGACCAAAACTGTGAAATAAGTGCAAAGGGGCTAGCTTTGGGCCTATGTTCAGTTGTGAATCAGAGGATTTTGGTCCTAAAACTACTTCTAATGTCCTAAAGATTTGTATTTGGTGTTTGAGTTTGTATTTGTATTTGGATGCAAGACTGGGACTTTGGGTTGTAACCTCAATACAAGACCAGATTGGTGCCTATCTTGGGCTCGAAGTCAATAGACATACACATGTGAATGATTACCATAAACTTGAATCAATAACTGGGTTTCAAGGGGAGGTTTTTGGTGTCTGCCTTACAAATACTTCCCAATATTGAGTATTTAGTCATTTATACTTAGTGATATCCCTGTTGCAACATACCTTTCCCAATTCTTAACCTAAAACATTTAATTTGTTCCTTGAACAAAGGCAAGAGATTAAACAGTCAACACAGAAAATCTATATTCCTGAATCCCAAATAACCCTTAGCTATTTAGATTCAAAAGAAAAGATGCCCACAACTTGGAGACAAATAACTGAACACATGCAACAAATGCATTTCTCATATAAAACAACATGAAACCAGTAAATTTATGCATAAAACATACAACATGTGATTCATAAACTCACAAGGCACAAAACAGAGCCAGCAACAAGAATGCATCTTATTACTCCACCAAAATTTGTCAAATCTTCAACAACCTAAATGAGTAACACAGTTTGCATTTTATAGCAAGACTGTGTACTCAGTAATAATTACATGGCAATTCAAAAAATTTCCAAATACACTGCACCATTAGAATGGTGCCCAAAATAATCAATGCAGTAGAGAGACAAAGAGGAAAGAGCAGGTAAACTCAAGATGTGAGCTGTCGACTGAAGGTTTTCTTCATTAAACAGGTAGTTAGCCCATCAACTCCATTGACCCATACCTCTACGAACTTGCCATTAATGGTATACCAACTGACGGCCCTCTGAAAAGTAGCAGTTGCGTGCTTCTAAAATTTTCCCGCCTGAAAAAAACTACAAATACAAAGCAAATCCATCACTGAAACTTTGAAACTGAGTTGTCAATCTCCCTTCCTGCTGCCAAAATCCACGGCATCAAAGCACGCTGAAAAGTCATCCACCAGTTAGAACGTGCCATGTAGGCACCCTGTGCTTCCATAGTTAACTTTTTCGCCATCTATTTTTCCTTTCTTCGCCTTATGAATCATTGCATATGCATTTGTATATAAGATTGTATATACATACAATAAAAAATATATAAGGCAGACCCCAAGCCTTGATAGAACAAATTGCAATCATTATCGGGTCCGACTTGCATCCTATCCTTTGCATATCACCTTGTATATTGCACACACACACGCAATATACATACACCCCGGACTACAAATCATTTTATCAATCAGATTGGAAAATTTTGAAATATGGGCCTTGTATCTTCAATCTTTTGTATATCGACATATACAATGCCATATACATGCAAGCCGCAGATGCCAAATACTTATAGAACAAATCTCAACCGCCATCGGGTCCGGCTTGTATATCGGGAATGTATATTGCACTTGCATATTTTGATATACATTCTGCTTTGTATGTCGAACATATACAAACATTTTTGTATGCTTGTGGGCCCCACCTCTTGCATATTGGTCCTTTGCACATTTCCATTGTATATGCATCGGCCATCGGAAAAACTTTGGAGTTAGCTACCGATGCATCCTGTCTTGCTGATGACCCTCTGTCACTGTAGCAAATGCATGTCAGTCCTTTTGTATGTAGATTTTGCACATTTCTTCTTTGTATGCCACCAATGTATCTTCTACTTGCATGTTTCCCTTTGTATCTAGCCGTTGCATGTCTAAACACACAACACAAATATACATGCAACCCTCACATACAAGCAGTGAATATTCCCAGAATCTACGACAGATTCCTCATTACATATACAAACCTGATATGCATTCAAAATGCATGCAATCAATTTTTTCACCTTTTTGAAGGTCGATTGAACATTTTTGGCCCGCCAATGTACATTTGGACTTGTTCATACAAAGACACATACATTCGACAGATTTCACCACCGCATAGAGTGATTTTAAACTTAGCATTTTTTCTTAAGTGCGATGGGAAAAAGCGGTAAAGCAATGCATAAGGGCTGGTCAACCAATGAGCGCTAAGGCATGAAAATACAACTTAAACAACTGGGAACCCGCTACAGGAGGTCAACAAAAAAATAGAAGATACAACACAGAAGGCCGAGGGAAAAAATAAAAACTAAGGCATCAAGGGTTTAAAAAAAATACAAATATAAGCTTGAACCCTAACCTTAGGTGAGCACCACCATTGGCTCCGACTAGGGACATGCAGGCGCAAGACTGCAGCGAGAACCAAACCACTCTGGGACAGACCAGACAAAACATAAAATGCAAAACACCACCGACTATACAAGGCATGTACAAACTATTTACACCTAATTTACAACGTGCACACAAGCTATTCATTTATGAAAAGTAGGGCTTCAGGAACTAACCGTGCACAGGCAATTCTAGTAGTTCACCATTTAGGGCCTATAGAAAGCAGGAATCTTTTTCATGATTATTGTTGATTTGATATGGGCCCATCCATAAGGGCTCAAATTTACCATGTTTTCCCTTATCCTAGTTCTTTGCATTCCAAACAAGGACCAAGTCACTTATCTGAAATTTCCTTTCTGTAGCCCTTTTATCAAACAAATATTTTACCTTTTGCTATTTCTTGATGTTTGTCTTCTGTGACTCTCTTCTAATTTCATCCAGTGCAACTAGTTGATTATCCTTTCATTCATTGAGTCCTCAATCTCTTCATTATTTTCTTGTATGAATCTATAAACTAGCAAGAGATTATTCATAGGTAACTTAGCTGTTGTGCCATAAACTAGCTCAAAAGGTGATCTTCCAATCGCTTTCTTCACTGTTACCCTGTCATCCCATAATGCCATCTTTAACTTTGAATCCCAAGCCCTTTTGTTCTTATCTACCATCCTTTTAATGATTTTCATGAGGCTTTTGTTACTTGACTCTGCTTGACCATTTCCCTATGGATGATATGGTGATGCATACGACAAATCAATCCCATAATTGTTGCAAAAATCAACAAATTCACCATATCTGAAACACATGGCATCATTTGTGACCACTTTGACTGGCATTCCAAATCTGATAATAATGTGTTCCAAAATGAAATCCATCACCACCTTGCTTGTAGCTTTCTTATTTGGAATGGCTACAATCTATTTAGTAAAATAGTCAGTAGCAACCAAAATCCAACTATGTCCTCCACTTGATTTTTCTGAAATTTCCCCTATGAAATCAATTCCCCATTGCTGAAATGGAGCCTCCATAGTTACAGTTCTAAGGGGTAATGCACCTTCATACTTTAGCTTCCCTGAGAACCTTTGATAGGGATCACATTTTCTTACCATCTTTTGTGCATCTAAGAAAAGGGTAGGCCACCAATAGCCTGCTCTAAGAATTTGGTGAGCTGTTGTCTTGGCAGTGTAGTGTCCACCACACATTCCTTTGTTTATGTCATTTAAAATATCTATATCTTGATCTTCATCCACACACCCGAGTAGTACACCATCAGGATTTCTCCAATATAGTTCTCCTTGAACAATGGTGTATTTGATAGCATGTAGCTTTAAGGTCCTTTTTTGACTATCACTGAGATGGGAAGGACAATTCAAATTCTACAAATAATACACAATATCCTTGTACCATTCAGATTCTGACATGTTAACAACTTCATCCTAAACTTCATTTACTTGGCATGCCTCTAGATTTGATTGTGTCATCATCTTAGCCAAACCTTGTCCTCTTACCAATTTTGTGATTTGTATCTCAATGTTGAACTCTTGTAATTTGTTTATCCACCTGCATCTTCTTCATGTCACTTCCTGCTGAGTGAAAATGTCTTTAACTGTTGCATGGGGCACATATGCAACTATCTGAGAGCCTACTAAATATGGCTTGAAGCTTTTGACTACTTTAACCAATGCATATGCATGTTTTTCCATGATATCATACTTCAATTCACCCGCCTGGAATGACATGTTAAAGAAAGCAATAGGTTGTTCAAAACCATCTCTATTTTTCTGTAATAAACATGCAGCAATAGTGTGAAAAGAAGCAAATGAGAACAATTGAAGTGGCTTAGAAAAATTAGGAGATTTCAACACAGGAGCCATCTTTATAGCTTCTTTAATATTCTGAAATGATTTAGTTGCTTCACTTCCCCATTTGATGGTTTCACCCTTCTTCAACATTTTAGAAATATCCTTTGTAGTCTCTACAAAGTTAGGAACAAATCTTCTAACAAATTTAATCTATCCAAAGAAGGACTGAATGCCTTTCACTGTCTTAGGAATTTGAATTTTATCAATTGTAGCAACCCTTTCAGGATCAATCCTAACTCCATCCTTGGAAACAATGTGTCCCAATAGCTTTCCTTCCACTACCCCAAAAGCACATTTCTTTTGGTTAAGTGAAATGCCATATTCCAATGCTCTAATAAAAAAATGTTCTAGGTGCATGCAATGCTGCTCCTCCGTTTTTGAATAAGCAGTTAAGTCATCTTGATACACAGCCAAAATTGAGTCAATCAATCCTACAAAAACATCCATAGCCCTCTGAAATGTAGCACCTACATTTGTTAGTCCAAATGGCATTCTTACATATACATAAGTCCCCCATGGAGTGGTGAAGGCAATTTTATATGTTGCAAGTATGGGCCTAACCGGTGTTATCATTGATGTCAACATACTCTTGTTGCATTGATGAAAAGGATTGGATGAGCTGAGTGCTGAGGATATTGAGAAAATTAGTCCTAATCAGGAACAGAGAAGAACAGTGAAGACAGTAAGGTAAAAGTCTAAGATAAGATGAGGATCAAAGGATACGGTTTAAAGGGTTTGTAAATATGTGTCTTAAAGTGATCTAGTAAAGATTTCAGAGGTCTGCATGAAGATCTGAAGAAGTTGTGGCTATTCAAGTAAAACTGGTTCTGGCAGGTGCTCAGAGGTGACAGAGTGACACAGATAGGTTCGGTGAGATCTAGAAATGCATTATCCTATTCTATGGATTTGAGGGAGTGTTGAGGAAGTCTTGTTGAAGTGTTAACTCAATTGGTTCATGGTTTGAAGGTTCGTAAGCATCTATTCCTTTGTGACAGTGGTGACAGACTGTGTTCTTGAGGTTTTGGATGAAGGAGAGAACGATTTTAGTAAGCAAATGAAGTGTGGATGTTCTTGGTGATTCAGGCAATCTTGTGGAGGTCTTTGGATCATGTCCAATTCATTTTGGTGATCCGCATTGGAGTTAGAGCTCGCAATTGAAGAATATCTTCCAGATGATGGTGTTCTTCCTGAGACAGGCTGACCGGATGTATTATACATCTTGCGGATGTTCTTGTAGATGTTTTCTGACTTAGATGATTATTCCTAAGTCAATGCCTTGTATAAATAAGGGATTATAAAGTCATTTCAAAGTGAGTCTTGTGGAGATGAGAGTATGGTAGCAAGGAAGAGAGCAAAAGGCAGAGTAGAAGTTCTTGGGCTTAAATGGAACTGATTCAAGCATGGTGAAGATGCTATTCTCCAATTCAAGTATGTGATACTTATTATTTTGTAGACATTGAGCCTCTTGTGAGTAGTGTGCTCGGGCAGTGAGCCCTAATTGGCATGCGCCATTTTGTTCTTTCTATTCTTCTAACAGATAATACAATCTTGGGTTAATCATCCCGTGGTTTTTCCCTTAACTAGGTTTTCTACATCAAAATCTTGGTGTCTTATGTGTTGATGTGTTTCTGCTCTTGATTTAATGCATTATGTTTCAATGATTGATTTATTGATATGCTACAAAATCACTAAGAAGATTTAAGTGTGTAATTGGAGAGAAAGTTTTTGACAACTGATTCACCCACCCCTCTCAGTTGTCTGTCCTGAATCTAACAATTGGTATCAGAGCCAAGTTCCTCTAAAAAAAGCTTAACTGCTTGAGGAGATCTAGGATGTCATCCTTCAAGACTTGGATAGTCTGAAGTTTGATGGAACCAATTGTAATCTTTGAAAAAGTTGCATGAAATGTCACTTGCAATGTATGGGAATGGCGTACTGGAACATGGCTACAATGAAGTATACTCCTCCACATGGTGGTCCGAAAGCCCCAAATGAAATCACAGATGCTGAAAACAATCTGTGAACTATTGAAGCTCTTCTAAGCGCATTATCTGATTTAGAGCTTTCAAATGTTGTTGACCAACCAACTGCTTTTGAGATTTGGGAAAAACTAGAACTTCTACATGAAGGAGACAAGTATGTTAAATATGCAAGGCTACAGAGTCTGAAAGGGAAATTTGAAAACTTAAAGATGAGAGAAGATGAAAATAACTCTACTTTTATGCCAAGAGTAAATGAGTTTGTTTGTGGAATTAGAAATGCTGGTGGAGTCTTGGATGAAAATGAGATTGTTGGCACAATTCTCAGATCCCTTCCTACTTCTTATAAAATCAAGGTTGCTTCTATTGAAGAATTTAGAGCCCATACAACTATCACAAAAGATCAACTGGCTGGTAAATTGGCCGCATTTGAAATGACCGAGTTTGGAGATGCCCCTCCCAAGACTGAATCTGCATTCAAAGCCAGTGCCTCTATAAAAGGTAAACAAAGGTTTGAACCAGGAGAGAACTCTTCAAGGAAACTATCATGGTATGAAAAAGCAAGAAAAGACCTGGAAGAAGAAGAAGTTGAAACTGCTCATCTTGAAGCCCTTATTGCAAAAAGACTGCCAAGAGGATCCAATAAGTATGAAGGGAAATTGCCTTTTAAGTGTTTTAACTGCAATAAGATTGGTCATTTTGCCTCAAGGTGTCCAAAAAGATTTTCAAGGCAAAATCCTAACAAGCCAAGGTTCCAAAAGAACTATTACTATGTACATGAAGATGATGATAATGAAGGAGTAACAGATGATGAATTAGAGATAGGAAACAAATCTAGAAATGAATGGGTGTTCATTTCCATCAAGGAAGAAGATCCAATGTCCTCTGTATCTGTTAATCATAAGACTGTGGAAAGAGCTCTAGCTACCCAAGTTGAAGAGAAGGATGATTGGGTCATTGACAGTGGATGCTCTCACCATATGACAGGTGACAAAAATAAGTTCATAGATTTGGAGAGGTATGAAGGGGGAGTGGTAAAGTTTGGTGATAATTCTACTGGTAGAATCAGAGGTAGAGGAACTATTTCTTTTGATGGAAGGAACAAAACCGGTAATGTGTACTGTATGTTGAAGGTTTGAAGCACAATCTTCTTAGTGTTGGACAGCTGGTGGACAAATGCTATGATCTCTGATTCAAGAATGGAAAATGCAAGATCTTTGAAAGTTCCAAAACAGAGATTGCATTCAGTACTCAAACAAAAGGTAATATATTCCATTTGGTTGGTACTGGTAAAAGTTGCTTATTTGTTCAAGTTGATCAGATTTGGTTATGGCATAGGAGGATGTGTAATGTGAATTTTGATAACATCATTAAGATAAGCAACACTCAAGCTGTAAGAGATCTTCCAAATTTGGTGAAACCTACTAATAGCTTGTGCAAAGAATGTCAGTTGGGTAAGCTAAGTAGAATCTCATTCAAGAATAAGGAACTATCCTCTACTAGATTATTAGACTTAGTTCATACTGATCTTTGTGGTTTGGCAAGAATCAAGAGTGTGCAAGGTGATAGATACTTCATGTTACTAATTGATGACTATTCCCGGATGATGTGGGTAACCTTTCTGAAAGAGAGATCAGAAGCTCTTGAGAAATTCAAAATATTCAAGGTGATGGTAGAGAATGAAACCGGATTAAAATTGAAATGTCTGAGGTCTAATAGAGGTGGAGAATTCACATCTGGTGAGTTCATAGAATTATGTGAGAAGCATGGAATAAAGAAATAGTTGTCTGCTCCTAGGACTTCACAGTAGAATGGAGTAGTGGAAAGAAAGAACCGGACCATCCAGGAAGTTTCTAGGACCATGATGATGGAAGCAAATGTTCCTCAGATCTATTGGAGAGAAGTTGTCAGCATTGTAGTCTATACTCTCAATCGAGTTTAAATCAGAAGCAATACCAGTAAGACTACTTATGAACTTTGGTTTGGCATCACTCCTACTATGAGGTATTTCAGAGTTTTTGGTAGCAAATGTTACATTAAAAGAGATGAAGATCTAGGAAAGTTTGATGCTAGAAGTGATGAAGGAATATTCTTGGGTTACTCTACTCAAAGCAAAGCATACTGATGCTATAACAAGAGACTGAGAAAAATGATAGAAAGTACAAATGTGAAGGTTGATGAAGGAATTGATAAACCCTCAAGGTTTTATGAATATGATGAAGAAGATCAAAATGGTGTTCTGATTCAAGGAGCCCAAGCCTCCTCTGAAAGTCAGATTCAAACTAATCCAGTAAATCAGGAAGAAGAGATGAGTTTTGATGAGTCTAATCAAGAATCAGAAGTGCAAGAAATTTCCAAAGTTCCCAGGTATGTAAGACTGAACCACTCTGAAGATTAGATCATAGGTGATAAAAGCAAAGGTGTACAAACAAGAAGGAGAATTGCTCAAGATTCAGATGAGTATTGTCTGATTTCAAAGATTGAACCTAAGACAGTGAATGAAGCTTGCAATGATGAAAACTGGACTAAAGCAATGGAGGAAGAGCTAATGCAAATTGAGAAAAATCACACTTGGGATCTTGTTCCCATACCTAGAAACAAGAATGTGATTGGAACCAAATGGGTCTTCCAAAACAAGCTAAATGAAGTTGGTGAAGTAATTAGAAATAAAGCTAGATTGGTCTGCAAGGGTTACTCTCAAATAGAAGGAGTTGATTTTGAAGAAACTTTTTCTCCGGTGGCAAGAATTGAAGTAGTTAGATTATTTCTTGCTTTTGCTGCTTTCAAGGATTTCAAAGTGTATCAGATGGATGTCAAGTCTGCCTTCCTAAATGGTGATTTGGAAGAAGAAGTATACATTGAGCAACCAGATGGATTTCAATTGTCTAATCATGGTGATATGGTTTGCAAGTTGAAGAAAGCATTGTATGGACTAAAGCAAGCCCCAACAGCCTGGTATGAAAGATTGGATAAGCATCTTTTGAAGACCGGTTTCAACAAAGGTACTACTGACAATAATTTGTATTTCAAAATTGATCATGAAAACATCTTGATTGTTGAAGTGTTTGTTGATGATATCATTTTTGGAGGAAGAGATAGTATGTGTAAGACTTTTGCAAGTCAAATGAAAAGTGAATTTGAGATGTCCATGCTTGGGGAAATGAATTTCTTCTTAGGTTTGCAAATCACTCAAACAAAGAAAGGAATCTTCATTTCTTAGACCAAATATGTGAAAGAATTGTTGAAGAAATTTGGGATGGAAGACTCAAAACCAATGAATACTCCCATGGCAACCGGATGTAAATTGGGCAAAGATGATGACTCTCCTAAGGCTGATCAGAAAAAGTATAGGTCAATGATTGGAGGATTGTTGTATCTCACTCAGACTAGACTTGACATTATGAATGCTGTGGGTCTTGTTGCTAGATTTCAAGCTGATCCTAGAGAATCTCATGTCATGGCAATCAAGAGGATTTTTAGATATCTAAAAGGAACAGTTGAGTATGGATTGTGGTATCCTAGAGATCATGATTTCTCTCTTCATACATATACAGATGCGGATTGGGCAGGAGATGTGGATGACCGGAAGAGTACTAGTGGTGGAGCATTCTTTTTGGGGAAGAGATTGGTTTCTTGGCTGCGCAAGAAACAAGAGGCAATATCTCTGTCCACTGTAGAAGAAGAATATATTGCAGCAACAAGTAGTTGCACTCAAGTTTTGTGGATGAAGCAAATGCTAAGAGACATAAGAGTGGAGTATAAGGAGCCTATCACAATCTTCTATGATAATCCAAGTGCAATAAATATATCTAAGAATTTGGTGTTGCATTCAAAGACTAAACATATATCCATCAAGTTTCACTTTCTGAGAGAACAAGTGAACAAGAATGAAGTCAGATTGGAGTTTGTGCCTTCCAAGGATCAGATTGTAGACATCTTTACTAAACCTCTACCTAAGGACTCTTTTGAGTTTCTCAGGGAGAAGTTAGGGGCTATTGCCCCTCCAGTGATGAACTAAGGTGCACTGATGTGCATCAGTTCGGTGGATATCACAGTCATATCTTGTGATCCAGATTGATGATAGAGAGTTGCTACTCAGGGGGAGTAGCTGATATAATTCTGAAATGGTGGAATTGCAAGTATGTGCCCTTTGCCATTGATGTCAAAGGGGGAGAGAAGACATGTGAAAAACAAGTGGTGGCTAAGAAAGGGGAAGTAGTAAAGAAAGAGAAAACAAGTGAATGATTGTTGGTGATAGGGGGAGTTGTGTCAGTAAAGAAAAGTTCTTGTCTTGATGGTCAAAATACTTTTTCACATCATATGTTGCCATCAATGACAAAGGGGGAGATTGTTGCAAGCATGGGCCTAACTGGTGTTGTCATTGATGTCAGCATACTCTTGTTGCATTGATGAAAAGGATTGGATGAGCTGAGTGCTGAGGATATTGAGAAAATTAGTCCTAATCAGGAACAGAGAAGAAGAATGAAGACAGTAAGGTAAAAGTCCAAGATAAGATGAGGATCAGAGGATACAGTTTAAAGGGTTTGTAGATATGTGTCTTAAAGTGATCTAGTAAAGATTTCAGAGGTCCGCATGAAGATCTGAAGAAGTTTTGGCCGTTCAAGTAAAACTGGTTCTGGCAGGTACTCAGAGGTGACAGAGTGACACAGATAGGTCCAGTGAGATTTGGAAATGCATTATCCTATTTTGTGGATTTGAGGGAGTGTTGAGGAAGTCTTGTTGAAGTGTCAACTCAATTGGTTCATGGTTTGAAGGTCCACAAGCATCTATTCCTTTGTGACAGTGGTGACAGACTGTGTTCTTGAGGTTCAAGATGAAGGAGAGAAGGGTTTCAGTAAGCAGATGAAGTGTGGACATTCTTGGTGATTCAGGAAATCTTGTGGAGGTCTTTGGATCATGTCTAGTTTGTATTGGTGGTCCGCATTGGAGTTGGAGCTTGCAATTGAAGAATATCTTCCAGATGATGGTGTTCTTCCTGAGACAGGCCAACCAAATGTATTATACATCTTGCGGATGTTCTTGTAGATGTTTGTCGACTTAGATGATTATTCCTAAGTCAATGCCTTGTATAAATAAGGGATTGTAAAGTAATTTCAAAGTGAGTCTTGTGGAGATGAGAGTGTGGTAGCGAGGAAGAGAGCAAAAGGCAGAGCAGAAGTTCTTGGGCTTAAATGGAACTGATTCAAGCATGGTGAAGATGCTATTCTCTAGTTCAAGTATGTGATACTTATTATTTTGTAGACAGTGAGTCTCTTGTAGGCAGTGAGCCTCTTGTGAGCAATGTGCTTAGGCAGTGAGCCCTAATTGGCATGTGCCATTTTGTTCTTTCTATTCTTCTAATAGAGAATACAATCTTGGGTTAATCACCCTATGGTTTTTCCCTTAACCAGGTTTTCCACGTCAAAATCTTGGTGTCTTATGTGTTGATGTGTTTCTGCTCTTGATTAAATGCATTATGTTTCAATGATTGATTTATTGATATGCTGCAAAATCACTAAGAAGATTTAAGTGTGTAATTGGAGAGAAAGTTTTTGACAACTGATTCACCCCCCTCTCAGTTGTCTTTCCTGAATCTAACATTATATTGTTTAGATTCTTTTACCTTCACCTGATTGTACCCTGAAAATCCATCCATCATGGACAAAAGATCACAGCCAGTTACTTTCTGCAACATAGCCTCCATGTTAGGCAATGGATAATTATCTTTTAAAGAAGATACATTCAGATTTCTAAATTCCACACAAAGTCTTATATCACCATTCTTTTTTCTAACTGGGACAAGATTGGACACCCAAGTTGAGTGTCTAATAGGCACAATTATTCCAGCCTCCCTAAGATTCATAAGTTCTTCTTGCATTTTTGGAGCCAAAGTTGGGTTAATAGGCCTTTGTTTCTATCTGAATGGCTTTGCTCTAGTTTTCAAAGGAATCTCATGCTGGAATAAGTCTTCTCTATAAGCTTTTAGGTCCTCATATGACCACGCAAAGACATGCTTATATTTTTTTAATAAGGCAATCAACATGCTCTTGATGTTTGGCCCGAGCTGTTTGCCAATATATGGGGGTATGGCATGTCCCCAAGTTTATCTCCTCCAAGTCATCCTTGTTTGTAGGAGACGGCTTTGTAACAAACTGGTCTCTATTGTCAAATGCTCTTTCTAAAGCAACCAGCCCTCTGGGGATTTTATTTGTTTTAAGTTGAATTACTTCCTTCCCCAAAAGAGTTTCTTTTCCATTCACAACTTCTACAAAATTCTAAAAATCCATTTCCTAGTTCTCATATTCATCTATGTAGTGTAGGAATCTCAACAAATCTCTATCATCATCAAACACTTGCCAACTGCATATATTTTCTGGTACTGCAGGTCTAGTTTTAACTTCAACATTTGTAACATCAGACAGAGTGATATCATCCGGCCTTATGGCCACATTAGCCAAAAAGTCTGCCATGACATTCTTTGATCTTTCTATCCAATTTATTGAAAAAACATCAAACAATTCAATTGTATCCCATGCAGCATGCTTATACTATTTTAACCTCTTATTTTTTGAAGCATACTTATCTCTAACCTAGGAAATAATTAATTCTAAATCTCCAAACACTTTAAGCATCTTGATCCCATGCTTCAGAGCAACATTCAATCCTAGTAACAGAGCTTCATATTCTGTAATATTATTTGTGCAGGCAAACTTTAACAGGAAAGAGAACTTCAGGAGCTTACTTGCTGGAGACAAAAATACAACTCCAGCACCAGAACCTTCCTTTGAATAGGCCCCATCAAAATACATAGTCCAGAGACCTTGTTGGTCAAGCTCTTGAAAGCAAATATCTCTCCCTTTACCTCCTTGATTATTTGAGACAACTCTAAAATTCTCATAGTCAGTGTCCACAAAACAGACATGCTCTTCTGAATCTTGATCTTCAACTGTTTCTAGCGACCTTTCTTCTCTGACTAGTTTGACATCTTTACCATTCATTGGAAGCATGGCATATGATAGATCTAACTGCATACTTCCTCCAACCAATACTGCCCATCTTCTTGACAACAACATACCATACTGTGGCTTTATGTCAACCACTATTATGTTCATTCTGTATGTCTTTTCTGGATATATTGCTAACCTAAAATCCACATCTTTCATGATTCCAATAACTGGTACCTCCCTAGCATCCATTGCATAGCATTTTCCACATGCCTTATCTATCTTCAATCCAGCTTGTTGCATGATAGCCAGATGCATAATATTTGTTGATGCTCTCGAGTCAAGCATACAATTCTTGATTACTTTCCCATTGATAACAAGGGAGACATAAAATAGTTCAACCTGTGAAGGGTATTTTGTCATCATCATTCCCAGATATACTTCAGGAACCTCATCCTCATTAATACACAAGGCTTGCTTCTTACCCTGAGTCTCAACATTCTGCTCGGCCTGACAAGGTACTCCTGAAATTAGAGATAACGCCTTATTTCTAAATTCCTCAACTTTCATCATCTCCATCAATGGCACAGAGACCTTTACCTAGGACAAAACCTAAGTTATGTCAAAGGGAGCATAATTTTGTATAACAGTTGTAGCTTGAGCCATGGTTTTGTTCTTATCCTGAGCTGATCCAGTCTTAGCTTTAATGGCCCTCTGACTGTCATCCATGATCTGAGAATTCTTACTTTGATCCTCATTTTGGGGAACTTTATTTTCTGGTCTTTGAGAATCATGACCTATTTTTTTATTAGAATTTTGCTTATCGTTGTTCCATTGCTTCTTATGTGGTTCAGTCCCTTTATGATTGTGCCTTGGTTGGCTCACAAAGGTATCTCCTGATTGACGTGGATCACTTACCTGAGCCTTACCTCTAAGGTTATAGTTGCTTTTGACCTGAGCTACTACTGCGGCTGTGAGAGCTCTAATCTCTTCATTAGAAGGCCTTCTCAAGTTATTCAGAAAATGTGAGTCCTAAGCATAAGCGTAGTTATCTTCATCATCCTCATCACAGGACACCTGCTAGTAGACCTGAGTCTCAACATTCGTACTTTCAGTGGCATCATAAGAAGAACATTCTGTTGCAAGTATGAGGTGAGCCAGTGTTGTCATTGATGTCAACATACTCATATTGCATTGACAAGAAGGATTTGATGAGCTGTGTGCTGAGGATATTGAGAAAATTAGACTCAGTCAGGAACAGTGAAGAACAGTGATGAGAAGAAGGTAAATGTACTGTATAGGTTGAGAACCGGAGGATGCGGATTAAAGGGTTAGTAGATATGAGTCTTGAGATGCTACAGTTAAGATTTCAGAGGTCCGCATGAAGATCTGAAGGCGTTGTGGCTGCCGGTATAGAACCGGGTCCGGCAAGTATCCGGAGGTGACAGAGGATCACAAAAAGGTCCGGTGAGGTCCGGAATTGTATTATCATAATCTGCGGATTGGAAGGAGTGTTTGAGATGTCCTTGTGATGTGTCATCCTGATTTGTGTGTGATTTGGAGGTCCAGAAGTACCTCTTGCATTATGACAGTGGCGACAGACTGTGTTCTTGAAGTTCCGGATGAGGAAGACAAGAGATCCCAGTAAGCAGAGGAAGTGCGGATGTATCCGGACATTCAGACAGACTTGTGAAGGTTCTTGAATCATGTTTAGGTTGTGTTGTTGGTCCGCATGGATGGTAGAGCCCGGAATTGAAGTTATTCTTCCGGATGAAGTTATTGCTCTGTTTAGCCGACCGGATGAGTTGTTCATCCTGCGAATGTTCTTGTGATAGCTGACCGGATGTGTTATTCATCTTGCGGATACTCCTATGGTTGTTTGCCGACTTAGATACTTGTTCCTAAGTCGATGTCTTGTATAAATAATGATTTGTGAATTCATTTCAGTGTGTGGCATGCGGATGAGCATGATATAGCGAAGAAAGGTGCGAAAGGCAGAGCAGAGATTGTTGGGCTTAATTGGAACTGATCCGGACATGGTAGAGATGTCATTCTCCAGTTCAAGACTGTGATTTTTATCACTTTGTAGACAGTGTGTCTCCTTGTAGGCAGTGGGCCTCTTTGTGAGCAGTGTGCTCGGGCAGTGAGCCCTTATTGGCATGTGCCATTCATTTTTCCTTATTCTTCTAACAGAGAATAATTCTTGGGTTAATCACCCCGTGGTTTTTCCCTTAACCGGGTTTTCCACGTCAAAATCTTGGTGTTCAATGTGTTGATGCTTATCTGCTCTTGTGTTTATGTATTGTGCTTCCATGAATGATTATTTGATATGCTGCTAACTAACAACAGAGAATAAAGTGTTTGAAATAGAACAAGTTCTATACAACTGATTCACCCCCCCCCTCTCAGTTGTATGCCCTAGATCCAACAATTGGTATCATAGCTAAGTTCCTCTGATAGGAGCTTAACCGCTTGAGGTGATCCAGGATGTCGTCATACAAGAAGGATAGTCCGAAGTTCGATGGAACTAACTTCACTCTCTGGAAAGGTCGCATGAAGTGTCATTTGGAATGTATGGGAAAAGCATACTTGGCTATGATTTCAAAACCATATATACCCCCACAAGGTGGTCCGACAACTCCAGATGAAACCACAGAAGCTGAAAACAATCTGCGGACCAAGGAAGCTCTTCTAAGCACATTGAATGACTCAGATCTCTCGAATGTCATTGACCTACCAACTACATATGAGATCCTAACTAAACTGGAACTTCTGTATGAAGGAGATGAGTTTGTCAAAAGTGCAAGGTTGCAAAGTCTGAAAGGGAAATTTGAAAGATTGAAAATGAGAGATGATGAAAACATTACTACCTTTATGCCAAGAGTAAATGAGCTGGTATGTGGAATCAAAAATGCTGGTGGAACTCTAGATGAAAATGAGATTGTCTGCAAAATCCTAAGATCCCTTCCTGCTGCCTACAAAATCAAAGTTGCTGCCATTGATGAATTCAGAGCCCACACAACTATCACAAGAGAACAACTGGCTGGCAAACTAGCTGCATTTGAAATGACCGAGTTTGGAGATGATCCACCCAAGACTGAATCTGCTTTTAAAGCCAGTGCCTATGTGAAAGGCAAACAGAGATTTGATCAGGGTGAAAACTCATCAAGAAAAATGTCATGGTATGATCAAGCAAGAAGAGACATGGAAGAAGAAGAAGCAGAAACAGCTCAACTTGAAGCCCTCATTGCAAAGAGACTGCCCAGAGGATCCGGTAAGTATGAAGGAAAACTACCTTTTAAGTGTTTCAACTGCAATAAGATTGGTCATTTTGCCTCAAGATGTCCGGAGAGATCTGCAAGATCTAATACTCACAGACAAAGGTTTCAAAAAAATTGCTATTATGTTCATGAAGAAGATGACAATGAAGGAGTAACAGATGATGAATCAGATCCAGGAAGCAAATCCGGAAATGAGTGGGTGTTTATAGCCATCAAGGAAGAAGATTCCTTGCTCTCTGAATCTGTCAATCACAAAGTTGTTGAAAAAGCCTTGGCTGCTCAAGTGGAAGAAAAGGATGATTGGGTTATTGACAGTGGATGTTCTCACCATATGACTGGTGACAAGAATAAGTTCTTAGACTTGGAAAGATATGAAGGAGGAATGGTAAAGTTTGGTGACAATTCTGCTGGCAGAATCAGAGGTAGGGGAACTATTTCCTTTGATGGTAAGAGCAAAACAGGTAATGTACTATATGTTGAAGGATTGAAGCACAATCTTCTCAGTGTTGGTCAGTTAGTGGACAAAGGCTATGATCTCCGGTTCAAGAATGGAAAATGCAGAATCTTTACAAGCTCCGGAACTGAAATTACATCCGGTACTCAGACAAGAGGTAACATCTTTCATCTGGTTGGTTCAAATAAAAGTTGTTTGTTTGTTCAAATTGATCAGAGTTGGTTATGGCATAGAAGAATGTGTCATGTAAATTTTGATAACATCATCAAAATAAGCAATACTCAGGCTGTGAGAGATCTTCCAAAGTTGATAAAACCTACAAACAGTGTGTGTAAAGAATGTCAGTTAGGCAAACAAAGCAGAGTCTCTTTTAAAAGCAAAGATCAGTCTTCTACCGGATTGTTGGAATTAGTACATACTGATCTATGTGGTCCGACAAGAATCAAGAGTCTGCAAGGTGATAGATATTTCATGTTGTTAATTGATGATCATTCCCGGATGATGTGGGTTACCTTTCTAAAAGAAAAATCAGAAGCTTTTGAGAAGTTCAAAATCTTCAAAGCTATGGTGGAGAATCAAACCGGATTGAAACTAAAGTGTCTAAGGTCTGATAGAGGTGGTGAATTTACATCTGGTGAATTCATTGACTTTTGTGAGAAACAGGGTATAAGGAGACAGTTGTCTGCTCCTAAGACTCCACAGCAGAATGGAGTAGTTGAGAGAAAGAACCGGACCATCCAGGAAGCTGCTAGGACAATGATGTTGGAAGCAAATGTTCCTCAAATATTTTGGAAAGAAGCTATCAGCACTGCAGTCTACACTCTCAATCGAGTTCAAATCAGAAACAACACCGGTAAGACCCCCTATGAACTTTGGTTTGGCATCACTCCTACTGTGAAATATTTCAGGGTATTTGGTAGCAAGTGTTATATTAAAAGAGATGAAGATCTAGGAAAGTTTGATGCTAGAAGTGATGAAGGAATTTTCTTGGGCTACTCCACTCAAAGCAAAGCATACCGGTGTTACAATAAGAGATTGAGGAAGATGATAGAAAGCACCAATGTAAAGGTTGATGAAGGAATTGAGAAGCCTTCAAGATTTTATGAATTTGATGAAGATGACCAAGATAGTGTTCAAGGACCTCAATCCTCTCCGGTGAAACAGAGTCAGCCTGATCCGGTAAATCAGGAAGAAGAGTTAGGTTTGAATGAGCCTGATCAAGAAACAGCAGTACTGGATACTCCCAAAATTCCAAGGTATGTAAGACTGAATCACTCTGAAGATCAGATCATAGGTGACAGAAGCAAAGGTGTACAAACTAGAAGGAATATTGCTCAAGATCAGAATGAATGTTGTCTGATTTCAAAGATTGAACCTAAAACAATAAATGAAGCCTGCAATGATGAAAACTGGACCAAAGCAATGGAAGATGAATTGATGCAAATTGAGAAAAATCATACTTGGGATCTTGTTCCCAGACCTAGAGACAGGAATGTAATTGGAACCAAGTGGGTCTTCCGGAACAAACTAAATGAAGCTGGTGAAGTAATCAGAAACAAAGCTAGATTGGTCTGCAAAGGCTACTCTCAAATAGAAGGAATTGACTTTGAAGAGACTTTTGCTCCGGTAGCAAGAATTGAAGCAGTCAGATTACTTCTTGCATTTGCTGCCTTCAAAGATTTCAAGGTATATCAGATGGATGTCAAGTCTGCCTTCCTAAATGGTGATCTGGAAGAAGAAGTCTACATTGAACAACCGGATGGATTTCAATTGTCTGATAATAATGATATGGTCTGCAAGTTGAAGAAAGCTTTGTATGGATTGAAGCAAGCCCCAAGAGCATGGTATGAAAGGTTGGATAAGCATCTTGTGCAGATTGGATTCAACAAAGGTACTGCTGACAGCAACTTATATTTCAAAATTGATCATGAAAACATTCTGATTGTTGAAGTGTTTGTGGATGATATCATTTTTGGAGGAAGAGATAGTATGTGTAAAACTTTTGCAAATCAGATGAAAAGTGAGTTTGAAATGTCTATGCTTGGTGAAATGAATTTCTTCTTGGGTCTGCAAATTACTCAAACAAAAGAAGGGATCTTCATCTCTCAGACCAAATATGTGAAAGAATTGTTAAAAAAATTTGGTATGGAAGACTCAAAGCCTATGAACACTCCTATGGCAACCGGATGTAAGTTAAGCAAAGATGATGATTCTCCAAAGGCAGATCAGACAAAGTATAGATCAATGATTGGTGGATTGTTGTATCTCACTCAAACTAGACCAGATATAATGCAAGCTGTTGGTCTTGTGGCAAGATTCCAGGCTGATCCTAGAGAATCTCATGTTATGGCAACCAAAAGAATTTTTAGATACTTGAAAGGGACAGTTGAGTATGGTCTATGGTATCCTAGAGATCCGGATTTCTCTCTTCATGCTTACACAGATGCAGATTGGGCAGGAGATGTGGATGACCGGAAGAGCACTAGTGGTGGAGCACTCTTTTTGGGGAAGAGATTGGTTTCTTGGCTAAGCAAGAAACAAGATGCAATATCTCTGTCTACAACTGAAGCAGAATACATTGCAGCAGCAGGTAGTTGCACTCAAATCTTGTGGATGAAGCAGATGCTAAGAGACATCAAAGTTGAATATGAGGAGCCTATTACAATTTTCTGTGATAATTCAAGTGCAATTAATATTTCCAAGAATCCGGTATTGCATTCTAAGACTAAGCACATATCTATCAAATTTCACTTTTTGAGAGAACAAGTAAACAAGGAAGAAGTCAGATTGGAGTATGTTCCCTCCAAGGATCAGATTGCAGATATCTTTACAAAACCTCTTCCCAAGGACTCTTTTGAATATCTCCGGGAGAAGTTAGGGGTCATGGCCCCTCCGGTGATGAACTAAGATGCACTAATGTGCATCAGTCCGGTGGCTATCACAGTCATATCTTGTGATCCGGACTAATGGGGAGCTGCAACTAAGGGGGAGCAGCTGGTATTATTCTGATGCATGAGAGTTGCAAGTGTGAGCCCTTTGCCATTGATGTCAAAGGGGGAGAGAAGACATGTGAAAAACAAGTGGTTGATGATCAAAGGGGGAGCAGCAAAGGAAGACATGTGAAGAGTTGTTGTTGATAGGGGGAGCTGTGACAGAAAAGAGAAGTTCTTGTCTTGATGGTTTTTCACATCATATGTTGCCATCAATGACAAAGGGGGAGATTGTTGCAAGTATGAGGTGAGCCAGTGTTGTCATTGATGTCAACATACTCATATTGCATTGACAAGAAGGATTTGATGAGCTGTGTGCTGAGGATATTGAGAAAATTAGACTCAGTCAGGAACAGTGAAGAACAGTGATGAGAAGAAGCTAAATGTACTGTATAGGTTGAGAACCGGAGGATGCGGATTAAAGGGTTAGTAGATATGAGTCTTGAGATGCTACAGTTAAGATTTCAGAGGTCCGCATGAAGATCTGAAGGCGTTGTGGCTGCCGGTATAGAACCGGGTCCGGCAAGTATCCGGAGGTGACAGAGGATCACAAAAAGGTCCGGTGAGGTCCGGAATTGTATTATCATAATCTGCGGATTGGAAGGAGTGTTTGAGATGTCCTTGTGATGTGTCATCCTGATGTGTGTGTGATTTGGAGGTCCGGAAGTACCTCTTGCATTATGACAGTGGCGACAGACTGTGTTCTTGAAGTTCCGGATGAGGAAGACAAGAGATCCCAGTAAGCAGAGGAAGTGCGGATGTATCCAGACATTCAGACAGACTTGTGAAGGTTCTTGAATCATGTTTAGGTTGTGTTGTTGGTCCGCATTGATGGTAGAGCCCGGAATTGAAGTTATTCTTCCGGATGAAGTTATTGCTCTGTTTAGCCGACCGGATGAGTTGTTCATCCTGCGAATGTTCTTGTGATAGCCGACCGGATGTGTTATTCATCTTGCGGATACTCCTATGGTTGTTTGCCAACTTAGATGCTTGTTCCTAAGTCGATGTCTTGTATAAATAATGATTTGTGAATTCATTTCAGTGTGTGGCATGCGGATGAGCATGATATAGCGAAGAAAGGTGCAAAAGGCAGAGCAGAGATTGTTGGGCTTAATTGGAACTGATCCGGACATGGTAGAGATGTCATTCTCCAGTTCAAGACTGTGATTTTTATCACTTTGTAGATAGTGTGTCTCCTTGTAGGCAGTGGGCCTCTTTGTGAGCAGTGTGCTCGGGCAGTGAGCCCTTATTGGCATGTGCCATTCATTTTTCCTTATTCTTCTAACAGAGAATAATTCTTGGGTTAATCACCCCGTGGTTTTTCCCTTAACCGGGTTTTCCACGTCAAAATCTTGGTGTTCAATGTGTTGATGCTTATCTGCTCTTGTGTTTATGTATTGTGCTTCCATGAATGATTATTTGATATGCTGCTAACTAACAACAGAGAATAAAGTGTTTGAAATAGAACAAGTTCTATACAACTGATTCACCCCCCCCTCTCAGTTGTATGCCCTAGATCCAACAATTGGTATCAGAGCTAAGTTCCTCTGATAGGAGCTTAACCGCTTGAGGTGATCCAGGATGTCGTCATACAAGAAGGATAGTCCGAAGTTCGATGGAACCAACTTCACTCTCTGGAAAGGTCGCATGAAGTGTCATTTGGAATGTATGGGAAAAGCATACTTGGCTATGATTTCAAAACCATATATACCCCCACAAGGTGGTCCGACAACTCCAGATGAAACCACATAAGCTGAAAACAATCTGCGGACCAAGGAAGCTCTTCTAAGCGCATTGAATGACTCAGATCTCTCGAATGTCATTGACCTACCAACTGCATATGAGATCCTAACTAAACTGGAACTTCTGTATGAAGGAGATGAGTTTGTCAAAAGTGCAAGGTTGCAAAGTCTGAAAGGGAAATTTGAAAGATTGAAAATGAGAGATGATGAAAACATTACTACCTTTATGCCAAGAGTAAATGAGCTGGTATGTGGAATCAGAAATGCTGGTGGAACTCTAGATGAAAATGAGATTGTCTGCAAAATCCTAAGATCCCTTCCTGCTGCCTACAAAATCAAAGTTGCTGCCATTGATGAATTCAGAGCCCACACAACTGTCACAAGAGAACAACTGGCTGGCAAACTAGCTGCATTTGAAATGACCGAGTTTGGAGATGATCCACCCAAGACTGAATCTGCTTTTAAAGCCAGTGCCTATGTGAAAGGCAAACAGAGATTTGATCAGGGTGAAAACTCATCAAGAAAAATGTCATGGTATGATCAAGCAAGAAGAGACATGGAAGAAGAAGAAGCAGAAACAGCTCAACTTGAAGCCCTCATTGCAAAGAGACTGCCCAGAGGATCCGGTAAGTATGAAGGAAAACTACCTTTTAAGTGTTTCAACTGCAATAAGATTGGTCATTTTGCCTCAAGATGTCCGGAGAGATCTGCAAGATCTAATACTCACAGACAAAGGTTTCAAAAAAATTGCTATTATGTTCATGAAGAAGATGACAATGAAGGAGTAACAGATGATGAATCAGATCCAGGAAGCAAATCCGGAAATGAGTGGGTGTTTATAGCCATCAAGGAAGAAGATTCCTTGCTCTCTGAATCTGTCAATCACAAAGTTGTTGAAAAAGCCTTGGCTGCTCAAGTGGAAGAAAAGGATGATTGGGTTATTGACAGTGGATGTTCTCACCATATGACTGGTGACAAGAATAAGTTCTTAGACTTGGAAAGATATGAAGGAGGAATGGTAAAGTTTGGTGACAATTCTGCTGGCAGAATCAGAGGTAGGGGAACTATTTCCTTTGATGGTAAGAGCAAAACAGGTAATGTACTATATGTTGAAGGATTGAAGCACAATCTTCTCAGTGTTGGTCAGTTAGTGGACAAAGGCTATGATCTCCGGTTCAAGAATGGAAAATGCAGAATCTTTACAAGCTCCGGAACTGAAATTGCATCCGGTACTCAGACAAGAGGTAACATCTTTCATCTGGTTGGTTCAAATAAAAGTTGTTTGTTTGTTCAAATTGATCAGAGTTGGTTATGGCATAGAAGAATGTGTCATGTAAATTTTGATAACATCATCAAAATAAGCAATACTCAGGCTGTGAGAGATCTTCCAAAGTTGATAAAACCTACAAACAGTGTGTGTAAAGAATGTCAGTTAGGCAAACAAAGCAGAGTCTCTTTTAAAAGCAAAGATCAGTCTTCTACCGGATTGTTGGAATTAGTACATACTGATCTATGTGGTCCGACAAGAATCAAGAGTCTGCAAGGTGATAGATATTTCATGTTGTTAATTGATGATCATTCCCGGATGATGTGGGTTACCTTTCTAAAAGAAAAATCAGAAGCTTTTGAGAAGTTCAAAATCTTCAAAGCTATGGTGGAGAATCAAACCGGATTGAAACTAAAGTGTCTAAGGTCTGATAGAGGTGGTGAATTTACATCTGGTGAATTCATTGACTTTTGTGAGAAACAGGGTATAAGGAGACAGTTGTCTGCTCCTAAGACTCCACAGCAGAATGGAGTAGTTGAGAGAAAGAACCGGACCATCCAGGAAGCTGCTAGGACAATGATGTTGGAAGCAAATGTTCCTCAAATGTTTTGGAAAGAAGCTATCAGCACTGCAGTCTACACTCTCAATCGAGTTCAAATCAGAAACAACACCGGTAAGACCCCCTATGAACTTTGGTTTGGCATCACTCCTACTGTGAAATATTTCAGGGTATTTGGTAGCAAGTGTTATATTAAAAGAGATGAAGATCTAGGAAAGTTTGATGCTAGAAGTGATGAAGGAATTTTCTTGGGCTACTCCACTCAAAGCAAAGCATACCGGTGTTACAATAAGAGATTGAGGAAGATGATAGAAAGCACCAATGTAAAGGTTGATGAAGGAATTGAGAAGCCTTCAAGATTTTATGAATTTGATGAAGATGACCAAGATAGTGTTCAAGGACCTCAATCCTCTCCGGTGAAACAGAGTCAGCCTGATCCGGTAAATCAGGAAGAAGAGTTAGGTTTGAATGAGCCTGATCAAGAAACAGCAGTACTGGATACTCCCAAAATTCCAAGGTATGTAAGACTGAATCACTCTGAAGATCAGATCATAGGTGACAGAAGCAAAGGTGTACAAACTAGAAGGAATATTGCTCAAGATCAGAATGAATGTTGTCTGATTTCAAAGATTGAACCTAAAACAATAAATGAAGCCTGCAATGATGAAAACTGGACCAAAGCAATGGAAGATGAATTGATGCAAATTGAGAAAAATCATACTTGGGATCTTGTTCCCAGACCTAGAGACAGGAATGTAATTGGAACCAAGTGGGTCTTCCGGAACAAACTAAATGAAGCTGGTGAAGTAATCAGAAACAAAGCTAGATTGGTCTGCAAAGGCTACTCTCAAATAGAAGGAATTGACTTTGAAGAGACTTTTGCTCCGGTAGCAAGAATTGAAGCAGTCAGATTACTTCTTGCATTTGCTGCCTTCAAAGATTTCAAGGTATATCAGATGGATGTCAAGTCTGCCTTCCTAAATGGTGATCTGGAAGAAGAAGTCTACATTGAACAACCGGATGGATTTCAATTGTCTGATAATAATGATATGGTCTGCAAGTTGAAGAAAGCTTTGTATGGATTGAAGCAAGCCCCAAGAGCATGGTATGAAAGGTTGGATAAGCATCTTGTGCAGATTGGATTCAACAAAGGTACTGCTGACAGCAACTTATATTTCAAAATTGATCATGAAAACATTCTGATTGTTGAAGTGTTTGTGGATGATATCATTTTTGGAGGAAGAGATAGTATGTGTAAAACTTTTGCAAATCAGATGAAAAGTGAGTTTGAAATGTCTATGCTTGGTGAAATGAATTTCTTCTTGGGTCTGCAAATTACTCAAACAAAAGAAGGGATCTTCATCTCTCAGACCAAATATGTGAAAGAATTGTTAAAAAAATTTGGTATGGAAGACTCAAAGCCTATGAACACTCCTATGGCAACCGGATGTAAGTTAAGCAAAGATGATGATTCTCCAAAGGCAGATCAGACAAAGTATAGATCAATGATTGGTGGATTGTTGTATCTCACTCAAACTAGACCAGATATAATGCAAGCTGTTGGTCTTGTGGCAAGATTCCAGGCTGATCCTAGAGAATCTCATGTTATGGCAACCAAAAGAATTTTTAGATACTTGAAAGGGACAGTTGAGTATGGTCTATGGTATCCTAGAGATCCGGATTTCTCTCTTCATGCTTACACAGATGCAGATTGGGCAGGAGATGTGGATGACCGGAAGAGCACTAGTGGTGGAGCACTCTTTTTGGGGAAGAGATTGGTTTCTTGGCTAAGCAAGAAACAAGATGCAATATCTCTGTCTACAACTGAAGCAGAATACATTGCAGCAGCAGGTAGTTGCACTCAAATCTTGTGGATGAAGCAGATGCTAAGAGACATCAAAGTTGAATATGAGGAGCCTATTACAATTTTCTGTGATAATTCAAGTG
Organism: Cunninghamia lanceolata; assembly: GCA_027924645.1. Classification (NCBI taxonomy): domain Eukaryota; kingdom Viridiplantae; phylum Streptophyta; class Pinopsida; order Cupressales; family Cupressaceae; genus Cunninghamia; species Cunninghamia lanceolata. The sequence continues at coordinate 11,857,880 of BSBN01000050.1, forward strand.
CAATTAATATTTCCAAGAATCCGGTATTGCATTCTAAGACTAAGCACATATCTATCAAATTTCACTTTTTGAGAGAACAAGTAAACAAGGAAGAAGTCAGATTGGAGTATGTTCCCTCCAAGGATCAGATTGCAGATATCTTTACAAAACCTCTTCCCAAGGACTCTTTTGAATATCTCCGGGAGAAGTTAGGGGTCATGGCCCCTCCGGTGATGAACTAAGATGCACTGATGTGCATCAGTCCGGTGGCTATCACAGTCATATCTTGTGATCCGGACTAATGGGGAGCTGCAACTAAGGGGGAGCAGCTGGTATTATTCTGATGCATGAGAGTTGCAAGTGTGAGCCCTTTGCCATTGATGTCAAAGGGGGAGAGAAGACATGTGAAAAACAAGTGGTTGATGATCAAAGGGGGAGCAGCAAAGGAAGACATGTGAAGAGTTGTTGTTGATAGGGGGAGCTGTGACAGAAAAGAGAAGTTCTTGTCTTGATGGTTTTTCACATCATATGTTGCCATCAATGACAAAGGGGGAGATTGTTGCAAGTATGAGGTGAGCCAGTGTTGTCATTGATGTCAACATACTCATATTGCATTGACAAGAAGGATTTGATGAGCTGTGTGCTGAGGATATTGAGAAAATTAGACTCAGTCAGGAACAGTGAAGAACAGTGATGAGAAGAAGGTAAATGTACTGTATAGGTTGAGAACCGGAGGATGCGGATTAAAGGGTTAGTAGATATGAGTCTTGAGATGCTACAGTTAAGATTTCAGAGGTCCGCATGAAGATCTGAAGGCGTTGTGGCTGCCGGTATAGAACCGGGTCTGGCAAGTATCCGGAGGTGACAGAGGATCACAAAAAGGTCCGGTGAGGTCCGGAATTGTATTATCATAATCTGCGGATTGGAAGGAGTGTTTGAGATGTCCTTGTGATGTGTCATCTTGATTTGTGTGTGATTTGGAGGTCCGGAAGTACCTCTTGCATTATGACAGTGGCGACAGACTGTGTTCTTGAAGTTCCGGATGAGGAAGACAAGAGATCCCAGTAAGCAGAGGAAGTGCGGATGTATCCGGACATTCAGACAGACTTGTGAAGGTTCTTGAATCATGTTTAGGTTGTGTTGTTGGTCCGCATTGATGGTAGAGCCCGGAATTGAAGTTATTCTTCCGGATGAAGTTATTGCTCTGTTTAGCCGACCGGATGAGTTGTTCATCCTGCGAATGTTCTTGTGATAGCCGACCGGATGTGTTATTCATCTTGCGGATACTCCTATGGTTGTTTGCCGACTTAGATGCTTGTTCCTAAGTCGATGTCTTGTATAAATAATGATTTGTGAATTCATTTCAGTGTGTGGCATGCGGATGAGCATGATATAGCGAAGAAAGGTGCGAAAGGTAGAGCAGAGATTGTTGGGCTTAATTGGAACTGATCTGGACATGGTAGAGATGTCATTCTCCAGTTCAAGACTGTGATTTTTATCACTTTGTAGACAGTGTGTCTCCTTGTAGGCAGTGGGCCTCTTTGTGAGCAGTGTGCTCGGGCAGTGAGCCCTTATTGGCATGTGCCATTCATTTTTCCTTATTCTTCTAACAGAGAATAATTCTTGGGTTAATCACCCCGTGGTTTTTCCCTTAACCGGGTTTTCCATGTCAAAATCTTGGTGTTCAATGTGTTGATGCTTATCTGCTCTTGTGTTTATGTATTGTGCTTCCATGAATGATTATTTGATATGCTGCTAACTAACAACAGAGAATAAAGTGTTTGAAATAGAACAAGTTCTATACAACTGATTCACCCCCCCCCCTCTCAGTTGTATGCCCTAGATCCAACACATTCCCTATTTGTGAATAACATATTGACACTATCATTCTCCATACCATGTGGCTCATTGCATTCATCATAGGCAACATCATTATTGTACAAAGATTAAGCAATCATACATTACGACTGTGAGTGAGGCATTTGACATATTATGCACCATGGGGTGTCATCAACAATATTAATAGCCTTCCTGAAAGGATCAGGAGTCTCCTTAACATTTTGAGCTCTTTGATTAGTGTTGTTATGTGGGAGAATGGGTTTACCATTATGCCAATTGGTGTTATATGGCATATCATGCAATGATGGTGTCTTTTCTTACCTTTGTAAACTTGCTTGTCAGGACCTATTCCCTTTTCATTTTTAGCAAGTCTATAACTTAGGTCCTTAACAATAATTATCAACTTATCTAATTTATCCTCAGAAGTAGATGCATTACCTTGAGTACTTTGAGACTTATTATTTGGATTCTACAGAATCTTTACATCATCTCTTCTGTTTGTCTTACCAGAGGCTTTTCTATTATTTTCAATGTTAGTTGGAATTCTAAAAGCATCCCTGAGCTAGTAGGACCCTAATCTCTTAACCCATAAGCTATTTTAGCATCAAAATCATTTATGTATAACACTATGCACATTGGTTCATTAGGCCTCATATGAAGTGGCAATTTGTTCAACACTTTAGTGAACCTAGCAATAAATTCTGCAACCTTCTCATTTGATCCCTTAGTAATACTAGTGAACTCATTTATAAAAAAGCTTGGATCAGTTTTATCACCATATTATTCTTTAAAAATCCTTCTGAAATCATCCCATGATGAAACACTTCGATCAGGCAAATTTTTATACCATTCTCTAGCTTCATCAACTAAGGATTGCATAAATAATTTCATAAAAACATCTTCATGCTCAACCTCAAAGTTGTCCATAACATTTTGAAAAGCCTTCAAATGATCTTCCCCTAACACAGTATTGTTTCCTGAAAATTTTGGCACTTGCGGCCTCACATGTTTGTCAATGGGATTAGGGTAGCCAGGAATACCATAAAAAACAAGATGCCTAAATCTGTCTAGCTACATAAGCTATCTACCAAACTGATTAACATTGGCATTCCTATTGGCATTCTGATTTCTCACATTATTTAATGGTACCCTAACATTGTTTACATTTTGTCTCTGATCATTTTGTTGATTGTGGATTTCATTTCTTTGCTGGTTTCTCAGCACATCTGCATTATCAAGGGTAGGAATTGAATTATGTTGAGCAATTTTCAAAGCTTGTACCCTTTGTCTCATATAATCTCTAATCTTCACTGCCTGCAGATATTCTAATTCAACCCTCAGGTTCTTGATTTCTTCAGCTAATTCTTCATCTCTAGGCATAGAAGAGGATGGTCCCATTCCATTTTGGTCATGATCATCCCTTGGGGACTCAGTTTCTTCAAATCTATCAGGGGGATCTAAGAAAGGGCATTCTTGAAACACCTCTGATCTCATTCTCAATTTGTCACCCTGTTGCCTTTCAAATACATCTTGAATTTCAGCCTCTGTGTTTGAAAAATAGGGTGGTTGCTGCTCTGAAGATCTAAGATTATCTTGGATATCATCATTATTTCTGGGGCTGGGAGAACCCTCTTGAACTGCTTGAATAGTCCCTTTTTTTTTTTCTGTACATCATTTTTCTAGGTAATTCTTCAAACAAAGGATTACGTAGGGATCTTCTCCCTTGCATACAAATTTTACCTTACTAGTTGGGAGATTTGTTTGGAGTCGCCACCTACAACTAGGAATTATTTTCTTTTAAATCAGGGTTCTTACACAAAGCATCCCCAGTGGAGTTGCCAAATCTATTGGATTTTATCACAAACTGGATGCTTACCAATTATCCCTACAAAGTAGCCATCAACAGTACAGGAGATAGACTCTATAAATATCTCCTCTTCTTCTTTAGGCTCTGCAGAACCAAGGGCGGTATTCCCTATTCAACACCCATAAAATATGTTTATGAACATTACTGGGATGTTGATACAAAGTAGATAAATCCTCTCTTATGCAGACCAAAACTGTGAAATAAGTGCAAAGGGGCTAGCTTTGGGCCTATGTTCAGTTGTGAATCAGAGGATTTTGGTCTTAAAACTACTTCTAATGTCCTAAAGGTTTGTATTTGAAGTTTGAGTTTGTATTTGTATTTGGATGCAAGACTGGGACTTTGGGTTGTAACCTTAATACAAGACCAGACTGTGCCTATCTTGGGCTCAGAGTCAAGAGACATACACATGTGAATGATTACCATAAACTTGAATCAATAACCGGGTTTCAAGGGGAGGTTTTTGGTGTCTGCCTTATAGATACTTCCCAATATTGAGTATTTAGTCATTCATACTTAGTGATATCCCTGTTGTAACATACCTTTCCCAATGCTTAACCTAAAATATTTAATTTGTTCCTTGAACAAAGGTAAGAGATTAAATAGTCAACACATAAAATCTGTATTCCTGAATCCCAAATAACGCTTAGCTATTTAGATTCAAAAGAAAAGATGCCCACAACTTGGAGACAAATAACTGAACACATGCAACAAATGCATTTCTCATATAAAACAACATGAAACCAGTAAATTTATGCATAAAACATACATGTGATTCATAAACTCACAAGGCACAACACAGAGCCAGTAGCAAGAATGTATCTTATTACTCCACCAAAATTTGCCAAATCTTCAACAACCTACATGAGTAACACAGTTTGCATTTTATAGAAAGACTATGTACTCAGCAATAATTACATGGCAATTCAAAATTTTGCCAGATACACTGCACCATCAAAATGATGCCCAACATAATCAATGCAGTAGAGAGACAAAGAGGAAATAGTAGGTGAACTCGGGATGTAAGCCTTCGACTAAAGGTTTTCTTCATTAATCAGGTAGTTAGCCCGTCAACTCCATTGATCCATACCTCTGCGAACTTACCATTAATGGTATACCAACTGATGACCCTCTGAAAAGTAGCAGCTGCATGCTTCTAAAATTTTCCCACCTGAAAACAGCTACAGATACAAAGCAAATCCATCGCCAAAACTTTGAAACTGAGCCATCGATCTCCCTTCCTGCTTCCAAAATCCATGGCATCAAAACACGCTGAAAAGTCATCCACCAGTTAGAACATGCCACATAGGCACCCTATGCTTCCATCGTTGACTTTTCTGCCATCTATTTTGCCTTTCTTCGCCTTATGAATCATTGCATATGCATTTGTATATAAGATTGTATATACATACAATCACAAATATACAAGGCGGACCCCAAACCTTGATAGAACAAATTGCAATCATTATCGGGTCTGGCTTGCATCCTATCCTTTGCATATCACCTTGTATATTGCACACAGAAACGCAATATACATACACCCTGGACTCCAAATCATTTTATCAATCGGATTGGAAAATTTTGAAATCCGGGCCTTGTATCTTCAATCTTCTGTATATCGGCATATACAATGCCATATACATGCAAGCCGTAGATGCCAAATACTTATAGAACAAATTTCAACTGCCATCGGGTCTGGCTTGTATATCGAGAATGTATATTGCACTTGCATATTTTGATATACATTCTTCTTTGTATGTCAAACATATACAAACCTTTTTGTATGCCTACGGGCCCCACCTCTTGCATATCAGTCCTTTGCACATTTCCATTGTATATGCATTGGCTGTTAGGTAAACTTTGGAGTTAGCTGCTGATGCATCCTATCTTGCCGATGACCCTCTGTCACTGTAGCGAATGCATGTCAGCCCTTTTGTATGTAGATTTTGCACATTTCTTCTTTGTATGCCACCAATGTATCTTTTGCTTGCATGCTTCCCTTTGTATCTAGCCATTGCATGTCTAAACACACCACAAATATACATGCAACCCTCACATACAAGCAGCGAATATTCCCAGAATCTGCGACAAATTCCTCATTGCATATACAAACCCGATATGCATTCAAAATGCATGCAATCAATTTCTTTCACCTTTTTGAAGGCCGATTGAACATTTTTGGCCCGCCAATGTACATTTGGACTTGTTCATACAAAGACACATACATTCGACATATTTCACCGCCGCATAGACTGATTTTAAACTTAGCATTTTTTCTTAAGCGCGATAAGAAAAAGTGGTAAAGCAATGCAAAAGGGCCGGTCAACCAATGAGCGCTAAGGCATGAAAATACAACTTAAACAACCGGGAACCTGCTACAGGAGGTCAACAACAAAACAGAAGATACAACGTAGAAGGCTGAGGGAAAAAAGAAAAACTAAGGCATCAAGGGTTTAAAAAATACAAACATAAGCTTGAACCCTAACCTTGGGTGAGGACCACCAGAGTCATTGCAAAATTACATACATTTTTCTCTGATTATCCTTAGTTGAAAGCATTATACATGTATTGTTGAGTTTGCATGTTACATTGTGAGATCTATAGGTTGTGCAGTGTTGTAGGTTGTCTATGCCTACAGGTTGCATTTATGACTTGGATGTGGGTTGTCTATGCCCATAGATATTTTAGTATTGATGCAGATTCTAATTTGTGGCTTGGGATAGTCACATGTTACATTAGTTTGCTTGTCATTATGAGATATAAAGAGATGGTATTACCTGATACAATCATGATATGGGACCTATGTTTGTTCACTATATGGTACAATTGTGTGAGACTCGATGGGAGTTTGGTGCAGGTACATTGGGGTACTGATCATGGTGTCATGGATGTTCCTTGGTTGGTTGGGACTTTGGCATGACATGATTGTTTTACAGGTACAATTTTTGTGGTGTTGGATTGATGTTTGGTTTACATGTTTTGTTCATCTTCTTGGTTTTGGAGATTATGGTTTACTCGACCTTTAGGGAGTTGTGTCATCTACAATGAGATTCCTTGATTGTGTTGGGGTCATGGATGATCTTCATGTAGGAGATGGTTATCACGATGTCATGGATAGCTTGATTACATGTTTCAGTGGGAGCTTTTGAGAGTGATGGGTTTGATGGTTTGATGTTTATGATGTTTCCATGTAGAGCTCTGTATCATGCAACTTCAGTGGGAGCTTTGGCAGGATATGGTTATCTTCATGTGATTTAGAGATGTTGACATCTTGGTACCATGGATGACTCTTGGAGTCTTTGGTTGAGGTGTTGTTTATGGTTTGTTAGTTTTGATAGGTGATCCTTGCTTATAGGATGGTTGTATTATGTCATGGTTTACTCTTGATTGTGCATTAGAGTGTTTGCATGATACAGGTTCACTTGAGATAGGTTGTGTGCATTAGTGCATGTGATCTTCCTTTGAGGAGATGATTAGATCATGATGTCATGATATGTTCCTTGGTTGTGCAGACATGTAATAGGAGCTTTGACTATGATCTTGTTGGTTCTCTTGGTATTGGGTATATTGGTCATGTGCTTGGGAGCTTCATGATGGTGCAGTTTTGCATTTGGAGTTTAGCATGGATTGATCATGGAGGTACTCACGGATACTTGGAGACTTAGGTAAGGCTTGAGTTCTCTTGGATTAGAGACATGTGTTGAGATGGTTACTATTTGATGAGCATTTCAACAACAAGACCGAGGAGCCTACACCTTGGTTGGACATGAGTCCAACATGGACATGTTGAGGAGATTGTTCTTGGAGAGAGCCTTTGAGGCTTGGTGCATCCTGGAGGAGCAATCTCATTCCCACTCTTGGTCCACTTGGCGGTGAATGATTTGATAGGTATGCCCACCTGATTTTTAAATGCATCCTTTACTTGTATCGTATCTTCTCATGTTCGAGTCTTGAGCTATGGATTATGGTTGTGAGGACTTGTTTGAAGAGTAGATGCATGGATATGATTCGTTATCTCATTATGGTTGATACTGAGTTGTTATGAGATCATTGTGTGTAATGGAGATGGTTACTGTCTTTGGGCTTATTCCTATTATTTGAGATGGTTATGAGTTTAATCTACCTTTTGGTTTGAGAGGCTTGCATCTTGTTATTTGATGTTGTGGAGGATTCTTGTCTTTGGGTTGTAGAGGAGATCATACTTTTCACAGCTATAACACATTAGTGTGGATAGAAGGACATGGTTATGATTTGCAGGTTCTCTCTTGATTGGTATTATGCTTCTTCCTAGATATTTGTGTTCACATGACATTGGAGTTGAGATGTGTATGTAGCTTTTGATTCTCTTTTACTTCTTTCTCTTATGATGTGAAGGATTTGGGAGAGATATGGACTTGAGGAGAGTTATGTTGTAGCTATTTAGTTTATAGATTTTGCATATCTCTATGTGTATAATTTGACACTATGTTCAATAGAGGATTTAGCCACATCTTCTATGTGCGTGCTATTAGTGGATCTTTGGATTCCTTGATCTTTTTTCATATTTGAAATTTACTCATGCATTGGGAGTTCTATGATGTATATGATTCCTTTGTTGGATGTTCTCATTATGTTGCAGTATGGAGGGTCTTGAAGTTTGTTATCACATGATTTGTGTTGTTAGCTTGGAGGACTTCTTTATGCAGGATTGAGTATATATAGGGACTTGTTATCATTGAGATTTGAGTTGGACATGTTGTTGGCATGAGGTCTACTTGTTATCTTTTGTATACCTTGGTTTGGAGGTATGGTTAGTTGATGCATTAGCAACTAGCTATGGTTGCTAATTCAGCTATGGTGATTGATTCTTGTCAGCTACTTGAGCCTATTTCTTACCATTGGATTTGGTGCTTGTGTTTGGATATCAGTTGATGCAGGTTTCATGCTTCTATGTGACATCTCTTTCGAGGATCTTATTCTTCATGAGGCTAGATGGAGGATGGAGATGTTCTTATTTGAGTTGGTGGACACCTTGATTATTGTTGCAGGAACCTTGGAGCACATAGAGCACATGGATGGTTATATGGTATATGTTGGGCACACATGATGGTTTCCCTTGATCTTTTGAGTTTACATGTTGATCCCTTATGCAATGTATACAAAAAGTGGGAGAATGTTGGAGTAGGTGTGTTGCACACCTTGCATAACATTGGTATTATTTTATTATGTAAAATAAATATTTAATTGTGGTGCATCATGTGATGTGTTTAGCCACATTTGATATTTATTTGGATGCCACTTGTAATTGTTGTATGTAACATTGGGTTAATTACTTTATTTATAATTATTTGATTAATTGGGAAAACTTAGTACCAATAGTCAAATGTGGGGCCAATGGTTTTGCAGACACATGGTTTTGGGGAAAATGGTATTACAATACCACATGTTGTATTTGTGTGAGCTTATGTCTATAAAGGCAAACACAAGGGTAGTTGTAGAGGTTGGTAGAGTTAGCCATTTGGCTTGTTGGCTGGGTTGTAGCTTCTCTTACAGGTTGGTTGTGTGAGGGTTTGAAGCATGGCATGGGATGTATGGTTACATGCTTGTTCATATGGATTGCAGGTAGAGAGAGAGCTTGATGTTTCAGAGGTGTTCTCTACATATGTATTGCTGATTATTTTTGAATAATACATGAGAGATGCATGCTTTTGGAGGATGGGTTTTTCCCTGTGTGAGGGTATTCGAAGGGTATATCTTGTGTCACCATTGATGGTATGATTGTCTATTTCTTTTGCATGTGGATTTCTAGTTTATTACATATTGAATCTCTCCTTGGGTTATGAGGAATTCGTCTCTATGGCTATATATTTCCAAGACTCATTTACTTTTTCTCTATTTATATTATTTTTTATTATAAATATTGAAATTTTTGAGGGAATACAAGCCAACATCAAATGCTTTTCAGTAGTTTATTGCTCTTTTCAAATTAAATTTAAAAAAAAAAAAAATTACAATTTTAAAATTATAATGATTTTTTTATCTTTTGAAAATTAATTTAATAACTTATTTTTAATTAAAAATATTCTATTAGACCCAGAAAAATGAAGTAAAATGTACAAACAACAAACAAAATTTGTGGCAGGGAACATTTAAATGACATGAGACTTCTTCTGACACGACTTTTCCTGGCATGAGAATAAATCAACGAGTTTAGAAATTTTCCAGTGTCAGAACAACCAATGAGTTCAGAAAATTTTCTCGGCGTGAGAACAACCAATGAGTTCAAAAAAATTTCTCAGCGTGAGAACAACCAACAAATTATATATAATTTCTCGGCGTAATCTCCTTCGCAATCTAAAATCTTATAACTATAGAAATGAAAAGGTGAGATCAAATGACCAACTTCTTTTTTATCATATTAAATACCCATTAATAACTATAGAATAGGGGATCGTATTAAGCTTATAATGATAGTTCAATGAAAGGTATTGATATATTTTTATATAATTATGAATTCTAGTGAAAAAGTTTAGGAAGAGGCATAGATTTGTGGCCTAGGCAATCTTCTATCCAATCACCTTCTTGTCTATAAAAGAAACAAGAATTTAACTTTCTCAAATATGTAATAGGAATGAGGGTGCACATGGAGAGTTGAGAAATTGTCTATTCTTTGTACACAAAACTATGTAGTCCAAATAAAAGGTAATCCCTTTATAAAGGGTTTAAATGACATATTGAGGCAAGGAATCTCTACCCACATGGGATATTAATATTTGGAGAAAACATTTAGATAGAAATCAAAGTCCCATGCCTAGCAGTAGCTTGCTTCACATAAAATGGTATGTGCATCATAATGCACAATTGCTTATGCATGCTTTGCTAGACAAAATGTTATCATGAGCATTCAAGAGTCAAATTAATTGTTGCCATCATCTTTCATATTCTAGTATATAATCAGTCACATCCTCAATTAGTTCACTTACTTTTCAATCGTTCATCCATTACACCTTGTCACAAGCTCCTCTATGGGTGGTTTAACAAGGGGATTATAGTAGTGCAACCAAGAAGTAACAATAGGATGATGAAATGAGACTAGGTTTTTTTTTATAGTTTGAAAGCATTGTATATTGCAAAGGATGAAAGGAATCAAGGCCTTGGGGCATCATATCAACCAAGGCATAGGTGGACATGATGAGGGACTATGAGTTTTGGAAATGTTTATCATCGTTTGCATGGCAAGGGGGCTAGTGTGTTTTTCATTCCAAGGGTGTGGAAACCAACACAAAAGAACATGATCGATGCCATCGAGAGAAAGATTGTTAGTCCTATATGACTTTGGAGGGTTTAATGAACTAATCAACTCACCAAGCTAAGAATTATCTTAGAAGTTAAGTTGAGTATTTTTGAAAATTTCATGTACATTATTTTAAAAAAATGTCATGCAAGTTATCACATAAACATAAAAGTACTTAAATCGGTTAAGGAAACCTCCAACCTTCCTCTCCGACACTAGTTTAAAGTTTATAACTACATATTTGTGACTATTATTTTATATGGAAAGATTAATTTGGATTATATAGTTCGATCTCTCATTTTATAGAAAAATATTCATTTTAATTTGGTAACTATATATTTAGTTCTCCCATTTTATAGGGAAAGATTCATTTTAGTTATATTCGTATATATTTGGGTATCCTATAAAATAGGGGAAGATTCATTTTAATTCTATAGTTACATTTTTCAATTCCATGAAATTGTCCTTGGAGTAAAAATAGGAACCAAAGGTCCTTTCATGGGATTACATCCTTAAGTCTCGAAGGCCAAACATCTACCTTTTACTCATAGTGCTTTAAGCCATTGAGGTTTGAACTCAACAATGTAGCATTTCAATTGTTATACCACATCCTAAGGGGACTTCTATTCATTAAGAGCCAAAAGATATTTACATATGGACTAAGTTCATATTTATACAACCATGAGTTCAACCTTGTTCAATGGCAACCAACAGAATCTAGAAGAACTTACAAAAAGAATAAAGAATGAGAAGAGAGGAAGGCACAAATGTCAAAAGGACTACACCATTTTCTTGACGATCTTCTAAGTGATACCAACTCAATGGTTAAGGAGTGCACATAGGTGGTTAGGAACTTGGTAACTATTCTTTGAAGCCATAATGGCCTTTGTCACATGCATGCAAGATCTTGGTCATCTATGGAAATTACTAGATGATAGCTTCAATAATGTGTCATTAGAGTGAAAGAGGCATATGTTCGACATGGGTATAGAGGAGCCACCTCGACTTAATACCATTTGACTTGGATGATCAAATAAGCATGGTAGGAAGAAAATTGCACTAGTGTCTCTAGAGGCAAAAATAGTTTCCCCTACAAAGATCACTAAAAGAAAGATTTAGCTAAATTTTACAAATAAGCTTACAATAAAGAGAGCGAAATATATAGAGAGATAAATGGGCGCTTAGTGTTAAACCAGTCCCCCCGCCTTCTTTAAATATAGCATGCTTATATACATTTTTTATATTTAACAAGGTACAAATTTTGGGACATTGATATTTTTTAAAAACATTTTTTCCTTCTCTATAGGTATTTATCAGTTTTCCATGACAGTTGTTTCTTGGATGAATTTTGCACACCGTTCAGGCTCCCATGACATAGAATGCATGCCATTTTTTAGGTCTCAAGATCATTCCCATATCATCTACAAATTCAAACAAATCAAAAGTTTTTCCCTTCAAAATTTAATTTTAATCCATTTGAGCTCCAAATTATGTAAAGGTGTGAAATTATAAAAGCAACGAGGATCACTAAGTTTGATCGATCTTCGTATCGTGTAACATACCATGAAAGGATGCATGACAATAGGCTAGATGACATATAAAAATGATGTAGGTGGTGACCATGCTTATATTTGCAAGAGAATGCCTATTAAAAGTAGGTGTCAAGATGTCAAATATGAGGCTTGTGATAAACAAACATACATGCTTCAAATAATATGCATAGGTGATGACAAATGAAATGCAAGTGAACCCAAGTGCAATGCATGAACAAGAATATAGAAAGGAAATGCATAGGCACCAGACACAGAAGCTCACACATTTACAGTAGCTACTAAGCAAAACACAAGGATCTTCAAATCGATTAAGATTTGCAAAAATAATTCATAACAATCAAGAAAACAAAAAATGATAGGGGCCAAAGGGATACAAGACAATCATCATTCACTTAAAGGCACATCAATTGAACTTCCACAACTATTTGACGTACCCATTGCACACCAAGGTGCGATTGCTAGTTTAATCTATCAAATCATATGCAAAGTCATTCTAAATCTATATTCAATAATTAACCCACTATACTTATTATGCTTCAACCAAGTCAACACCTCTTCCCATTATACATTTACCATTACACATCATAATTCAACTCCTTTTGTCTAATATCTAATTATACTCGTTGATTTACTCATTCAATTAGCCACTCAACACCTCTTCCAATTATACATTTGCCATTACACATCATAATTCAACTCCTTTTGTCTAATATCTAATTATACTCGTTGATTTACTCGTTCAATTATCCACTCAATACTTTGTTGAGGATTATTTTCTTCTCTATGTAGGTGGGAATCTACGAGAAGCAACTAGAGTGGAGAGATCCACAAGATATATTCCAAACAAAGCAAAGCCTATGATGAAATATTTGTCTTAAAGTTGAAGTCTTCTTCTTATACAATAAATAAATATTATGTCTATTTCATTGGATGAGAACGCCAGCTGTGACACAAAACAAGCTGTCACATCTTTCTCCCCATCGACATTGTTGGCTACAACGAAGCACACTTAAAAGCCCGCCTTGGCAATTGCCACGCACTTGACAGGACGAGTCGAAATCCATTGAATCGAAATAGGTAGTCAATGTGGTGATGTTTCCGTGTGCCGATCTTCCAAACAAATATGCCGACAAGCAGCCGTTTTTCGCCTGCCAAACGCAGGCCATGATGTCAAACACCTTCAGAATCTACGTTATTTTCGACAACTCCAAACACATTTTGACTTTTGCCTCTCGTGTTTTTTAATAGGTTGTCAAACTCCATCAATCTTGCATCATCCGACCATTGTTTTTCCTTGCATACCAAGGCAACTACATATTTACCAAGGTTTCATTGAGTTCAAATAGTCTTGGGCACACCTTTTTCATTTCAAACATTAATGGACAAGCAAACGAGAAAGCGTCAATGGTTCGAGTCTGCGGAGGAATGCAGGAAGTCCTCCAATATTGAAGAATTAGAAGCCGGCCCTGCAAAGCGTCTTTGCGAGGATTCCAACTGGGGATACGCCAATGTTTTCTCTGAAATCATATCTCAGATGGATAACGAGGAGGTGGCTTTCCCAGAAGAAGAGATAGAGGAAGAGATGGTGCTGGATATGATGAAAATGCTGGAAGAAGAAATCATGCCATGCCGCTCTTGCAGAGATGAAGAAAGCACAAATAATAGTGCATCTGATGACAGACATGACATAGCACTGCATGGAGAAGAAGAGTCTGTCAACAGTGGTTATTCCGGTGAGTCTAGTTGGGATGAATGTTATGCTTCTAATGTTGAGTTTCAATATTTGTTGGGTGCCAGCGATGAATGTCTGGGTATTCCTTGCAGCCCACAGTCTGATTTTGTGCATACTGTAAATTGTTATAATTATGATTATGAGTTTTTTAAGAGAGAGTCCGAACAAGAAGTATTGCTGCAGAATTGGCCGGCGTATAATGGGAGCCATGAGTAACACAGAAATGAACTGTTCTCTATCTAAGATTGTGTTATACTTTCCAATTAAAATTAGCTCGAGGCTTCCCAAGGGTTGACAAATGTAAAGATTTTGCTGCTACACTTCAATTCAGGGGGAAAAAATATGTGCATGTGTATAGAATCCAGTCTTTTTCTAATGCAATACACTTGAAAGCGAGGACGACATTTTAACATAGAATCAAATTGTTCCCTTAATCTTGCTCTTGAAATTGAATGATTACACCCCTTTCGTTTACTCTCTGCTGTGCAACAACATCGAATTGTATTATCGTGTTTATTCGACTTTCAAGTCAAGAATTTCGATATTTAACTAGCAATTGGACCTATAGGTTCAATGGGCAGCTGATAATTTTTTTGAAGCAAGGTTCTTTCCAATAGATTATTGTTTTATCCTCCATATTTATTTGTCAAGTTTTTTATGATGACACTCAATTTTGATGTATAAACCCCCCCTCAAATTGCATTAAAATACATACACCACAAATAAAATTATGTTAAATAGTGGGATGGAGTTGGGTTTGTATCAAGGTCATGATGATCTCTAGTTGGAAGTTGTGCATCCATCACCACTGACTGGGAATCTCTTCTATTAACCTCAATGTTCGAGGCAGAAGTCCATGGAACAAAGAAAATGTTCATTATTTTAAAATATTCAAACCACAAAATTCCTTACCCCAAAATCCAAACAAGAAGAACAACAACAAAAACCAGGAAGGTCAAAAGGGTTACAAAAAGTCCAAAGACCTACACTTACACACTCACACATCTTAGAAATACCCGTTTCAAATTATTTCAACACTAATAGATTAACAACATATATACATATTTTATTTAATATTAGTAGTTTATTTACTTATTGTAATTTAATAATTTTTTTAATCACTAATATTTTATTTATTTATTATTAATATTTATTGTGCAGAGCAAAAACAATCTTAAAAGAAAGTTAGACTAAGTCATGTTGTGTGGTTACACAACGCACCCCATTTTGCCTTAGCAAAATAGGGACCCAACTTTCTAGCTTGTTTCCTTGTTTCTTGTGCTATGGGCGGTAATGGTAAAAGCAGCATCAATCAGTATGCATATGCCTAATGTCAGCTATATCTGTGATCTTGAAGTCTGGACTCAATTTTTCAAAGTCTGAATCTTTCCCCAAGAAGCCTGCCATGTGAAAGAATGCAAAATTCTAAGAAGGTTTGTCTTTTACATCACCTCAAAATTTGGTAAAACAAAGAAGTTAAGGTTAGTCAAAGTTTGGTCAAACCTGTCCTCAGGGTCATATTTCTTAATATGACTCATATTCGTCAATATCACCCTACATGTGTTTTAAACAGAGAAACCTGATATCGGCATGTTAGCCAATATGCGAACGTCAAATTTAAATGCAGAAGGCATTTACCCGTCAAGTATGCGCCGGTCATCTTAGGACGAGAGTCATATTTCTCAATATCCCTCATATTTCTTAACATCCCTGATCTTCATTGAAATATGATGATGACGTCATCTTATCCTGATTTATAAAAGACCAGATATGATGGTGATGTCATCGGTATGTCCGACGATCACAAGGTCATATTTCCTAATATCTGTCATGTTAGTGAAGATCCCTCATATTCCTTGATATGACCCTGACGTCATCTTAGCTCGATAGAAAGAAGACTTGATATGACCTTGACATCATCATTTCTTGCCTGCATAACAGTATAAAAGACGCATGTATAATATATGCAGGATCATATACAAATGGATACAAAAACCAAAACGAGAGGAAAAGAGGCCATTTTAGGACCTGATAACATGGTTTTTGGTCAATGATGGTTGACCAGTTCATTTTAATGACATATACACATTGAGATATGTGGATATTCACTTTCAGACTGATATTCATAGCTCGATATACATGTTTGCACATTTAGGGGCAGGATTTACATGTAATGTTTTAATTTTCCTGCTAGTTTATTAAATGATGATGATGCTTAATTCTTGTCTATCTGTTACAGGATGTTGCAGAGGAAAGCAAAATTGCAGAGCTGCAGATATAGGGGCGACATGAGCTAGAGCCAAGAGATATCACCAAATATGTTGTGTGCCAGCTAGAAGGTGGACCAAGTCAAAGATGCTGGAATATTCTATGCCAGATGTGCGATTGCCAACTGGCAATCATGTGCTATTCATTTGAACCGTTGATTGCCATGAGAGGATCCTAATCGTTGGATCAATGTAACCATTTTCTAGCCTTTCTTCTATAAAAGGCCATGACTTGTCATTTAAAAAAAGGAGATCAGAGATAGAATATCTGGCAGAAATAAGGCCAATTAGTGTAGATCTGATAGGAGATTGGATTACTGAGACTAATGAGGATTGAATTGTTGAAATGTCAAGGTTCTTTCTTCAGATTATTGCAAGGGTACTTGTTCTAAAGCATACTAGATGGAGATGAAGCTACAGATTACATCCTGATTGTAAACTATACGTAATCTTCAAGTTGATTTCTGGATATGTAATGGTGGAATGCTACGTTCAATAGATGTGCTTTCATTTTATTGCATATTGTTGTCAACTTTTCCTTTGAAGATATGTACTGGATCATGTGGATTTGTGGAATGTCCTGGTGAAGTATGATTTAGTTTTCCTTCTCTTCATTATTGTATCGGAACATGTATGTGGATCAGTGATCTCAGTCCAGTAATTTTAGGAATCTCACTCTCTAAACCCTATCTTTGTCATTTCTTTTTCTTAATTTCATTAAATCACCATCACAACTACAAATAATAGATAAATAAAAAGCAATACATTAAATATGCAAATATCCGTAGATAACTAAAAATCATTAGCATATTTTGAGCTAAATGCATGTAGTATTGCAAATATCATGCAAAGAATCATAAATAATGGTAAGAATCATGCAAATATCAACCTATAGGCACATTATTTGAGTAAATTCATAGTGCAGAGGTAGAATTGTTTGAGATTTATGCAGAGCAGGCATAAAAGAAAGAATATTTGGAGGAATATTGAAGAACTTTGTAGAAATTACTGAAGTACGTAAGGCCCCTAAATGATTAACAACACACATCAACCATTGAGTAATGTCAGTAGATTATGAATTGATCAACGGAGACTTGGGATCATAAATTTACTCTAATTTTATCATATCTTTCAAGATAAATAAAGGTTGTTGTGTACCTTTTATTTTATGTTGTTTTGACTAACAATCATCATCAACAAAATTGGCACTAGAAGGAGGGATTAACAAAGAAAGCTTTGTATTTATTCAAATGTTGCATAAATATTTCATCATTTGAGTTTAAGGACTGCAAATATCTCTTGTCTGAGAGGATTTGACTATATCTTTGCAAAGATCCAACTCAAAGCTTCAAAGATTAGTCTGATTTTTCTGAGCTTTCAAGTTTTTATTCTGAGATATGCTAGATCTCATTAAATTTCAAAATTCTAAAAAATTTAAAACAGAGTCTCGTTTTCAATGGATGCATATGTAGGCCTCTTTCAAGTTAACATTCCTTTCTTTCAAGAAACTTTAAATAGGAAGCTTTATCCTCAAAGTTTATCTGACTTTGGTTTATCTGGAAGGTGTAGGATACACAATTCTGCAAAACATGGTGAAATTAATTGTCTGACTTTTCTTGCAAGGATAGATTTATCTTTGAAGGGACTGATTTCTTTCTCAGATGTATACATGACTGAAGTTTGGTAAGAAATGAAGAAATTCTAGAGCAACAAGAAGATATAGCACCAGCAATCATGAGTTGTCCAAAAAAATACAATAGTTAGGACAGTTCTAGAGGATGAAGATAGTGAAACATCTTTCCTTGAATCATTTTATGGTGAGATTGATAGGAGTTCTCTACTTCCTAATACGGGTAAAGGGGAGTGCAAGTATGAATCTTTCAAAATTTGTATAGAAGAAACCACTTGTCAGGATAAAGCCTTTGATTATGATCCTAATAGTTTTGATAAGGATAGTGAAACATCTTTCCTTGCGTCATTTTATAGTAAAAAGAAATGTAGACAAGTGGAAGAATTTAAATGCACTGCTGCTGAAGAGGTTCCTACTATAGCAACTAAGGGAGTCATAGAAAAGAGAGTAAATGCTGATTTCATATGTGATTTCTTTAAATTGAATGATCGACTACAATATTGTTGCAGGACAATGGAACCAGATACTTTACTGGATGGTAGAAGTAAGCTATTTGAAGAACAGTTCATGAAAATTGAAGATACAAAAAGTTCTATAATGGTTGTGCATAACTAGATGTCCATCCAACATCATTTTGAGGATGAAGCAGGGAAGTATTCCTATCTATCAAATGTTGTTTCACCTTTACAATAATCTGATTTAGAAATGATAGGTTTATGTGTGTCAGGTTACGATGATGAAGACACTCATTTAGATGCCGATCTGTAGGGAATTAAAGAAAATGTTGAGGTGTTTCCCAAAGTTAAAAATCAGATAAGCTTGCAAAATGAAGAGACAAAATTGGATAATGATGAAAGAGATCACTTCAAGGATTTTGAATTGTACTTGTCTAGAAATATACAGTGTAGCCAAATATTAGGTTTATCCACTGATGATATCTTGATTGAAAGTTGGTGCAAATTACATGATGAAGCACATTCAGAAAGGGATTGTGATGCCTGCTTAGACATGATGGAATTGAAAATTAAAGAAAATATTGAATTTTTTTCCTAAACTTGAGGATAAACTAAACATATAGAATGAAAGAACAAAGTTGGATTTAGATGATGGGGTAATCCATCAAGAGTCATACATCCTCCAAGATGAAATGAGACAGGACATCGAGCCAAGTAACGAAAATGTGAAATCAAATGGAAGTCTAGCTAGCAGTGAACAAGCATGTCTAGCAGAATCAGAAATACACCAGGTTGTATCTTTCATTTCCATAGTAAATGATGTTGAATATTATTTTGATTATGGAGATTCAAAGGATAAGACATCCATATGGATCTGTCATGGACATGAAGAGCTTCCTAAGTTGCTGATCATTAAGAGTTGTTCTATTCAACACAATGAATTTAGAATACAAGAATATTTTTCAGAAGACAAAGATGAATTTGCTAGGATTAGAACCATAACTAGTGCCCTGATGCTCTTGCACAATCTATGGAAGTATGCTAATACAGGTGTCTTTGGGTCTTACCATGGGTTTTATTTGCCTTGTAGTGTCTTGTGTATAGTTTGGTAGAGCAGTTGTTTTGTTTCTTTTCTTTGCTTTCCTGTCTTGTTTTGTGTTGTTTCCCTTTAGTAGTTGGTTGATTGTATAGCTTGCTTTGGTGTGTTGTTTTTGCTTTGCATTGTTGAGTCCTTGTTTTGGTTAGGCAAAACTAGTGCACCTTTTTACTTAAGAACACTGCTGAAATTGTTAGAATTCAAGAGTTGGATATAAGTTCATCCATAGGTTCAGATTCATGTTTGCTAGTACTCTTGATCAGGTCTGTGATATCTTGTTCATCAACATTACTTTTTCTTGAGTCAAGGAGATCCTCACAATGACACACCTAATAGCCTTGGGTTTGTTAAACATACCAGTATAAGTGTTAAGTGAAAAATCTAAAGGTTGCCCTTGCTACCATTGCAATTCCCAACCTAAAGTAGTAAGTGTTCACACCTTGCAAAATGTGCTTACATGATGACATCTTATACAAAAAAAAATATTGAATATCTAAAGAGAAAATTAGGCCACCTAAGTAACTCTACCGGGGCTATAGACGCTTACTGGCAGTGGGGCTCTACTTAGGGGAATTGCAACAATAACCTTGTCGGGGCTATAGACGCCTGCTAGCAGCAAGGCTTTATCCAGGTTGGCTATGAGGGATGAACCAAACTGTGTAGCCTAACACTAGTCACTGGTTTATTCAACTTAGTTTCAAGATGAGGATTATTAATCACATGCACACACTTGACTCCTTATCAATACATTGTTGCATTGATGAACATGATACCATTCAGAAAGGTTAGGATGCTCAGGCTTAACAGGAGTTGGAACATTGTGGTTTAACTTATCCTCACCTCTTGAATTATTTAAATTTTATTGTTTTCTTTGATGGCAGGTTGTTGTGCGGTTACACAATGTGCCCCATTTTGCCTTAGCAAAACATGGACCCAACTTTTTGGCTTGTTTCCTTTCTTCTTTTGCTCTAGGTGGTAATGGTAAAAGTAGTATCAGTAAGTATGCATATGCCTAATGTCAGCTATATATGTGATTTTGAAGTCTGAACTCAAATTTTCAAAGTCTGAATCTTTCCCCAAGAAGCCTACTGTGTATGAGGAAAAATTGATTAAATCTAAACTAATAAAATTAAAAACCAATCATATAAAGCGAAGCAATCTAAGTAAAAGCCATTATCATAAAATCAAAGACAAAATGAAAGCTCTTACCAAAACCTATATTGTTCCCTTTTTGGAGAAGTGTGGATTGCTCAATCAAGTTGTAAAACCATAGCTGCAACAAGCAAGTAGTGTGCTCAATGTGCTCAAATATCAATGTTAAGAGATCGTAAAGTTGCTCAATTGACGCGTTTTGTATGCTCAAAGCTCTGTTAAGTATGCTTGAGAATACGATCGAAGAGAAAGAGGTAATGAAGGAGACGAGAGGTGTTTATATAGGTTTCAAGGAAGATCGATCAACAGTCCAGATAATTCAGAAGAATCAATGGAGGAGAATAGTTGAGGAACGTGCAACGAATAAGAAGAAGACAAGTGTCTTGCTTTCTTTTGCATGAGAGGAGTTATCAAGAATAGAAGAATGAGTTAAAGCAATTAACAGAATGTAATGATTAGTTAAGTGATTTAAAACAAGAAGAAGAGATTTGCATGAGAAAAGAAGATATTTTGCTTTATTAAATATAGAAAGCTTGAGTTATATTAGAGATAACTCAAATTTAGAAGAAAAAGCAACTTAAATAAATATTTGATTTATTTAAATTTAGAGAAGATATTTTGGAAGAAATAATTAAATAATTAGAATTATTTAATTTAGAAGATTTGAAAGCAAATTAAATAAATAAATTTATTTAATTGTTGTGCATGATTTTGGAAGAATAGAAGATTATAAATAAAATATTTGATTTTATTTATTTTTAGAGGATTGAGATAATTTAAATAAATTTGCATGATTTATTTAAATTTAGAAGAACAATTGATTTAATTAAATAATGTAAATTATTTAATTGTAGATAAGATAGAATTGTGATGAATTAATTAAATAATTGGATTTATTTAATTAATGTAGACTTGAATTTTGAAAAAGGATGATGATTTGATTAAATAATTAAAATTATTTAATTTTGGAAGAATAACAGAGGAATTTAATTTAATTATTTAAATAAAGAGGATTTATTTAATTAATGTCGAAAGTATGTGATTTAGAAGAATTTGGTGAAATTAATTAAATAATTAGATTATTTAATTAACGTTGAAGTGCAGGTGATTAGACAGATTATGAAATGCCAGTGATGTGACAACTTGGTCATTTTAGGGTGTCTACATTTTGCCCCTCTTTGATGCAATGCAGCGTATAGCGTTGCGTCAAAGAAAATGATTGTTGAAGATGTGATACAATTTTTTGATGCCCCAGTGTAGGTAGTTGCCCCAGCGTATGCCCCCTCGAGCAGGAAGACAGGGAAGCGACAAAGGAATGGTGTTGACGCTTGACTAGAAAAGTGCACGACCAGGTAGGAGAAAAAGCAGAAAGGGGTGGGGAGAGAAGAAAACATGAGGGAGGGATGCTATAAATAGGTCCCATGGGGACCATAATCCTCATTTGCACCCTAGGAGTTGCTAAATTTAGAGAGGAGAGCTTCCAAACTAGGTTGAGTGGAAGGAGCAGACAGTAAGGAGAGATGCCGATTCCAGCACACAGACATCGGGCGGATCTCGTGTGGACATACAAGAGGCTAGCAGGAGCTCCGGCAGCAATAAGTGGTCGAAAACCCCCTTTGCATTTGTTGTTGGAGGGTAGATTAGGGCTAGGTCTAAGGAGAGTTTGCATGTCAGCCAAAAGCACTTTAGCATTGCGCAGCGCGTTTGGTAGTCAGTTTAGGTGCTTTTGGCATGCCGCAGCACATATGGTAGGCAGGTGTAGCGCGGTTGGTAAAATCAAGGCGCATTTGGTGGTTTGGATTAGCGTCGCAGCGCGGTTGGCAAAATGCCGCAGCGCTTGTGGCTAGGTAGTGTAGCGCGGTGGGTAGGGAAAGTTAGCACGATTGGTGGGTAAGTGGGAAAATCGTGTCGCTTCTGGTAGTGCAGAATGGTGCGGTTGGTAGATGGGTGCAGCGTGTGTGAAAACAAGGCGCAGTTGGTAGAAAAAGCACAGCGCGGATGGATAGACAGTATGGCACGGTTGGCAGGGAGGGACAACGCTTTTGTATAGAACAAAGCACTTTTGGTTAAGTAGCAAAAAAGTTAGGGTTTAAGTAGAATAGGGGGTTGAGAAAAAGGATGCCTATCCTAGGTGACAAGAGGGGAAAGGGATGGTTGGGGGTTGCATAGCATAGCCCATGGGTAGATAGGATGTGAGGGATTTGGTAATGAAAAACTGACAAGTGGGTTGTTATGGATGCAGAGGATACTGCCACTGCTGATGTTGCGGGAGCGACACCACGTGATTGCACACGAGGTAGTACAGTTGACATGGGAGGAGGACGCATTCCTGGAGCATGCGAAACTATGGCATGTGGCCCACTTGACACACATTAGGGTGAACCTTGCCCTAGTGACAGCAGTGGTAGAGAGATATCACAATGAGACCTCGTCATTCGACTTTCTAATGGGGGAGGTGACAGTGACATTGGAGGATGTGTACCAGATCTTGCAAATTTAGATTGATGGCAATATAGTGGACTTTGACCCGGCATGGGACGAGGCAGGCTTGGTGGAGGTCTTCTTCACAGATGACCTTTGGACAGATGATGGGGAGATTCGATGGGCAGACGTCCCGAGACTTTACGACAGGATCAGATGGATAGTGGCGTCACTGATCGGCGGCTTCCTATGTCTAGACAGGAGATCTAGAGGATTATCAGTTGGTTGGGGTACAGTGCTATCAGGAATGTTCACACATGGCAAACAGTATGCGTGGGGCCCCTGTGTACTAGGACAGTTGTATCATGACATGCACCATTGCGTGTATAGGAGAGGCAGGAGCCTCTCAGCAGGGGTGACCTTATTACAGGTATGGGCGTGGGAGCATATTCTAGTGATCCGACCCATGGCACAACGCCATCGAGACAGAGGCGAGCCCTATGCGTTCTTAGATGATGGAGTGATCACACACCGGAGGATGGGGTCGGTTAGCCATTGGAGGCAGCAGATTGATGAGATGGACCTATTCATATGGAGGCCCTGGCTACTATGTGAGGAGTGGGATGATGAGCATGAGCAGCTCATGTTTTGTAGATAGGCACGGTACCTATTCGGGAGACGGACAGATATGATAGAGAGGTACCTACCAGAGCGGGTACTCAGGCAGTTCGGATTGCCACAGGGACTACCAGTGGGGGAGGCCACACATGCCAGGATGCAGAGGGAGGTTAGAAACTGGGATGCAGAGATCTCGGTGGCGATAGCTTTGGTAGAGGTACAGGGACTTGTCCCTGTGAGATGGGATTGGGACTCTGGGCTGACAGACCCAGGGACGCTGCCAGAGTACAATCAGTATTGGCAGACACATAGGCAGATCAGATTGACTACACCAGGTGTAGTAGGGGCAGTGGGGGAGGTACTAGTCCTCGGAGGGGAGGCTAGGATGAGACGGCAGGCCCGAGCAGCCAGGCAGCAGGTAGGTGGAGAGGGCAGCGGCCAGCAGGCCGATGTGGAGATGGCGGAGGCAGTGGGTCCTGTCGTAGAGACCGATTTGCAGAGAGCCGAGCGACTGCTGCAGGAGGAGATAGCCCGGAGGACTCGATTAGAGCTCTGGATGGTACGATTGAGGAGGGATAGGGATGCAGTGCGGGCTGAGGCGAGACAGGCCGAGGTCACCGCCCAGAGACAGACACAGGCAGCCTCTGCAGCACAGACAGCCCTAGCATAGGTACAAGCACAGCTACAGGCCTAGGTGCAGGCATACACATAGCTACAGGCCCAGGTACAGGCACAGGCACAAGTACAAGTGCAGCCGCTAGCCGCACCAGCAGCAGATGCCGAGTAGCTAGCACAGGCCAGGAGAGAGAGACTTAGAGGTATAGTTGTGATTGATAGCAGAGGCCACACTATTTAGAGTGAGGCGGAAGAGAGATGAGGCACGCCGTGCACTGGGTGCGGATCAGAGGACTATACAGTGAGCTCATCCAGGTGTAGGGAGAGCTAGTATCAGCCGGTAGGGAGGCAGAGTACTACAGGGGTTTGTATGTGGGCGTGGTGCCAGTGGCACAGCGAGAGTCGAGTTACAGAGATAGGAGCAGATCTGGGGCATCCGAATCCCATAGGATAGGGCAGTCAGTGTCCTTAGTGAGAGGACCATTCTTGCCACCAGGGGGAGGAGGAGGACCAGCAGGGGGACCTCCACCGAGCACAGGGGGAGGACAGGGGCCACAGCAGGAGGGCAGCTCTACCCACTAGGGCATGCACATTTGTATATTGTATCATATTTGTACCATACTCGTATCACGATGGACACTTGTACATTGTACCATTTGTATCATTTTGACAGATGCCTGCATGCATTCTGATGTATACTTTGCGGGCTCTTGATAGCCTTGATGTACTATTTTGATGTATATTTGGATGTATACACATTTTGTATTATTGATGTAGACATAGATATTTTGTATTATGATGACCATTACATGATATATATGATGATCTATTCAGCTCACTGTTGTTCATGCTTTTGTGTATGCATTCCTTGATGTCATGGATGTGATGATATGTATGTATGATGATAGATTCAGGTGATGACATATGTTGCTTATATGATGCTTATAGATGTATGATGATAGAGATGTACGATAATATAGATGTGATGACTAGTGATATCTAACATGTGGGTTTTGCAGAAATGCACCAGAGAGGAGCATAGGAGGAGATGGAGACAGAGACTGTTGATCGATTACTGCAATGAAAATGATATAAAGGTTGTGGGAATGGATGAATGAGCTTGTTGTAATGGTTTCACATTTGTATATAAAGAGCAATCCTTATTTTGATATAGCACGTGGATAGTTCACCACCAAGGTATAAAAGACCAAGGTGCAGTAATATCTGAGTGCGTGGACATTGACTCTGCAAGCAAGTGGTTTGAACTTAGACCCCTTTAGACATAATATAACCTTGTTGGAACATGTGAATAAGCCATAGTCTTGAACATAAAATAAACTTCAATACATGAAAATGCAAGAAGAATATTAATATGTAAGATGCTAGGTCGTAACACACACAAGATAAATAGAATGCTAAGAAAGATACTAAAGATCATTCCTCAAACATGGCACACAAAAGCAATGACTATGCTCCCAATCTGTACTACATCGCAACATACCAATATTATAGATAAATCAAGGTAGTCTAGAATAGGCATTGGAAGAGGAACAAAAGATAAACCCTAACACAAATTGACTAACTTACAAAATAAACATATGGCCAACATATTCTCTTGCCAAAGAGGTTGCTCAGGATAGATTGGATAGGAAAGATAACAGCCTTATCATAGGAACTCTATGTCGATTAAAGGGTGCTATCTACCTAAAAAGATAATATCTTGCTGCAGGAAATGCCACATGTCGTAGGAGACGCGTGTGTTGGTTTCGACAATGGAACACTTCATAGAAGACAAGCTTGTGGATCTGGTGCTTTGGTTAAGCTGGAATTAGCTGATGTTCGCAATTGATATGTAGGACAGTAGATGACTCTGGAAGTAGGCCTCTTTGCTTTAGGTTTGTGTAAGGACTTTTTCTTTGAAAGGATGTGCTAGCTTGCTGCTTGAGTTAGTCAAGTCGAGGCGAAATAGATTTGACAAATGGAAGACTAGAAAGGTGACAATGTTTGATGGATTGGGGTGGGTAGAGAATGATGGATCGTGTGTGCCTGAGTACTGGATACATTCTTCGTATTCCAGACTGCCTACATACCCTGTATCCATGGGATCAAGGCACACGATGATAAAAGATGAGAAATGATAAATATGTAGTTTTGGTTGAGTGATGAAATGGGTCAAGGTGGAAGGGGGAGATCTTATGTACCTAAGTACTGGAAACTTCCTTTGTATTCTAGACTGCCTACATACCCATATCCATGGGATCAAGGTATATTAAGATTGAGAAGGAAGGATATGTAGTTCTAGTTGATGTGATGATGTGGGAAAAGGGTTGAGAAGAGGGGATCTTAT
This sequence comes from Cunninghamia lanceolata, assembly GCA_027924645.1. Taxonomy (NCBI): domain Eukaryota; kingdom Viridiplantae; phylum Streptophyta; class Pinopsida; order Cupressales; family Cupressaceae; genus Cunninghamia; species Cunninghamia lanceolata. The sequence continues at coordinate 11,884,721 of BSBN01000050.1, forward strand.
GTACCTAAGTACTGGAAACTTCCTTCATATTCCAGACTGCCTACATACCCATATCCATGGGATCAAGGTACTTTAAGACTGAGAAGAGATAATATGTAGTTCTGGTTGGAGGTGATGATGTAGAAAAAGTGTTGAGAAGATAACAGCCTTATCGTAGGAGCGATGTGTCTGTTAAAGGGTTTTACCTATGGAAATGAGAAAAGATTGAAGAGCGTGCTGCGAACCACGAACAAGGAACCTCCCCTAGACCTAAGTTAAGGAAAGAGTTGCCCCCATTCTGGTAGAGGAAACTGTACAGGTGACTGTCGAAGAAGACACTGAAAGCTTTGACCTAGGACAAGATAGTGTTAACTGTAGACACAGATCAAGATGTGGGATGATGACAAGGGACATTACAAATTTCTAAGCTATATTAGATAGGGAGATGGAAATGCAAACAAAGTCAATGGTTTTATTACGGATGGAGGGAAAGGCGTGCTTTGTGCACTAGACATGGAGTGGATAGGACTCGATAGACGTTGGATGCTGACTCTACACATAGCGCCTGTTTGCCAGGTTTTCACTATGGTACTTATCCAAGGCATCTGTTTGCTAGGTTTTCACTAGAGGATGAATTTTTTTGGATTTTATTTTTTATTTTTTATTTTTTATTTTTAGAATATTCTAAGGATCAGGCATAGAACTTCTTGAGATGGACACTGTTAAGTGGCTCATCTAGAGGAATGCTATCAGGTGTAGCTAAAGTATAAGCTCCTGATCCATATGCTGCTGTGACAATGAAGGGGCCTAACCAGTTAGGCTCAAACTTGCCCTTCTTTTCTCGATCTGCTTGATTTCTCTGATTCTCCTTAAGTACAAGATCACCAACTTGAAACCGTCTTTCTTTGATCTTTTTGTTGTAATTACGCCAGAGGCAGTTTTGATAGACATGGAGATGATTAAGTGTGGTAAGGCACCTCTCATCTAGTAGTTCAAGCTCAGCTAATCTGGAAGTGCGATACTTGTCTCCGCCAATCAGGTCCTGCATGGAAACTCTGAGGGATGGGATCTCAACCTCTATAGGTAGGATGGCTTCAGAGCCAAAGACCAAGGCATAGGGTGTGGCACCCGTTGGTGTTCTGATACTAGTGCAGTAGGCCCATAGGGCGGGATTGAGTTGCAAGTGCCAATCACAACCAGCTTCATTGACAGTTTTATTGAGGATTTTGAGAATAGTTTTATTGGAAGCCTCAGCTTGGCCGTTACTTTGTGGATAGTAGGGAGTTGAAAAGTGATATTGGATGTTGTATTGTATGCATAAGGCATGGACATCTTGGTTCTTGAATGGTCTCCCATTATCAGTGACAATGGCTTGGGGAATACCATACCGGCAAATGAGGTAGTTTAGGATGAACTTGGCTATTTGCTTACCAGTGATATAGGTCATAGGAATGGCTTCCACCCACTTCGCGAAATACTCAGTGGCAGTAATGATAAACTTGTGGCCATTGGAGGAGGAAGGGTGGATTTGTCCTACGAGGTTGAGACCCCATTGGGAAAAAGGCCACGGAGTTGTCACAGGTTGTAATTCATGAGCTGGTGCGTGAATTAGTTCTCCATGCTGCTAGCATTGTAGACACTTCTTAGCAAACTGTGCGGCATCTTGCTCTATTGTAGGCCAATAATAACCTGTTCTAAGTATCTTCTTAGCAAGATTAGGACTGGTAGAATGTGCGCCATAGACACCTTCGTGTATGTCTCATAAGGTAGCTTCAGCGTCTTCCGTGTTAAGACATCGTAAGAGGATACCATTGAGACTTCAGCGATATAGTGTATCACCCAGAATGATGTAATGAGAGGATCGACAAATAAAGGTTTTGCGTTGGGTGGATGATAGGTCAGGGGGAAAGGTTTTGTTCTTGAGGTATTCATAGATATCTTTATACCATGGGGAATTGGGACCAACAAGTTCGCAGATGATTTCAGTAACAAGAACATCGATGGCTGGTATCAACAATTGCTCGATCAAGAATTCACACTTCTGTGTATTAGCAGGCATGTCGACCAGTGACCCTATAGAAGCCATAGAATCTGCAGCTTTGTTATGGTCTCTTGGAATTTGCTCAAATGTGATGCTAGAAAAGTGTGGTTTGTAGGCATCCACTAGTTGCTTGTATGGGACCAACTTTTCATCCTTTGTTTGGTACTCATCCGTGACTTGGCGAATGACTAGCTGTGAGTCTCCATAAACCTGTAATTCTGTGATGTCCTATTGAACGACTATATTGAGACCTATAAGGAGTGCTTCATACTCGGCTATATTGTTGGTGCAAGGGAATGCAAGCCTATATGACTTTGGAATGTAGTCATTCTGAGGTGTAACAAATAAGATGCCAGCTCCTGATCCATGCTGTGTGTAAGAACCATCAAAATACAACTTCCACATTATGGAGTTAGCAAGAGTGAAGAGATTTTCATCAGGAAAGTTAGCTACCATAGGATGTGTATCTTTCATAGGTGCTTCTGCTAGTTGATCCGCGAGGGCTTGTCCTTTGATTGCTTTATGATCCGTGTACTCAATATCGAACTCACTAAGGATCATGACCCACTTAGCTAGTCTACCTGTGAGAGCTACTTTTGCTAGTAGATATTTCAAGGGATCAATCTTTGCTATCAGATTTATATGTTGGTTCAGCATGTAATGCCGCAACTTTTGGGAGGTGAACACTACTGCTAAACAAGCCCTTTCCATTGGTGAATAATTGAGCTCATATCCCACCAAGGTTCTACTAATGTAATAAATTGCATGCTCCTTTCCTGATTCATCATTTTGTGCTAATAGGGCCCCTAGGGCCAAGTTTGTAGTAGAGATATATAATATCGAAGGTTTGTCTGCGACTGGTGGAACCAATACAGGAGGTGTAGCTAGATACTCTTTAAATTGATCAAACACTACCTGACACTTGTTGTCCCATCGAAATGAGACATCCTTTCGAAGCAAGTGTTGAAAGGGTTTACATTTATCTACTAGCTGTGATATGAAATGCCGAATGGACTGCAACCTTCCTTGAAGGCTCCTTAGTGCTTTAAGGTTCTTGGGTGGAGGCATCTCCACTATAGCCTTTACTTTCGCTGGATCGACTTCGATGCCTCTATGAGATACAATGTATCCCAACAGCTTCCCTGATGTTACACCGAATACACACTTCTTTGGATTGAGTCTTACTTGGTATTTTTCAAGCCTGTTGAAGATCTATCCTAGAACCCATATGTGATCTGCCCTAGAAGATTTTTCCAGTATATCATCAACATAGTCTTCCATGATGTGATGAAAGAGATCATGGAAGATCACTGTCATTGCTCTCTGATAGGTTGCTCCTACATTCTTCAGACCAAACGGCATGACACACCAACAATAATTGCCCTAAGGACAAGTAAAGGTTGTTTTATGTTGATCTTCTTCAGCTATCCTTATCTGATTGTAGCCAGAGAATCTGTCCATGAGAGAAAGCATCTCGTCACCTACTGTCAAGTCCACTATAATGTCAATGTTTGGTAGTGGAAAGTCATCTTTAGGACATGCTTTGTTAAGGTCTCTGAAATCATTACACATGCGGATGCGCCCATTGGGTTTAGACATAGGTACAATGTTTGAGACCTAATCTAAATAGTCAATTGGTCATATGAACTTTGCATCTAACAGCTTTTGTATTTCCACCTTTACCAAGAGAGCGATCTGTGGGTGCATCTTTCTCAACTTTTGTTTGACTGGTTTCACTTTGGGATCAACTGTGAGATAATGAACTACTAGCTTAGGGTCTATCCCTCGCATATTCGCATAGGTCCATGCAAAGTTGATGGTTCTCTGTAAGAAGAATGTGTTAAGATTACCGTGCTCGATTTTTGATAATGATGCTGCTAGGAATGTGGTCTTTGGATTTTGCTCTGTGTCGAGGTTTATCTCTGTAGAATCTTCTACTAGGAGAGCTGACTTCTCTTGATACTTAGATGGTAGGGGAAGGTCAAATCCTCCATCCTCAGGTGCCACAGTTGGGTTTTCACTTTTGGATACGTCCTTTGTTTTTACTATTTTGTGATCGGGAGGTGCCACAGTGTGGTTTTCACCTAGAGATCTTTCTTTATTTGTACTTTTGCGACTGGAGGATTTGGCATTCTCACCAAAATAAGCCATTGGCTTTAGTTCCATTATAAAACCTACTTTATGATCGCCAAGAGGGATACCTTCCTGAAGTCCCATGAACTTAGCTAAAGCTTTGTCATTCTGAAATACATCTATAATGGGGGACCCTTGTTGGTCCCAATTGATAAGTTCAGGGTAGACAAGTGTGACATTCTGGGTGCTGGTGGTGGAAGTTAAGGATACAGAGGATAGCATAAAAATGGAGGATTCTGTGAATAGGTTGGTCATATGGAGGGAAGAGTCATCGATGATATCCTCCGTAGACATCGAATCGGTGGGAAAAGTGTCAGCTACCTCGTCAAGGATATACTCGATGTCCAAGGCGTGCGGTACCTTCTTACCAAATCCTAATCCCTTCTTGTCTAGCTTCTTTGTCACAACAATGGGTTCCATAGTTGCTTGATTCTATTTCCCAAGGCCACCTTTGCCTTTATAGCCCATGTTTTTTACTATTCTTAAGCCATTACCGTATTGCTTGACTGGTATTGTGACTGGTTCTTTCTCCTTATAGAGCCAAGAAGAAATGTCCTCAATAGTTTCCTCTTCCAATAACCGTCCATGTTGGAATTGGGTTAGGAATGTTGGGGGAGGAATAGCTACTTTTTTGGTTACTTTGGCAATGGGTGGTTGGCCGTAAGATTTTGGAGATAAAGGCATCCGCCCTACACAACAAGATTCTGAGATATCGTAAGTGCCAAAGCCTATATCTCAGATGCGAGCCGTGATCTCAGGTAGAGGATTTGGGTTACTTGTAGAGGCTTGTGTGAGAGTTGCAGGGTCAACATATAGTGGGGATTCAAGGGCTTTGTCATTTTTAGGCACTTGGTTGCAATTTTTATAGCTTCCTTGCAAGACACGGCAAAATTCAAAAGGATTGGGGTCTCCTAGGATAGTGATCTCTGTACCATTATATGGGAACTTTAGAGACTGATGGTACGTGGAGGGAACAGCTTTCATTGCATGGATCCATGGGCGGCCTAGGATAATGTTGTAAGGCAGCTCAATATCAAGAACTTGACATCGAGTTTCAAGCATGACAGGGCCCAGTTGTATAGGCAAGTGAATAACACCTTTTGAACGGCATTCTGCATCATCATACCCCTTGATTGTAATACTATGATCAGTGTTGACATGATCCTCAGAGTATCCCAATTGCTTTAGTAACTTTAAAGAACATATGTTGAGACCAACACCACCGTCTATGAGTATACGTTTGATTTTGCGTTTATGGATGAGAACTTTAATATGCAGGGCATCATTGTGACATGGATCATGGGAGGGGAGGTCTTTCTCAGAGAAGACCACATTGTAGGGCAAAGCAATGTTACCTATTATAGCTTGGAAATCCGCGACCGCTATGTTGTTAGGAATGGAAGACTCTTGGAGGGCTTTTTCTAGCACCACTCTATGTGCAGGCGATGACTGTAGAAGGTCAAAAATAGAGATCTATGCTGGTGTTCTCCCTAGATGTTCGACAAGATTATAATCAGATTAAACCGGAAGCCTAGGTGTAGGACCACAAATGGTGACATGACCACGACGAGTAGTAACAACACAATCCATAGATTTACCTTTGATTGTGAGGGTAGACACTCAACTCTCTTCAAAATGACCTACAATGGAATCGAAGGATGTGGAAGCATGATTAATACCTTTACCTCTATCCTGAGGAGGAGGTGGACCGTGATGAGGGAATGGTTCCTTGTACATATCAAGATCTTTGTTCGTGTGTTGAACTGGTGATTCATTCTCAAAAGTGATTTGATTAGCATCGATGAGGTGCTTGAGTTTCATGCAAGATGCAGTTTGATGCCCTTTGCTCCTATGGAACTCACAATATTCATTGTCTCTATAACATGCAGTTTTGTAAATAGGCTAGCCATATGGGGGAGCATTAGGTAAGGTGATGAGCCCCTTCTGCAAAGCTTGCTATAAGACTGATTCGATGGGCACTCCCAAGGGAGTGAATTGATGTCGTGGAGGGTAATCTTGTTGAGGCCGCTCTTGTTGTCGTTGCTATTGGTTTTGATAAGGCTGCCATTGTTGCTACTATTTTTGAGGTGGAGCTTGACTTGGTTTGGAGAGCTGTAGCGGTGTTTGCAACGTTTGGACATGTTTAGTATCGACCACCCCATCGTTGACCACGTTTTTGTTTTTGTTCCAATATTTGGGTTTATTGTTCGATTGTTGATGAGGAGTGCTATCTTTCGTTTCTTTAAAGATTTTGACCACACCCTTAGAAATGAGGGTTTTTTGAATGTTGATTCCCTTGTACGTGATTTCATCGAAGGTTGTAGCACTAAGAATTTGCAAATGGAAACCTAACTCTTGGTTGAGGTTCTGCACAAATATGCTAACAAGATGTTTCTCAGGAATCTTGAAAGGGAATTTGCTAGCCATTTGTCTCCACCGTTGAAGAAAAGAGATGAAAGTTTCACCATTTTTCTATTTGTTGTTGCATAGATCAGTCATGGAAATCTCATGCTCTGCATTGTAAGAAAAGTGGGTGGCAAACTTCTCTACTAGCTCATTGAAAGACTTGATACCCGTGGGTAAGTGTGAGAACCATTCTATAGCTTGACCTCCAAGACTGTGAGGAAAGAGACGCATAAGATATGTGTTGTTATGTGAAACCTCGAAGCAAGCAAGATAGAATTCCCTGAGATGGTCTTTTGGGTCACCTTTTCCTTTGTATTTATCGAACTTGGGAATAGTGAAATTTTGAGGAAAAGGGATCATTGGTAATGACCGATCAAAAGGATAAGGACGCACTTCTTCTAAAGAGAAGGTCTTCTTGGTGTGGCCAAATGTAAGATCAGATAGCTGTTGTTGAACTTCAGCAATCTTTAGCTCCATAGTCATGGGAGGGGTTGGTAACATCTCTTGTTGTCCAAAAAGTGGTTGGTGTTGCCCATATGGAAGATTGAAATGTAAGCCATGCACACTGGTGTTATAAGGGTCATAAGATTGATTAGGATCATATGGGTTGTACGTTTGGTTCAGATTGTGTTGGAATTGGAGGTTTTGATTTGGTAGAGGTGGAGGTGGCACTAGGTATGAATGTTGGCTTTGCGATGGTTGAAGAAAAGTATTGGGGGGAGGAAAGCTAAAGTGCGTTTGATTAGGTTGCGATGGCAGCACATAGCTTTGGGAAACTTGATGTTGGGAATGTTGAGGGTGGATAGGTAAGGTGTTGAAGAAATTTAGCGTGGATGAACGTTGTGGAGGAGGGACATAGGTAGATGTGATTTGCGATGGTTGGGGTTGATTGAGGATGAGAGTAGAAGAATGTTGTGGTTGGGGTTGATTAAGGACGAGAGTAGAAGAATGTTGTGGTTGGGGTTGCATGACTCTAATTGGTTGAGAGACATGAAGGTGTGATGATATAGGAGGTGGCATTTGTTGAGACCCTTGTTGCATGGCTACATAATTGTTCCCTGGATTGTAATTTGGTGGGAAACCTTCGAGTGATGGGGTAACCAAGATTCCACTTGCAATTGGTGTGGACACTTTAGGAGGTGGTTGCATATTCGATCGAGCTAAGGTGGCTTGCTTAGCTAACTCTGCTTGACGTTGGAGAGTTTCTTGTTGGTTTTTTTAGATCTCCATAGGAGTCAGAAGCGGTGATACGGCCCTTTCTTCTGTTGGATTTTGAAAAAGGGGATTCCTATATTGTGAGCCTTGTGCAGGTAAGGGTGTAGTCACTGTGGACATAGTTTGAACTACTTGTATGGTATCTTGGGTGTTGTTGTCCTCCTTGAGAGTGGATAAATCAAAATCTTGAGGTAACTTGGCTCCTTACTCTGCAAGTAAGCGAAAGAAATGATCCTAGTTCTCACTAATGATTTTGTCAAAGGCGGCCACGACTCTAGGCTCTTGTATGAATTCGTCAAGATCTTGCTTATCTACTTGAGAGGATTGACCTATTTCAAAGTGTCGCTCTTCTTGAGATGGGACTAAATCTACAGTATAACCTTGAGGGACAAAATCCTGAGGCAAGCCAGTGGTGTGTTGCGGTGTACTTATCAAAGGGATCCTATCCTCTTGAGGATTGCTTGGTTGGTCGACGTGCAGCATGTTCGGAGAGCTGATTGGTTTTGCCGCGGGTGTACTAGGAGTAACCTTGGGAGTAGTGTTGAGACGACCTGATTATGGTGTGCGAGGAGGCAATTTGCACTTCTTAGGGACAACTTGCTTGGACTTCATAGTTTGCTGGAACCTAGTGATTACCATGGAATACACTAGGACAAAATGTAATGCTGGGATTCTGTGAGGTGCTTTGAGAAACAGATAAACTCTGATGCACAAAGTACTGGACCAAAAGCACTATACTATTTAACCAAAGGCATATGACTGTGCAACCAAAAGCATGCTACTGTGATGCCAAAGGCGACGAACTGAGCTACCAGAAGCGAGTTACTGCTATGCCAAAGGCGAGCTACAGTGACCAAAAGCGAGCTACTGTTATACCAAGGGCGCTGAAGTAGAGTTTTACCAAAGGTGAGTTACTGCTATGCCAAAGGAGATCTACTGTACTACCAAAGGCGAGCTGCTGTAATACCAGGGGTGCTGAAGTAGTGTCTGATGTTTCAAAAAGGCAAAATTTTGATGGATTGTTTCTGTTTCTGATTGGATTTGTTGGCAAGAGAAAACACAGCAAACAATGTTGGCACACACAAGGGACTGACACAACAGATAGTGTATGTTCGAGGCTCCAAACAAGCCCAATGTTTCCACAAGTATAAGATAATTGCAATCAATAACAAGCACTTTTTATCCCTAGAGACAAGGTTTCATTGCAGTAGATCAGCTCACAGCTTAATACTCTGTCGATAAAAATATCATTCCATAAAGGTGTCAGGTATTTAGTATCTTTACGAGAGATGATAGGTAGGGATATCTCACCCTCCCCTTGGAAAGCTCAAGTAGGTCACAAGAGCTTTATGGCCAAGGGAATACTATCTCTTCTCAAGGGAGCCAATGGTGAATATCTTAAGGGCTTAAATCGATTCCCCTTGCACTGATGATTACCGCAATGTTCAGAGGTAGGTCAGGTAGTCTCTATCTAAAATAGTTCTTAGTGACTTTGAGGGACCAATGCCTTATGAGCAATGCGACAAGCTACTAAAAGCTTTAACCAATCCTACTAAGAGTATCAAACACTTCACTCAATGTAAAAATTATTTCTACAAAGAGCTAGTACACCTCTTTTCAGTTTGGCACCACAAGGTAAGGCTGACGTCGGTTAGGACTTAGCTTTCGCCTTATCCCTTTTATATAGCAGTTCAAAGGAAAACTCTGCTTAGGGTCGTCTCTTTTGGATGAAGCGCAATCCAAAAGCAGGCCCTTCTAAAGGAAGTACAGAAATGTAAGAGCAAGCACGTCAAACAAAGGTTTAATTGTCCCATTATAAGAAAAATAAGGTGCAACTAAACTAGGCACACACGTTTGTAGTTGTCAATTGTCCCTTATAAAATTGAAGTGTTTGGCATTCATGTCCATTATCCCTTAGAAAATTGAGGTGTTTGTGCATACATGTCCATTGTCCCTTAAGAAAAGCAGTATGTTCCTAAGACCTAGATTGCAAGAAAAATGATTTGATCGATTATCCTTTTAAGCATGCAATGTGTTTCTAAGACTTAGTGAGATAAATCAAAAGTTCTTCAATGCTCGTCCTACATGAACATATTAAAACACCTATTTTCTCTGTGTGAGTAATAAGAAGCTGCAACAAGTCAGTTAGTTCCACCAAAAATTCACAAGTTAGCAAAAAAACAAATCAACTTTGACCAAAAGCGCTGCACTATCTTACCAGAAGCGACTTACTGTATTTCTAGAAGAACTGTAACACAGACTCGAAGTGTCGTAGAATATTACCAGAAGTGCTAAATAATAACCAGAAGCGTTGTACTGTGAACCCAGAAGCGCGATACTGTTATGCCAAAAGCGATGTAGTGTATACCAGAAGCACTGCAGGATACTATTAGAAGCGTTGAAAAAGGTCCAGATGTGCTGTACTTTGTATCCGGAAGCGCGATACTGTTGTGCCGAATGCACTGCATAGTCTCAGATCATAAAAAGATTAGCTTTTGTCAAAATAACCAGATCAAAATAGGATTTCATGGTTGATCTACTGTTCTAAGAAATAATATCTGATAGATCTGAATCGTGAAATCCAGAAAACTCAGAAAGTGTAGCAACATAATAGATTAACGTAAATACTGAAGATACCCCTAAATAAATCAGCTTAGGAAGTATCAAAAAGGAGGTTTGAAAGATAAATACAACAGCTTGTCAGATAAATCCACAAGCTATGCAACAAGAAAACCCTGCAACAACACAAAACAAAGTTAAAAACCTAATTTAGCCAAAAGCGCTAAACGATGCTGCCGGACGCGCCATTCTGTAATACTGAAAGCATCATTCTGTTCTACCAGAAGTGCCGCAATGCCTCTAAGGGCGCTGAACTGTGCCTCCAATAGCACTTAATGATGCTGCCAGAAGCGCTTTGCAATGTCGTTTGCGCTGTACCATACTGACTTCAAAAAAAAATTTCTCAAAGAAATAGAGGGATTAGTGGGTCCCACCGGGCGTGCCAAAATGTGTATGAGAAAAAATTGATTAAATCTAAACTAATAAAATCAAAAACCAATCACATAAAGTGAACCAATCTAAGTAAAAGCCATTATCATAAAATTAAAGACAAAATGAAAGCTCTTACCAAAACCTGTATTGTTCCCTTTTTGGAGAAGTGTGGATTGCTCAATCAAGTTGTGAAACCATAGCTGCAACAAGCAAGTAGTGTGCTCAATGTGCTCAATGATCAATGTTAAGAGATTGTAAGGTTACTCAATCGACGCGTTTTGTATGCTCAAAGCTCTGTTAAGTATGCCTAAGAATACAATCGAAGAGAGAGAGGTAATGAAGGAGATGAGAGGTGTTTATATAGGTTTCAAAGAAGATCGATCAACAGTCCAGATAATTCAGAAGAATCAATGGAGGAGAACAGTTGAGGAACGTGCAACGAATAAGAAGAAGACAAGTGTCTTGCTTTCTTTTGCATAAGAGGAGTTATCAAGAATAGAAGAATGAGTTAAAGCAATTAACAAAATGTAATGATTAGTTAAGTGATTTAAAACAAGAAGAAGAGATTTGCATGAGAAAAGAAGATATTTTGCTTTATTAAATATAGAAAGCTTGAGTTATATTAGAGATAACTCAAATTTAGAAGAAAAAACAACTTATATAAATATTTGATTTATTTAAATTTAGAGAAGATATTTTGGAAGAAATAATTAAATAATTAGAATTATTTAATTTAGAAGATTTGAAAGCAAATTAAATAAATAAATTTATTTAATTGTTGTGCATAATTTTGGAAGAATAGAAGATTATAAATAAAATATTTGATTTTATTTATTTTTAAAGGATTGAGATAATTTAAATAAATTTGCATGATTTATTTAAATTTAGAAGAACAACTGATTTAATTAAATAATGTAAATTATTTAATTGTAGATAAGATAGAATTGTGATGAATTAATTAAATAATTGGATTTATTTAATTAATGTAGACTTGAATTTTGAAAAAGGATGATGATTTGATTAAATAATTAAAATTATTTAATTTTGGAAGAATAACAGAGGAATTTAATTTAATTAATTAAATAAAGAAGATTTATTTAATTAATGTCGAAAGTATGTGATTTAGAAGAATTTGGTGAAATTAATTAAATAATTAGATTATTTAATTAACGTTGAAATGCAAGTGATTAGACAGATTATGAAATGCCAGTGATGTGACAACTTGGTTATTTTAGGGTGTCTACACCTGCCATGTGAAAGAATGCAAAATTCTAAGCAGGTTTGCCTTTTACATCACCTCAAAATTCGGTAAAACAAAGAAGTTAGGGTCGGTCAAAGTTTGGTCAAACCTATCCTCAGGGTCATATTTCTTAATATGACTCATATTCATCAATATCACCTTGCATGTGTTTTAATCAGAGAAACCTGATATCGACATGTTAGCCAATATGTGAACATCAAATTTAAATGCAGAAGACATTTACCCGTCAAGTACCCGAGGGTCATCTTTGGCGAGGGTCATCTTAGGACGAGGGTCATATTTCTCAATATCCCTCATATTTCTTAACATCCCTGATCTTCATCGAATAATGATGATGACATCATCTTATCTTGATTTATAAAAGACCAGATATGATGGTGACGTCATCGGTATGTCCGACGATCACAAGGTCATATTTCCTAATATCCGTCATGTTAGTGAAGATCCCTCATATTCCTTGATATGACCCTGACATCATCATTTCTTGCCTGCATAATAGTATAAAAGATGCATGTATAATATATGCAGGATCATATACAAATGGATACAAAAACCAAAATGAGAGGAAAAGAGGCCATTTTAGGACCTGATAACATGCTTTTTGGTCAATGATGGTTGACCAATTCATTTTAACGACATATACGCATTGAGATATGCAGATATTCACCTTCAGACTGATATTCATAGCTCGATATACATGTTTGCACATTTAGGGGTGGCATTTACATGTAATGTTTTAATTTTCCTCCTAGTTTATTAAATGATGATGATGCTTAATTCTTGTCTATCTATTGCAGGATGTTGTCTAGAGCTATTTGCAGCTTGGCAAGATGTTGCAGAGGAAAGAGAAATTGCAATTGCAGATACAGGGGCGACATGAACTAGAGCCAAGAGATATCACCAAATATGATATGTGCTAGCTAGAAGGTGGACCAAGTCAAAGATTCTAGAATATTCTATGCCAGTTGTGCGATTGCCAACTGGCAATCATGTGCTATTCATCTGAACCGTTGATTACTGTGAGAGGATCCTGATCATTGGATCAATGTAGCCATTTTTTGGCCTTTGTTCTATAAAAGGCCATGACTTGTCATTTTAAAAAAGGGTATCAGAGATAGAATATCTGGCAGAAATAAGGCCAATTAGTGTAGACCTAATAGGAGATCAGATTACTGAGACTAATGAGGATTGAATTGTTGAAATGTCAAGGTTCTTTCTTCAGATCATTGCAAGGGTACTTGTTCTAAAGCATACTGGATGGAGATGAAGCTACAAATTACATCCTGATTGTAAACTATACGTAATCTTCAAGTTGATTTCTGGATATGTAATGGTGAAATGTTGCGTTTAATAGAAATGCTTTCATTTTATTGCATATTGTTGTCAACTTTTCCTTTGAAGATTTGTACTGGATCATGTGGATTTGTGGAATATCCTGGTGAAGTATGATTTAGTTTTCCTTCTCTTCATTACTATATTGGAACATGTATGTGGATCAATGATCTCAGTCAAGTAATTTTAGGAATCTCACTCTCTAAACCCTATCTTTGTCATTTCTTTTTCTTAATTTCCTTAAATCACCATCACAACTGCAAATAACAGATAAATGAAAAGCAGAACATTAAATATGCAGATATCCATAGATAATTGAAAATCATTAGCATATTTTTAGCTAAATGCATGTAGTATTGCAAATATCATGCAAAGAATTATAAATAATGGTAAGAATCATGAAAATATCAACCTATAGGCACATTATTTGAGTAAATTCATAGTGCAGAGGTAGAACTGTTTGAGATTTATGTAGAGCAGGCATAAAAGATAGAATATTTGGAGGAATATTAAAGAACTTTGCAAAAATTACTAAAGTACGTAAGGCCCCTGAGTGATTAACAACAGCACACATCAACCACTGAGTAAAGTGAGTAGATTATGAAGTAATCAACGGAGACTTGAGATCATAAATTCACTTTGATTTTATCGTATCTTTCAAGATAAATAAAGGTTTTTGTGTAACTTTTATTTCATGTTGTTTTGACTAACAATCATCATCAGCAGTCTAGACACTACAATTGAGCCTATAGTGAGAGTGGTTCATGCATTTCCTTTGTCTTCTTTGATTGTTTAATTAAAATTAAGATAAGTAGGGTAGTTATTGAATCCCCTTTAGTCTTATAATTAGCTTTTAAGAGTTTCAGAAATTCAAATCAATTTTGTAAATTACTAACATGTGTCAATTGTTTTAATTCAAGCCTCATCGTCCATGCCATGCCATCTAGATTTGTACCATAAGACAATCAATTCCAACCACTTCCAATTCATTTTCACTAACTAATACATAACATGTATCATGAACTTAGAAGAAAATTGCCTCAACCCCCTAACTTTGGTAGATACTATGTCTTAAATTAACAACCTACTCAAGTATGCTCATATAACCTTCATCCTATTTCTTAATATATTCACTATATTCATAAATATAATCATATGAAGACTTATTTTATTAAAAAAAGAAATTTTTAGACAATCAATAATGCATGCATACTTCACTTAATCAGTCAATATTACAAATGAAAGGCCATGCCCTCTAGTTTTGATCTACAATAGTTACTGCTTCATCACCCACCATAAATAGTATGCAACCCATGGACACAAAATAGTGAAAATAATCATATTGGAGAGATTAAACTCTTATAAAGTATATCTTTATATTTTCTTAGATCAACACTACTCACATCAATCTTGGTGGAAGTTGCAATCACATAAACCTGATTAACTCATCTGGTAGGTACACCATTCACCTTGAATGAACCTAAGCCATTCCAGCATATTATAAAACATAATAATCTAAATAAATAAGTAATCATTTCAAACAAAATTAGAAGCAATATTTAAGATGCCCCACTCAATGACTTCAAACTAAGTACATTGGAAAAAAAAGATAGCAATTACTTGATGTAGAACTCTTGAAAGTTTTAAAAAATAGTAACTTCCATGAATTTTGATATTTTTTTGAATGATAGTAGCACAATAGCTTGATAGAATCCCATTACATAGATGCTTGTCAAAACATAATAAAGTGGCTAGGTATAATGGCCCTTAGAAAACAACCAATGTTGAAAAAACAAACAAGAAACACCAAAAGGCACCAAGTTACATAACAAATTATACATATTAACAATTTCCCACAAAATTCATTATTTCCAAAATGTATCTCCTCCAGACATACATAAAAACAAGTGCTAATCACAAGCACATAAAACATAAAAACATTGAACAAATAACTATACCTAATGATATTTTTTGGCCCAATGAATAGTTACATAGTAGCATGTAGTAGTGGAAAATTTTTTGGTCCATCAATGGTTAGCAGGTGGTCTTCACTAAATTTATTTATCTTTGGTATATTACCAATGGTATCTATAGACTTTAAAAACATGCCATAATAACTAGTACCATAAAATAGTCCAACCTCTGCACTAATAAGACCCAATTATTAAGTTAAAGTTCAACAAAAAAACTTGTTGCCATTTTCTGTGTAATTACACAAAGTAATAAAGTTGTCAAAATCTTATTAGAATAGACCCCATGTCAAACTTGTATTACTTCACATATATGTTTTCATGCTTCTCATGTAAATTGGGCCCTTGAGAAGTCAGCCGATGAAGTAGTATCTATGGTATAGAAATATTCCAATACACAATCTCCCATAGTAAACTGACAGGGGAATCTAAATGATATCACAATATAGCATTGGATGCATAATTCCATCACAAAGAACCATAAAATGTTTCAAAAATTAAAATATGCATAGTGAAGGAGCTACACTACATTCTAAATGTCATTACTAAGAAAATATATTTCAACTAATAGAATATTATGATATGTAAAATGAATTGAGCATAAGTGTTGCCTATGAAACGTATACACTGGTGCTCCATGCTCAATTAAAGGATAAAATCTAAGCATTAACACAATGAAGACCTATTTTTGAATCACCATGGCAGCTTGTGAGGACAAGCTTATAGCCCGTGATAACGTGGGGTGATAATGCTTACTACCAAAGCACTTGGGAAGAGTATAAAATGCTAAAATTGGGTAAAATATTAGTCAAAATCAATAGATCTTGCATATTCATAGGGAAATTTATTGGATGGAAACAAGTATATATAACGAATATACAAGGGCCCATGAGCACCATTAAAACAAATTTTAAAACCCAAGATGATCCATTTTAACAGTATTCAAACTCACCAATTTAGCTAAAAACCTAATTTATATCACCATCTTGCATTAAAGATGAATACAAAATCCAAGAAATAACATCAAATGGGATAAGCTGGAATGGTAAATTCTAATAGACTTCCAAAGCAAAGGCCTAGGAGGCTATAATCACTAAAAAAGTACATAGACCTACATGGTAATCTGATGATTAGTTGCAGTCCTAATCATGTACATGTAAGCATGTAATTATGACCTCTTAGCACCATTCTTCTTGGTGACACATGGATTGATGTTTTTCATCTTGTTTGTGCTTCCCCTATCCCCTAGCTAACCTTCTAATGTCCTTCATCTTCTCCATTTCCCCTTTGTCGACAAGTCACTTTTTTTTATTTACAACCTTATCAATTAGACCCTCTAGTGTTGCAAGATGGTAAATTAACTTTCCCTAGGCCTCCTTCCATTTCAACCTTTTAGAGGCCTCCAATTAACCTCCCAAACCATTCCCCATCTTAAATTTTATTTCTGAGTTCTTCTTTTCTGGGTCACCCCTTGTTATTTTTAGATCTCCTTGGAGGGTAAGTGTACAAAGATGGGGGACTAAAAGGGGGTCATAATATGCCACTTTTTTTTTGAAATTAGGAAAGACTGATATTGGATGAGAAATTGAAGATAGTTACACAAAATTTAAAAATACAACAAAAACAAGAGTCGTAATGCTCTGAATCTAGGTTCTAAACTACTAATTTTTTTCAAAAATGGTTGAGATGAAGGGGTTCAAAAGGGGAGCACACAAATTGGTCCAATTTTTTTCAACATAGCATCTAGTGTGCCCCCCTCAAATGTTAATTTTTTTTTAGTATTTCAAAAATCGCTTCAGTGAGATATTAGCTAATACCATGTAGTTTATCCCTGATTTTTTTGGTAATTTTTTCATGAATAATTGATTTTTTTACTAATTTTCAAAGTGGACACATCTTGAAAAATAGAAAATTGAGCATGCTCCCCCCTAAGTTTTTTTAAAACTAATCAAAAATCCTTTTTTTTTTTAATACGTGTAGAATAGAGTCTAGTTTCTAAAAATGTAATTTATTTAAAATTTCAATGAATGGTTAAAAAAAAGTCAAAAATACCACACACTGGTTTTTGAAAAAAATGGATACACTAACAAAAGAAATTAAAGATGAAATCCTTAACATACTCAAAACATGAAAAAAATATATGGTTAGAAAGATAAGAGAGAGATTAAGATTATGGTGGTATTTTTTTGACTTGTCATTGAAACAAGTGCAACCCTGATGGGGAGCACACTCTAGATTATGTAATTTTTGTTACAATCTATAAACAAACATATTTGGATGTCCAAAACATAGTCCGTGCCTTTGGGTTGGAATCCCAAGGAAAATCCAAGCAAAAGGCTTAGAAATTACCAAAGCAAAGCATAATGCGAGTGCATTATAATGTGCTCGCATTATGTGCATTCACATAATGCGAGCACACATTATAACATGCTCGCGTTATGGTGAAATAAAATCATCTCACCCCCTCTCTCCTTACCCCTCTCTCTATTATTCTCTCTCTTCCTCCCCTCTAGGTCTCTCCCTCCCCTCTCTCTCTCTCTCTCACCTCTTTATCTCCTACCCTCTCTCTGACTCTCTACTTCCCTCCCCTCCCTACCTCCTACCCTCTCTCTCACTCTCTACATCCCTCCTCTCTCTACCTCCTACCCTCTCTCTCACTCTCTACTTCCCTCCCATCTCTACCTCCTACCCTTTCTCTCACTCTCTACTTCCCTCCCCTCTCTACCTCCTACCCTCTCTCTCACTCTCTACTTCCCTCCCCTCTCTACCTCCTACTCTCTCTCTCTATACCTCCTACCCTCTCTCTCACCTCTGTACCTCCCTCACCACATTTCATGCACTTAATCTGCTTATAATTTTCCATGCATGAAAGCACTTAAAATTTCTATGCTTGACAAAATGTGCTCACATTATAATGCGAGAACATTTTGGTGAACCAAAAAAAAGGACAAAAAGCATGTGGGATATGTGATTCAAACCCACATGCTCTATTATTCCCTGCTTTTCGTACACTATCAGAAACAAAAATACTTTTTCATGGTGTTTACATGTTGACAATCATTGTTTTCTTAATCCACCACCTTCTTTTGGTTTTTCAATGTAGAAGAAGTAAATTAGATGTTTTTAGATACAATTTGATTAAATTTAAACTAGTAGTTTCATGTTTCATATTGTTTCAATGCTAATTAAATCATGTATTTAGATTGAATTTTATGATATATGTTTGTTTTTCTCATAAATTTCACTAATCCTATTAGAGTTATATAGAATTCAACATTGAATACAAAGGAACTTTCCAAAAAGATCAAATTTTTGAGGATTGGGCAACTTGAATCTCGAAATCTAAGGTATGTTCTTTATGTATTCATTTACTTTACATTATGATTATGTTAAAGCATGAAATCTCATATTATAGGACAATCATGAGGGAAGTGAGAGGATTGTCATTTTGACAATTTAAATTATCATAAGAAAGTGAAAAATTATATTTATTTGAGATAATAATCTATGACAACAAGCCATATCACCATGGGAAGGAAATCATCAAGATAATATTGGTATATATTTATGAAGGGATTCTTATCAACATTCAAGGATAATCCTAAACTAGAGCAAGGTCATGGAAACACTTTCACTATGGAGTAGACGTGCAATCACATGCTGCTATTATCCTGATTCAAACACTAAACTAAACAATTAGAAGGATACTAAGGGAAATCATGTTAGTAAATGAATTATCATCATGCTAAAATCAAGATAAGGATTGTCACTTGAGCATACTCACTTGGAAGAACTATCATATCAGCCTAAAGACTAAATTATACTGCAATAGCTATCATGCAACCCTAGGAATAGTTATGAGCTCTCACCCATGGGTAGGATAGCAAATGATAGACAAGGTGACAATCAAGACTAAATGATAAGTCAATTAATCTCAAATCCATGCAAAAGGTATCCATGATACTATATAAACATATCTAGGTGGTCTTGAAAGGATATTCATATGGTAGGGAAGATTGCTGTCAACTAAAAGATAACCATACATATCATTGGCATAGTTATTAGGACAATTATAATCACAATGAGGTTGTCTTGAATAGATAGTGACTTGTCAAGGAGTTATTAGATAGTTAAGGAAGATAGAGTATTAATATTGGTGGGTGCATAGCCTTTTCATGATTTAATGAAAGAGTCATGCATCATGAGGTAGCAGTCAAGATCGAAAGGATTGTTGCAAGTATGTGCTAACTAGTGTTGTCATTGATGTCAACATGTTTGTGTTGTCATTAGTGCCAACTGTATCTTCTGATATTGATGCTTGTTGATTGATTGAGTTGTCATGTTAAGAACACTGTCTGAGTATTTTTCTCCACATTTTCTCTATATTGAAGATCAGAGTATAAGATTTGGCTATGATTTAAAGAAGTGTTTAAAAATGTTAAATCCAGAATTTGGTGGTCCGTATTGCTGTGCAGAAAAAGTTCTATTCACCAGTTTGAAGACTGTGCTTGGCAATGTTTGCAGAGTGACAGGGAGATAGTATTTTTCTCCCCATTTCTTTGCAAGTTGGATTTTGGTCTTGTGGTTCTAGACTTAAGCTTATAAGGTCTTAGCTATCTTCATCCCAAAGGATTTGTTATTTGGTGCTCTGAAAAGCAAGTTATTGATTAACAGAGTTTGACAGTGTATGTTGAGAAGCAATCCGTGATGTATCTGAAAGGAAGCTAGGTGTGCAAAAATCGCT
The DNA here is from genome assembly GCA_027924645.1 of Cunninghamia lanceolata. NCBI lineage: Eukaryota > Viridiplantae > Streptophyta > Pinopsida > Cupressales > Cupressaceae > Cunninghamia > Cunninghamia lanceolata. Next base: position 11,904,793 of record BSBN01000050.1, read on the forward strand.
TCCTACATTAATCTAATGAGGGGAGGAGAGTACAAATTCAATTTTATCCTTACAATTAAAGATTATGTTAACCCACTAATAGAGATATTGCAACAAACACATACACAAGAAAGTGAGACAGAAGAAGAGAGACATAAGATATATGTGGGGAAAACTCTTACGAGTGAAAAACCCCACACTCCAAAACACAACTCAAATGTATTGCATAAACAATGAAGGTTACAATACAGTCATAGAGCCAATGCTCTTGTAGGAGTCTTTGACACTCATATCTGGAGATAATCCAGTAGCATCACAGTACCTGTCAAACCTGTAATACATCTCCTCTCTAAAGCACCTGTTTATATAACAAATACAAGGCAAAAATGACTCCACATTGGGATGGGCATCCAACATGGCCTCATGGCCCAAAACCCATGGCTATGGACACTTGTCCAACACTGTAGGATATTTCTAACACTTGTCAAGTCACCCCATCCCAAGGAGGTCACCTATTTCCAAAATGGGCTATGATAGATGCTCTTACGTGACTCTTACAACTGTCATAGAATCTGTCATAGCTGTTATAGCTTACAGCTGTAATAGAATCTATCATACACAAGCTATAAATAGCATATTCTCTTACAACATGTCATAGTCCACCTTGGGGCACCCAAAGATGCCTTTTCCAAAGATTCTTCATGACACATGTCCATACCTATCATAGTGTCTTCTATTTCTAACTCTTACATGTCATAACTTCATCATAGGAATTTGTCATGACCGTTATGGTCAGAATTCCCTTACACAACATCAAGATGCCAACACATGGAAAAATATTCCTACCACTAAGTGGGATGCCTATCTCCTCATGTGAGGACAAAAATACATGTGGTCATATGCCATGTAGGAGGACACATCACCGTGCCAACTCCCACAATATGACAACATAGGATTTACATCCTAATTATATAATAGGCAATAAATAAATAAATAAATAAATACAATGTAATAATACAAGTAATTACCAAGGTTGAGATACCTTAATTCCCAACATTCTCCCACTTGTCGAACACCTTGTAAGAGCCAATAGAATTAACATGATTTAACTGCTATAGGCTGAGAGGCCCATAGACTCCGAACACCATCTAAACTTCTCTATACCCACTGGCTTCGTCAATGCATCTGCAACATTCTTCAAAGTATCTACCTTCTCCAAATTTACCTTCCCATCCTCTACCATGTCTCGCACGAAGTGAAACTGTACATTAATATGCTTTGTTCTAGCATGGAAAGTTAGATTCTCCGCAAGGCAAATCGCACTCTGACTGTCACAACAAATTGTAATCTATCATGTATCAACACTAATATCTGAACACAATCTCTTAAGCCAAATGGCTTCTTTACAAGCATGAGTTGCTGCCATGTACTCAGCTTATGTCGTAGACAAAGCAACCACAGGTTGTCGCTTACTCATCCAACTAATAGCACCACCAAACATCATGAACACATATGCACTGGTGGATCTCCTACTATCAATGTCACCCTCCCAATTAGAATCCACAAATCCAATTATGCACTAGTGGTTCTTTCATATTCATATATTTTCCTTTCCATATTTTCTACCATATCTTTGGTAAACATAGCAAAATGCATGGTCAACGTGCCAGCCTCAGTGGGAGTTGTGTCTCTCTTTGTCTGGACCATTACTAATCCTCTCAGCACCACATCCAGAATGTAAGGATTCCTTGTGCTTTTTTGTTTTGTCCACAGTGCAAGGGCTTTTGTAGTAGGACTATACCCAGTTCCTGATACTCCTAAATCAAACTCTACTACCAACATGGGGTCAACCTAAGATCTGATTTGGTCTAATAGAAATACTTTAGACAACTCCATCCCAGGTATGATCAATATGTTGCTCTTCAACACCATTTCCCTAGCCTTTGCGGGAGTAATATTTATATTATCAATATTAAACTCAGCATATGTCTGGGCTTGGATTTCAGCATGCTTGGATTCATCAGTCCCTATGAGATTGATCTTCAAATTTTCATCATACTACTGCATTTTCATTTTAATTCAAAAATCCCTGAATTCAACAATGTTAATAAAGTTTTCATCTTCTAAGAACTGTAGAGAGGCAACCAACCTCTCATCTTCCTATATTTCATCTATTTTATCATCTAGAAGTCTAACCTCTAGGTCTGGTGGCTATTGATTCTTCTACTGTTCTTCTACCCCACTTATCTCTATTAATGCTAAAGCAGCCTCATCCTCCTCATTGTCACTGGAGTCATACTCCACCAGCAGCTCAATCTTCTGTCTCTTTACCTGTGGTTCATTAGTGGGACAAGGAGGGGATAGCTGTGGAGGAGATGCTTGAGATGTAGAAACTTCTGGTGTTGGTTGATGAGGTGTACGAGGTGGGACTATTCCCTCATCCTGGGCCATTTTGAATAGTTGGTCAAATTTACTAATCACCAATTGCATTCTTTTGATGAGGTTGGGTTCTTCAGAAAAATACCCCTTAAAATTGGGATCTCTCTTCCTTTTTTTGTCTTCTAGTTTCATCATAGTCTCCCACCTCTTTCTAGTTTGCATTACTTCATCAAAGAAAACTAAATTTCTTATTACATCTCATCAGGATCAAAGTGATGTGAGATAGCCTTTTTTGTGAGCAGGGTTCTCCTAATCATGTTTATGTGCCCCTTAGGGTCACAAACTCTTTCTCTTACACTTTTGAGAGGATAATTTAACTTCATGAATTTTTTTAGTTCCTCCAATGTGTTAGAACCTATGGAAAAATCCTCAAATACTGTCAAATCAGGTAAAAATGTACCCTTCCCCTGGTTCCTCATGAGGTCAAACTCCATCCATAACATTTGCCACATAAATTCCAAAAAGTAGATCCTGGTAGGGGGAAACTTTAGAAGTATGTGTGGGGCTTGATTGCACCCATATACCCTAATGACAGTATGCTTAGGCATGAAGAACCAATCTACATAGTTATGGGTATATCCTTTATCTAGAAAGTATTGTGCACGCCTCATAACCTCCATGATGGATTGAGGCATCCTTTGGGGTGTAAAACCAAGGGCTTTCAACACACTGCAAACAAAATCATCTCTGAAATTAACATAAATGTATTCATTCCATCTACTATCCCAAATATGGTACCAGTTTTGGACAGGGAGCCTTTCTCCACATAGGTGAGTGCACAATTTTATTCTAGCAGTCCACATGTTTTCATTTTGGTGTAAAATCAAATGACACAACATAGGGTACCTTCTGAATGTAATGATAATCTTGGCTTCCCTGACTTGTATTAAATCATCATGTATTTGTTTTTCAATCAAAGAGGCAAAATCAAATTCCATATTGGTTTCTGGGTGTTGAATTATCATTGCCATGCGCATTAGACCTATCTACATGCAATTCTTTGCATCTATCCCTTGTACCTGGCATAATGCATAGTAGGTATTTTGGAAATAGACCTAGAACTCTACAACTAGGAAGGTTTCTGCCTTAGAGGCTAGAATGGGTATTACCCTATTTTCATCATCTCTCTTCACGTGCACTGGGAGTTCATCAATTCTGTAAGTCTTTCTTAGCCTCTTATATTCTTGTTCTAGTTTATCCAAATTAATCTCAGTTATGGCCTGTTTATTCAACCTGAAACATCTTATGATGGCCTCTCTAGAGATATCAACCAAACACTCCCTATTTGGCAACCTTACTGTCTTGGTTGGAGCATGATATCTTGAAGCAAGGGCTTTAACTAGGTCAATATCAACAAAAACATCTCAGATAATCAATTTAGCTATGTCTAGATTCCAAGGGTTTGAAATGGGACTCTTTTCTACTCTATTCTTATAGAAATACCAATACAAGCCCATCCCAACTGCGGTATTTTAGGGTCCCTACATCCCTGAGCTAAATCTCTAAATATCTTTTTTGGACCCTTGTCAACTGACCCAGGCACGAGAGAAAGCAAAGGTTGTTGTAATGGTGTTTTATTACTTTTTGTTTCCTCTTTCTTAGCACCAGTTTCCTTCTTAGGTTCCATTTGCTTTATAAATTTATAGGAGGAAACGAAGAAACCTTACCCAGAATTATCGCTTCTAAGAATCTCCCTGCAGCTGAGAAATTGAGCTCTAACACGATTCTTTCTATGCAAGTCTAAATGATGGATTTTTTTTGTTCTTCTTATTTCAGAGGCCAACGTACAATTGATTCTTTGCTCATTCAATTCACACGATTTCAATCTCCATGTAAATTTCAAATCTTTGAATTTTGACATGATGTGACTGGTATGCATTAAATAGAGTGATAGCTTTAATTACCACACCACCTCACCTTGTTCCTTCTACCCACATGGTACCGTGGTGTGCCAAAATACTCACCTTTTATGTTACCATGCTACTACATGGTAAAAGAGTTATATACATGGTATCATGAGTAAGCTTTTGGTGGCTTTATTACTGTTACCTCTTTACCTCAGGCCTTCCTTTAGATCCTCGCGGTATCCCAGTGTCACCTTGCTACCGCTGACAGTGTTGCTACCCATCGAGGTATAGCGGTGTAACTGTAAATTCTATCTCCATGGTTACCTCCTTACTATAAGCTACCTTCTCATTCCTTACAGTATCACGGTAAGGCATCTTTTATCTTCTAGTGGTTCACCGTGGTACCACCAACATAATATTTACATACTTCGGTATTGCGGTATAGTAGTTCTTTTCATTGTGGTACCGCAGCCTTCTCAATAGTATTCAGCAGTAGGGAGGTATAATGTGAGTAATGTGTATTTTGTTTAACATGGTAGTGGTATGGTAGTAAAGGATGAAAATGAGTTTTTCCTAGGGAAGAATGACTTATTATGGCAAAAGATGTGAAAAAGGTGCTTAGAAATTTTATGAAAAATCTAGTTCCAACAGTGGCTCTAATTGAGGATGAATGATTTTACCAATCATTGCAAGAATTCAGAATATCTCTAGGAGCAGACCAACTGTTCTTTATATTATGCATCTTTGATGAATGTGGGGAAATGATAAATTGGGAATAGGATACAAGGGTGATGAATGATGGGAATGGGTAATATTCCTATTCTATTGCACATGGAAAATTTTATTTTTGGTTTATAGAGCTCTGGGTTTGTCCATGTACCTTCAAATCCCAGTCTCTTTTATATTATCCTAAACTACTGTGCATGGAAAGAAATTTCAAGAGTTTATCAAGTATTGTCCATGCACTAGCCATACTTGACTCTTTTTATATCACTGTGCATGGAAAATATTTTATGAAAAGAAAAGCTTTAGGAATTGTCCATGCACTGGCAATTCCTACTCCTCTCCTGACATATTTTGCAAATAGTATGAGTCTTCTCCTTTACAAACAACAATGAAAGGCCCTAGCCATAAGGCTTCAAACATCCCATGTTTTCCTTTCTCTTGACCTCTAGCATTCCACATTAGTACAAGATCATTTATTTCAAAATTTCTCCCCTTGGCCTTCTTGTCAAACAGGTATTTTACTTGTGACTGTAACTTGATGTTTTGCTTCTGAGCCATCCTTCTTGCCTTGTCCAATTCTACCAGTTGTTCCATTCTTTCTTCCATTGGTTCTGGAACATCCAAGTCTTCTTTGAGGATGAATTGGCAAACTGGTAATAGATTCTGAAATGGCATTCTAGCATGTGTCCCATATACTAATTTAACTGGAGACTTTCCAATTGCCTTATTTACAGTGATTTTGTCAGCCCATACTGCTATTCTTAATTTTGAATCCCATGCTTTATTATTTCCTTCTAACATCCTTTTTATAATCTTCAAGAGACTTTTTTTACTTGACTTTGGCTAACCATTGGCTTGGGGATGGTAAGGAGCAGCATAAGAAACATGAATACCATATGTTGTGTATAAATCCTTAAATTCTTTAGATCTGAAACACATCCCATTATCTGTGATCAACCTTACTGGTGTACCAAATTTGGTTATGATGTTCTTCATAAGAAAATTTATCACTGCTTTACTGGTGGCCTGTTTCGTTGGAATTTCTTCTACCCACTTAGTAAAATAATCTGTGGCTACAAGTATCCATCTATGTCCTCCACTAGTTCTTTCCTATATTTCCCCAATGAAGTGAAGTCCCCATTGGTAAAAAGGGGCATCTATCTGCAATGGCCTTAATGGTAAAGCTCCTTGATATTGTAGCTTCCCTGAGAACTTCTAGCAAGGTTCACATTTTCTTACATATGTAAATGCATCATTGAATACTTTAGGCCAGTAATAACCTACTCTAATGATTTTATGTGCTGTGGTCTTTGTTGAATAATGTCCTCCACATACCCCCTCATGCATTTCTCTCAAGGCTTGTCCTGCTTGTGTTTCATCAAGGCATAGTAATAATACTCCATCTCTGTTCTTCTAAAAAAAATCTCCTTCTATGAAGACATACTTGGATGCTTGTAATTTTAATGATCTTTTCTTATTGTCACTCATTCCAACAGAACACTCCATACATTTAAGATAATATGCTATATCTTTATACCATGGGGTGTGTTCAATACTTGAATGTGTGTTACCATCTTTTTCCACATTGCAAATGTGATTAGCCTCTATATTTGTTTCTGCCATTAATTTGGCCAAGCCTTGTCCCCTGACCAATTTAGTAATTTGGATTTCCATATTGAATTCTTGAATCTTGTCAATCCATCTGCACCTCCTTCCTGTTACCTCAATTTGTACCATGATATCCTTCACAGCTGCATGTGGTACATATGATACTACTTTGGCTCCAACCAAGTATGGCCTGAAAGCTTTCACAGCCTTGACCAAAGCATAATCTTGCTTTTCAATAATGTCATATTTTAGCTCTGATCCCTACAATGACTTACTAAAGAATGATACAGGTTGCTCATGGCCTTCATCATTTTTCTGCAACATAACAGCCGCTATAGTATGGAAGGAAGCAAATGAGAATATTTGGAAAGGTTTAGAGAAATCAGGTGATTTAAGGATTGGGGCCTCTTTAATGGCTCTTTTTATAGATGAAAAGGCATCTAATGCTTTTGTAGTCTAGTCAATTTATTCTCCTTTCTTAAGTATCTTTGATATGGGTTTGACAAGATCAGCAAAGTTTGATACAAACCTCCTAACAAAATTAATCTACCCAAAGAAGGATTAGATGGTTTTAATAGTCTTGGGTATGGGTAGTTTGTCTATAGCTTCCACTCTCTCAGGATCTATTCTAACTCCCTCTTTTGACACTATATGCCCTAAGAGTTTACCCTCAGTAACAACAAATTGACATTTCCTAGGGTTCAAGCTAATACCATACTCCAAAGCTTTAATGAATATTCTTTCTAAATGATCAACATGATCTTCTGCTTTCTTGGAGTAAGCAGTAATATCATCCTGATATACCACCATTATAATATTTATCAATTTAGCAAATGCCACATCCATTGCTCTTTGAAAGGTAGCTCCTGCGTTGGTTAGACCGAATGACATCCTTACATACACATATGTTCCCCAAGGAGTGGTAAATATAGTCTTGTACTGCTCAGATTCTTTCACCTTGACTTGATTATATCCAAAGAATCCATTCATCATGGACAATAATTCACATCTTGTAACTCTCTACAATACTACTTCCATGTTAGGGAGGGGGTAGTTGTCTTTAAGAGATGCCATATTCAAATTCCTAAAGTCAACACACAATCTGATATCTCCATTTTTCTTTCTCATAGGCACCAAATTTAATACCCAAGTTGAATGTCTGATAGGCTTGATTATGCCCCCTTCTCTTAGTTTCATCAACTCCTCATGCATTTTCAGCTCCAAGACAGGATTAATGGGCCTCTACTTTTGTCTGAAAGGCTTAACATCTAGTTTGAGAGGTATTTCATGTTGGAACAAATCCTCCCTATATGCTTTGAGGTCATCATAGGACCATGCAAAAACATGTTTGTATCTCCTGAGCAATGCAATCAACATCTTTCTCACTGTTGGGCTAATCTTCTTTCCAATTATACCTTCTTGGGAGTTAATTCAGTACCCAAATTGATTTCTTCAAGATCTTTTTTAGTAGGGGCTTGTTTAACTAGAGATTGATCATTATGGTCAAATACCTTCTCCAAAGCTACTAACCCTCTGGGAATCTTGTTTGTTTTTAATTGTACAATCTCTTTTCCAAATAAGGTTTGTTTACCATCTATTTCTTCAACATGTGCATTGAAATCAATCTCTTGATTCTCATACTGATCAACACAGTGTATGAATCTAAAGAAATCATCTTCATCATTGAATACTTGCCAGTTGTATATATTATCTGGGATAGCAGGTCTAGTTTTGAATTCAACTTCAGTTATTCCTATAAGAGTAACATCATTCCTCTTCAATGCTATATTAAGCAGAAAATTAGCCATTATGTTTTTTGACTTGTCCACCCAATTTATGGAGAAAGCATCAAACATCTCAATGTCATCCCATACAACATTTCTTTATTACTTTAACCTCTTATTCTTTGAAGAATATTTTCCTTTGATTTGTGAAATAATTAATTCTGAATCTCCAAAGACAGCTAAAAGTTTAATGCCGTATCTTCTAGCAATATTCAGTCCTGTCAACAATGCTTCATATTCTGCCACATTATTAGTGCATTCAAATGCTAGGAAGAAAGTGAATTTAAAAGTCTTCCCAGTTGGAGAGATAAACAACACCCTTGCCCCATTTCCTTCTTTACTATGTATGCACCATCAAAGTACATGTTCCATACTCCATTTTCATCAGATTGTGCTTCCTTTTGTATAGGGTTAGTATTTCTCAGGCTCGGGTAGGTTTCCTCAATTTTGAATGTACCAAGATCCACATCACAAAAATAGGTCATCTAATTTGGGTTGATAGTTTCCAAAATATTTTCATACCTTGGTTCTCTATAAAGCTTTACATCTCTTCCCCCTAGAGGTATAGTGGCATAGGAAATATCAAGTTGAACACTTCATCCCAGAACAACAACCCATTGTCTTGATAGTAACATTCAATAATAAGGTGGAATGTCAACCATAGGAATATCAAATTTGTCACTTGACTCAGGGTAAGTAGCTAATTTGATTTCAACATCCCACATGATTCCTACAATTGGTATTGATCTGTTGTCCATTGCATAGCATTTACCATAAGTGGTGTCAACCCACATCCCTAGTTCCTTCATAACTATCAATGGCATTATATTCATGGCTGCTCCTGAATCAACCGTGCAATTTCTGACTAATTTGTTGTTTATTACCAATGTAGTATAAAAGGGATCAATTTGAGATGGGTTTTTTGTAAGAGTATCACCAAGGTAGACTTCAAGGGTTTTGATTTCTTCTTGCTGAACATTATTCACCTTGTTTCTAGATTTCTCTTGCTGTTTATTGGGTACATCAGTTATCATTTTTATCACTGTATCTCTGTATTGGTTAATTTTCATAATTTCCAAAAGTGGCATTGATATTTTGACTTAAGATACTGCTTGGGCTATGTCAAATGTGGATGTTGATATATGATCAACTTTATTTGCTCTGACATGTTTATTTTCAACAGGAGCTTTGTCCCTAGCTTGATTTTGTTCTATTCTAACTGGCCCTTTATCTTGAATAGGAACTTTTTCTTTAGTCTGGTTTTGATCAGATTTTTTCATCCCTTGTGATGTTTTAGCTTTCTCAGTGGTGGTCTTGTTCTGATCTTGGTTCTTTACAAAAATACCTCTTGGTGTCCCTTGTTCTGCATTGATAGTTTTGTTCCTCAGATTGTAGTGCTTTTTGCTTGTGCCACAACAACCATGGTAAGGGTCTTCCTTTCTTCCTCAGTGGGGTTCCTCCACTGCTAGTGGGGTGTAGCATGAGGTGAATAATTTTACTTATACTCATCTTCTCTATCTGAGAGTATTCCTTGCCTTCCCATATTAACATTATACTTATGATTAGCTACATCATACTCATACCCTTCTTCTTCTGCAAAAGAATATTCTCCATCTATCTGATAGGGTGTAAATTCTAGCATATTTATGGTGTTATTATCTTTCTCATAGTCATAAGATACTTCCTCTTGTTGTACTAATTTGGCCACTATACAATACTCAGGTGAATGAGGCAAATTACATACCAAGCACCAAGGATTGTCTTCTACCATGTGTGCCCCATTCCTTTTTAGAGGATCAAGGGTATCTTTGCCATAATTTTGTCTTCTGGTTTGTTCTACAGGTCTACCATCTTTCCAATTGGTATTATAGGGCATGTCATGCAACCTAGGTCTTTAATTCCTGTGTTGATTTCCCTGCTTATTCTGATGATTGTTGGGGTTTTGAGGAACTCTGAGATTATCTCTTTTTCCAATCATCCATGTGGCTTTTCTATTGTTTTCAATAGTCAATGCTACTTTTTGTGCCTCAGCTAAGCTCCTGGCGCAGCGGTTTCTAAGTTCATACCCTGTTTTAGGATCAAACGCTTTGAGATAAATACTTAAAGCTATTGGGTTAGTCAACTTGGATATGTGTGGTACTTTGTTATGTAGTTTGGAGAATCTTAAATTAAAATCATATACTGATTCATTCTGGTATTTCTGGAGGCTTATTAGCTCATGCAAGGCAAACTCAGGGGCATATTGATTACCATATTATTCCTTAAATTGATCATGGAAATCTATTAGGGAACTGATTGAGACATCTGGTAAGCTGTTGAACTAGTCTCGTGCATCCTTAGTTAAAGACATCATAAACAACCTCATTCTAACATATTCATGTTCTACACCGATATCTTGCACAAATGCATTAAAATTTCTGATGTGATCTTTAGCTGATATTGCATTGTTCCCAGTAAACTTGGGGACCATATTCCTCCAACTAGTGTCAGTGGGGTATGGGTATAATCGATACCCTGTTAGATCAAACTGTCTGCATATGTTCATAAGGTTTTGTGGAGGCATATTCATGGGAGGTGGATTGGGGTTATAATGATATCCATATGGAGGCTGATGGTAAGTATATTGTTGTTGTGGGTTTATATGGGGATTAACAAGATAATTATGAGGCCTAGGATATTGTTGGCTAGGGGGCGGGTACAGATGGATTGTGTTGAGAAGTATTATGTGTTAAAGGTGGTCTAGGATTTCTTGGGGGAACATTCTAATGAACATGACTTGCAGATGATGGCTATTGATTTGAAGAACCACCAACATTTTGGTACAAATTTTGCTATATATTTCTTGGAGCATGCCCTCCTTGTCTATGTGGAGGTACATATTTTGGGGGAGCTACCACTGTCTTACCTTTCATCTATTGAATTTCTTGTTTTAATAAAGTCTCAGCTTCTCTTAGTTTAATCAATTCAAGTTCCTCCTGTAATTTGCACAAGTCTTGTTGCATTTCATCTTTGTTTCTTGTATCATTTGGACTGTCATTTAGTTCTTGATTTATAAATCCTTGTTGGGCTCCCTCTCCCTTTTGCAATGACATCTGATAGTCATATTATGCTTGTCTTTGGTCTATATCCCTCATAACTTTTGCTTCATACTCAAGCTGTCTTTGGGGATCAGGCTTGTATTGGGCTAAAACATCATCAGATAATCCACAATTTTGGGATAGGGTCTCATTTGATTCATGCAAAGGAGTGAAACTATTATGAGTTAAGATAGGCTTTTCGGAAGAATTTTCCTAGGCATCTTGTGTATAAGTATGCTGAGATTGGTTTGGTAATCTAGTTTTCTTTGAAGGAGCTCTTAGGGGTGGGGATGATTGTAATTTTTTCCCATCAACTTTAGATCTCCTACCATCCATCATAAAATGATTATATTGTGGAGTAGAGTTGCCACCTCAGTTAAGAGGATGGATTTGTGTCCAGGTTCTCCCTAACTAGCAAAGTTTCAACTTTTTTACTCTATGGACTAGGTTTCCTACCAGATTTTGCTATGTGAGTCCCCAGTAGAGTCGCTAATCTGTTAGGTCTCAAAAACACTGGTTAAAGACCACAAGGGGTTGCCAAGCCCTTGATACATTTTGGGCTAACAAACAAGACCAACTAGTATAATTGAATCTTCTACTCTTAAGGTTCTGCCAGGCCTAGGTGGGTGTACCTATGTGGATGAGCAAATTTATGATATGTTTCCTAGTTTATGATCTATTTCACAATGGTGATTTTATGAATGAGATAGACCTAATGAGAAATTTGGTATAAATTGTATGAGTAATATCAAGTAAAATAAATATGTTCAGTTAACAGATGTAGTTAAAAGATCCTAAGGTGATGGATATGTATTTATGTTTTAATATGAATATGACTAGTGCCTTACTTGGGTGATAGAGTAATGGAATTTAAAGAATGATTGTTTTTTGGTGAATACTTGATTATTTGGCACACAAGAGGCTTGTATCTGGTACAAGGGTGCAAGAATGTGGTTGTTAAACTCTTCTTTACTTTATCCACTATTATATATGTGGATTGTTGTGAATTACCCAGAAGTGCTTCTAATCCTTACTTGAAGGAGACAATTGAATGCATCCACACAATTAATACTGACAAAAAGGTATATGCTTGATACACACTTAATTTGAACAATCAATTATATTCCAATGGAGACAGTATAACAACGTTGAATTGCAGTTTCTCTTATTTATCCAAGGGCTAACTTAATTACTATGATATATCTACTTGAATTATAAATTCTACTTGAGAATTTCAGGTAAATAAATCACACAAGCAATAAAAGCTTACAGAAAGCAGCATTCACTTGGAATGGAATCAGATAATTGAAGATAACTATAATGGCCAAGAACATGCAATTGGTTTTCACTTCAACAAATAATAACACCAAATAGGATCATAACTTTATCAATTTTCCATTTGACTCTTCACTAAATTATGTGCATGCAACTGGTATATTAAGTATAGTTCTATATATATATATATATATGATGAATAATAATAATGCTCCCTAGTCTGTATCCTATATATATAAGGAGTAGACAATTTTAAATTACTTACAACTCTTCATAATAGCTTTTGAAAGTTTGTTTGATAAACATAAACATAAAATAAATTAACTAATGACAAAGCACACTCTATTAATCCCTGTAGGAGCACCCGTGACCATTGGTCTAGGAAGGCACTTCAACTTCATGATAGGTGCTAATCATTCTTCATCAGGACCTAAATATTTCTCCCGCCATTTGTCAATTGTCAGATTAGTAGGCCATTTGAATTCCTGGGTAATCATGATGTTGGTGAGATGGTTCTTCCACCTATTATCCAGAAGATTTCTTATGTCCACCACAAATTTGGTATAGCCATTGTCTAACTGAATGATCCCATCAAGCAAAGTATTGAATTCATTGAGATTGATACCTCCATCGTTTTGTATATGGGCTAGGCATTGAGTAATCATCTGATCAAATTCCCCTTTCCATTCATTTATGCTTTTTAGCTGGTTACCCTCCTTGACAATCATCGGGATAAAATGACATTTGATAACATCAAATGTGCTCTTCTTATTTTCCACCTTCCTCTTAACATACAGAAGATACTTATATTCTTCAATTATATTTTTTACCATCTCCTGAGTAAGCTTAATCCTTGAAGGAGCATCTGTATCTCTGTGGATAGCTTTACATAATGTAGTTAATGTGTGCAAGGTAGGTTGCCATATTCTTTGTAGTTCCTCGAGAATAGGTAGATTATTCTCTATCTGTTCTATAACTTTGATCAAATTATTGAAATGCTCATGCACCCCACTTAATTTATCTTTCAACATACAAACCCCGTGTTCTAATATTTTTCTGAGGGTTTCCACAATATGAGGTTTGACATCACTTGTGTTATGCTACTTTAAGTTATCAATCTCATCCTTTAACTACTAAATTTGTGGATCTTCTACTTTTTATGGCGGGTGATATACCTCTATTTCATCCCCTCTGACAATGCCGGGCACTTGTACTTGCTACTTCAGTCTTACATTTTCAATAAACAATTTATTTATCTCATCATTTGACAACCTTAATCTTCTTTCATATTCATATATTTCCCTTTCCATATTTTCTACTATATCTTTGGTAAACATAGCAGAATGCATGGTCAAGGTGGCAACCTCAATGGGAGTTGTGTCTCTCATTGTCTAGACCATTGCTGATCCTCTCATTTCCTGCACCACATCCAAAATGTGAGGCTTCCTTGTGCTTTTTTATTTTGTCCATAGTATCAGGGTTTTTGTAGTAGGACTATACCCAGTTCCTGATACTCCTTCTGAATCAAGCTTTGCTACCAGCATGAGGTCATCTTGAGAATTGATTTGGTCTAATAGAAATACTTTAGACAACTCCATCCCAGGTATGATTAATATGTTTCTCTTCAACACCATTTCCCTAGCCTCTGCGAGAGTAATATTTATATTATCAATATTAAGCTCAGCATATGTCTGGGCTTGGATTTCAGCATGCTTGGATTCATCAACCCCTATGAGATTGATCTTCAATTTTTCATCATATTGCTACATTTTCATTTTAATCCAAAAATCCTTGAATTCAACAGTGTTAATAAAGTTGTCCTCTTCTAAGAACCGTAGAGAGGCAACCAACCTCTCGTCTCCCTATATTTCATCTATTTTATCATCTAGAAGTCTAACCTCTGGTTCTGGTGGCTGTTGATTCTTCTATTGTTCTTCTACCCCACTTATCTCTATTAATGCTAAAGCAACCTCATCCTCCTCATTGTCACTGGAGTCATACTCCACCAGTGGCTCAATCTTCTATCTCTTTGCCTGTGGTTCATTAGTGGGACAATGAGGGGATAACTGTGGAGGAGATGCTTGAGATGTAGAAACTTCTAGTGTTGGTTGATGAGGCATAGTGGGTGGGACTATTCCCTCATCCTGGGCCATTTTGAATAGTTGGTCAAATTTACTAATCACCAATTGCATTCTTCTGATGAGGTTGGGTTCTTCAGCAAAATACCCCTTGAAACTTGGATCTCTCTTCCTTTTTCTATCTTCTAGTTTCATCATAGTCTCCCACCTCTTTCTAGTTCACATTACTTCATCAAAGAAAACCAAATTTCTTATTACATCCTCATCAGGATCAAGGTGATGTGAGATAGCCTTTTTTGTGAGTAGGGTTCTCCTAATCATGTTTATGTGCCCCTTAGGGTCACAAACTCTTTCTCTCACACTTTTGAGAGGATAATTTAACTTCATGAATTTTTGTAGTTCCTCCAATGTGTCAGAACCTATGGACAAATCCTCAAATACTATCAAATTAGGTAAAAATGTACCCTTCCTCTAGTTCCTCATGAGGTCAAACTCCATCCATAACATTTGCCACATAAATTCCAAAAAGTAGATCCTGGTATGGGGAAACTTCGAAAGTATGTGTGGGGCTTGATTGCACCCATATACCCTAATGACAATATGCTTAGGCATGAAGAACCAATCTGCATAGTTATGGGTATATCCTTTATCTAGCAAGTATTGTGCAGGCCTCAGAACCTCCATGATGGATTGAGGCATCCTTTGGGATGCAAAACCAAGGGCTCTCAACACCCTGCAAACAAAATCGTCTCTAAAAATAACATAATTGCCTTCATTCCATCTACTGTCCCAAATATGGCACTAGTTTTGGACAGGGAGCCTTTCTCCACATAGGTGAGTGTACAATTTTATTCTAGCAATCCACTTGGTTTCATTTTGGTGTAAAATCAAATGACACAACATAGAGTACCTTCTAAATGTAATGGGCATCTTGGCTTCCCTGACTTGTATTAAATCATCATGTATTTGTTTTTCAATCAAAGAGGCAAAATTAAATTCCATATTGGTTTCTGGGTGCTGAATTGTCATCACCATGCACATTAGACCTATCTGCATGTAATTTTTTGCATCTATCCCCAATACCTGGCATAATGCATAGTAGGTCTTTTGGAAATAGAACTAGAACTCTGCAACTAGGAAGGGTTTTGCCTTAGAGGTTGGAATGGGTATTACCCTATTTCTATCACCTCTCTTCATGTGCACTAGGAGTTCATCAATTCTGTAAGTCTTTCTTAGCCTCTTATTATCTTGTTCTAGTTTATCCAAATTAATCTCAGTTATGGCCTATTTATTCAACCCGAAACATCTTATGATGGCCTCTCTAGAGATATCAACCAAACACTCCCCACTTGGCAACCTTACTATCTTGTTTGGAGCATTATATCTTGAAGCAAAGGCTTTAACTAGGTCAATATCAACAAAAACATCCGAGTCAATCAATTTAGCTACGTCTAGATTCCAAGGGTTTGAAATGGGACACTTTTCTACTCTGTTGTTATAGAAATACCAGTACAAGCCCCATCCCAACTGTGGTATTTTAGGGTCCCTACATACTTGAGTTGAATATCTAAATATCTTTTTTGGACCCTTGTCAACTGACCCAAGCAAGAGAGAAAGCAAAGGTTGTTGTAATGGTGTTTTATTACTTTTTGTTTCCTCTTTCTTAGTACCAGTTTCCTTCTTAGGTACCATTTTCTTTATAAATTTATAGGAGGAAACAAAGAAACCTTACTCAGAATTATCACTTCTAAGTATCTCCCCATAGCTGAGAACTTGAGCTCCAACATGATTCTTTTTATGCAAGTCTGAATGATGGATTTTTTTTTGTTCTTATTTCAGAGGCCAATGTGCAATTGATTCTTTGCTCATTCAATTCACATGATTTCAATCTCCATGCAGATTTCAAATCTTTGAATTTTGATGTGATGTGACTGGTATGCATTAAATAGAGTGAGCTTTAATTACTGCGCCATCTCAACTTGTTCCTTCTACGCACACGATACTGTGGTGTGTCAAAATACTCACCTTTTATGTTACTGTGCTACCGCACGGTAAAAACTTTATATCCACGGTATCACGGGTTAGCTTTTGGTGCCTTTATTAATGTTACCTCTTTACATTGGACCTTCCTTTAGACCCTCGCGGTATCCCGGTGTCACCTCGCTACCGCTGACAGTGTTGCTACCCATTAAGGTATAGCGGTGTAACTGCAAATGCTATCTCCATGGTTACGTCCTTACCGTAAGCTACATTCTCATTCCTTATGGTATCACGGTAAGGCATCTTTTGTCTTTTAGCAGTTCACTATGGTACCACCAACATAATATTTACATGCTTCGGTATTGCGGTATAGTAGTTCTTTTCACTGTGGTACTGCAACCTTCTCGATAGTATTCAACAGTAGGCAGGTATAATGTGTATTTTGTTTAACATGGCAGTGGTATGGAGGTAAAGGATGAAAATTAGTTTTTTCTAGGGTAGAATGACTTATTATGGCAAAAGATGTGAAAAAAGTGCTTAGAAATTTTCTGAAAAATCTAGTTCCAACACAATCTCTCAAAACACTATATGGTAAGAACACAATTATTGGAATGACTAAAAATACGGTCATCTTAACTAGAACCACATTCATTATGATATCAAAACAGAGATAACAGTGACTATCCTTGATTGTACTTTACAGATTTAATGGTGAAAACCCATGTGGATAACCTGTAAGCTGCCCTGCATACTGATAACATGGAAACTTTAAAACATATTCAATGTCCTCTAAAGCCTTTGAAACCCTATTTCATTATTGTAGACCTTGCTGACAGTCAATATTTGGTGATGACCATTTGTTCATGCTTTCTTCGTGACAGAGATCTTCTCTTGAGACTATTTGACCTCATTGGGGAGACTTAAAAATATTGAAACTATTTTGCTATGCCATCATCATGATATGCAACTTCAACACTGTATTCATGATTCCCTGAGAAACTTTGATTGCTCCTTCATGTTATGACCTCACAGGACCAATGAGCTCTTCATACACATGTCTTGACTTTAAAACTAGTCTTCATTCTTGAAAACCCTCCATACAATATTCTTCTTGAGCTGGTGACAGTCTCAACATCTTATGCTTTGTTTAGGATCTATTGTTATAAGGTGATTTGAGGCCTGCTGTTCTAGACTTCATGCAGTACTTGACAGTCACTTTTGTTTATAACAGTCATAAAGATGACTGCTTTTCATCTATTACAATAGTCATAGCATGACTGTTTTGTGCCTTCTGTAACAATCTCCTGATGATTGATTCCCATCACAGCATAACAGTCTTTTCAAACACTATCCTACACCATAAGACTCTTATAGACCATTGTAAACTCTGAAAGACCTCACTATGTCCTCTGCATTAAAAGTGTTTTTCTCCATCTTATTTCAGGACTATTCTCTACCTAGAAAATAAGCTTGCTGCCCATCTTTCTTGACCTCTATTTCTAAAGCTTCAATATGTTCTTTTTCCAGAGGCTTCTCCCTTGACTTTGGTAATGGGTCAGCACATCCTTCACAGGAAGACAAGCAAATGACCATAACAATGACCAAAGAATAGTTCCAAAAGAACCACTATGACCTCACACTGATGAAATTGATGGACTTCCATTGTTGGTAGGGATGAAGTGATATCTCCTATGATTTGGTGCAATCTACAACCACAGTCTTATATCCTCTATTAGAGCACTGCAACAACCAATCTTGAACTAAGGCAAAAAACAATCTAAGGTTTGGATTTAGCCCTTCCTGAATTGCCTAACCATGACTGTTCTGCTACCTTAGACTCTATTTAGGATTGTTTTTGGAAACTTTGTGATGAGTGCTTCTCTTTGTAACCTGACTGTTCCATTCCTTGTTCAATGTAGTTAGTGAAACAAAACACTACTTATTGTATCTCTGCCTCTTCTCCTTACCATGTTAGGCATCTTTAACTCATTGCATGTTGAACCTCATACCACTTTAGATTACTGCTACCTTAACATGCTGCTCCTTGATCATTATGGTTTCATTGAGTAAGTATTTGTCATTTATGATAGTGAAACCAATCAACTCACTACCATGAGTGATGAGTACTTTCTCATTGTAAGCAAGTGTGGTGAATTTACACTCTTATCCCTCTCAAAAAAACCAAGAGGGCAACATGCTAGGCTCAACCCTTGAGGGAGCCCATTTTACTCCACATGCTATGATGATAAATGAAAATAATCCAGCAATGAAAATTTCACTTATACCTACACAGTGAAAAAACATGTTAGATAAAACAATGAAGCCAAAAGCTTCCAATGATTCTCATGATGATTGATGATACTGCTTTGTTTTTCCTGATATTTGTAATGTTGCAAAGCCGTTTCAATGCCTTAGGAGAATAAACTATATATTTGTTGATATAGTATATGCAGAGAATATGGATCCTGAGCTCTAACACAACTTTTCTCATCCCTTGTAGGCATTTCAGGCAGCAACAGGTCAACTTCTACAGCAATCAAGCAGGAGGGACTAGAGCAAGGATGCAGTAGTTAAACTTGGGGTTCATTATTCAGGAAATGACAGATCCCTACTCTTTCCATATGCTTTTCCTTTTCTTTTTCATTCAAATGTATAGTTTATTTTCATATTGCATTGAAAAAGTTATTCCCACAGCTTGTGTGGGACACCATGTACATTTATGATTATCAATAAAAGACAACATTTATGCAGAATTTGCACAATCTTTCTCTTGTATACATTTGCATAATGAAATACAATTTATTTGATAATACTTCTATGCATATGAATAGAACTTAGCAGAATTGAATGTGTACCTTTTATATTTATTTTGCAAACAAACTTTCTTAGATCTAGCTGATTGAGCTGGAAGCTAAATTAGGTAATAGAGTCTATGAATTCCCATTTTGAATCCTTTGAGCAAGTTGCTAATAAAAAGGTAATAGCTAAAATAGACAGTAAGAGATTAGTTGAGCTAAAAGATAAAGCTTCTCAAGATAAAATTTTGTTAGATAAAAGTGTAGAGTATGCATAATTAGCCCTTAAAGAAGCCAATGAACCGTATCAATTTTGTCTTACATGGCCGGACAAGACTAAGGACATAAAGATAAAATAGATAGATGGGAAGCTCAAATAATGAAGTTATCCAGAACCTATGACTTGACAAAAAATGTTATTGGCAATCAGAGGGCACAAGTTGAAACTATTCGTTCTAATATACATAAGTTGTAGACCTAAAGGGATATCATAAAGCATAGAATGAGTCAGCTCTGGGAGGTAGCAAGTTTCAAAATTGCATCCCTAACCAAGTTAATAGTAGTGGCAGACAAGACAAAGGCAAATCACTAAAGCCCCTGATACAATGAAGAAAGCAGAAGATTTGGTGTCCTAGATTAATGGGCACATACTAATTTTGAGTGATGCTAAGACTAGCTGGGATGAAGAAGTGGTGCAACTAAAAATAATCTATAAATATGTTCTCCCAAAACAACAGTGAGCATTTTTTATTTCACTTGTATATATGCAGAAAGTAGAAAAACAATTTTGAAAATTTGGCAACTTGTATATATCTTTGTATCATACACCTTTGCCATTGATGTCAAAGGGGGAGAATGAAGCATGTGAAAAACACTTGGAAAGTAAGAAGAGAAGCATGAAGATTAGGGGGAGTAGTATAACAATTTTTCACATCAAGTATTGCCATCAATGCCAAAGGAGGAGATTGTTGACAACTTGGCAAACATTACTAAGGGAGAGACACTGCTGGTATGATGGTGAATGATTGTGCATGATTTTTGAAGGTGTTCTCATTGATGGAAACAAGGAAAGGAATCAGGTTGACACACAGTTTTTGGTCCACTGAAAAAGACTTAGTCATTTTTGACTAAGTGTTGGCAATATACAGGAGACAGTGACAGAGTAGCAGTATAATGGATGACATTAGTCCCTATTTGAAGATTAGATAATGTAGCTCTGGTATGTTGTTTGCATTCATTTGATGATCCTATATCCATGTTTTTAGCTCCTAATAAATACTAGAAGCATACAGTCAAACAGACTAAGTCTGGAAGAATAGAATACATTGTGTTTCAGAGTAGAACACTCATTTGATTTGGTCTGCATTCCTCCACTGTTGCATATCTTGTTATGTGGTTTTGAGGTGTTGTAAACACATGTATGAAGTATCTAAATCTAGATTTGCAAGTCTTGAGTGCCACATGAAAGATAGTTATGGGTGCCTAAGTATCGCTACTTGGTCTGACAGAACTTGACTATGACAGAGCATGTGTTCTTGTGGTTCACATTCTATTGCAAAAAAATATTTCACTTTGTAGTTCTGGAGGTATGATCTATGATATGTGAAGAGTCTCTGATATGAATTTTAGCAAGTCTTCTAGTCTGCAGTGGAAGATGTAGTCTGACAGTTGAACTGAATCGATGACAGTATGTGGTTAAGGCCGACATGACAGTATGATGTGTGTGTGGTAAGTTTTTTTGTTTGGAATCTTATCCTAAGTGATTATATGGATGGATCCATCATATGTGACTATGATTCAAGTGTTGTTTTGATTTGTTGTGTATTTTGGTAAATGATTTTGGCCGACAAGTTATGACTACACGCTACATCTTAGTATGCCAACCTAATGTGTAAATTTCAAATACTGAAGATATATATGTTATCAAATTTAGTGTTTGGTGGGAGTAATGTGCGAATGTGATTGTGAATTCAATGTGTGAAGAATTATAAGAGCAGCAAGAGCATAAAAAGAGAGATCTTGTTTGAGGTAGAAGCAGAATAGTGAAATAGGGCAGTCAAAGATGAAGAGTTTTGAGACAGTATTTCTGAACTTCATTAGAACTATAACTATGCATATGTAGATGCAATCATAGCAGTTCAAATTGGCAGTGATCCACCCTTCTTCTTTCTTTCTTTCTAGGCATTGAGCCTTCTTGCAGTGAGCACTTCTTTTGGGCAGTGAGCCTCTATTGTAATTCGGTATTGTTCCTACATAATATATTGTGAGCTAACACTCACCGTGGTTTTTCCTAGTTTTGGGTTTTCCACATAAAAATCCTGGTGTTCATGTGTGATGGTTTGTGGTTATTTCTTCTATGTTTAATTTGCTTTGTCATTGCATGCAGTAAATAGATTTCTAGTTTAATAAGTAAGAAGTTTAATAAAGTACTAATTCACCCCCCCCCCCTCTTAGTACTTTGGGTGTTCAACAATTAGTTCGTTCCATGCTTGATTTCTCTAAACTATTTGTCATTGAAAGTGATGCTTACAAAAATGACATTGGTGTTGTTCTCATGCAAGATGGTGACCCGATTGTCTTTACCAAAAAGGCCATCTCTAGGCATAATTTGGTATGCTCCAACTATGAGAAAGAAATTTTGGCCATCTTACATGTAATTAACAAGTGGTATCCATATTTTGTTGGGAGACATTTTTGTATTAGAATAGATCATTATAGTCTAAAATATTTATAGGAGCAATAAGTATCCTCTTTGACTCAGCAAAGATGTGCTACCAAACTTTTGAGGTATGACTATAAAATCACTTATAAGGAGGGTAAAGAGAATGTGGTTGTTGATGCTCTCTCCCATAAATCTAAAGACCATGTGTCTCGTTGTGTAGTTTCTATGCCACTATTAGAATATAGTTACATGATCTCTAACAAGAATTGCACTAGGACCTGTCCACACAATGTCTCATCTTCCAACTTTTGATTGACCCAACTTCATCACCAAACCACTCTTGGGATGGTCAATATTTATAGTATAAAGGATGCATGTTTTTACTTCCTAACATTGTTCTATGTCCTAAAATAAATAGTCATTCTAGGTTTTGAAAAACATATGAGTGAATGCATCATAATTTCTTTTGGAATGGGATTAAGGAGGATATCAAGCAATTTTTTGTTGAATGTGATACATGCCAATGTGACAAGGGTGAAACAATGGGAACTCTAGGCATACTACAACCATTTCCCATTCGTACTTGCATTTGGATAGATATTTCTATGGATCTCATTAAGAGCCTTCCCAAGTATGGCGTGAAATTAGTCGTACTAGTAGTGGTGGGTTCCCTTTCCTCCAAATATTCCCACTTTTGTTCCTTGGCCCAACCCTACACCTCCTCCACCTGAGCCTAAATTTTCCTTGACAACTTTTTTATCTCTATGGCATTCCCTCTTCCATAGTCTCTAACTTAGATGTGGCATTTACTAACCTTTTCTAGAAATAGTTATTTAATAAAACCAACACAACATTGAAGATGAGCTCTCAATATCACTCTGAAATAGATTGTCAAATTGATATAGTAAATAAATGCTTGGAAACATATCTTTGATGTTTTGTATCTAGGCAAAAACACCATTTGGTCAAGTGGTTACCACTAGCAGAATGGTGGTACAACACCTTGTATTACACAACCATAAAAATGACTCCACATGACATAGTTTATGGGTGAAAACCACCATCTCTTCTATCCTACATTCTTGGTAGTTCTCTAATCAAAATAGTGAATATTATTCTCAGCATATGGGATAGTATTCTTTAGATCCTTTGTGAAAACCTCCACATGGATCAAAACCACATGAAGCAATAAACTGATCAATACCATCCTAAATGTGATTTACAACCAAGGGATGTGGTTTTTTCTTTGGTTGTAGCCCTATAAATAGTCCTCCTTGTGGATGAATGATCACCAGAAGTTTGCTCCAAAGTTTTATGAACCTTACAAAGTTCTTTAATGGATTAGGCTTCTAGCTTACAAGATGGAACTTTCAGTTTCCTCTCATGTTAACATTGTCTTTCATGTCTCTTGTTTGAATAAATTTCTTGGCCAACATGTTATAGCTCAAACCATCTATCAGAGCTTGATACGAAAGGATCCATTATTCTATACTTGAAAGTAGTCTTGGATATGTGCTCATGCCAACTTCACAACCATTCAATCACTTAGGTCCTAATCTAGTGACATGGAATGCCACTTGAAGATGCTAGTTGGAACCTCTTCACCAAAGTCAATCTAGTAGTTTCTTTCCCTTCAACTTTGAGGACAAAGTTTCTATAAGGAGGAGGTGATGTTAGGACCCCTTAGTCCTAACTCTTTTTTATTGTAATAAAGGCTTTGAATACATATGCTTTGTATGTCATCCCTTGAATATGCTTGGGAAATAGTATCTAGCTTGAATATAACTAGTATAAAAATAAGGGATAGGCTAGTGTATGAGATTCATGAATTATATTGTATTGGGCGCTACATGAAAGAGGTTGTCCCCTTAAAGAGGCCAATATTATTTTGTAACAAATTTATATCAATCAATCTAATAATAATCACTATGTTTCCATTTCCACATTTATTTCTAGTATATGATGTTTTGGCTACTATGTTGTAGGAACGTTCCCCACATGACGACATCTAAGCTACATTTCACTTGAAGCAAAGTTTTGTTGGTAGGATGATGAATAGAATAGGTAGCATCTTGGGCTTTTATCCATAATCATATATTTTTTTAGTCATAGTCATGTATGTAGGAAATAATAATCACATGTTTGTAATTAGAATATATCATTTGTGGGTTGACCATGGAGGATCACCCTCTAGAAACTAGGCACACTGTGTAAAACTTGCATTTTGGTGAATACATGAGTAGGGGCCCTTTCCCCTCTTATCATTTAAGAAAACACATCTATCAAGAAGAAAGTAATATGTGTTAGGATTAAAAATAAATCTAATATAATATTTAATATATTGGAACATTGGCACATGATAATATATAAATTTGGAAGTATGGAGAGTTCAAAACTTATTCATTAAAAAAATTGATTTTTTATTTAAAAAATACAAGATAAAATTACACTCAAATAGAGTACAAATGCAAAAAAAGGTGTAATTCCAATTAATATAAAAGAACATAAACCATAATAACATTTAAAGTGTTTCTATATACCTAACAACTCACAGTACAAATGTTGTTACACCAAGCATCTTTTAACTATAAATTCAATAAATTACTAAATTATATTCCAATCCCCTTAAATATCATTTTTATTATTATTTATAAATAAATACAAATGAATTTATGTACATGTATAACTGAAATGGAATATGGTATTGAATTATAAATAAATTACAAGTTCATCCAAGCATAAGAAAACAAGAATGGGGTCATGGGATTTTGAGAAGGAAGTGTTGAGAATATCTGATATTTTCGGAATCATCTCAGAACAGCAATCGAACATTCTAGATTCTCACTCGCTAACCGACGGTGTTATTCATGGAAAACAGGGATACCTGTTCATATATTTGTGGGCTAAAAAAACGCTACGCGCTCTTGACACACAAAGTGTCGGGTCACAAAAAGGATGGAACACAGTTGAATGGATAGCATTGCCAGCTACCACGTCAAAAAATGGTTGTTTTATCCGTCTCCCCTTCCACTTCCACATTGTTCACATAAAAACGCGCTTCCCCACATATTTGACGGACGACCCGGAATACAACACGCGACCTTATCTCGCGTGCCAAAATCCCTTGTTATATCACTCCATGCTTTCAAACCCTTTTAACTTATTACTCCCACCACCGCAAACACATCCTCTAATTTGCCCAACGCCTCCTGTATATAAACTGCATCGCCCTACCATTATATTTCATTGCAAAACAGACAAGTACATTTTAGTAGTTTTCTTTGAATTCAAAGGTCTTTGCCCAACTGTTTCAAACACTAATGGAGAAGCAAGCTGGTAAACGTGAGCGTTTCGAGGAGAGGGATGAAAGCAGGAAGCGCTGTGAGTGTGAAGAATCAGAAGCCAATCCAGCAAAGCGTATTTGCAAGGATTCCAACATCGATGTTGTCTCTGAAATCATGGGTAAGATGGATAACGAGGAGCTGGGTTTGGGTGGTGAAGAGATAGAGGAACAGATTGTGTCGGATATGATGAAGATGTTACAAGAAGAAATCGTGTCAAGCCCGTCCTGTAGAGATGATGTATCTGATGAATTAGAGTGTAGTGGGAGTGAAGGTTTTACTTTTAATGCTGAGATCGATTATTTGTTCGGTGCCAGTGATGAGGAACTGGGTATTCCTGACAGCCCTTCTGTGCACACTGTAAATGATTATAATTGCGATTTATATGGCATCTTCGAGTGCCTTGAAATGGAAGAGGTTGAACAGCAAGGATGTGATCTCTTCTCTATCCATGATCGTCATATACTTTCCAATTAAATTGATTCGAGGTTTCACAAGGGTTCGACATATGTAAATATTTTGCTGCAGTGAAGAAAATAATAGTATTTCAATTTATTCCGAAAAGAAACATGTACATGTTTATACAGCTCAACAAAGCATTTTTTAAGCGATAACTGTGAGAGTGATTAACATATAAACAAATTGTTCACGTTAACTTTGAGAGTGATACTATTGTTGAATGAAATAATAAATTTTAATTTGATTATTAGATGTTTAATCATTTTTATTTTTGTCACGGAGTTGGATATTATTGTTGAGTCAAATAGTGTGACTGATAGGATGGGCCTCACCTTGCCATTTGCAAGTTGGAAGTTTTACCATGCTGCGCATTTTAGACGGTCTGATAGTTTTGTTTATATCACAACTTATTGATTAAGGAAGAGCTTAAACAATTGGTGTGTTGGAATTGTTAGGAAATTATGTGTCTCAATTTTGCAATTTTCCTATTCTTATTTATTTACTATTTAATATTTTCCTGCAGCTAGTTATTGTTATTATTTAATAATTGCGGCATTAGAATTTGATGTGGCAATTATACCTAGTGGAATATTAATATTTTATTTTGAGATTATCTATAACAAAATGAGATGCCTCACTTTTGTGGGATCTATAATAGATTTATGACGTGTAAGAGCCAATAATAGAGGGAGTTACTTTGGAATCAATGACCAATTATAAGATATGTAAGAGCATCTATAAGAACCTAATTTTAGATAGGAATCTCACCTATTTTATGCACCACACCTCATGGGAGGTTTTGCATATGCTTTAGTAAACTAGAGATGGTTTTCAACTTGCCAGAAAGTCTATAAATTAAGAGCTTGTGGAATAGTTTGTATTATGAGAGTGTGTAGGTACACAAGTGCTATCGGAATGCTACCAGAATTACTCTCTATTTGAATGCTTGTGTATTATTGCTGTATAGACTTGGATTGCAAGTGTATTGTAATCCTGTATTCATTTGATAATACATTCAACATGTTTTGGAGTGTGGGGTTTTTCCCCTAAAAGGGTTTTCCCCACGTAACCACTATGTTATGGTTTATTGCTTATTGTTGATTTGTATGTGTTTCTCTATGCTGACATCTTCCCTACATGTGCAAAAGGGAGCAATGGAATAGTGTATGTAAATCCATTAGAGCACAACAGAGGTGGAATTTTCGTCAGATGTTATAGTTAGAAAAGCTTAGGTATGCATGCATGCAAATCATGGAATCAATGACAAGACACTAAATTGTTTTGTACAAGGTTTCATCAAGTTGGTCTCTATTTATCTCGAGCCTTTCATGAAAATCCAACAAGACATTTTTGCAGTCAATGACACTTGTACAAACAACAATGCATCATTTTTTTAAAATGACATTGGTGAAAAAGGCACTGGTAATGTTAGGTCTAGTTCTGATGATTGTGATGCTCCTTCAACCCATCTAGTTGGGGACATTCATGATTATGGCACAAAGAGGACTATGGGAGTTATTGAGAATACTCACAAGGTATTTCACAAAGTCATACAATGTGATAGTTGTGGGATGAACCCTATAATTAGTCCACAATACAAGTCTATAGTAAAAGATGACTATGATCTATGCCATGCCTTCTTCTATGAAGATGGAAATGAAGATTAGTACACAAGAATTGATCGTACCTTATGAAAGCCTTCCTGTTATTCAAGAGAATTTTATATTCATGGAAGAAGTCCGTTTCATAAGCTTCCTTTTTCACTACCTTTCAATCACACTACATTCCATGTCCTTGTCTAGCGACACCCTTTGCCACAGGGTAGTTCCAAATGGTGCCAAATATTTATTTTATAAACATAACCACTTCGAAATGTTTTACATCAATGACCAATTCATAGAAATAAATGTTTGCATGGATTCAAGTTTCATATTTGAAATTGCCAAGGACAAGGAAGTTGAAGTTGATTTCATATACCCGTTCTTCTTCTTACTAGATTTCATGCTACTATTCTTATGCGACTTCTCAAGAATGATTTCAAATACTCTCATGATGAGGACTGTACAGATAGCCAAGAAGAGATAGGTTGAAAGTACATTCATGGAGGTGTCTTCAGATATCCTCAACAAAACTCCTTATTTTGCATTGTTTTTAGAACTGGGACTCATATTTTTTCTCTTTCCATTTTCTTCTTCATGCTTGCATTGGCCACACTAATAGGGTTATCAATAGTAAAGATGGATTTTTAGTTGCAATTACAAAGATACTTCTAGAACCTATTTCAAATGATCAAGATACTAAAGACTTATATGAAAGTTTACTGAATCTTAGGGCCTTCATCCTTGCAATGTTTCTTGGGGAAAATGAATTCTCTCGCACCCTTCCAACAAGACTGAGGACATGATCTTTTTCCTTAGATGATTTTAGTTCTCAATTACTTTTTGAAAAAGTGACTTAAGTCAGTCATTGTAATTTGAAGTTAGAAAATAAGCCTTATTTATAGACAAGTTATTTAAAACATAACCAAATAATTTTTTTAATTTTTAATTATTATTTTTCAAGTAGTTAGAAAGTAGTTACAAGGTAGTTATCAACGGGAGGCCTATAAATATAAGGCATTTTGTATTGGCGAGGGACTTTTGGCTCTCACATTTTGGATAGAGAGAATACACTTGAGTTGATGAAGAGTTGCCTTTTGACTTAGTGGTGTTATCTAGGGTTTTGTGTGAATTTTCTTGACTTTGTTGATCTTGTAATGGAATCAAGGAGTTTTGTGAATGCTTGCTTTGTTGGATCCTACCTCGTGATCAAATTGAGGGTTTGACTTTTCTAAGCTCTAATGTTTTTGTATTTTTTAGTTTTATAATGTATGTATGCAAATGATGACATGTTTTTGGTTCCTTTATGGAATTGAAATTTATAATGTACTAATTAAATAGGAAATTGAAAGAAGAATGCAAGCTAGTATGAAATTTACCTAATGCAATTATACTATTTTTTTGGTATTTTCGAAGATATTTTTGGATGAATCTAGAATTGAAAGTGTGAAACAAGAAATTTAATCTAGAATTTCAATTTAGACTATTCAAGAAAACTAATCTAATCATTTTTTAAATGAATCTATCAAGGAAATTGCAACACAAGATTACTATTCCCGAGAGCAAATTGTGATCTAATTATCTAAGAAAGCATAAAGAACATGGACTATGAAAGATGCACGAGTCTCCACACTACGCTTAGGAATCCTTGATTTAGCAACCTCTTAGTCCTCTTATAGCAATGGGGTCCTCCTCTTGGCGGCAATTGGGAAGAGAGAAAACGAGCTTGAACAAGTTATGAATTGGGGAGAGCTTTTGAAAGCTTTGAAGCACTTTGGGCTTGGGAATTTTTCTAGCATAACAATGTTACATATGAAGCCTTTCAAGGCTTGGGAAAAAAAACAATAATGAAAAAGGCACCTACGTCCTGCAAGAGCATAAGAATACTAACTGGAGAGCAAAACAAATCTTGGAAATTGGCTGCACAATAATGGATTTTCCTCCCTTATTACTTGAGGGAGGGGGGGGTATTTATAGCTTTGAAGATCACATGATGAGTGGGGATGATTGAGGTGTTAACTCCCTTGATTGGAAAGTTAACTGATTAGATTGAAGAGAAGACTGGGCTGAAAGAGGAGTGATGAAGCTATGATAGCTTATCACAAGCTACAAAAATGGAGTTAGCATGAGTTAGAGGGGTGAAAAGTATAGATCATATGAGCTAATTATGAATGATTAAAGGTGGTAGATGAGATAAGAATAGTTCACTCTATGTTTAGGTCAAATCCTCATGCAAATTGGAGCAATTTTAAATAAAGCTTTTTGGGGCTCAAACTAGAAGAGAATCAATGGACAAAAACATGGTAGGATCATGAGCTTCACTAGGCCATGTTTCTAGTGGCGACCCACTATTGACCCACATTGGAGGGGGTCTAGGTGGAAACTGAAAGTTGTAGAGGGGTCTTGGAGTGAAAAGAAGGCCATTTGTCATGGGATCTATGCCAAAGAAGTGAGTTAAATAGGATCTCTAGTTGTGCAAGTAAGGTTTCCAATGGAGATTTGGAAATAACATGTGGAGACCTAAAATTAACAAAAGTTAAGTCAATTCTGAGATATGGGTTTGGTCTGGGAGATGAAATGAACATGGGAAAGATGAAATTATCTCACTAAGATGAAAATGGTTGTAGGTAAGGTCAAGAATGCAAAAGAAGGATGGTTGATGAGGGTGAAAGTGAAGAAAAGTTAGAATTGGGAATAATTGACGGAGCAAGAAATTGATGTCGATGTCTCACCAAGAGAAGAACTGTTGAGAGGCCATTATATTCATGAGCTTCCATGTACATGATTAGGATTATACATCATCATAGGTTCCTTGTGGAAGCTCATGCATGTTTTTTATACTTACAATTACTTTATCACACTTTGTCACTACAATTAGACTTTGTCAGCTTGTCACTTGTTGCATTTGCAATTATGTTGTAGTCTTCTTTGTGCTTGCAAATGCAGTGTGGTAAGTTTGTTTCACTTGTTACATTCTAATTTTTAATATTAGAAAGTTTTAATTTAATTATTTCAAATTTAAACAGTTTCTAAACATCTTCAATGAATTTTAAAGTTTAAATGTGAAAGCATTTATATTTAATATTTAAATTTTTTGAATTTTAATGTGTTTTAAGAATTTTTAATTAAGTATTGATATTTCTTTAATATTTAATCAATTCTTAATCAAAATGGGAATTTAATGTCAAAACTTTCAATTTGATATTTAAATTTTGAAATTTAACATGATTTTTTAAATGCTAATGTTATTTTTTGCCTCTTTGCAGATAAAGCTCAGTCTTTAGGGAAAATTTGACAAATTTATATGTACAAATGCAAATTAAATTTCAAGGAAAAAGCCTAAATAATGAAGAGGCTAGACACCAATGGATTTCAATAGAGACTTTTTGGCATTGAATGTGGAAGCTATGACTCAACCCATGAATTGTTTGACAAAATGTCTCAAATAAATTGTTTACACACCATGGAGTTTGTTGCCTATTTGACAAAGTGCCTCAATACAAAGTCATAGAAATAGGATGTGACCTATTCAACATAATGCCTCCACAAAATAAGTTGCGGAGATGTTTTAAAATGAGTCTATAGAGTTGAAATTCCATGTGTGTTATAGCCAACTATTTGTCAAAATGTCTTAAAACAATATTAGATCATAGCAGGCCATATATTTGTTTGAGAAAGAGTAGCCAAGACAAAGTACGTGAATTTTTTTACATAATGTATGGGGTTGCACAATAGATGAAGGTATATAAAAATCACATGGATCATTTGACATAATCCACGCAGGCGTTGAAAAAACATGTGTACTATTTAACAAGGTGTGAGCTCACATAATGTCTTATTTATGGTTAAAATTCATGAAGCATATATATAGGATTATGTTGGAGACAACTATATTCATCAATCTATTTAGTCAATGATTGATAAAAAAAACTGGTTAAACTAAATACTCATTATAGAGATGTTGTTGATGAATGTGTAAGGTGTGATTCATGTCATCATGATTCTAGTTTTGAGCATTTTTTATGAGAGCAATATGGAAGTGATAGATGATGAGAAAACAAATTGGTTTTGTTGATGTTTAATTTTGTAAGAAATCATCAACAATGGGAAATTCCAAGAATGTGGGACTTGATTCTTGAAATGACCTAGGTATGTGCAGGATTATGATGGGCCAAACTATACCTCTAAGTGGCAATGAAAATACAAAAAATCAGACTTAACCAAGTTCATGTGAAAATTTGAATGGATTATCTACACAATTTGAAAAAGATCTAAGAATGAAATTTGTAGATAATTGAATCTAGTTTATGGGCTACTAATTTTTTTAAAACTAAATTTACTTAGTGAAAAATGAACATTTCAATGAACAACTATCAAAATTTTTAGAAAAAAAATAAAAAGTGCGTGTCATTCTAGCCAACCGAACTATGAGAATTTTTTTTTTTGAAACTTTCAAAATACGTAGAAGACTCATGCCTGGATGTGACGCATATTTTTTTAAAATTTTTTTCCAATAAAATAATTAGTTATGATTTTTTTACTGTGAGTTTTTTTAAAAACTAAAAAGTAATTTTCTAGACAACCTAACTTGATAAAAAAAATCAGAATTCAATTTTTTTAGCCTATAGCCAGAAAAGCATAGAGTGTGACGTAGCTTTCAGATCTCAGAAAGGTGAAACAGTTTGAAAGTTATGGATGCTTTTTAATCAGTGTGTCCATCAGAATTTTAGACACACACTATATAGAAAATTATTAATAATTATTTAATAAAATGATAACCAAACAAATCTTACATTTTTAGAAAGCTGACAATTTCTTCTATAAGCCCTTTTCATTTTATCAATTTTGCATTAAAAAAAATTGTCAGCATGAAGGGTCAAGTTCAAAGAAGAGAGTGAACCCTGCAAAAATGTTAGAATTGAGGGAAAGTCAACTATGACAGTCCCAAGCCTACATACAAGGCAAAAGCAAAGCAAAATGGATATTCATTATTAACGGATATCCTTTATTAATGGATATCCATTTTGCTCCGATAAAATATCATTTTCCCTTTTTTATGTTTTGCAAAACGGATATCCATTTTAGGTTTCCTAAAATGGATATCGGTTTTGCTTTGCCATATTCTTTTCATTATTTTTTAGTTTGTTAGTAACTATTAAAAGTTTATTACTAACTATAGTCAATGTGTTTATGTCTTCTTGTATAACCACCACTACCAACCATAAGCTTGCGGTAACACATACAACCATCTAACCAATTCTTTCAACTTGTAGTATTGTAGAACATTCTCTTAACATAACGAAGCCTCTAGATTGTTCCACATGAACTTCAACTTTGCTACAAGTGCACCTGCAATATTATTTATGATTCTACTAGCACAATTAAATATGCAGTTGTGAGTACTTCTTCAAATGACTCATGGTTAAATTTCCATAGCATCACCACATGTAGACATATCTCCATGCTATATCACAACATCTAAAACTCACCACACCCTACCACATTACATTTTATCATTGTTCAATAGTTTTCATATAAACTCTCTCTCTCTCTCTCTGACCTATCTACCTCCTATTTAAATCATTTTCCTAGCTTTCCTAGTTTTCCTTTTCCTTTCCAATTTCCCAGAGAGAGAGAGAGTCCTAGTTTTCTTGTTTTCATTTCCTTCATCAATAAGGGAGAGGGAGAGATAGAGGGGAAAGATAGGGAGATAGAGGAATGATAGGGGAGAGAGAGGCAAGAGATAGAGAGATAGCTAGAGAGAGAGAGAGGGGAGACATATATGGAGAGATAGAGTAGACATAGGGGAGAGATAGGGAGATAGAGAGTAAGCGAGATGTCCAGAGAGATTGGGAGAAGGATTGAGAGGTAGAGGGATGATAGAGATAGGGAGATAAGGGAGAGATAGGGAGATAGAGGTTTAGGATTTAGGGGTTAGGGCTTAGGGCTTAGGGGCATTATTTAGGGTTTTAGGGTTTTGGGAGAGAGAGAGAGAGAGAGAGAGAGAGAGAGAGAGAGAGAGAGAGAGAGAGAGAGAGAGTTGCTTGGGGTTAGGGGTCAGGGTTTAGGGGCATTATTTAAGATTTATGAGTTTAGCATTGCTCAAGTTTAGGGTTGGGTATGTGCAGGATCATGATGGGCCAAACTATACCTCTAAGTGGCAATGAAAATACAAATAATCAGACATAATCAAGTTTATGTGAAAATTTGAATGGATTATCTACACAATTCGAAAAAGATGTAAGAACAAAATTTGTTGAAAATTGAATCTAGTTTAAGGGCTACTATTTTTACAAAAAAAATTACTTGGTGAAAAATGAATATTTCAATGAACAGCTATTAAATTTTTCAAAAAAAAAAAGTGGGTGTCATTCCAGCCAACCTAACTATGAGCAAAAAAAAAAAAAAGTTGAAACTTTCAAAATAAGTAGAGGACTCATGCGCAGATGTGACGCATATTTTTTTGAAAATTTTATCCAATAAAATAATTAGTTATGATTTTTTTACTGTGACTTTTTTTTAAAAACTAAAAAGTAATTTTGTAGCCAACCTAACTTGATAAAAAAAATTAAAATTCAATTTTTTTAAAAAATCTATAGCCAACAAAGCATAGAGTGTGACACATCTTTTGGATCTAAAAAAGGTGAAACAGTTCGAAAGTTATGGATGTTTTTCAATCAGTGTGTCCATCAGGATTTCAGACACACGCTATATAGAAAATTATTAATAATTATTTAATAAAATGATAATGAAGAAAATCTTATATTTTTAGAAAGCTGACAATTTCCTCTATAAACCCTTTTTGTTTTATCAATTTTGCATAAAAAAAGTCGTCAGCATGAAGGGTGAAGTTCGAAGAAGAGAGTGAAACCAGTAAACACATTAGAATTCAGAGAAAGTCAACTATGACAATCCCAAGCCTAAATACATGGCAAAACTGAAGCAAAATGGATATCTATT
The DNA here is from genome assembly GCA_027924645.1 of Cunninghamia lanceolata. NCBI lineage: Eukaryota > Viridiplantae > Streptophyta > Pinopsida > Cupressales > Cupressaceae > Cunninghamia > Cunninghamia lanceolata. The sequence goes on from BSBN01000050.1 coordinate 11,939,401, forward strand.
ACTAACAAATATCTGTTAATAACGGATATCCGTTATTTAAAGCAGGAAAATGACTTTCAAGGTTCTAGAAACGGATATCCATTTTCCAGAAATAGATATCTGTTTTTGGAACCTTAGAAACATTGGTTATTAATATATTTTTATAAAATAATTAATAAATCTATTAATAGAAAAGCTAAACTAATTATTTGGTGCAACTTATTATCAAAATAATAAACTCACTAATATAAGATGTATGAACTAGTGTCAATATTAGTTTTGAGGTATTTTATTTACTTAAATTTGTTCTATTTTACTTTAGAACTATTTTATTTATTACATACATAGATCAACACATAAATTTTACTCTCTCTCTACCCCTCTCTATCTATATCTCTCCATCTCTATATCATGTATCTCTATCTCTACCCCTCTCTATCTCTATCTCTACCTCTCCCTCTATATCTTCGAATCTCTCTCTATCTCTCCCTTTTTATCTCTCTCTCTCTCTCTCAATCCTCTCTTTCTATCTCTACCCCTTTGTATCTATATCTCTCTATCTCTACGCTACTCTATCTCTATCTCTATCTCTCCCTTTTTATCTATATATCTCAATATCCCCCCTCTCTCTCAGTTAAATCCTTTTCCTAGATTTCCTAGATTTCCTTTTCCTTTTTGGACAAATTCTCTTTAGAGAGAGAGAGAGTCCTAGTTTTCTTGTTTTCATTTCCTTCATCGATAAGGGAGAGGGAAAGATAGAGGGGAGAGATAGGGAGATATAGGAATGATAGGGGGAGAGAGGCAAGAGATAGAGAGGAGACAGATAGGAAGAGATAGAGGAGGCAGAGGGGAGAGATAAGGAGATAGAGAATGAGAGAGATGTCTAGAGAGATAGGGAGATAGACGAATGATAGGGGAGAGAGAGGGAAGAGATAGGGAGAGATAGATAGGTAGAGAAGAGATAGATTGGGAGAGATAGGGAGATAGAGAGTGAGATGTCCAGAGAGATAGGGAGAGAGATTGAGAGGTACATGGATGATAGTGAGAGGGAGATAAGGGAGAGATAGGGAGATAGAGGTTTAGGGTTTAGGGTTTAGGGGTTACGAGTTAGGGGTTAGGTATTATGGGCATTATTTAGGGTTTAGGGATTTAAACAGAGAGAGAGACTACTTTTGACATGCAAATGTAAACCCTAAACCTCAGCAACCCTAAACCTCTAAACCCTAAATAATGCCCCTAAACCCTAACCCCTAACCAATAAACCCTAAACCCTAAATAATGCCCCTAAGCTCTAACCCCTAAATAATGCCCCTAAGCTCATACTATTGTTGTTGACTTTTCTTTCCATCTTCATCATCATAGTCCTAGTTGTCCCATTTTTCGCCTACCATTTATCCTTAGCCTTGTCTTGTACTTCTTCTATTCATGTCAATTTTAATGACCTCCAAATTTTCCATAAATTCTTCTCCACCAAACCCTAGACCCTCGGCCAAATCCTTACTTTCCTAAAAAAATCCCTTCCCCAAATATCATTTGATCATGTGGCTCCTTCCATCACTAGACAGGTGCCCCTACTTTCTATTATTCATCCAATACAATCCCAATGTCATAGCTCACATTCCCACACCTACATTCATAGACTCCATTCCCCCTATCGACACCATCATTGATAATCATTTTAAAGAGTCTCCCTTGAATAATCATTAAACCATGGATTATCCCATATCCCCATCTTACACATTCCTCACCTTTGAACCCTTAGAAGATGACATTTAGCTATCCCCACCATTACGAATCACACTTTCTTGCAATCCCACATAAGACACCTTACCCAGATCACTTCACCTAGGTCATCACCAATTAAATCACCTCATCAATCCATTCAACCATATACCCATACCACCTCTTTCTCACTCCACAACCTGTATTAACACATGATTCACCCCATGACATGCTATAGTTACCATAATACCAATTCACTCTACCATCATTCGTCATATTATCTTATGAATCACCATCCTTTCTTCCCATTCCTTGAGACATCATACCATGACACACATACCTTACTCCATTACACCTCCCTAACCCTTTCCCAACATTGATATCCCACTACCCATGCCACCTCCTTTTCATAACACATTTGACCATAACGTTGCCATAACAATCATCACTCATCCCGACACTATCCCTCCACCATGTGACATTTATCTAACACATATTCCCAATTATAATTATATCTACACAAAACTCAAGGTGTTGTAAGTGCAATTAGAAGACCTTAACCCTCCTCCTCTCCTTCCTCATCAATAGGATGGATTAAATCACCACTATCAATTGACATCATCTTACAACCATCTCCTCATAAAATGGTCTTTCTTAAATTTGATAATATAATGTCCAAGGTGATCTCATTGCACATATGAGACACTTCTTTGTCCAAGCCACAATTATAACCATTGATAATTATGTCCTTGCTAAGAATTTTTCCTCCACATTAATATAATATGCCCTTGTATGGTTTGACACATTACTACTTGGTTCTATGATTCAATTTAGATCTCATGCATAACTTTACCAACCACTACCAATTCAACATCAAGCCTAAGGTTTTCTTAGTGCATCTCACACATTGCAAACAAGACTCACTAGGGATTACTAGAGAGAGATAGGTTCAAATTTTAAAGAGATGCAACTTTGTTGATTGATTGAAAATATGTTAACCATGTAACAATAGAAATTTTCAAGTTGAATTGTAAGTTCTAAGCAAAAAACAATGAAAAGAATTTAAAAAAACCATTTTTCATAGTTCCACAAAATAGATATCCGTTTTGGAACGGATATCCATTTTGGAATAGATATTCATTTTGGTTTGGTATCCAAACCAAAATGGATATTTTAAACATATCTATGAAAGTCAAAGTTGGCCAATTTGCGAATTTGGCTAAGTAAAGATGCGATTTTTCCCCATTGCCACTATTTGGCTCACGATGATCCTGCACATACCCGGCTTAGGGTTTAGGCATTAGGGTTTAGGGGAATTATTTAGGGTTTAGGGGTTTAGGGTTGCTCAAGTTTAGGGGTTTAGGGTTTAAAGAGAGATAGAGAGAGGGGACTGATAGAGATTGGGAGAGATAGAGGAGACAAAGGGGAGGGATAGGGAGATAGAGAGTGAGAGACATGTCCAGAGACATAGAGAGAGAGAGATTGAGAGGTAGAGGGATGATAGAGATAGGGAGATAGGGAGAGATAGGGAGATAGGGGCTTAGGGTTGCTTGGGTTTAGGGGTATTATTAAGGTTTAATAGGGTTTATGGTTTTGGGGTAAGGGGTTAAGGTTTAGAGGTTTAGGGTTTAGGGTTTAGAGAGAGATAGAGGACCAATAGGGAGATATAGAGGAGACCAAGGGGAGAGATAGGGAGATAGAGAGGAACATGGCTAGAGACATAGGCAGAGAGATTGAGAGGTAGAGGAACAAAGGTGATAGGGGGATAGGGGAGATATAGGGAGATAGAGGTTTAGGGTTACTTGGGTTTAGGGGCATTATTTAGGGTTTAGGGTTTATTGTTTAGGGGTTAGGGGTTCAGGTTTAGAGGTTTAGAGGTTTAGGGTTTAGGGTTTATAGAGAGAGGAATGATAGGGAGATATAGAGGAGATTGAGGAGAGAGATAGGGAGATAGAGAGTAAGGCACATGGGTAGGGACATAGGGACAGATTGAGAGGTAGAGGGATGATAGAGATAGGGAGATAAGGGAGAGATAGGGAGATGAAGGTTTAGAGTAGCTTCCAACTCAAACTCTTTCTCTTAAGCATTGTATTAATTACAATCATAGAATCCCCTTCTACTAAAAAATAGTTTACCTTCAACATCTTGGCTACTCCTAGCATTGTTAATGTTAACTTCCCATATTGTCTCATTGTTGGTGTGTATGCCCATGAAAAGAGACCCACCATAGACCCTTTCACCTTGTCTTATTTTCCTACAACCTATTGTCCATATTATCATTGTACATCATTTCTCTTATCACTTATAATCACATTATCTCTTGTTACTTTTTGATCTTTGATCTTCTATCAACTTTATTTGAAACTGTGAACCTTCTTCTCTTTCATCCCATTTACCACTCTATCATCACACTAACCATTACACTTTTTGGAGCATAGTCTTACTTGTTCAGATCCTATTTTTATATTAGTTTATTTTTGTTATCTTTTTCACTCTATCATCTCTTTGGGACATTGAACTCTCTTTTTCCCTTGGGGAATCTACATCAAAACATTACAACCATCTTATTACTCGACACCTAATTTCTCCCTTCTCCTTGATTGTCTTCCTTTATCATCCACACTTCATAGATGCAACACAAGTAGGCTAACATCCAAATGTTTTGTAGTTCTTTCTACTAAAAATCATAAAACATCCATATGAAATGAAGGATCTGGGTGGAAAGGACACAATGCAAGTACCTAGTAATATAAAATAATAACTAGAATATATGAATTTAATGAAAGTGTACATACCTCATGACTTGTAACTGTGTATTCTTATGTATACTTTATGATTGACATGTATTCAAGTGTACATACTTCATGACCTACGTGTATTCATGTGTATACTTTGTGACTTACGTATATTCATGTGTATGCTTTGTGACTTACGTGTATCCATGTGAATATTTCATTTATATTACATGTATTTATGTGTATTCTTCATCCCTTATGTACATTCATGTATACGCTTCATGAAGAATGTGTATTCAAGTGTATACCTCATGACTTTTAGTGTATTCATGTGTATACTTCATAACTGATGTGTATTCAAGTGTATACTTCATGACAAGTACATGTATTCATTTGTATACTTTGTGACTTACGTATATTCATGTGTAAGCTTCATGACTTATGTGTATCCTTATACATATTTCGTGTATATTACCTGTATTTACGTATATGCTTCATGCCTTGTATCTTACGTGTATGTACATTAAACAATACTCTATTTTAATTGGTTTACTCCACATAGATTAATCATTAGATTAATCTATACATTGCAATAGTACTGCCAGAGGCAAATTACAAGTTTATCAAGCATAAGAAAACAAGAATGGACTCATGGGATTTTGAAAAGAAAGTGTTGAGAATATCTGATATTTTCGGAATCATCTCAGAACAGCAATCGAACATTCTAGATTCTCACTCGCTAACCGACGGTGTTATTCATGGAAAACACGGATACCGATTCATATATTTGTCGGCCAAAAAAACGCTACGCACACAAAGTGTCGGGTCACAAAAAGGATGGAACACAGTTGAATGGATAGCATTGCCAGCTACCACATCAAAAAATGGTTGTTTTATCCGTCTCCTCTTCCACTTCCACATTGTTCACTACGACGACCCGCACATAAAAACGCGCTTCCCCACATATTTGACGGACGACCCGGAATACAAATCATATGCAAACACGCAACCTTATCTCGCGTGCCAAAATCCCTTGTTATCTCACCCCATGCTTTCAAACCCTTTTAACTTATTACTGCCACAACCCCAAACACATCCTCTAATTTGCCCAACGCCTCCTGTATATAAACTGCATCGCCCTACCATTATATTTCATTGCAAAACAGACAAGTACATTTTAGTAGTTTTCTTTGAATTCAAAGGTCTTGGCCCAACTTTTTCAAACACTAATGGAGAAGCAAGCTGGTAAACGTGAGCGTTTCGAGGAGAGGGATGAAAGCAGGAAGCGCTGTGAGTGTGAAGAATCAGAAGCCAATCCGGCAAAGCGTATTTGCAACGATTCCAACATCGATGTTTTCTCTGAAATCATGGGTAAGATGGATAACAAGGAGCTGGGTTTGGGTGGTGAAGAGATAGAGGAACAGATTGTGTCGGATATGATGAAGATGTTACAACAACAAATCGTCTCAAGCCCGTCCTGTAGAGATGATGTATCTGATGAATTAGAGTGTAGTGGGAGTGAAGGTTTTACTTTTAATGCTGAGATCGATTATTTGTTCGGTGCCAGTGATGAGGAACTGGGTATTCCAGACAGCCCTTCTGTGCACACTGTAAATGATTATAATTGCGATTTATATGGCATCTTCGAGTGCCTGGAAATGGAAGAGGTTGAACAGCAAGGATGTGATCTCTTCTCTATCCATGATCGTCATATACTTTCCAATTAAATTGATTCGAGGTTTCACGAGGGTTCGACATATGTAAATATTTTGCCGAAATGAAGTAAATAATAGCATTTCTATTCCGAAAAGAAACATGTACATATTTATACAGTTCAACAAACCATTTTTCAGCGATAACTTTGAGAGTGATTAACATATAAACAAATTGTTCACACTAACTTTGAGAGTGATACTATTGTAGAATGAAATAATAATTTTTATTTGATTATTAGATGTTTAATCATTTTTATTTATGTCACGGTGTTAGATATTATTGTTGAGTCAAATAGTGTGACTGATAGGTGGGCCTCACCTTGCCATTTGCAAGTTTGGAAGTTTTACCATACTGCGCATTTTAGACGGTCTGATAGTTTTGTTTATATCACAACTTATTGATTAAGGGAAGAGCTTAAACAATTGGTGTGTTAGAATTGTTAGGAAATTATGTGTCTTTGCAATTTTCCTATTATTACTTATTTACTATTTAAATTTTCTTGCAGTTAGTTATTGTTATTATTTAATATTTAGCTCTAATACAAATTGCGGCATTAGAATTTGATGTGGCAGTTATGCCTAGTGGAATATTAATATTTTATTATGAGATTATCTTTAACAAAATGAGATGCCTCACTTTTGTGGGATCTATGATAGATTTTATGACATGTAAGAACCAAGAATTGAGGGAGTTACTTTGGAATCAACGACCAATTATAAGATATGTAAGAGCATCTATACGAGACTAATTTTAGATAGGAATCTCACCTATTTTGGGCACCACACCTCATGGGAGGTTTTGCATATGGTTTTGTAAACTACAAATGGTTTTCAACTTGCCAAAAGTCTATAAATTGAGATCTTGTAGAATAGTTTGTATTATGAGAGTGTGTAGGTACACATGTGCTACCAGAATTACTCTATATTTGAATGCTTGTGTATTACTACTGTAAAAACTTGGATTGCAAGTGTATTGTAATCCTGTATTGATTTGATAATACATTCAACATGTTTTGGAGTGTGGGATTTTTCCCCTAAAAGGGTTTTCCCCACATAATCACTGTGTTATGGTTTATTGCTTATTGTTGATTTGTATGTGTTTCTTTATGCCGACATCTTCTGTACGTGTGCCAAAAGGGAGCATTGGAATAGTGTGTGTAAATCCATTAAAGCACAACAGAGGTGGCATTTTTGTCAGATGTTATAGTTGGAAAGGCTTTGGTATGCCTGCATGCAAATCATGGAATCAATGACAAGACACTAAATTGTTTCATACAGGGTTTCATCAAGTTGGTCTCTATTTATCTTGAGCCTTTTGTGAAAATCCAACAAGATATTTTTGTAGTAAATGGCACTAGCACAAACAACAATGCATCATCTTTCAAGTATGACATTGGTGAACAAGGCACTAGTAATGTTAAGTCTAGTTCCAGGATGATTGTGATGCTCCTTCAACCAATCTAGTTGGGGACATTCATGATTATGGCAAAAAGAGGAATATGGGAGTTACTGAGAATACTCACACGGTATTTCACAAAGCCATACAATGTGATAGTTGTGGGATGAACCCTATAATCAATCCACAATACAAGTCTATAGTTAAAGATGACTATGATCTATGCCATGTCTTCTTCTATGAAGGTGGAAATGAATATGAGTACACAAGAATTGATCGTACCTTATACATGCCTCCCTATTATTCATGAGAATGTTATATTCATGGAAGAAGTCCCTTTCATAAGCTTCCTTGTTCACTGCCTTTCAGTTGCACTACATGCCTTATTCTTATTTAGTGACACCCTTTACCACAGGGTAGTTCCAAATGGTGCCAAATATTTATTGTATAAACATAACCACTTCAAAATGTTCTACATCAATGACCAATTCATAGAAATAAATGTTTGTGCATGGATTCAAGTTTCAAAGTTGAAATTGCCAAGGACAAGGAAGTTGAAGTTGATTTCATATACTCGTTCTTCTTTTTACTAGATTTCATGCTACTATTCTTATGCGACTTCTCAAGAATGATTTCAAATATTCTCATGATGAGGAGTCTATAGATAGCCAAGAGGAGATAGGTTGAAAGTACATTCATGGAGGTGTCTTCAAATATCCTCAACAAAACTTCCTATTTTGCATTGTTCTTAGGTCTGAGACTAATATTTTTACTCTTGCCATTTTCTTCTCCATGCCCACATTGGCCACACTAATAGGGTTATCAATAGTAAAGATGGATTTTTAGTTACAATTACAAAGATACTTCCAAAACCTAGTTTAGATGATCAAGATACTCAAGACTTATATGAAAGATTACTGAATCTTAGGGCCTTCATCCTTGCAATGTTGCTTGGAGAAAATGAATTCACTTGCACCCTTCCAACAAGACCGAGGACATGATCTTTTTCCTTAGACGATTTTAGTTCTCAATTACTTTTTGAAAAAAGTGACTTAAGTCGGTCATTGTAATTTGAAGTTGGAAAATAAGCCTTATTTCTAGAAAAGTTATTTAAAACATAACCAAATAAAGTTTATTATTTTTAATTATTATTTTTCAAGAACTAGTTAGAAAGTAGTTACAAGGTAGTTATCAAAGGGAAGCCTATAAATAGAAGGCAATTTTGTATTGGGGAGGGACTTTTGGCTCTCACATTTTGGATAGAGAGAATAGACTCAAGTTGACCAAGAGTTGACTTTTGACTTAGTGGAATTATCTAGGGTCTTGTGTGAATTTTCTTGACTTTGTTCACCTTGTGATGAAATCAAGGAGTTTTGTGAATGCTTGTTTTGTTGGATCCTACCTTGTGATCAAATCGAGGGTTTGACTTTTCTAAGCTCTAATGTTTTTATATTTTTCAATTTTATGTATGTATGCAAATGATTTTTTTGTTCTTTTCTAGAATTGAAATTTATAATGCACTAATTAACTAGGAAATTGAAAGATGAATGCAAACTAGTATGAAATTTACCTAATGCAATTATACTATGTTTTTGGTATTTTCAAAGAGATTTTTGGATGAATCTAGAATTGAAAGTGTGAAACAAGAAATTTAATCTAGAATTGCAATTTAGACTATTCAAGAAAACTAATCTAATCAACTTTTAAATGAATCTATCAAGGAAATTACAACACAAGATTACTATTGCCAAGAGCAAATTGTGATCTAATTATCTAAGAAAGCATAAAGAACCTAGATTGTGAAAGATGCATGAGTCTCCGTAGTACCCTTCGGAATCCTTGATTCAGCAACCTCTTAGTCCTCTTGCAGAAATGGGGTCGTCATCTTGGCAGAAACTAGGAAGAGAGCAAATGAGCTTGAGCAACCTATGAATTGGGGAGAGCTTTTGAAAGTTTTGAAGCACTTTGGGATTGGGAATTTTTCTAGCATAACAATGTTGTATGAAGCCTTTGAAGGCTTGGGAAACAAAATAATAATGGAAAGGCACCTATGTCCTGCAAGAGCATAAGAATACTAATTGGAGAGCAAATCAAAGCTTGAGAATTGGCTGCAACAATGGATTTTCCTCCCTTATTGCTTGAGGGAGGGGGGTATTTATACCTTCTAAGAGTACATGAAGAGTGGGAATGATTTAGGAGTTAACTCCCTTTATTGGAAAGTTAACTAATTAGATTGAAGAGAAGATTGGGCTGAAAGAGGAGTGATGAAGCTATGATAGCTTATCATAGGCTATAAAAATGGAGTTAGCATGAGTTAGAGGGGTGACAAGTATAGATCATATGAGCTAATTATGAATGATTAGAGGTGGTAGATGATATAAGAATAGTTTAATCTATGTTTAGGTCAAATCCTCATGCAAATTAGAGCTAAAATAGAGCTTTTTGGGGCTCAAACTAGAACAGAATTTGTGGACAAAAACATGGTAGGGTCACTAGTTTCACCAGGCCAAGTCGCCAATGGCAATCCATTATTGACCCACATTGGAGGGGGTCTGGGTGGAAACTAAAAGTTGTAGAGGGGTCTTGGAGTGAAAAAAAGGCCATTTGTTACTAGAGCTAAGTGAAACATGTGAATTAAAAAGGATCTCTAGTTGTAGAAGTAAGGTTCCTAGTGGAGATTTGGAAATAACATATGGAGACCCAAAATTGACAAAAGTTAAGTCAATTCTGAAATGTGGGTTTAGTCTAGAAGGTCATTTTAAGGCCTCTTGGGGGTGGAGTGAGATGAAATCAACATGGGAAAGATGAAATTAGCTCACTAAGATGAGAAATGGCTATGTAGGCAAAGTCAAAAATGCAGAACAAGGATGGTTGGTGAGGGTGAAAGTAAAGAAAAGTTAGAAATGGGGAGAATTGATGGAGCGAGAAATTGATGTCGACGTGTCACCAAGAGAATAACTATTGAGAGGCCATTATATTCATGCTTTTGTGTACATGATTAGGATTATACATCATCATAGAGTCCTCATGGACGCTCATGCATGTTTTTAGTACTTATAGTTACTTTGTCACACTTTGTCACTACAATTATACTTTGCCATCTTGTCACTTGTTACATTCACAATTATGTTGTAGTCTTCTTTGTGCTTGTAAATGTAGTGTCGTAAGTTTGGTTTCACTTGTTACATTCTAATTTTTAATATTAGAAAGTTTTAATTTAATTATTTCAATTTTTTTATACTGCAGGAATTGGATAGCCTCCTCTATAACCTACAATGTGCCAGGTAAACTTTTTAACATGATTAGTGGCATTGGCACACACCCTCTAGTACCACGTGGGCGGGGGGTAGACTAGACCTCATGGCCTCGTGCCTACCACAGGAAGCTCTCGCCAATCGAGCCAAGCCCCCCAACCTAATTATTTCAAATTTAAATTTCTAAACATCTTAGATGAATTTTAAAGTTTAAATGTGGAAGCATTTATATTTAATATTTAAAATTTTTGAATTTTAATACATGTTTTAAGCACTTTTAATTAAGTATTGATTTTTTTAATATTTAAGCAATTTTGAATCGAAATGGGAATTTAATGTCAAAACTTTCAATTTGAAATTTAATATGATTTTTTAAATTCTAATGTTATTTTTTATCTCTTTGCAGATAAAGCCCGGTCTTTAAGCAAAAATTGGCAAATTTATATGTACAAATGCAAATTACATTTCAAGGCCAAAGCCTAAATAATGAAAAGGCTAGACACCAAAGGATTTCAATAGAGACTTTTTGGCATTGAATGTGGAAGTTATGACTCAACCCATGAAGTGTTTGACAAAATGTCTCAAATGAATTGTTTGCACACCATGGAGTTTGTCACCTATTTGACAAAGTGCCTCAATACAAAGTCATAGAAATAGGATGTGAACTATTCAACATAATGCCTCCACAAAATATGAAAGGTTGCAGAATGTAAGCATGTAAATTGTTTGATGAAATGACTCAATGAAATATTGTTCTTAGTAAAGTTGTGTAGATGTTTTAAAATGAGGCTACAAAGTTGAAATTCCATTTTTTTATATCTAACTATTTGTCAAAATGTCTTAAAACAATATTAAATCATAGAAGGCCACAAATTTGTTTGAGAAAGAGTAGCCAAGACAAAGCATGTGAATTATTTTACATAATGTAAGGGGTTGCACAATAGATGAAGGTATAGAAAAATCACATGGATCATTTGACATAATGTGGAGGCATTGACAAATCATGTAGACTATTTAACAAGATGCAAGCTCACATAATGTCTTATTTATGGTTAAAATTCATGAACCATTTATCTAGGATTATGTTGGAGACAACTATGTTCATCAACCTATTTAGTCAATGATTGATATAAAATTGGTTGAACTAAATACTCATTATAGAGATGTTGTTGATGAATGTGAAAGGTGTGAATGCAGTCATGATTCTAGTTTTGAGAGCATTTTTTATGAGAACAATATGGAAGTGATAGATGATGAGAAAACAAATTGGGTTCTTGCAAGACATATAGTTACATTGGATTATGAAGATCCCACGAACCAAAAGATGCATTGGAACTCCCAATCATCACTTCATATATCACTTATGCAAGACAACATTTACATTGTAAAATATCTAATGAGGCTACTAAGGATTTGATCTATGGTCATGTTGAAATGTGTAGTAAGGGAAACTTCCTTTGCAGTGGTAGAAAGGTTACCACAGCAACACCTCATCAAACTTTAAAACTTGATAAGAATTAGTGAAGCACTAGCTCACATTTGATTCTCTGAGTGGGTCAAAAGGTGTGATGTTGCAAAAGTATTTTGTCTACTTAAAATTGCACTTCAATGATCTACCACCAATCATTCAATTGACACCATTAGCATAGATCTCATCACTATGGGAGTCTCCACGAGTGAAATAATAAGATGAGCCAATCTAGTTTCATTGGTTAAGAATATTATCATGGAAAAGATGCAAGAAGGGGGACTATCAACATGTGTATTAGAGTTACTAGATGAAATGGACAATGTATATCCAATGAGGTCATCCTTAATAATTATTGTTATTGTATTTCAAATTCACAATGCGCTTGGAAACCTTGTGAGCAAGGGGTTTTTTCTAGTCAATGGAGATAATGTCAAAAGAACTTGAGAGAGTTTCAAGGATGCTAAAACCCCTATGATAATTAGTAATGGTGTATTTCATGAGACTAATATCTTAGTTTTGTGATAAACTATTTTAATATGTTTTGAGCTTCATGCTCTATAATACATCATTAGGTACTTTATCTTATAACAAAATGCTAACAAAGTTGAAGGAATACAAGTTTTGCGTGTAAAATTTAATGACAAAAATAACATCACTCTATTTAGTCATCTCTGAAGGTAAGAAATTAGGCACCTATAAATGCTAGTTATTTTAAATTTGAAATGGGCCAAACTATTTCAAATAAAGAGATTGACAAACGGGATGAAGGAGCCCTTGAGGAGGGAATTGAATGTGAAAGGCCAGCTTAACGACCTTCCATTTTTTAAAGGTTTTTCATCATCTTGTTTGGAAGGAAAGATTGTTGGTCTTCCCATCCAAATCTACCTATATAAACTTGTGAGAGGCTCATTGTAATGCATTGGAAAACCTGTTGGGGTTTGGAAACTTCTAGTTTTGAATATAATTTATCTTTTTGCTTCAATTTCCTAATTTTTTCTATTTAATGAGGTTTTCCAAGATTTAATATTGTTTCCTTTAAACTCAATATGATACATTTAATTCATTAATGTCAATGAACCTCAACAAATGTTTAAACCATTGATACCCCACTTATGGTGGGGTGTTTTGTGTGGTTGAATGAATAGGTTTGTGCACACTGTGATTTGCCAACACTCACACATGATACTTTCCTTTGAAGATCACACCATCTCACATAAGGATTATGGCAATAGGTTTAGCTAAGATTGGTTCCAAGTTGACTTTTTCCATTTTCTAAAAGTTGTGTAGGAAGGATGGGAAGTAGGTTAGGACTTCCTTTTTTTTTTCCCTTATTTTACCCTTTTCTTCCACCTTTCTCCTAGCATTTTTTTACATTGGTGATAGATTAAGAAATTAGTGATAAATTTCAATTTTACAACTTTTACATCTTAAATTTTGTAGATTCTAACACATTCCTTGCTATCTCAGAAATCAAATTTGAATTCTTTCAAATTGAAACAAATTTTCATGCATAATTCTTCAAGTTTCATGTTAATAAATTTTAATTTCAATGGAAATAAACCACTATCCTAAATGGAATTAATCAATGTCCCATAATTTTAGAATCAAAATATTTAAAAATAGACAAATTCAAATGAGAAACTCTTCAAATTCCACATAATTAAAGTATGATTTTAATGGATATGCTACTATTTTTTACTTTTAAATGTAATTTAATGGAAAAACATTACTTGTGGGAAGTAGAACAAATTAAAATAAAAAAAAAATCATTAATTTAGTTTTAAAGTGAAATAGGGTGTTTGTGCTCGCTAATATTGGTTAAATCTCACTAAGTGAACCCCTTTTTCCATGAATGACTCCTAATACTCACTGTAGCCACTTGAACAGACTAGTCAAAGTGGTCTCTGATTGAGAGATTCTAGAAAACTTCACAACTAATTCATGAAAGACTCTTGAGGCTAGCTACCTTTCAAGTAGGTGAACCTTTCTCATTTCAACTAGTAGGCTTCACGGCGTGCAAGAAAGTTGGTGTGTAAAAAACCACATCAATAGAAATGACACTAAAAGGAGGGCCACAATGAATATTAGGACAGTTCTAACTTGTTGATATTAATGATTAATTTTCGTTCTTTTATTGTTGGAATTTATCATTTTAAAATACTAGTCATATATTTGTAATTAGAATATATCAACTGTGGGTTGACCATGGAGGATCACCCTCTAGCAACTTGACACACTATGTAAAACTTTCATTTTGTTGAATATATGAGTAGGGGCCCTTTCCACTCTTATCATCGAAATAGAACATTAACAAGTGATAATATATAAATTTGGAAGTATGGAGAGTTCAAAATTTATTCATTATTTTAAAAAAGAAAATTGAAAAAAAAAATACAAGATAAAATTGTACTCAAATATAGACAAATCAAAAGAAATATGTAATTCCACTTAATATATAAAAACATAAAAACATAGTGACATTTGAAGTGATTATATATACCTTACAACTCACAACACAAATGTTGTTACACCAATAATCTTTTAACTATAAATTGAATAAATTATTAAATAATATTCCAATCCCCTTAAATATCATTTTAAAAAATTATTTTTAAATAAATACAAATGTAGTGAACTTATGTACATGTATGATTGAAATGGAATATGTTATTGAACAAGTTTATCCAAGCATAAGAAAACAAGAATGGGCTCATGGGATTTGTTTCTAGATTCTCACTCGCCAACCGACGGTGTTATTCATGGAAAACACGGATATTCACATATTTTGTTGGAAAAAAAAAGGTACGCGCTCTTAACACAGGAGAGCCGGATTACAAAAAGGACAGAGAACAGTCGAAAACGTACCATTGCCAGCTAACACGTAAAAAATGGTTGTTTTTTATGATCTGTGTCCCCTTCCACTATTTGACGGATGACTCGAAATCTATTTGGCATTACGTCCAACTTGGGATACGATGAACATGTTAGAAGAAGAAATCGTATCAAGCCCCTTCTGTAGAGATGATGTCCGAACAAGTAATAATGCATCTGATGAATTAGAGTGTAGTCAATATATCCATTGTTAGTCCCTGCCTAAAGCGGGGACTAATGTTTTCATATCTCTAGAAGCAATTAGTTGCTGCCTCGAACATGACGCTATATTGAAAAATGACTGTTTTTCTAATGTCTACTGCAGTCAGATTTAGAAATGATCTTTCCCATTGTTTTTTGCTTTTTTCTGATTCGTGCATTCTTTTTTGCAGGGGTTTTAGTATTTTTTCTATTTCCAAAAATATGGAGATTTTTTCCCCACGAATCAGACACGAGCAGAGAAAAAATTTTAAGGATTCGTAAAGTTTTTAATCCTACATGAGTGGCAAGCTTGTTTGGAGGCACGTAGGGAGGTATGTGGCTCCTGTTCAGTATGGCCATGTGTTGCCCCTGGGGCATGTGGCTGTGTTGTGCAGGAACACAAATAAAAACACATTTGCTGCATTACTGTAATGTAGCGATAGGGAAAGGGGAGAAAGAATGGAAGGCGACGAACAGGTATTTCGCAGAACCTTTTGAATCCCATTAAGTTTCAGCAGAATGCATGTAATGTGAATTGTGAAGCAGTTTTTAGCACTAGATTCACGTTTTTTGGTTTTTTCTTTTTTCCCCTATAAATCTGGCCTTCACGACTTGAAAATATGGCAGATGATGTTATTTGTGAATAGCATGGTAGTGTGAGAGGAATTTGGAGTAGAATTATTTTGATTATGTTATGCATTTGGGGTTTGTTAATTTACATAAATTTGAGTATATTTAGCTTCATTGCAGAAATCACGCATCTGGCGAGCCCTCCCTGTATCTAGTAGGAGCATACTTGACTGAGGGGATATAATGCGGTGCCAGTAAGCCTCATATCTATGTCTATATCCGTTTGCCCGATCGAAGAAGAACTAAGTGGGTAAACCCTATATCCGTATATGGCTCCCCTGAATGGAGATAAACTATGTGGGTGCTATATGATCTAGAGAGGGCCGGGAATACCTAGGCCTAAGCCGGTAAGAAGTTTGTTACCCCTTATTCAATGAAATTTGTTGTGGTTGAGAAGAGACCTTTCTTCTGTTTTTTATATGCGCTTGAGTTGTCAAAGATTGAAGTTGTTAATCTTGATTTGAAGTGGTTGTAAGTGTCACTGATTATTTTAAAGCTCTTGTTTATTGTTTGCCTTGATGATTCATCAAGGCATAATGAACACGAGTCTTCTAACCATTTTATTGGCACATTGGATTTAAACATTGTGTATGATGGACCTCTGCCTACTGGAGTGTCTTTCTCTTCCAGACCTACCAAGGATCCCTCTTGTTTTCTAGGTCTACCATATTTAAATGCTCCTACTGAAACTATGTGTGATATGGTTCCAAATGGTTTCCATGAAGAAATGCTCCTTTCAAGGAACAAAGTTGTTGTTGCTCCTGAAGCAAGGAGGCCACGAAAAGAGCTTACAAGATTCAAATATGCCCAGATACGTAAAGTTTGATCAAGATGAATTAAGTGAGGGCAACTCTGGACTGCGTTAAAATTTCAGATGTCAAACGTGTGCAAGAAATTGTGCATGCTTCTAAGATCTCTTCTCTCATCAACAAAATATTTTTTTGCTAGATACTACCTACATTACCCTTATGTTCATGAAAGAAGAGATCTTAGAATTAGTAATTAATTGAAATTAGCAGTAAATATTCAAGGACTTAGGCTGTAGACACATTTGTTCAATGCTGGTTAAAGTGGATAGTAGTTTTTTCCCCTCTGCAAATGGGGCAGCCATGCTGGTTCTGAGCTCTACATATTAGTTGAAAGGAGAGGATAAGCATTTTTTGTCGATATCTGATAGTATGTAGGTGGTATTGCGAGTCTGGGCATAAATTTATGCCCTGTATACAGACTTTCTCCTCTCTCACTATACTAGAGTTTTGAGGGTATAAATAAGATATTCATATTCCTTAATTTGTATTCTAATAACCAATTTTGTTTTCCACGATTTGTGACAAAATATGAGCATTGCAAGAAAGGTACAATTTAAAGTCCTGTAAGAAATAAGAGTGTAGCGCCTAGGAGATCTGGCCTCCATTTTAGCATCGTCTCATAAAGTTGAGTGCAACTATCCCCTATTCATTAATTGAAGTCTCATTGAAAGATTCTTTTTAGTTTGAGGGGAGATCTAATTATTGAAGATTGCTTTCAGGTACTTGATAATTGAGTACTTATCTCATGTTTGTCTATGGATTCAAATTACACTCTTAACTGATGTATTGGTCACCTACTGATCACCTGAAGGGGGTTGACATTAGTGCAAGAATGTAGCCTTCTTGCCTGGCTAACTGCCAGTCTTATGATAAGATTTTAATTTTCATTCTTTTGAACCTTTTGTCGGCTAAGCAAACTAGAGAGAATCTTTGGAAGTTTTAATGATCTTTTGGTTTATATGGTACCTTTTGTAGCAGTCTTTATGCCTAAATCTTCATATTTCCAAAATTTTAGACTAGATTTTAAAAATCAATACAATCATCAAAGTAGAAGGAAAAGAATATAATGTGGTTACAAGGATCATTAATAAGTGACCTTAGATTAATAAATGTCTGAATTGTTATTATAGACAACAACACATGGAACAACACACACATTACCACTATTGGGTGAGCTATGTCTTCATATGAGCACGAAGCTTACGAGATCATGCAGTCACTTGATGTTGATTATGTGCTGGTTGTGTTTGGAGGCGTTACTGGCTACTCTTCTGATGACATCAACAAGTATGTTAAGAAATACATCTTTCTTTTACTTATGTTTTGCATTTAGTTCTTGTTTATGATTATTAGTCTGTACATTGACTTAATATGTTTCAAGGAGGCAGGCATTAGATTCAGAGTGTTTATTGTTTTCTTTGTATTTCTAATGTTAGAGTCTTTATTATTTTCTTTGTATTTCTAATGTCAAACTTGCAAACTTTCTAAGAGGTGCTTTATATGCAGGATATTACATAGTGAATTGGAGGTGCAACACATGAAATTACAGCCATAGTGGATGAATATGCCAGACGAATGACTAGTGCTAACCATTCTACACTCTTTGAAGACTTTGGACTATTCTATATGGGTCCTGTAGATGGGCACAACATCCAAGATTTGGTGGCCATCCTTGAGAATGTTAAGGTCATGCCCACTCCAAGGCTTGACCTAATGATTTGCATTTTCTTGAGTCACTAAAGCATTTTTAACAAATCTAATTTGTGCACCTCCTACAATCATTGCAATCCATGAGAGCACATTTCTTTCAGGCATTTTGTCAAATAGCTTACCTATGTTGTCTATGCTTCTACATTTTGTGTGCATGTGTTATAAAAGCTTAATATTCATAATAATTGTAAGGTGATGGTGATGCCAAATTTTGAATTTTTGGTAAGCTAATCTGATAGTTTCACTCTTGTGATCATTTTACCTTCTCAAATTATAATACATGGATAGAATTCTTGTAGATATTAAAACAAGATTTCCACCATATTATATGTAGGTAGTGAGTAGAAAATGCTCTCTCAGCCATTTACCATCCCTCAACATCTCATATTTTATACTTTTTTGTAGGTAGCACTTGAGTAGAAAATGCTCTCTTGGCCATTTACCATCCCTCAACTTCTCATATTTTGTACTTTTATGTAGGTAGTGAGTGGAAAATGCTCTCTTGGCCATTTACCATCCCTTAGCTTCTCATATTTTGTACTTTGTATTGCCTTTGATTTATGCCAAACAAATAGTTCCATCTCCTGAGGATTTTAACAAATTTTAACTTTTCCTCCTATACAAGGGTCCTAATTTTGACTATGTAGGATGTGAAGCTCTGTTTGGGAGACCTGGATATGGCTTATGGCAAGATAGTTTTTGCAACTTTTTGAAAAGAAAGGTTACTTATAATAGACGATATCATAGAGAACTAAAGTTATGTATGGCCTTGCTATGTAAAGTCTAAAATGTTGTGGTGGCTAGCTCAATCATAGTAATCATATGTGTAATGTCTTGAAGTATGTTGTGCTATTGTTTATATGCAAATATGGTGATATGCTTTGATCTTGTGCTTGCCTATCTAATCAAACTTGTTGCCACTTGGGTTCGGACCTAATAATGTAATTTTGCTTCTGTTCTATAGGCCTAGCCTGTGAAGGAGGGAAAAAATTCATTTCATTCCAATGACATGGACTTTGATCCCTCAAGTGAGTCAACTATTCTATACCCACTTGCGACTGTCTAGATTACAAATGCATTGTTGCTAAAAGTTAAACATGTATTGTGTAGAAGTAGCCGCTTGCTTTTTATGGCAATGGATTTCATGTTGTGTATTGCCTTTCTATTTTTCAAAGTTCATTGTTGGGTTTCAATAAGAACCAGTGCAAGCTCTCTAAAATTTGTATACCTGCCTAATAGTGAGGTTGTTGCAATACTTTGTGCTTCATAGCTTTGAATAAATCATGTTGTGATTAGTAGAGAGGACACAAGTGGCATATTATAAAGTGACTGGTTCTAGCATTCCTCAATAAGCATATCTACCACTACCATTCCTCAATAAGCATATCTACCACTACCAGCAGTGAAGCTAGTGATTAGTAGAGAGGACACAAGTGGCATATTATAAAGTGACTGGTTCTAGCATTCCTCAATAAGCATATCTACCACTACCATTCCTCAATAAGCATATCTACCACTACCAGCAGTGAAGCTAGTGCTTTCATAAGCAAGAGGTACCGTGGGTTGAGCATTATTAAATGCAACTATTGGGAAGCTCTTTATTTTTATATGAAGTATTTAACATGTAAAAAGTACTTAATATACAAAATAAAAAATAGTTGTAAGCTTATTTTATTATCTTAAAACTTCTATAAATACTTATGCTGTTTTCTAAAGCTTTAAAATCATGTTGAGGGTTTAAACTATATATGAATATAATTACATAATGATTAAATTTGTTTTCTCTTTAGGCTACCTCAAGTTTCCTTGAAAGCAAATTATGGCATAGTTTATCAATTTGCAAGTTACCTAGAATGACAATTATACATATACATATGTATTCATATTGTATCTTGCATTTGGCTGTTGATTTTTGTTGCGCTTTTGTAAAATCCAAATTAGTTTTCAATGATCTTGTGTTCTGATACTTGTTTTTATAAGTTCTGCATTGTTAAAAATATTGCTTCTCATCATTATATCAACTAGCATATATATTTTAAATACAACTATCTAAAAAAATCTGAAAATTACTATATTTAGCTATGACCATACTATATTGCAAACAAAACTTGAATCTCAAATGCCTATGCCCAAATGAGAAGCAATATTTTTAACAATGTAGAACTTATAGACACAAGTACTAGAACACATCTTCAACAAAGCAAGGACTTGTTGTACTTTCAAACCTGAATTGGAGCCTTTCTTCTTTGCTTGAAGAAAAAAGCTTTAAATGCAAGCAATGTTATAAAGTACTATCTATACAGTCTACTGAGCCAACAGGGGTTACTTACATAAATAGCTATTTTGACAGAAAGTTTACTTGAGGATGCCATGTTTGTGCTACAGACCTCAAGATCTACCCTACCCCCATGCTGCTACAATGAATTTTTAGGACCATGGAACTGTGGAATTTTGCTGCTTGTGTAATGGCCTCTTTCAGCCTTTATTCTTTTATTGAAAATTTTCCAGAGTAGAAAACAACTATCCAATAAATTACTTATAATGCTCTTAACACAATCTATCATTCCAAACACTAAAATACAAAATTCATATTTATGAACACAAATGTCAATATGTGTAAAGCTCATACCAGACTTTTGTTATAAATTGCATCTTTGGGGGTTCAAATGGATATGCCCCTGCACAGCAAATTCAACCACCATGTTAGAACCGGTCCATTGTGCACTTTTGTAAAATCCAAATTAGTTTTCAATGATCTTGTGTTCTCATTACTATATTTAGCTATGACCATACTATATTGCATAGTTAAATATACTCTCAATCTTTAACAAAATGTACTTCGGAGGTCCAATGCACATTACAATGCTTTTGCTTTACACTCCTTAGCATGCCTTTGCTACTTTGCAGCTGGCAGGGACTTCAGCTGCATTGCAACTCTTGTTTACATGTAGGAACACACTAACTATTTAAAACACCCATTAAAACACCCATTAAAAAAATAACTAATAATAGTGCACCTTAACTTTATGGGGGACAAATAGCTATAGTAGCTACTCTATTACCATTACAAAAGATTTGTTAGTTGAGGACATTGTCAATCCAATTATTTCCTTGGGATGGATTAGTAAACCTTCAAACCCTCATTGTGCAAAGGTCCAAATTTATTGTCCAACCTAGGCATGATTTCTACAACATAAGAGAAAGTGAGAAATCATAATGATCAACTATAAGGAAATTCTCTATTTTTTCTATAGTGTATGTAACACATAAAGGGAATAGAATAGAGAGTAATTAAAAAATAAAGACACCTACATAAAGGTATTTCCAGCAATGACATGAAAAATTAATTATATTATTTTTATTTCTAAACATTTAGATCTTCATTGTGAGAAGTTGTAAACCTACTCTCTAGACCAACCACTTTATGCATCAAATAAGATGTTGTGAGGATCAGGGTGAATGAATGAAGGCTTGATACAACTTGAGTTGGTTGTGCCTTAGTGAAATTTATGTCACAAGAATCTATAGGGTTAAAATTATGTTTCATTTGTTCCACACTAGGGCTTGCAATAGTTAGAGTTTAGCTACATACCTCACGATAATCATTTGTTAGGGTGCATGATTGTTTGAAATCATTGTTACTAACATTATGCATGATGTCTACTATTTTTCATGTTTTCATGCAAATGGATGTTAATAGTGATGCATGATGTGCATATCTCTCCTTATCTGTTACCCTTACCAAGGGTAGGACCACTCCTAAGTAGGGGATGTGTGCAAGATTTCTTTAAGCCACATTGGTTAGGTGGTAAAGTGCTTCAATAATGCCTCTCCTCCCTTGAACAAACTAGAAGCTTTAGCTTGACTTCATTGGATCTTGAGATTCCTTTAAGGTATTAGGCTATAATAGAACACATTAATGATAGCTAAATACAATTAACATATATTGTAATCATTGTAACTAAACTTATTTATTGTAATCATGTAGCTTTGTAATGTCTTATGTATATTAAATCTAAAGTACTAAATGTACTTGATATAATTAATTTATGATGGTTTACATGTGATAACAAATCGTAGAGAGGTAGTTAATGTAATGGGAATACTTTTCTATTATAGTTTTTGTAGTTGGTTAGTAGATATGAATATGATGTACATCTTCATCATATTTGAGGAAATAAATATTCCTACAATGATCATAATGATGGTTGATAATATTATCTTCTATAATCCTTGAGATTGGATTAAAAAAATTAACAATCTTGATTTTAAGACTAATTATCATATTTATCTATCCAAAAGATTGAATTTTTGTCATTAGTAGGAACCTAGAGGATTAATTAGGTGTGACGATCCCCACCTTTATTCAGAGATAACCATTAGAAAACAAATCTGGCACATTTTCAACATTTTCTAGTTCTCCATAGAGGGATTCTTATATGTTGTACTTTGTAAATAAAACAACCCTTTTGTTGCTTTGGTTAAACCATCCACCATTTTTGTAATGCCAACATGACAGCTTATACTGTAATGCCCACCCTAGTTTGTTCTTGGTGTGCTTTTTGATTCATGTGGTATATGTTGTTCTAAGTGTTTATCAGTGTATTATGTGATTATTATGCTTTGATGCATTGCATCGAACTTGCCAATGAGGTCTATGGTGCCATTGATGGGGTTTGAGGGGTATTCTACATGACCATCAAGGTGTTTTCGATGGGGTTGTGTTTTGTTAATTGGTTCCAACTATGCATTATGGGATGCATACGTTGTGATTGTGCATGTTAGATTATTCTAGTGCTTCGGCTTCACTGTTTTCACCATACTTGTTATAGTTGTGATTGTCGTGTTATTCCCGCATTGTGAAATGTTTCCATTTATGCATGATATTCCTATATCATGCTAGTCGTAGATGATTATAGTGGATGTGATTATTTTATATCATGTGTGATTACACCATGTTGGAGTGGATTATGTTACTTCAGCTATTATATGTGGAGCAGGTATCCCTGATGGTTTACTTGAGTGTGCAGGTACGTACATGTGTTAACTAATGTGGGAAATGTGGAGAAGGTTGACATGGGATGCTAAGCCATCTCACCCTTATCCTTGTGTTGTGGAAACCCATGATGTGTGCTTGGAATCATTTGTGTGTGTTTTCTTAGCATTCTTGCACTTTATTTTAAAATGGTTCAAAAAGCATGATTTCCATGTTTTTAGATTAAATTAATGATTTTAATTTAGAAATTTCTATTTTTGATTTAGTGAAAATGTTTGTTGCATCATTATATTCTTGTGGAACAAATTTGAGTGATTTTGATTTAATTTTGAAATTTGATATATTTCTGTAAAAAGGTAGAAATTGCATTAAATAAAAAAACTGAATGCCTAGTATGGCGTGTTTGTACTTTTTGGAATGAGATTGAGTTATATGGAAACAACGTGCTTGGAATAGTTGAGTTTGTTTGACTAACTATTTCCCTGTTGCTTTGACTGAATTAATTGGATGTTTTTAGTGAAATGGAACTATTAATGTGTTATTTTATATGCCTATTTAATTTGCAAAAGAGACATTCACTTACTTAATTGTTGAATTAAATAGTTTAATTGTGCAAATTCTATAACTTTGAATTGATTAATGAAATCACTTAAAGGATTATTTTATTACCAAAAAAGGAATAGTGTCTTTGGAGGAATAAAAGGAAAAAGAAATGTATTTTGCATTATTATTTTTCTCTCCAAAATTTGCTCTCTCCTTTGTTTGAAACCCTCTTGCTTGAAAAATGGATATCTAATTGCTTGGAAGAAAGTTTTTCTTGGAATTGCTTGGAGTTTGGATTGGATTTAGGAGCTTGGTGTTTACTTGCTGTGTGTGGATTGAATCTAACATTCAACCTCATTCTTTTCCTTGGATTTTGCTTGTATTGGAAGGTAAGTTTCTCAAATCTTCTCATTTAAATTGTTTTATTATGTTTCCTTCATGCCACACCATCTAGAATGGTTGAAGATGGCTTTTCTTAGTTGTAGGAAACTTAGAAAATTTACTTCAGCTGGTTATTTATTTATTTCATGTATTTTCCATTTTGGAAACATAGAAATACATACAAAACCCTAGAAAAATTTATGTGGAAATCTCCAACTCATTTTTATTTCATATATTGGTTGTTGGGCATGTTAACTATGATGGATAGTTGTTAGATCATCCATAGCTATTGGAAAACAAAAGTTAAAAAATTGGTCAAACTTTGGTCAAGGTGCCAGAGAGCTCCAATGGAGTTTTTAGGGCTTTACGGTTATTTTGCACTTTTAGAAAACATAAAAACTAAATTCTAAGCATTTATTTTATGATTTACTTTGAGGGATAACTTGAATCCTTCCTATTATGTGATTCTGCATCTTGTGAGACTATGTCATGTTTTGGGACCTTTTGGTGTATTGAAATCCGTGCCACTTATTTCTCCATTTTTGAAAACCTAAAAATTGCTTTGTATTCATTTCCTTGATGTTTTAGTTTGTGAGACGAGTAGTCTCCCATAGAAAAATGATGTTTTGCATCTTTTGAGTATATGTTGTGTTTTTATCAAAATTGTGATATTGTCACCTCGTAAACTGTGCCATGCCCAATTGGTAAAAGTGGTGTTATGGGTGTTTAGGAAGAGGTCTAGGGGTAGGAAAGGAGTGGATTCCATCATACACCATGGCCCAAAGAGGTCGTTGAAATTTAGAGAATGGAAGTTTTACTAAAGAATAGCATTTAAATACATTGGGTAATAAAATCTAATAATGAGATCATCTACACCAAACTACATGTCCTAGTGAGGTGTCTGGATTGCTTGGGTTTGGGTGTAAAGAGCAATATTTGGTGTAATGTCTGGTTTCTATGAGGCTCAGGTTATGCCCTCGTTTGACACTCCTTGTCCTAACTACCTAGGTCTCTCTTCCTTCTTCCACCATCAGAGTTTGACTCGATGTGTGATGTTTACCATGTGATTGCAAGTGCATTGTGATGCTTGATTCATGCTTGTATGTGCCTATGATGGACTATAATTTATGCCTTGTTTAGCATGCATTAAAGGTGTGATTATTTACCTTATGCTTGAATGTTGTGATGTCATTATATTATGCTTTGGCAAGTGTGCCACATGTTACTTGAATGCAATTAGATGATAGTTGTACCATGTGTTGTTTATATATGCATTGTATTGGCAGTTGTGTCATGTGTGTTGTGTACATTGATTGGCATGTATGCCATATGTTTCTATGTATATCCTGGTTTCAGTGAGATGATGCTAGCGGGTTTGCCATGATCACCTTCTCCATAGCTCGAGGGTTTCCTAGAGTTGTGTAGATCACTATTGCCCTCAATGATGGCAATATGGTTGGGAGGGTGAGCAACATTTCCCCATTGGTCCTTCATGATGCTCTTTAGTTGTTGAACGATTCCCTTATCTTCTTGTAGGTTGATTATTTGTGCTTCATGTCTTGTTGCACCTTGGAGAGCGTGTTTGGTTTTTTGGGTTATTTAAGCACTTGTATATTATCATTATTGATTATTGTAACCTTTGTAATGTAGCTCTTTTGAAAACGTTGTAATAAGATGTAATTAATTCTATGAGTTTATTTATGATGTTGGCTATGATTCATCTATGTTTAGGATGAAGCCTTTTGAATATTGTAATTATTGGATGTTATCTTGTATTTTTCCACACCTCAGTTTGTGTGGATGTTGGCATGTTTTGATAGATTTTACATGTTAGAATCTAGCTATGTTAGCATGTTTAGACTCAATTATTTGATGTTTATGGATATGTTTGTGTTGTATTGTATTCATCCCACATAGGTGGTGAGGATCATATCTTCACTTTTGGCATGTGTCGATGTTGGTGTAATGTGCAGCCTTTTGTATCACTTTTATCCTTTTTGGCATGCAGACATTTTTGATTCAACACCTTAATGTTTTTGGTTAAAATGAATTCTCTTTGATGTTGATTAATGTTTTTAGGCCCCACAAGTGGTTTGGTGTCATTTCCATGATGTGATATACAATCTTGAATTATTCCCTCTTTTGCTTTGGGAAGCGTGCATTTGCACGAGTTCAACTAGTGACCATTCTAGTTGGTTGAGGAGTCGTACCTCCTAGTTTGACCATCTCTTGGGTGAGTGTTACCCTTATGTTTGGGATGCCTTATGTCATCATGGAATGGACTGAGGTGGATGTAACCCTCATCCTACTCCATGTGTTTGCAAGGGAGCAAGATCGTGGACATGTATTCGATCCTCGTCATGGAGTGAGCTCCACCTCTCGCTTGGTCATCGTGGTGAGCTGTCACATGATGGGTGAAGTCTTCTGCTTGTGCCACCTTGCATTGTGTAATGGTGATGTTTTTTTAGGTGTTGTACTTTTGCCAACACCTTGTGTCTGCTGAGTGCAATGCGACATGTAAATGTCGCACTTGCAAATGCTAAAAATTTGTTGGTTCAATGTTTGTTTGGGTAGTGCTTTGGGTGAAAACCTAGGGCATTACAATTGGTATCAGAGCTCATGTTTCAGCATTGGGAGCTTTGGTGTGTGTGTTCTACTTAGCTTGTTCGAGCATGTGTGGGGTCCTTGTGTGTTTGTACAATGTGAGTAGCATGTGCTTTCTTTCGATATGTCTATTGAAATGGTGAGCACAAATACATAAATAATTAATCAAACCATGATGCACAACAAAATAACATAAAATAATATATTGATGATTTCTTGATTGTTTTACATTACATCACAATGGATTTTTAAAGCCTTACAAATTCTCATGAACCAACTAATAACTTATTTACGGGAATGTAACTTCTTGAGAACTAACTTATTTATCTACCTACTAACATTTATTTATTTAATAAATTAACATCTATATGTTAATTTGTTTATATATTATTTACCTAATCTAAACTATTAACTATGTAAACCTTATTATTCTAACACCCCCCCTTAAGGTTTACATGTTCCTGCAATAGTACAAAGGGACCCCCCCGAATGCTAATATACTCAACAAAGCTGTTACACAATATGAATACATATTTTATGGAAGATCTTCTCCTAAAAGAACAAATCCTGAACCAAGTGGGGCTCCATCAAGTTGTCTCTTGACCCTCAGAAAGGTGTAACTTCAAGCTGTGTTCTTGAGCTCTTAGTCTCGAACTCTCAAATCACAGAGTCTTGAATTATTTGACAACAATCCCTAAGAGATACGACAGATCTCTATCATTGTCTAGTGACTATGAAAGGGTATAATTCTCAATCACATACTCTGAAGGTCACTTGAAAACAATCCATATTGAGCTCAACACCAAATCCCAAATCTGTCTCCAGAACATAATCTTCACAAAATGTGTATTCTTTAATTCTGTCAGCAACAACAAAGCTTCTCATGCAAAGCATCATCTCAAAGCGAGAAGCTAACTTGAGACAATGAAAATTCCTTCATCCTTTGATGCCGCCTGCATCCAATATGACTCTCTTAGTCCTTACCCTCCAAAGATAGGATCAAAGGAAGTACTATAATCCTTGAAATCCACCAAATATATGTTAGTAGGAACAACCAATTTGTTTCCATCCATGGTACAAAAGGATTGCATGGTATTGAATAGATTTTCTCCAACCTTCATTTAAATCTTTCTATTCTCTTCCTTTTAAAAAAAAATTATTTTACTCTCCTTAAAATTTTCCCTTCTCTTTCTATTACTTTCCTTTGAAATCAAACTTTCAAAAAATATAATAGGATTGAAATTCTTAAGCTTTTAACTTCTCCAATAAAAGTAACTTTTAAGAAATGGACTAAAACATAAATAAGTCTTCTCATGTGAAAAGCTTGTATAAATCTCTAAGATTGTTTCCTCCTCCTCAAAAAAATTTGCCCCATCTCTAAAAGATCTTTCTCTTCACTAATTCATGCTTGAGACTTCTATCAAAATTCTTAACTATATAAATGGAGTTCTAAATATTTTTGAAATATTTGACACAACTTAAGACAAATTACCTCAAACTTAAGTAATAAAAATTCTGCACTTTCTCACAATTATGCTACGTGTGAAATGAGGGCTAGATCACCAAATAAAGACCAAAATTAAATAATGAAAATCAAACTTACAGCCACGAAGCTTATCTTCACCGTATTTGCACATTTAACCATCAAAAATGAATGGTGAACTCACAGGCTTGAGATCACAGTGAACTTTTGCATTTGATATGCAGATTTGGATTCCATGATTTGGGTCAACTTTCTGCTTAGAAATCGATGCTAATATAGTTATTAAATATGCCTTCAATTTGATTTCACATACTTCTCTTTCACATGCACATAGCAATAAAATATATCTGCCTCCATCATACATAGCAAACTCATCTTATGACGCAGCAAATGAATCTTGAAATGCCTTCTTTTTTTCTTTTCAACCAGCCTTTTATAACCATGAAAAATTTTACACAAAGGCACAAGAAATAGTCTAAATCTGCTCTGATACCAACCTTAACTCCTCAATAGATTTATAAATGTCTACAAGTTTCAAATTTTGAAAAACATACCAAGCTTTGTAGATTGAACGCCTAGAATCTCTTTATCTGAAGACCTTTTGAATCTTTATTTTCATGCCTTTCTCCTTCTTCAAGTGCAACAGCAAATCCATCCCATCTGCTCCAAATAGGATCACTCCATTGGTAGGGGTACCACAAATATTGCAGAGTGGCATACAAATAAGTGGAAATCAAAAGTGATTTGTAGGCAATACACATGTGCTTACAGACAAGGACAAGGCTATAACTACCAACAGTCATGTAGGTCAGTAGCGATACTACACTTCATGACTCCACCCAACAAAGATCACATCGCTCTAATACCAAATTGAAATGGTGAGCACAAATACAGAGATAATTAATCAAACCATGATGCACAACAAAATAACATAAAATAATATATTGATGATTTCTTGATTGTTTTACATTACATCACAATGGCTTTTTAAAGCCTTACAAATTCCCGTGAACCAACTAATAACTTATTTATGGGAATGTAACTTCTTGAGAACTAACTTATTTATCTACTTACTAACATTTATTTATTTAATAAATTAACATCTATATGTTAATTTATTTATATATTATTTACCTAATCTCATTAGTATGCAAATGACCCTTTTCAAATGACCTAATCTCATTGTGATGTTTGAGGTGTTAAAATCATTAGTGAAGTAGCAAACCCTACATCTTGTGTTTTTGAGTTGTGTTTCCCCTATTGTAATGTGTGCATGTAGTATGGCTATCATCATGTTGTGGAGAAATTTAGAATCATGTGAATGGAATGTTGGGTAAGTGCTTGACCTCAACCTAATTCTCCCTCATGTTATGATTTGTGTTGTATCTTAATGTTGCATTAATGCAT
This sequence comes from Cunninghamia lanceolata, assembly GCA_027924645.1. Classification (NCBI taxonomy): domain Eukaryota; kingdom Viridiplantae; phylum Streptophyta; class Pinopsida; order Cupressales; family Cupressaceae; genus Cunninghamia; species Cunninghamia lanceolata. Next base: position 11,969,308 of record BSBN01000050.1, read on the forward strand.
TATCCATATGCTTGGTGAATCCTTGTTTGGTGAGAAATATTGACCGCTCTTGTTGTGAGAGTGATGTGTTTAGATATCTTGGTTTGTGAACCTGATTTTGTCCTAGCTTAATCTTGGTTACTAGATGTTTGCTAGTGTGTGACTTTGTGTGTCATTGCATGGTGATTGTGATTCCCTTGCATGGGATGCAACCTTTGTTGTTGGGCATCTTGAGTGATGTTTATTTGGTTAAGTAGAAATGATCTCATGTTTTGACGTGATTGTAGTCTTAGAAGACTTGTTGCTTAGCATGATTGAATGTGTTCTCATACTTGCCTTGGATTTTGGGATCCAGGTGTAGTATAACATTATACTCCCTCTCTTGTGACTAGAATTAGTCACATAGTTCATGTAATGTGGAACTTTTAAACTTTGATACTTTATTTATTTGATTTTGGTGAATTCACTAAACATTTTAAGGGATAGCATTGGATTTTTATTCTTGTTTATGAATAAGTATAGCCATCAAAGTTTGATATTTATTTATCTTGTGACCTTTATGGTCATGTTTGATTTATTGTTGTAATTGAGCTCATTTTATACCTTATTGTTGGAATTGATTTTTCTTCCACTTTGATATTTTATTTATTTATTTATTATTGGTGGTTATGCTTGAATGTTTTAAACTGTTGGTCATGTACCATGTTATGCTCTTTATCATGTCCATGATGGGCCTCTGATGGATTGTATAAGGGAGCATAATGTGAAGAATATACTAGTTCTTGGTGTGAGTGTTACTAGAACTATGGTAGATTGAATTCCTTGGTTTGTTGTTAGACGCAAGTGAATATTGTGTGAAATGTTGAAATTTTTTTGAAATGGTTTTGTGTTGCTATGGCTCACTTGATATGAATTGAATTCTTGTATGAGCTTAAATGTTGATTCTTGACTGTGTCTATGTGAATGAGATATGTAGAGAAATCGTTTGGACTCAATCTTGTATTTAGTAGATTGCTTTTGGTTGAATGTTGACTTAGTCCACCAACTATGATTGTTCTTGCTTGTCTTGTTCCTATTAGTCTTGGACATGTGATGCTATGCTCCTAGTGTTTTGGCATTAGTGGAGTGTATGATATGTCCTTTTGATGTGAGTTCCATAACTACACTTATGTTTTGACATAGTGTAGGGTATGATAGAGCCTTAGTTAGTACATATGCATGTACTATTTATATATTTATGGTATTATAGTTGTCTTCTTGCTCTTGTTGAGTTGCCAACCTTGGGAATTTAGTTGCTTCAAGAGTTTCTCCTTAGTGTTTTGGAGGTTTCCTAGCATAATGTTGGAAGGGATACAACTCTTGTATGAAGAGGTTGCTATCCTATGTATTCTATTTTATGGATACTTGGGGTTTAGGACATGAGGAAGCCTTGTGTATCCTACTCCATCATGAATTCATGATCATGTTGTGTTGTTTGACCTTTTTGGTATAGATTAGTTAAGAGTTGGAGTAATGTTGAGAGTAGTCTTGCACCTATGTTGGTGCATTGTGGCCACCTTAGATATTTTCCTAGTGAGTAATGGGTTGCGAAGCCTTGCTTGATGGAAGTGCTTATGCTGATAGAGGATATGGTTTAGACTCTTCCCTCTGAGAACCTGTTTGGTTGATCCTAGTTTTGGTGGTGTAGAGATAGAGCATTAGAGAAACCCTCTCTTTTACGAGTGGAACGTGAGTAAGTACCTCATGTAGGGAAACCATGTCTAGAGTTAAGGCATGCTTTTGGTAAGGATGAAGGTGTGGTAGTGGTGTCTATAACCTTTTTGAGTTAGCTTTGCCTGATCCTTGAGTTCTTTTGTTGAGGGTGGTGCCTGGGGAAGGACTATTGAGAGAGTAATCTTTTGTTTTCAGTTCTCCTTGAGAGTGCATATGGTAGTCTTGTGAGTTTCCTTAGACTTAGTTGACTCATTGAGAGCTTGAGAGGTTATCCTAGCATAGTTGTGTTCCTAAGTTTTATAGACTTGACTTGCTTGTGGTTTGTCACACCTTTTGTCTAGAGCCTCTTCTCATTGTAGTGGTAGTTGGAGGATGGAGTGGTGTAGTCTCAGAGGAGTTGTATGCATGATGGTTGGTTTTGACCTAGTTGGTGCAGGTTTGGAGATTTGTTTTTTTCTTTTAAGATCTTCACCTAGTTTTGGTTAGGACTAATCTTTTCATATCTATTGTGTTGTAAAGGATTTTGTAGTAAGGGTACTTCATCCTTGTGTTTTTGTAGGCTTGCAGGAGTAAACCTAATGCTAGTGGGGGAGGATGTAATGCCCACCCTAGTTTGTCCTTGGTGTGCTTTTTGATTCATGTGGTATGTGTTGTTTTGAGTGTTTATCAGTGTATTATGTGATTATTATGCTTTGATGCATTGCAACCTGCCAATGAGGTCTATGGTGTCATCGATGGGGTCTCAAGGGTATTCTACATGACCATCAAGGTGTTTCCAATGGGGTTGTGCTTTGTTATTTGGTTCCAACTATGCATTATGGGATGCATATGTTGTGATTGTGAATGTTAGATTATTCCAATGCTTTAACTTCATTGTTTTCACCATACTTGTTATAGTTGTGATTGTCGCATTATTCCCACGTTTTGAAATGTTTTTGTTTATGCATCATATTCCTGGATCATTCTAGTCATAGATGATTATAGTGGATGTGATTATTTTATATCATGTGTGATTATAACATGTTGGAGTGGATTATGTTGCTTCGGTTATTATATGTGGAGCAGGTATGCCTGATAGTTGACTTGAGTGTGGAGAAGGTTGACATGGGATGCTAAGCCATCTCACCCTTATCCTTGTGTTGTGGAAACCTGTGATGTGTGTTTGGAATCATTTGTGTGTGTTTCCTTAGCATTCTTGCACTTTATTTTAAAATGGTTCGAAAAGCATGCTTTCCATGTTTTTAGATTAAATTAATGATTTTAATTTAGAAATTTCTATTTATGATTTAACAAAAATGTTTGTTGCATCATTATATGCTTGTGGAACAAGTTTGAGTGATTTTAGTTTAATTCTAAAATTTGATATTTTCTGTAAAAAGGTAGAAATTGCATTAAATAAGAAAATTGAATGCCTGGTATGATGTGTTTGTACTTTTTGGAATGAGACTGAGATATATGGAAATAACCTATTTGGAATAGTTGCATTTTTTTACTAACTATTTCCCTGTTGCTTTGAGTGAATTAATTGGACATTTTTAGTGAAATGGAATTATTAATGTTTTATTTTATATGCCTATTTGATTTGCAAAAGAGATATTCTCTTATTTAATTGTTGAATTAAATAGTTTAATTGTGCAAAATCTATAATTTTGAATTGATTGATTAAATCACTTAAAGGATTATTTTATTATGAAATAAGGAATAACTAGTGTCTTTGGAGGAATAAAAGGAAAAAGACATGTATTTTGCATTATTATTTTTCTCTCCAAAATTTGCTCTCTCCTTTGTTTGGATTGGATTTAGAAGCTTGGAGTTTTTTTTTTTGTCTGTGGATCGAATTTGACATTCAACCTCATTCTTTTCCTTGGATTTTGCTTTTATTGGAAGTTAAATTTCTCCAATCTTCTCATTTAAATTGTTTTATTCTATTTTGTTCATGCCACACCATCTAGAATGGTTGAAGATGCCTTTGCTTAGTTGTAGGAAACTTAGAAAAATTATTTCATCTGGTTATTTATTTATTTCATGTATTTTCCATTTTAGAAACATAGAAATATAGACAAAACCTTGGCAAATTTTTTTTGGAAATCCCCAACTCATTTTTATTGCATATATTGGTTGTTGGGCATGTTATATATGATGGGTAGTTGTCAGATCATCCATAGTTATTGAAAAACATATGTTAGAAAATTGGTCAAACTTTGGTCAAGGTGCCAGAGAGCTCTAATGGGGTTTTTGGGCCTTATGTTTATTTTGCACTTTTAGAAAACATGAAAACTAAATTCTATGTATTTCCTTTATGATTTGCTTTGAGGGATGACTTGACTCCTTGATAGTATGTGATTCTGCATCTTGTGAGAGTATGTCGTGTTTTGGGACATTTTGGTACATTGAAATTTATGCCACTTATTTCTCCATTTTTTAATTTACTTGAAAATTTATTTGTATGCATTTCCAAGTTTTTTTTTGGTTTGTGGGATGAGTATTCTCCCATGGAAAATGATGTTTTGCAACTTTTGAGAATATGTTGTGTTTTTGTCAAAATTGTGATATTGTCATCTCGTAAACTGTGCCATGACCAATTGGTAAAATTGGTGCTATGGGTGTTTAGGAAGAGGTCTAGGGGTAGGAAAGGAGTAGCTTCCATCGTGCACCACATCCCAAACAAGTAATTGGAATTTAGTGAGCAGAAGTTTTAATCAAGAATAACATTTAAACACATTGGGTAATAAAATTTAGTAATGAGATCATCTACACCAAATTGCATGTCCTAGTGAAGTGTTTGGCTTGCTTGGGTTTGGGTGTAAAGAGCAATCTTTGGTGTAGTATTTGGTTTCTATGAGGAGGTTATACCCTCATGTTCTACTGCGAGGTGAGTATTGCTCTTATTTGACACTCCTTGTCCTAACTACCTAGGTCTCTCTTCCTTCTTCTACTGTTAGAGTTTAAATCGATGTGGAATGTTTACCATGTGATTGCATGTACATTGTGATGCCTGATTCATACTTGTATGTGCCTATGATGGACTATGATTTATGCCTCATTTAACGTGCATTGAAGGTGTGATTATTTCACGTATGCTTGAATGTTGCATGATGTCATTATATTATGCTTTGGCAAGTGTGCCACATGTTACTTGAATGCAATTGGATGGTAGTTGTAACATGTGTTGTTTATATATGCATTGCATTGGTAGTTGTGCCATGTGTGTTGTGTACATTGATTGGTGTGTATGCCATATGTTTCTATGTATACCTTGGTTTGAGTGAGATGATGCTAGTGGGTTTTCCATGATCACCTTCTCCGTAGCTCAGGGGTTGCCTAGAGTTGTGTGGATAGCTATTGCACTTGATGATGGCAATATGGTTGGGAGGCAAGAAACATTTCCCCATTGGTCCTTCATGATGATCTTCGGGTCTTGGATGGTTCCCTTATCTTCTTTCAGGTTGATTATTTGTGCTTCATGTCTTGTTGCACCTTGGAGGGTATGTTAGTTTTTCTAGGTAGTTTAAGCACTTGTATAGTATCATTATTGATTATTGTAACATTTGTAATGTAGGTATTTTGAGACACTTGTAATTAGGGATAACTTTAAGGACCCCCCCAAAAAAAAAACCTATAAAATCTTGGAGCATCTTTCCTTTTTTTTGAAAAAAATATTAATTTTCTTGGTGAATCTATTAACATTATTAGAATTTTTTTAAAAATCCTGGTCAATCATAGCAAATGATAGATAAAATAATTAATTACAATGGCGAATCCTTACTTTAAAATTTTACATAGTGGGTCGGCAGAGTCCCCCCATATATTCTTTTATTTTTAATAATTCTAAAGTAGGGGCTTGAGGGCGGTAGCCTCCAACGGGGTCAAGGGGGCAGAGCCCCCTTGTGGGGTCCAGGGATAGCAGCCCCGGTGCACTCTTATTATGATACAGGTGGGGTTGAGGAGTAGAGCCCCTTGCCACCAAGCACAAATCCATTATTGAGAAGGCATTGGGACACGTAAAAATTAAATATTTTTAAAAATTCCAAATATAATTCCATGAATCAAATCCCATGACCAAAAGCAATTCTGAGCTCCTTTAAGCATGTGCCTTTTTAAAGGCATGCTGAGCCCATAATTGCTTTTGGGTCATGGGATTAGATCCCTAATCCCATGGCCCAAAAGCAATTATGGGCTCAGCATGCCTTTAAAGAGGCACATGCTTAAATGACCCACATAATTTAATTACAACTGTCAAATTAAAACATAAATCAATGGATATAAATACAATACAGACCCTTATTCCATAATATAAGCATGAATTAAATACAATAATGGCGAAATCAATCCTCATACATGGTGAACAGTTTAATGCTATTGGAAAATATGTAGGTGAATTAAAACATGCCTTTGAAATTTCAGGTGAATCATCGTTAGAACTGCATAGAATACTATGGCAAAAATAATAATTATAAATGCCTCATAAATAAATTGGTGGTGAATTGAAATGCATCTGACTAAAAATTTGAAAAATTTGGGTGAATTGGCCCTCCACCAGTTGCAATATATTCGCCAAATAATAATTTGAAAATATAAACTATTCACCAATTGGCGAAGATTCGCCACTAAAAAAATCCCTGCTTGTAATAAAATGTAATGAATGCTATGAGTTTATTTGTGATGTTGGCTATGATTCATCTATGTTTAGGATGAAGCCCTTTGAATATTGTAATTATTGGATATCATCTTGTATTTTTCCACGCCTCAGTTTGTGAGGACGTTGGCATGTTTTGATAGATTTTACATGTTAGAATCTACCTATGTTAGCATGTTTAGACTCAATTATTTGATGTTGTATCTGATGTTTATGGATATGTTTGTGTTGTATTGTATCCATCCAACATAGGTGGTGAGGATCATATCTTTGCTTTTGGCATGTGTCGGCGTTGGTGTTGAACATGTGTAGCCTTTTGTATTGCTTTTGTCCTTTTTGGCATGTGGACATTTTTGATTCAACACCTTAATGTTTTTGGTTAAAATGAATCCTCTTTGATGTTGATTAATGTTTTTAGGCCTCGTAGGTGGTTTGGTGTCATTTCCCTGATGTGATATGCACTCTTGGATTATTCCCTCTTTTGCTTTGGGAAGTGTCCCTTTGCACGAGTTCGACTAGTGACCATTCTAGTTGGTTGAGGAATCATATCTCCTAGTTTGACCATCTCATGGGTGAGTGTTACCCTTATGTTTGGTATGTCTTGTGCCACCATGGAATGGACAAAGGTGGATGTCACCCTTATCCTACTCCATGTGTTCGTGATGGAGCAAGATTGTGGACATATATTCAATCCTCATCATGGAGTGAGATCCACCTCTCACTTGGTCATTGTGGTGAGTTGTCACATGATGGGTGAAGTCTTCCGCTTGTGCCACCTTTCATTGTGCAATGGTGATGTTTTTTTAGGTGTTGTTGTGCTTTTTGTGACACCTTGTGTGTGCATGAGTGCAATGTGACATGTGAATGTCACACTTGCAAACGTGAAAAATTTGTTGGTTTAATGTTTGTTTGGCTAGTGCTTTGGGTGAAATCCTAGGGCATTACATATACAATGGAGAGAAAGTCACTCTAATAAAAAAATCATGATGGTTTTATTGTGGTTGACATATATACAATTTAATCATTATTTTGATTAGGACTATAATGAACCACTCTTGATTAGTTTTACAATGTATTGCAGGCAATAGTTTAAATATTTAATGCACATCTAAATGACTTTCCTATGTGATTTCACTAAAATGATTTTTTTTTCATTAGTGTAATTCTCCATATTTTCTAGGCTCCTATATCTTCCATATACCCTATTATAGTACATCAAAAAATAGAGGAATCACAAAAATTTAAATATTTTCCATGAAACGTACCATTGCAATAAGAATAAAGAATAACATAAGGCCACATTTTTGTATGTTTACTCTTTTATATTAGAAAACATAAAGTAAATAAAAACTAACAAGTTTAAGAATATCAATGCTACATCATAAAGATGCATCTATTGAAAGATCTAAGTGTTTCAATGACCTTCTCAAGGATAGAGATTGATTCACTTGCAACGGCCTTAGATTGTCAAGAAAGTACAAGAAATTTAGAGGCTTGTTATTCTTGGTAAATCTCTACCAAAAATAATAACATAAAAAAGTTACTCCAAATCTCTAAGAAAAAATTAATGGAAACAACTTTCAAAGAAATAAATCTCCATTTGAAAGTTTCAATTAAAACTTATAGACTTGATAGATTGTGGATATATTTTAACAAATAATAACTAAGAAATTCATCAAGATCTATGAGTTTCATGGCAAGACAAAATATGAAATATCATTTCAGTCATCCAAAGGTAACTTCATGCACTCATCCTAACTAATTAAGGAATATTCAATTCGACATTTGCATACGGTAAATACATGGTAATATATATGAATCTAGCATGATCATGGGAATTTTAAAATAGATTTAGAAGAATAGATAAGGGATATTTGGGAAAAACATATTTATGTGAAATCCTTACATAGTATATGTTTCATTTACACACATATTACATTTTCAATAGATAGTCTATCAAATGAGAGCAATGCATTTAGTGTAGTCTATCAAATGAGAGCAATGCATTTTGACACTAACTAATAAGATACAACAATGAAATAATAAGATGCAACAATGAAATGAAAAGAAAAACTATATATAATGACAATAAACCTAGAAACCCTCATTGTGGAAAGCCCCAAATTTGCATGCTAGAAAAATGTAAGGTTTTTCTCTCTTTTTTACACATAACATTCATAGATACAAACATTGAAAGATAGTTATAAAGATCATTCAAAAATAAACACACAACCATGAAAAATTATTTTACTAGACTACTACTTAGCACCCATCCAACCCTAATGCTCAAGCCTTAAGAAAATCCTCTATTTTTTGTATAGTTCTTAGAACCAAAACTAAACAAAATAGAGTCCCATTCAAAAAACACAAACCTAGAAAAAATATTTTTAACAATGTCATGAAAATAACAACTATATAAAATGACAATACACCTTGAAACCCTAACCTTGCAAAGTGCCAAACTTGGTGTCCAACCTAATCATGACCACTACACCATAGGCAAAATAAAATATGTGCTTCCCACTAGTCACAACCTTCACCAAAACCCTCCAATTTTGTTAAATTCTCCAACACTAAGAACACTCAGAATAGAGAACCATTCAAAAACACACACGTACAATAAAATCATATGCGATAATGACATGAAAACAACTGTATAGAATGACAATAAACCTTGAAACCCTCAGCGTGTAAAGCCCCAAATTTGTGTACTAGGAAAATACAAGTTTTTTTCTTTTTTTAATGCACAACATGCATAGATACAAACACCAAAAGGTTGTTATAAAAGGTCATTTCAAAACAAACATATAGCTCCACATAAAGTAATTTTGTCCATGTTGTCACTTAGCACCCACCAAATTGTAAAGCTCAACCCTAGTAAAACACTCTAATTTTTGTATAGTTCTTAGCACTGAAGCCAAATAGAATAGAGAGTCATTTAGAAAAATACAAACCAAGGAAAAAAGGTATTTATTACAATGTCATGAAAATAATAACTATGTAAAATGATAGTAAACCTTGAAACCCTCACCTTTCCAAGCCAAAATTTTCTCTCCAACCTAGTCATGACCACTACAACATAAGAAAAACAAAATTTATAGTCTCCACCAACCACACACCCTACACAAAAGAAATTGCTCAACCTCAACCAAAACCCTTTGATTTTTCTATAGTCCTCTTAGAACAAAAATAACACAACCATAAATAAATGCTTCCACAAAGCCTAAGAATATAGACGAGAACACAAATTAAACACAAATACCTAGTAGTGCATTCTTAGAGCTTGAATAAAATTGATCCATTAGTCACAAACTTAGCCTCCAACATGTTATATCAGCTCCTTGAGTGTTTGCAAATTTTGCATTCATGGCTACCATTGTAGTGCAGATTACAACACATACAATATATACAAAAAATTAAAACACAAACATTAATTCCATCCCTAGCATGCAATATTAATTAATTGATATGACCCCATGTAAGTTACACCCCACAACACATGCATACATTAGAAAAACAATTTTTTTTTTCTTTCTATGATCTACCATGAATCACCAAATATTTAATAAATAGTAGTAATAAAAATTAATAATATTTAATAAATATTAATAAAAAATAAATAATACCTAATAATAATATTATTTAATAATATTTATAATTTAATACTTAATAAATAATAATAAATAATAATATTTAAGAATGATTTGCTAGCTTGGCTTAAATTGCACCTCATACAGACATCTACATAAAAAAAAATTACTTTCTCACAATATGCATGCATAGAAAAAAATATCATTAGCTACCAATATGTATAGACAAACATTTGGAAAAAGATTATTTTTTTACTACATGATCTTTGATTGGATGTAGATATTTCCTTTTTATCTAATCAAAAAATATTTTAACCTACTAGCTAAATTAAGATAGACCAATTAAAATGTCAAAAAAGACACTAAAAGCAACAAAAAAACATCAGATTTTGAAGGAACTTTAGAAAAATTACTTGGATTTTTGTTTACACAAATTCTAAGATAAATTAATGTAAAGTAGTGAATCCAAAAGATCCTGTAAATTTTATTTATTTATTTACATCTTAAACTGAGAAGAAAACCTCATGGTATTTGTTTCTACAATTGAAAAGGAAATGTTGAGAATATGTGATATATTCTGATAGATTCTCACTCGCTAACCGACGGTGTTATTCATACATTTTGTGGGGAAAAAAACGATACGCGCTCTTTACACAGAAGTGTCGGATCACAAAAAGGATGAAGCACAGTTCAATGGATAGCATTGCCAGCTAACACGTAAAAAGAAGGTTGTTTTATCTGTGTCCCCTTCCACATTCTTCACTATGATGACCGGCACATAAAACATGCGCGTCCCCACATATTTGACGGACGACTCGACATCTATTTGGCCTTAGCTAACAAGAGATTCGAGTTACCGTCTGTGATGTTTACGCGGCTCGATGTTCCAAAATACACATCATACGCAAACACGCAACCGTATCTTGCGTGCCAAAATCCCTTTGTTATCTCAGGCAATGCTTTCAAACCCCTTTAACTTATTATTCCGAGAACCCAAAACACAATCTGTAATTTGCCGACAAAGTTTTGTAATCTGTTATCGCAAATTCTCCGTCATTTCCCTAACTCCTTTTGTATATAAACTGCATTGACCTACAATTATATTTCATTGCAACATAGAAGTACATTTTAGTAGAATTCTCTGAGTTCAAAGGTCTTCGCCAAACTGTTTAAAACATTAATGGAGAAGCACGCTGGTAAACGTGAGCGTTCCGAGGAGAGCGATGAAAGCAGGAAGCCATGTGAGTTTGAAGAATTAGAAGCCAACCCGGCAAAGCGTGTTTGCAAGGATTCCAACGTCGATGTTGTCTCTGAAATCACAAGTAAGATGGATAACGAGGAGCTGGGTTTGGGTCGTGAAGAGATAGAGGAAGAGATGGTGTGGGATATGATGAAGATGTTTGAAGAAGAAATGGTGTCAAGCCCCTCCTGTAGAGATGATGCATCTGATGAATTAGAGTGTAGTGGGAGTGAAGGTTATACTTCTAATCCTGAGCTCGATTATTTGTTCGGTGCCAGCAATGAGGAACTGGGTATTCCAGACAGCCCTTCTGTGCACACTGTAAATGATTATAATTACAATTTATATGGCTTCTTCGAATGCCTTGAAATGGAAGAGGTTGAGCAGCAATTATTGTTGCAGTTTTGGTTGGGCTATAGTGAGAGCGTGGAGCAGGAAGGAAGTGATCTCTTCTCTATCCATGATTGTCATATACTTTCCAATCAAATAGATTCGACGTTTCACAAGGGTTGACAGCTGTAATTACTTTGCTGCAATGGGAAAATAATAGCACTTCAATTCATTCCAAAAAGAAACGTGTACATGTTTATAGAGTTCAACAAAGCATCTTTTAGCGATAATTTTGGAGTGGTCAACATATAAACAAATTTGGCTGTTTTTAAACATTGTCCACTTCAACAGTCAAAAGCTAATTTTGGCTAATAAAAATAGGACAAATATTTACCACTTTTTATTGTGGATGAGGTGTAAAATTGCTATTGACTGTTTTGACAATTGAAGTGGATGATGTTTAAGTAGAGCCAACAAATTGTTGACCTTAACTTGCTCTTGAAATGGAATAAATATATAGCCTCTTTTGTTTCTTTCCTCTCTCGTGGCTCTCATGGATGAACTTCAAATTGTAATTTTTTAAAATTTATTTTTGGTAAAAAAAAGGATAAATATATTAACTAAGAGTGAAAAAAAGATTATAACAAAAAGTTTTCCAAACAACAAAAATTGTCACTAAAGTTTGAAGAATAAAAATTCAAGGAGTTTTTCTACTATTCCACCACCTCTAGGGGTCAAAGGAAACCATGGAACTAGCAAAACATACAATCCCAAGGAAGAACATGCTAAAAGAATTACGTCAAATCATTATGAAGAAGTTACATAAAAACTTTGAAGATTGATCAGTAGACAAGGACTCCTATTCTGTGACATTCCGGTTACGATTAACATCAAAGGCCCATTTGGCCAAGCAATCTGCTACAATATCCAAGAAGACACATGAAGCTTCCCTTTATTCAAAAGAGAGACCAAACCCATGGAATCCATCAAGCATAGATGACCTTCTTCCAACCCAATTCACAAGCTTTCTCCATAGCCACAAGGATGGCTTAGGCCTCCATCTAATTATTAGTGCCAAATCCATAGCAAAAGAGAAAAAAATGAGCAAAGTCATCACTATTGCAACAATCCATCAATCCCAATAGCACCTAGATTGCCCCAAGAAGAACTATTTGTATTAATTTTGAAAAACCCAATGAGGGAGGAGATCATTTACCTACTCTATTCACCTTATTAGAAGATTTAATCCTAGAGCCAACTAAATTACACAAACCTAATTTGTTCAAAATTTGAATATAGGAGCTAGGACTTCACCCAAAGAACACTTAGTAGCCAAAGTTTTTTTATCGAGTCCAAAATCTTCTGCTAGACATACCCAATAAGACTCTACACACCTTGGAAGATCTTATGATTTTTCTCCAACTAAATTTTTCAAAGGATAAAGACGTGACCAATATCCTAGGCCACCAAAAGGAAAGAGGCAAAAGTAGGGAGGACATCCCAAGCTATCCTAAAAATCAGGAAGAGAAGTAGCATGAACAAAGGGTTGGTTCTAGATGTGCCACCACTACCTTCAAAGGACTGTAGAAAAGGGGCATTAAAAGAAAAGATGAGCCACACATTCCTCATTAGCACCATAGAAAACATATTTGAAAGGTCCTTGGAATCATTTCTTTCAAATGTTATCCCAAGTGAGAAACTTTTTTTACACAACAACTAGATAAAGAAATTACATACAGGCCAACTATCATTATTCCAGGTTTTTTCTACTAGGGGAAATCCCTATACCCACTCTTTTCTTATTCTAAGATTTAGTACCCAAGAGAAACTAAATAAACCCCTTTAGGGTCATAGCCCCAAGTAAGAACATCTACATCCTCCAAAGGACAACATGGTTGATTTACCAAAATATAAGAAAGGGTAGCTTGAGCATCCAAATCTCCCCCACAAAACCCAACTACTGAGATCTTTCCAATAATAAATGTGAGAGTCCCCCACCAAGTGAGAGGTCTTAAAGTCTAAAACTTTAGACTAACCGACATCTAGAAAGACTCTACTCAAATGGAGGCTATGGTTGTAGGAGGTGAGAATCAGGGGATGGAGATCATAAAAATCATCCCTAAAAAGAGCTCTATAGCTAGAATCGACAATACAGAAAAGGCCCCATTTAACAAGTGAAGCACCCTTCTTGATGGTATTCCACACCTTAGATCGTTTCTCAACCCAATCCATTCTTAGAAGGTTCCTCCTTAATCTATTGATTAGAAGCTACCAAATACATATCCAAATCATTCCTAAAACTAATAGCCTCTTGAATTTTAGCTACACCCAACAAGGTAGTATTATCCATAAATTAAAGATGAGAGTGAGAATCGAGATTTCTAGCTCCACTTTCCATCCCTTAATGCTACCATTAACTCTTTGATGATTAAGAAACCTTCCAAAACCCTTAACCTTAAGAATGATAAGATAAGGGGAGAGGGGATCACCTTGCCGCAATCCTTTGGATGCCAAAAAAGAGATGTGATACCATTAATTAGAACATAGAAAGAAGAAGATGACATACAACTCAATCCACCAAGTGAACAAAACCTGAAAGCTGGTAGCACATTTCTAAGGAAGAATCATATGTATAACCCTATTATAAGCCTTGGACATGTCTATCTTGATAAACATAGATTTATCCTTAGAGAAACCCATAGAATGATGGCTTTCTGATGCAGAGCATCTAGGACAGCAGGACAGCATACTTCAAAACTTCAATGCAATGGGCTCTCTAGATTCACTATTTTCTATGACATAGATCAAACCATCAATGAGGAAGGATTGAAACACAACAATGTACTTGTTCATGACACAAGAGTGAGTGGACTTCAAGACTCATATCACATGATACCTAACTCCATCTAAGGTTTCATCCAAGCCACTATGCAGGATCTGCAGGACAGCAGTCACAACTTTGTTTTCCAAAGACAGTCATAACATTACTTGATAGTCACAATATCCTTCATATGGTGGTCTCTATCAAGACACCCTCAACCTCATACAACATGCCAAATCTATAACTTGCCACACATATCTAATGCCTTCCTTGACAAATCAATAATCCAAACTAGTACCTTCTTTGCTGGTGACTATATCCAATGAGGACTGACAGAGTCTAATGTAGGCAGAAAGAATAGGTTTCAAGGAAGACTTTGTCTTACCTTCTCTCATAGGATATTGGCTAGATCCAAAGCATCTTACACTTTTGACAAAGACTGGTATTTCAAAGGAATTCCACTCCCACAGTCATTGGTTACACCCCTCTACTATTGTCCTCCAACTTCCAATACATGGATCTTGATGGACCATTTACGTGGCAAACTCCACCCTACATTGTTCTCCTGCCCCTGCAACCTTCACAAACTTTTACCCGAACTACTCTACATTCCATTCCACTGATCACAAGGGCTATGGGTTGAGTGGAATGAGGGAAATATCATAAACTTACTGTCAGAACCCTAGTTTAGGGTTTCCAGACCACTCACAAAAGAAAGGGGAATGTAACAATAAATATGAGTGTCAAGAATTCAAATTACTTGCATATGAAAGATGACTCATGATACTATCTTCCCATCATAACCTTTAGGCACTAGTTGACCATACAGGTACGGGGCAAGTATAGGAACAACAGTTTCTTCTTGTGGACAGTGACTTTAGTGAGTGTCTTGACAACAATTGAATGTAGAAGGTCCTATACTTGATATCAAGAACTCAAGTTAGATTTGTTTGGTAGCTATCTCATCACATCACACTTCCATACATTCCAACCTCCTTGGCAGTGCCGTACCACAGGGAAGTACAGGCTTTATGCACAGAAAACTCAGAAAATACACAGGAAAAACAAGGAACTATATTGTATTGCTTCAAATACTCCTTCACACCACAAAAATGGATTGTTTCTTGGATTTTTGAAGCCTCCTTCATGCCTTGCATAAGATGGAGGGTAGTTGAACTGGTGGGGGGAGTGAAAAACTGTTCAACTGCCCAACTTACAACAAATTACAATTTGTAACTGTCCTCTTTAGGACTATATCGACAGTTTTTGTGTCTAGAGATGCTTTCTAACATGTGGCTTAACCTTGGACAAGGTTCTAACTCATCATCAAACCTTTGACATGCCTCCAACTAAGATGATTGCCTCCTACATACTCTAGGAAGGCTACAACTTAAGGAGACTGCCTTTTACAATATGACTGTCCTCCTTTACAATATGAGAGTAGATTTTAGGTATTTGGACATAGTCCTATTATTAGCATGGCTTCAAGCCTTATTACAACAAGGAGATGGTCTCAAGGACCTTATTAAACAAAACAAACTACTAGAAGATCAAGTAAAACCTAGATGTCTTGGTGCTCCTGCACCATACTCCCCAACATGATGAAAACTCTTGTCCCAAGAGTTATGGGATCTCCAAACATTCTTCAATATGGTTGGACTGTTCCTCTGACTGGTGACAGGAAACATGAACTCTCCAAGAGTTATCTTCCTCCTTCTCCAACTTGCATGGCTCCTGTAAATAGTGTTAGTACCATAAAACTTGTTTTGGTGTCCTTGCCTAGGACCCTGCTGCTACAATGCTTCTGCTCTTCCTCTCTTGAGGTTCTGATTTATTCCTCCTTGTACTATCTATTGTTTGCCTTCCTTCTTCTACCTCCTTATAGGATAGTCAATGTCCCCAATCTTGACATAACTCAAGTCCCAAACCTGCTGCTCTTTAGGACTATCATCCACCTTCTTCTGCTGCAACTGTTCCTACTGTTTGTAATCATCCTTAACCTGCACAATCAACTGCAAGTTCTCTCCAAAACAAATAGTGACATGTTCCTTCTTGTCTTCACAAGGTAAAGGTACTAATTTGAACTTTCTACCATCTTTGTGCACCAAATAGTTATTAGTGTAACCATCATGAATTGTCCTTCTCAAATGCTACCATGGTCTACCCAAAATGATATGCCCACATGTCATTGAAATGACATCACACAAAACATAATCCTGATATGGAGCAATGGAAAAATCAATAAATGCCTTCTTAGTAACCATTACTTACTGTTCTTGACTCACCCAAGTGACATTGTAAGGACTAGGATGATCAAATGTTTTCAATCCCAACTTATTCACCATTTCCCAAGAAACTAGATTATCATGAGAATCTGAATCTATAATCAACTTGCATATTTTTCCATGGATTAAACAATTTGTTTTGAAAATAGATACCTATCATGTTTGCTGCATTTTACCTTTTTCCACCATGAGCATTTCTCCAACCATTACTAGAGAGGCTGATAACATTTCCAGTTCTGTTTGCTTCTCCTCCTCTTGTGCCAAGTGAACTCTTCTATCCTTGTTCTTATCAGCATCATCCTTCTTAGGACATTTGAAAGATGTGTGTCCCACTTCATTGCAATGATAATATCTACCTGTAAACACTCCTCTTCCTAATCCAAATCTACCTCCACCTCTATATCCACCTCTCTGATCTGCAGAAACCTCTTTGCCTCTCTCATTGTTGTTCTGTACTTCATTAGTAGGTCTGCCCCTACCTCTATATCCTCTTCCACTACCTCCTTGCCTTTCTTGCTTCCTCTTCACTCTCTCTTCAACCCTCATGGCTAACTGAAAACATTCTCCAAGTGTTTTTGGTACTGTCAAACCAATCTCATCTTGCAAGTTATACCTAAAGCCCATTAAGGTATCTTGCCACTTTCTCTTCTTCATCTTCAAATCCTCCTCTAATAGTAAGCTTATGAAATTGCTCAGTATAGGACATAACATCCATGTCCTTCTATTTCAGATTCTACCTCATCCTCTTTGTTTGATTGGAGTAATCAGATGGAAGGAATTGATCCTTCATCATATCCTTCATCCTACCCCAAGAAGTGATTCTTGTTGCACCTCTAGCCACTCTTTCTATTTGCACACTACTCCACCATGTAAGTGTTGTACCTCTCAGTTTTGTTTTTGCAAATTTGATCTTCTTCTCATCACTCATCTCCTCATACTCAAAAAAATTTTCCAGGGCATCTATCCACCCTAATATCTCTTCACTATCCATCTTCCCTTGATAGGTAGGTAACTCTATGTTTGCCTTTGTCCCACTACCTTGGACTGTCTTCAGCGATCTCACAAATTTCTTTTCTTTAGCATCCAATTCATCCTCGGGAGGATTCTCATCTACCTCCTCATCTCCTTCTTGATCATCTTTCTCATCCCTTCTAGGATTCTTCTCTAATGCTTCCAATCTTGCCAAGATTGATGCATTCTCTCTTCTTACTTGCCTTAATTCTCTTTCCCTTGTAGCATCCTATTCTCTTTTGTCCCTCAACTCTTTCTCTCTAGCCTCTAAGGCTTCTCTCGACTCATTGTTCTCCCTAGCCATCTGATTCTTCGGAGGCATCCTTACAACTCTCACAAACCCTTACTGTTTCACAAGATCTACTACTTCCTCAAAGACCTACTAGTGGCTCTGATACCACAAATGATGTAGAGCATCTAGGACAGTAGGACAACATACTTCAAAACTTCAATGCAATGGGCTCTCTAGATTCACTATTTTCTATGACATAGATCAAACCATCAATGAGGAAGGATTGAAACACAATAATGTACTTGTTCATGACACAAGAGTGAGTGGACTTCAAGACTCATATCACATGATACCCAACTCCATCTAAGGTTTCATCCAAGCCACTGTGCAGGATCTGCAGGACAGTAGTCACAACTTTATTTTCTAAAGATAGTCATAACATTACTTGACAGTCACAATATCCTTCATATGGTGGTCTCTATCAAGACACCCTCAACCTCATACAACATGCCAAATCTATAACTTGCCACACATATCTAATGCCTTCCTTGACAAATCAACAATCCAAACTAATACCTTCTTTGTTGGTGATTGTTTCCAATGAGGACTGACAGAGTCTAATGTAGGTAGAAAGAATAGGTTTCAAGGAAGACTTTGTCTTACCTTCTCTCACAGGATCTTGGCTAGATCCAAAGCATCTTACACTTTTGACAAAGACTGGTATTTCATAGGAATTCCACTCCCACAGTCATTGGTTACACCCCTCTACTGCTATCCTCCTCCAACTTCCAATACATGGATCTTGATGGACCATTTACATGGCAAACTCCACCCTACACCATTCTCCTGCCCCTGCAACCTTCACAAACTTTTACCCTAACTATTCTACATTCCATTCCACTAATCACAAGGGCTATGGGTTGAGTGGAATGAGGGAAATATCATAAACTTACTGTCAGAACCCTAGTTCAGGGTTTCCAGACCACTCACAAAAGAAAGGGGAATGTAACAATACAGATGAGTGTCAAGAATTCAAATTACTTGCACATGAAAGATGACTCACCATACTATTTTCCCATCATAACCTTTAGGCACCAATTGACCGTATAGGTACGAGGCAAGTATAGGAACATTGGTTTCTTCTGTGGACAGTGACTTCAGCGAGTGTCTTGATAACAATTGAATGTAGAAGGCCCTATACTTGACGTCAAGAACTCAAGTTAGATTTGTTTGGTAGCTATCTCATCACATCACACTTCCATACATTCCAACCTCCTTGGCAGTGCCATACCATAGGGAAGTATAGGCTTTATGCACAGAAAACTCAGAAAATACACAGGAAAAACAAGGAACTATACTGTATTGCTTCAAATACTCCTTCACACCACAAAAATGGATTGTTTCTTGGCTTTTTGAAGCCTCCTTCATGCCTTGCATAAGATGGAGGGCAGTTGAACCAGTGGGGGGAGTGAAAAACTATTCAACTGCCCAACTTACAACAAATTACAATTTGTAACTGTCCTCTTTAGGACTGTGTTGACAGTTTTTGTGTCTTGAGATGCTTTCTAACATGTGGCTTAACCTTGGACACAGTTCTAACTCATCTTCAAACCTTTGACATTCCTACAACTAAGAGGATTGCCTCCTACATACTCTAGGAAGGCTACAACTTAAGGAGACTGCCCTTTACAATATGATTGTCCTCCTTTACAATATGAGAGTAGATTTTAGGTATTTGGACATAGTCCTATCATTAGCATGGCTTCAAGCCTTATTACAACAAGGAGATGGTCTCAAGGACCTTATTAAACAAAACAAACTACTAGAAGATCAAGTAAAACCCAGATGTCTTGGTGCTCCTGCACCACTTTCAAAGATATAATGATACCATAAAGAATCTAATGCCCCTTCACAAAACCCCCCTACTTAGGTGATATCAAAGAATCTAAAATTCATTTTAGATGATCAAAAATTAGTGTACTAATGATCTTATAAGAGACATTACAAAGAGGAATAAACCAAAAATTTCTTTAGAATCAAACATAGGAAAGTAGAATTGATTTCTTTAAGCATATCTTCTTATTAGTGTAATATTCACACATAGTTCTTCTAGTAGACCATTCTTCAAAATATCAGAATTTTTCAAAAAACATAATAGGGAAGCCATTTGGGCCAAGAGACTTACCTTTCTTATTTGGAAAATAACCATTTCCAATTCTTCAAGAGTAATAGGCTACATAAGCTTCCCATTTGTTTCTTCAGAAACCTAGGAGGGAATGCAATCTAGAATTTAACGTGTTCCTCCATAGTTGGAGGACTAGTTTCCTTAACCAAAGAAGAGAAATGAAACACAACTTCCCTATTTTGATTATGGTAAGTTAGTCTTGAAGGGACCATAAACCCTTTACAAGATAACATCCAAAACACAAAAACACTACTATAACCAGGAACCCAAATCTTACATAAGACAAAACAAAGAGATAGAGACAACTAAAGAAACAATAGAAAGAGATGGAAAAGCATAACCACTAGGGGTCCTAGAGGCCTATAAATTTTGTAGCATCTCAGTTGCATCAAGCTCCATAGTCAAGAAGCCACCATCATTGATATTGTCTCCTTTACCACATCTACCTTTGACACTAGAACCCTAGGTGTTATACCATTTATTTTGTTGAGTAACAAGGCTTCTATTTTAATCCCCTATTTTTAGCTTTGCCCACTCAACTCCTTAACTTTTTCTTCCATTGACATTAGTCTGGCACTAATCCTATCCTTCTCCAACTTAAGGGCATAAATCTCCTACATGGAAGTCCAATATTTGAAGGATAACCTATCTTATTCTTTGGGGACCAACACTTTCCCATCATACTTCTCGGCTAGGGTTACAATTTTGATATTAAGGCAGTTGATCTCCAAGAAAAACACTTCAATAGTTGTTAGTGTATCTTTGTTTCCTGTACAATACCCATCAACTATTCCACCAACTATTTTATGACACTAATGGCCCCTTCAAGAGTGGTGATATCACATTGGTACACTTTGTTCTCACAATAGGGTTGATGGCATGGGTTGGGTATGCTAGGAAAGTTAGCACCTACATCTAGCTCCCTCCACTCTTTTGCCTTCCCCATTCTTTTAGCCTTCTTTTCTTTTTCTCCACCCTTAATAGTATCCATAAGTTGGGATAATTATTTTTCTAGTCATTAGACACATTAATTGGAAGCTTCATCCTCCTCCAAGTTGTTGGAAAGGTTGACATCAATGTAGCTATCCTCAGTCATGCTAGAGGGTTTTATGTTAATGCACTTCCATTTTTTTAAAGAAGGGTTGGCCTTTATCTTTGGGTGGACTCCTTTCTAGTGGCTAACTAGTAGAAATATGAGGCCCATGTGTGTAGAGTCGTTTCCCACTCCCCTCATAAACTCCTTCATTGCCACATCCATGAAAGAAAGAAAAAAAGGGATGGAAATTTTGCGATGGAAGAAAAAGTGATTTGAAATTATGAAATGATAAGTAAACAAGGTAGTGAATCTACTTCTAAAGTAATGTACATTAATATTTCCATCGCAATAGTGTGCTAGGGACCTATACATGAGCAAAAACATGAATCGGTAGCCTAGGGTGGTCGATTTAGCTTTGGTACATACACAGACCCTCTCTCCTTACCATGGGGTGAACCTCCATGTCACTCTTGCTCTCATGGAAGTAGCCAATCAAGAGGAGGTGAGACATGGGGGTGGTCTAGCTCATTGGAGAGCTGGACATAACAGAGAGTGGTCGGCTAACACTGGGGCCTATGTTGTGCATTTGTTTGAATGCGGTGTTCTGTGACCATTGTTGTAAAGATAACTATATGACCCGAAGGGTCACTAGTTACCCTTCTTCTGTTTGGGTTTCTAATGTTCCATGGTTGTGTGGGTTGATTTTTGTTTTCATTGATGCTTCATTCAAGTTGGTGTTGTTGTTTGTACTATTGGATGATTGCTTGTATATGAAGTTCTCTGAATCTTTCTTTTTATTGTTGAATTACTAGTTGGTCTTGTTGTTGCCTAGGGTGGATCTCCTCTATCTCATCAAGGATTTCCTTCACCCACTCACATCTAAGTCTAAGGCACATTCATGCACCTAAAGAAGAGAGATATGGTTTAAGCTAACCTTCACTAGACCTAGGGTTTTGACTTAGGGTTTGTGTGACCTAAGGTTTTGATTTTGTTGACTTTGTTTTGACCTTGTGATGAAACCAAGGGTTTTGACTAGCGTTGACTAAACTTGACCTTCTGTTGGGAGCAAGGGTTTGTAAACCTTCTATGTTGCTAATGTTTTTGTTCATTTATGTTTTTGTATGCATGCATGCAAGCCTATTTGAGTGTAAAACATTTTTTTTGTGCTTTTTTATGTTTATGGAAATGAAAGTGCTTTTCTCTATTCTAAGAATTAGAAAATGTATGCAAATTAGTATGAGATTACCTAATGCAATTGAATCTATGTTTTTGGTTTATTTTTTGAATAAGTGGATCGATTTAATCTAGGAAAAGGAAAAATACATTTTAATATATGAACTTTTGAAAAGGAAACTACTTTAACAATGCAAATCTACTTAGCATATCAAGGAAAAAGTAACATGTATTTACTATTCCCAAGAGGAAAGTTTTGATTATCTAATTACTATGAAATGAAAAAAAAACATGAAAGAACCTAGAATAAAAGACGATGCGTGAGCCTCCACTACCCTCAGAAATCCTTGTATGGCAACCTCTAATCTTCTTACAGCAACGGGGTGATCCTCTTGGCAACAATAAGAAAAGAGAAGAAAAAGAAGCTTTGGAAGTGTTGAAATGAGCTTAATGAGAGCTTGATGAGAACTATGGCTTGTGGTGTGAGTAGCATATCGATGCAAAACAAGCTTTTAGGAAAGCTATATGAGATAACAAATAAAAGCAAAGTATCTAATGTCCTATGTGATCATATGAATGCTTGATTTTGAGAGCAATAACCTATAAGAACTGTGTTTAAAAATAAAATTTCCTCCCAAAAGGGGAAGCTTTGAAGCTATGCAACAATGAAAGCTTTGAAGCTTTGGAAAAATAAAGAAAGAAATGAAGAAAGAGGCTCAAAGGCCTATGAAGAAGCTTGAAAAAGCTTGTGAAGAAGGGAAAAGCATGCTTCAACTTGTTGAAAAATAATGGAGAGGTGAAGGGTATTTATAGGTTGGAAGAGGTCATGAGAGGTGGAGAGCATGGAAAGTTAACTCAATTTGATTGAAGAGTTAACTTAGAAGACACAAGAGCAATCTGGGCTAAAATTGGAGTGATCTAACCAATAATAACTTATCACTCAAGAAGAAGTGAAGAAAAGGAATGCATGGGTGGATGCATGAAATAGTTAACTCTATCTTTGACATGAAATTCCATGCAAACAAGAAGAAAAATAGGTGAAAACAGAGCTATTTCAGGCAAAAAACTCAAGTGAACTCGCAGTTGGAAAACACGATAGGGTCGCCCATGGGTCACCCCTTTCACTAGTCAGGTTCGTCTAGGGGAGACCCTTAGAGGAGGGTACCTGGGTTGAAGTGCATGATGGGAGATGAAAGAGGAGGAGAAAAGAAGGGGATCCACCTCTAAAAATAGGTCAAATAGGGGTCAAAAACCAAATCTCCACTTGCAAAAGTAGGATCTTTTGGGGGAGATCTGGAAGTAATACGAGGAGATTTGGATTGATTGAGTAAAATTGAAAACTGAAAGTTGGAGATGGCTATGGAGGACCTCTAAAAGGCCTCTAAGGATGGGAATGGATGAAAAACACTAGGGAAAGGTGAAAACACAACAAATGGATGAATATAAGGCTTAGGGAGAAACTCATAAGCACAGGAAACACAATTTGATAGGTGTTAAAAAGTGTCGAAAGTGGGGGAAAGGGAGAAAACAACAAAGGAGAAAAAACAAAAGGGAGAAGAAAACACATGTCACCAAGAGAATTGCTACTAAGAGAATGTTATTTCATGCTTACATGTACATGACAAGGATTGTGAGTCATCATCGGGGTCCTCATGGAGGTTGTGCATGATTTTGGTGCTTGCATATTTGTCCCCTTAGGGACGGTAGTCTAAATGAAAGGTAGGTACCATTCCCAAACTAGGCCTTACCTACATTAGTTAGCAATTTCATTTATAAAGCTTAAAGAATATAAATTTAGAATGACTTTTGTTAAATTATTAGTGTGGGTGTATGTTATGCTAAAAGTATTGTCCATTTGCAATTGTGAAATGAGTTTTTTTTTATTGTATGTTACTTTTTAAAGGATGTTCCAATTAGATGCAAGTAATTTTGGTTATATGAATAAGGGAGGTGATGTTTTAAGTCTTCTAAAATGCAAACTTTTACTATGGAAGTTTAGACATGTTCCTTTTAGACCAAATTATTTTTGACATGTTTAAGATTTTTACAAATTGTTTCTTTGATCTATCTTATAAGTATGCAATATTTACTTGACCTTGAAGTGGAACCATCCTTTTCCCTCCTTGTGAAAGTTGTTGCAACTTAGTTGAACTTTATCTAATTGGTTGAACTTGTTGGGTTTACTTGAATATAAGACTTTCAATCAATGTTTAGAAATCATTGTAAGTTAGGATCTTTTGTTATGATGTGATAAAATAATAGAAGCTTTATCAAACTTTAGATGCTAAGAATCCATTATCTATACTTAAGGTTATAGGTTCTTAGACATCTATGATGATCTTACTAGAATTTCACTATGGAAGTTCTAGATAAGCATTGTATCAAAGATATGGTGGCCTATTAAACTTATTTTATGCACATCATTCATATTTGACTCAGGTAATTTGTTACTCAAGTTTTTAAACCTTAGTATCAAGTTTAAATTTCTATAAATGGAACTATTTATTGTTCTAGTGTTGATCTGAGCATAAATATGTTGCGACAACCAAGTCAGGTTGGAAGTCCAAGTTGACAAACTACATAGCCTCTGATCTTGATATGTAGGTAATGACATCTTGTATGATCCCTCAGGGCCTAGGTCTAACACTTAGATTATGGTTTTCTATATCATGCTAATAGGAAATTAATAATGATAATTTTAATTATCTTGAGAGGCCAACTCATTGATTTAGTTTTGTAGAATCACATCATCACATAATTCTTCAGGTATGTTTTTCGTATTTTATTTAAATGGTAGTCCATTATTCTTTGGCCTAGTTTTTCCATGATTGAATAGAAGATTGTTATTTCAAGCAATTATTGCTGGAAATGTTTGGACACTTACTATGATTGATGAAATGGAGAATGAAGAACCAAAGGTATGAGTTGATCATTTTATTCATAGTTTATTATTTGATTGTTTATCTATCTTAACTGATGAATGGTGCATAGCTTGGTGAATATCAAATGGATATATTTGCATATTTAGAAGTAATTTTAGTGATTTAAAATTTTAACATTTGCTTCAAATCAGAATGTTCCTTATGTAGTAACAAAATCTATACTACAAGTTAGATTTTGTAAGACAGTCTAAAATTTTTAGTTATTTGTGGTTGGTAGTGTGTTATGCTTAAAAGAAGAAAATTTTGGGCATGACATACATGTCCATTTCCATACCTCAAATGGATCTAAAACACAATACTAAAGGAATTAGCACAACAATATTCAAAAATCTTGCAAGTGCTTTTTATAGTATAGTTTTGATAGGCTTGTTGAAAATTTACATTTGTAATTTGAATTTCAAGGGTTTGAGATTTAATATGCACTAATTATGTGAAACATGGTACATACTATAAATGCAATCAATGTACTAAAATAAAATGCATTTTCTGGTGTGAAATTCATTATATTACATGAAATTTGACCCTTCCATATATACATCAAATTTTTAACTCACATAAACTAGATAAGTACAAATTATAACAAAAACAATATCAAAAAGAAATTGGACAACACTAATTTGAGGTATTTTGTAGAACACAAGTCAATTACAATATGCATAAACATAAACATTAGTAGTGAGTTTAGTTTCTTACTAAATGGCATTTGACCAAGTGTATTTTTTTAAAGAACAAAACAATAGAATGGTACAAAAAAAGTGCCATAATTAAATTGAGACAATTAAGATGCTAGAAATAATTTGTTCATTGAAAAAATTGTATGGTGTTTTATGCAAGGTGAGTGCTCTTTGATCTTAGCATTCTAGGGTTTCATTGTTGTAACTACATGTAGCTCATATCCAAGTTTCAAACAAGTATTAAACTATTTTCTAGTGTTTGTATGTTTAGAGTTACATCAAGCTCTCTAAGATTCCAATGTTTTGTGATCACTCCATGCATGTATATATTTTTTGTTTCTTCCACTTTGTGAGGCCTCTTTATGATTCTCCTCCTAGAACCTTTTTTGTTAATTAATGTACCCTTGAGTCCCATTGACCTACTTTTGGTCATTTGTGGACATTAATATTATTTCTTTATTTCTTCAGTATGTATCGTCAAATGAGTAGGTTGTAGGAATTTTAAGAAAGTCTTGATCAAAGATTAATGGAAATAACTTTCAAAGAAATAAACCTCCATTTAAAAGTTTGAATTATAATTTATAGAGAATAAATTGTGGTATATTTTAAGATAGATTAACTAAGAAATGCATCAAGATCTATGACTTTAATTTCAAGATAGAATATGAAATGTCATTTCAATCATCCATAGGTAACTTAGTGCACTCATCCTGACTAATTAAGGAATATTCAATTCTACATTGCATATGATAAAGACATGATAATTGATCTGAATTTGACATAATAATGGGAATTTCAAACTAGATTTAAAAGAATAGATAAGGGATATTTAGGAAAAAATATACTTGTGTGACATCCTTACATAGT
The DNA here is from genome assembly GCA_027924645.1 of Cunninghamia lanceolata. Taxonomy (NCBI): domain Eukaryota; kingdom Viridiplantae; phylum Streptophyta; class Pinopsida; order Cupressales; family Cupressaceae; genus Cunninghamia; species Cunninghamia lanceolata. The sequence continues at coordinate 11,996,022 of BSBN01000050.1, forward strand.
ATATGTTGCATTTACACACATATTAAATTTTCAATAGATAGCCTATCAAATGAGAGCTGTTCATTTTGACACTAATTAATAAGATACAATAATGACATAAAATGAATAACTATATAAAATGACAATAAACCTAGAAACCCTCATTATGGAAGGCCCCAAATTTGCATACTAGAAAAATACAAGGATTTTCTCTCTTTTTTATGTACAACATGTATATATACAAACATTATAAGATAGTTATAAGAGATCATAAAAAAATAAACACGCATCCACACAAAACTATTTTAAAACAACACCATTTCTTAGCACCCACCCAACCCTAGTTCTCAAGCCTTAGAAAAATCCTCTATTTTTTCTACATTCCTTAGCACCAAAACTAAACAAAATAGAGTCCCATTTAAAAAACACAAAACCCAAGAATTTTTTTTAATAATGTCATGATAACATCTAAATAAAATGATAATAAAACTTGAAATTCTCACCTTGCAAAAACCCAAATTTGGTTTTCAGCCTAATCACAACTGTACTACACCATAAGAAAAATAAAATTTGTGCTCCCCACTAGCCACATATCCTAAACGAAATAAACTTCTCAATCTTGACCGAAACCCTTCAATTATACTACATTTTTCAACACCAATAGCATTTAGAATAGAGAGCCTTTAAAAAACAAAAACACACCCAAAATAAAAGGATATACAATAATGATATGAAAAGAACAATTGTATAAAATTACAGTAAACCTTGAAACTCTTAGCATGCAAAGCCCCACATTTGTAGAAAAATGTAATATTCTTTTTCTAGTTTTTAATCCACAACATGCATAGATACAAACACCGTAAGATATTTATAAAGGGTCATTTAAAAATAAACATATAGCTTCACATAGAATTATTTTGGCCACACTATGGCTTAGCACCCACCAAACTATAAAGCTCAAGCCGTGACAAAATTCTCTAATTTTTGTATAGTCCTTGGTATTGAAACCAAATAGAATAGAGAGCCATTTAGAAAAATACAAACCTAGGAAAAACATATTTCTAACAATGCCATGAAAACAATAACAATATAAAATGATAGTAAACCTTGAAACCCTCACCTTGTAAAGCTCAAATTTTCTCTCTAACCCAAGCATACCCACTATAATATAAGGAAAATAAAATTTACACTCCTTGCCAGCCACACACCCTGCACAAAAGAAATTGCTTGACCTTGACAAAAACCCTCTAATTTTGCTATAGTCCTCAATATTGAGAGAAAAAATAACACACCCATAAATAAATGATCCCACAAGGCCTAAGAGCATAGAGAAGAACAAAAATTAACTACAAATACTTACAAGTAAATCCTTAGAGCTTGAATAAAATTCATCCATTACTCACAAACTCAGCCTCTAGCATGTCATATCAGCTTCTTGAGTGTGTACACATTTTGCAATCATGGTACCATCGCAATGCACATTACAACAAATACAATATGTGCAAAAACTTAAACACAAACATTATTTTTATCCCTCACCATGTAATATTAATTAATTGATTCAACCCCATGTAAGTTACACCCAACGTCAACAGTGCCATGAATCAACAAATATTTAATAAATATTAATAGTAAAATTAATAATATTTAATAAATACTAATAAAAAATAAACTAGTATAGATATCTTAAATAAATCTATCTAAAAAATTGCCCAAAGATATCAATTTGAAGTTATTTTATTTACTTTGAGTTTTTTTGTTTTACATTACAACTATTTTATTTACTATAGACATTTACTCATAAATTTTATTGTAAAAATTACAATTTAATTATAAAATTTTATTTATGTTTGGTTAATTATTTAAATATTTAAGTTCTACATTTTCACTCAAAACTATGTCCGTCAATTTTTCATCTATAATTAACAAATAAAAAAATAACTCAAATTAACAAATCAAAATATAAATTAAAAAATATCTCAAATTAAGAAATCAAAATATTTTCTTTATTAACCATAAACTTTAAAAAAGATTGATTAACCTTTAAACTTTTATTGATATTACACTTATACATTTTAAATTTTTGTAAATTAATGAAGACTGACACTTATAAAATCTTGCTTAAGTGTAAATTATTTCTAACACTACCTAAAAAAAATTGCACACCCTTTCCTTTCATTTCATTTCATATATATATATAACATTTTCCTTGTATTTTATTTTCTACTTTCTTGTTACACTTTTCTTCTTATTTTGGATTTATATTATGCTTATTATTAAATATTCATATTTTGACATGTAAATGACCATCAAATTTAAGGTAAAAGGTAATAGTTTTGTTAACATGTCCATGCCATTACACTTCACCCCTTGCTTCCATTGTAGAATGTCTCAACATTAATAATACCTCATAATATTTAATATTGTATTATAATTCAATAATAATTTATAATATTTATAATTTAATATTTAAAAGGAACCAATAAATAATAATAGTTAACATTGATTTGCTAGTTTAACCTAAGTTGGGTCTACATACATGCATAGAAAAGAATTTGATTGGCTCCCAATATACATAGACACAAACATTTGAAAAGAAATTAAAATTTTTGTTACATAACATTTGAGTGACTTAATTATTTTCCTTTTTCAATCAAAAATATTTTAAACCAAGAATTAAATTATAATAAACAAATTAAATGTTAAAAATACTTATTAAAAAAACAAACAAACAAAAAAACATACATTCACTTTGAAACTAAAAATTGCTTCAATTTTTGTTTACAAAAATTCTAAGATAGATTAGTAGAAAGTTGTGAATCCATAAGTTCCTAAATAGAACAAGGCCACATTGTAGCGAAGTTCCTATCGGACGCTGGCAAGTTCTGTCAAGATAGCAACTTTGTTAAATATAGCATAAGTTCTATAGTGTCAATTGTCATGGCCTCAACAAGTCTGTAGTGCTCATTATAATGGTTGCGAATGACAAAATGCATACAAATAGTAGTTTGAGGGGAACTCAATACAACAAACAAGATCTCTTATTACTTCAGATATTAATACCATTGTTCTGCACAATATATAAGTACTAATCAATACTATTGAAAACACCAATCGAATTCTAAGATACTCCAATAAGTAAATATTACAAATTGTAAATGTAATCAACCAAGAACTAGGAAAAAATGTAGTCCATGTACCTTTAAGTATTTGTAGCCAAAGAGATATTTTATCAACCCCCACAACTAGGTTTCAAGAGAATTTTGATCATACATTTATCACTCAATTTGTGAAAAAGGTGAAATGAACACAATAATCCTAATAGTGGCAATGGAACTATAGTTAAATTGCCCTTTAGCTTCAAGAAATCACATAATAAGGTTCAGATACAGATTAAAATTAATAAGTCATTAAAGTTACTTTACTAGAATAGCATCAAGCAGTCAACAGTTATCTTTGCAACAAAACAATCATCTTTATATCTGCAACAATGTATAAATGTGGCTTTGCACAAGAAGGGGCAGACCATACAGTTGAATGTTGAGTCAAGGTTTCTTCCTCAGCTACTAGACAAACACAAAATTGCCTTAAACTGCCAATTTCACAACATGCAAATGCTTTTGATACATTTCATATTCACTTGGACTGAAATTTATTTTTTCTCAAACATGGAATAGTGATTGTTATTTTTCATAAATGATAGAAGTTGTTTAGACAGTTCAACAAACACCAAAACTCTATACCCAACCTAAATTAAATAAAATAACATTAATTGCAAAAACCATGATACATAATAAGAGATCAAGATAACTCAACCTCACATTGGCAAAAAGTGAAATAAGTGTTCCAAATTATTCACATTATAGGAGTGTTGTCACATATAGACTACAGTAGATCTAAATATAGATAGTCCTCAACTGTTGAGCATCAGAGCTGATGAGTGACAATAAAACTCAGATTAATGTAAGAACAAGTAGCCTTGGAAAAGGTGGACCTCCAATAATTTAAAGTTTAAATAGCTAGTGGTGCACCTAAATAAGCCAAAACATGAGTGGTCAAAAGCCAGTAAATGTAGGTTAGAAGTAATGCTTTTCAGTCAGAAATTGCAGAAAATGTAGTATAAATTAGTTCATTTGACAAAAGAAATACTTTGGGATCACTCAGCCTAATATATGCAATTTGATTCGTAACATCAGACACTGAAGATTCTTTAACTACATATAGAACATCACCTATAAAATATAATAAAATAAAATAAAATCTACTACCTAGTAAACCTACAACAAGCCACATCGGTATCTCAAAGACCATAGGAGTGCATTAAAAAACCCTAAATAGCCAAAAGTCCACTAAATTTGGAGCAGAAAACTACAAAAACACTAAAAAGACTTCAAAATTGTGGATAGATAAGGGTTTTGCTAAACTTGGACTACATTTTTCATTGAGATCAGGATTTCAAATCCCGTGCTGTTAAAAAGTGTTAATGTATCCAAGGATCCAATCTTCTCATCAAAACCTTCACAGAGAGAGAAGCAACACCATGAAGCTATTTCACCAGAATAAAATATATGATGAGATGATAAACTACATAGTGTACAAGCCTTTTAAAGGCATGAAATATTTGACAGGTGGGAAAACTACCTGTTATGGGAAAAAACCACCCTACAGGAAAAACCAATTATCCCTATGTTAAAAACATAACACATTAACACCCCCCTTAAGTGCAAACTTAGGGAGAATTATTATGCAAAACTAAAATGCAATATGGGTCCCGGCTACACAACCATGTTAGGTACCCATTTACAATGCAAAAAAAAAAGAAATCTCTCACAAACAGAGAAAAGGAGAAAACCCCTGTGGGAGAAAACTCCTCTCTAAAAGAGAGAAAAACTGAAAATGCTGAAAAGCAAAAAGTGAAAGGAAAGAGGACTCCTCAAGACCCCCCAAGGACAACTTCCTTCACCCCTAACATCAATTGCAACAAGAGCAATGTTTGCAACCTATTGCTCTGTAGGCAAATACTCCAACCTAAGAACACCCTCCTGAATGAGCTGCCTAATGAAGTGCATGTGGATCTCAATATCCTTAGTGCACTGATGCTCCACTGGGTTGCAAGAAATATGAATGGCACTCTGATTGTCACACTAAAGAGTAGTGGGATGATCAGTAGGAAATCTAAACTCATCCATCAACTGACGAATCCAAAGAATCTCCTGACTAGCAAAGACTGCTCCTCGATACTCAACCTCAATTGATGATAATGTAATAGCAGTTTGCTTCTTGCAAGACCAAGCAACCAGACTAGAACATAGACAAAAGACAAAGCCAAAAGTGGACTTCCTATCATTAACATCACTAGCCCCATCTAAGTAGCTCCTAATGTATAGTGAATGCCAAACTATGTAGTGTCCTGAATGTATCTCAAGATATGTTTGGATGCCTTCCAATGACTCTCATGAGGATCTTGAGAGAAACGGGAGAAAAGACCAACAACAAAGGAGATATCAGGATGACTATGTGTCAAGTATAAAACGCTACCAACCAACTGCCAATACAAGGTAGCATCAACTAATGGAGTAGTGCAAGTGGTAGACAACACAACACCTGACTAAAAAGGAGTAGGGGCTGGCTTGCAGTCAGCTATCCCAAATCTCTAAAGCAAATTAAGAGCATACTTCTGTTGAAAGATAGAAATACCAGCAGAAGACTGATGAATCTGAAGACCTAGGAAATAATGCAACAAACCAAGGTCAGTCATATCAAAATGCTCCATCAAAGCTCCCTGAATATCCTTAATCATGGTAGAAGAACTCCATGTGATAATCAAGTCATCCACATAAAGAACAAGTATGATAAGATCCCCCCGATGTCTTTGAATATAAACTGTAGGATCGAATTTACATCTAGTGAATCCAGAAGCAAGCAAAAAACTATCCATCTTCTCATACCAAGCCCAAGGAGCTTGTTTGAGACCATATAATGAATGGCTCAGCCTGCAAACAAGTGAAGGGTCCTACACAAAGCCTGGTTGTTGCTCCATATAGATCTCCTCCTGAAGATCACCATGCAGGAAGGCACTCTTCACATCCATTTAATACACCAGCCAACCCTGAGATGCAGCAATTGAAAGTACAAGACAAATAGAATCCATCTTAGCTACAGGAGCAAAAGTCTTAGAATAGTCAATACCTTCAACCTGAGGAAAGCCCTTAGCCACTCAACGAGCCTTATACTTATCAATAGAACCATCAGCTGCATACTTGGTATGATACACCCACTTGCATCGAACCAACTTTCTTCCCTTAGGAAGAGGAACCAAATCCCAAGTATGATTCTTCATTAAAGAAGAATACTCCTCAATCATATCACTTTCCCATTCTGAAACACCTGAAGCATTTGAAAACTTTTGAGGATCAGTAGAAATTGCAAGACTCAAAATATTGATACCTGAAGTTCAGGAACAAGTGAAGCGTGTAGCTATGGGATCACCTACAAGGGAACCAACATCCTCAAGAAGTGTACAAGCCCATAATGGTCTTGTGGGTGTAGGTGGAGGAGGAGGAGATGGAGAAATGTCAACAACAAGATCAATACCATCATCATGAGCATCATCAAGAACATCGTGAGGAACATCATCATCATCATGAATAGGAAGCAAAACATCATCTGAAGAAGAAGTTGGAAGAAGAGAGGAAGAGGCCTGTGATGGTGAATCTTTTAGAGTGAAAGACTCATCAAAATGAACATCATGAAAAAAATATACCTCTCGAGTGACAGGATCAAACAACTGATAACCCTTCACATCCTCACAATAGCCAACAAAAATGAACCACTGACTTTTCTTCTCCATTGCTTTGTGCCTCCCATCTGGAATGAATGTCCATGCATCACTGCCAAATACTCTAAAAAAGGACACCTTGGTCTTGACTTGAGACCAAGCCTCCTCAGGAGTCATATTCTACACTACCTTGTGAGGCATACGATTCTGAATGTAGTTGGCACAATTGATAGCCTCTACCCAAAATGTTGGAGCCATGGATCGAGACTGAAGCATATAATTAGCCATCTCCCATAAGGTTCTATTCTTCTACTTGGCCACACCATTCTGTTGAGGAGTGTATGACACTATGTGTTGATGAAGAATACCTCGAGCATGGCAAAACTTTTGAAATGCCTAATTGACATATTCTCTCCTATTATCTATTCAAATCTTCTGAAGGGAGTGCCCTAACTCATTCTCCACAAATGCAAGGAAGGTCATGAAAAATCGAAGAACCTCATCCTTGTACTTCAGAAAGTACACCCATGTGCACCGAGAGAAGTCATCAATAAAGGTGAGCACATGTTTAGCCCCTAAAAATGAAGGAATTTGGAATGACATAAGATCACTATGCACCAACTCAAGGAGTGCCGAAGCACGTGTGGCCATACCCTTAGGAGAAGGATCACTATGATGTTTGCCAAGCACACAACCTTGACAAACTCCATCAGAACAAGAGATCTTAGGTAGGCCAATCACCAAATTCTGTGTGCTCATTTGTTGAAGATATCTGTAATTCAGGTGCCCAAACCATTCGTACCAAAGCTTGCTCATAGAATCTGAATGAGCAATAAGGGATGATCCTAATGAAGACTCAAATCCATCAAACCTATACAAACAGGCCACATCATCAACTGTCCCTATAGTAACAACCTTCTAAGGATCCTGCAACTCTCTAATAGTCACATTAGTGGGAGAAAACTCAATTATCTTTCCATCACCGTGATGACATATCTGATAGATAGAAAGCAAATTCTGTAAAATATCAAGAACAAAAGAACATCATCAATGCAAGCATCCTGCATCTTAACTGAGCCTGTTCCTACAACTAGAATATGTGAAGAGTTCCCAACTGCAATATGAGAAGTACTACAAGAGGAAATAGAATCAAGAAGATCCTCAACATGAGTCATATGATGTGAAGCACCAGAATCAAGAATCCAATTGTCACTAGTAGAGGACAAAGCCCTTGCTATGATAGCTTGCCCTTTTCCAAAGGAAGAAGACTTAGGCATGGCAATATTGTGCTTCCTCATAGCTTCCTCCAAAGATGCTAACCTCTAAAAGCAATGTGCATCATTATGCCCTGACTTTCCACAAAAGGAACAATTTTCCTTCTTCTTCTTAGACTTAGAGGATGACTCCTCAGAGTTAGAAGGAGGAGGAGGAGGATTAGTCTTCTAATCATTCTTTGCCTTAGGTTTGGAGAGGGAGGCTCACTACCTATAGATGAATCTGTCTTGGGCTTCTTCTTATTCTTACCCTTGCCCTTGGAAGATTGAGCCATCAAAGCATGACTTTTAGGAATAGCATCCATCTAAATCAACTTGGCCTGCTCCCTAGTTAATTGATCACAAAATACCTCAAATGAAGGCATCATATGATCTTCTCCCATAGCATCCATAGTAGAATAGAAGGTAGAGGCAAATACTTGAAAATGACCTCTTGGCTTAGACAAGATCAAGAAAATACACTCCTTTTCATCTTTGGCATGACCACATCCTTTCAATTGTGACAAAATCAACTTGAATTTGGCAAGGAAATCCTGAATAGTGGGGAAGGCATCTAGAGAGAGAGAGAGAGAGAGAGAGAGAGAGAGAGAGAGAGAGAGAGAGGTGAGATTGGCTTCAAGTTGCAAGATTTTGAACTGATTGACTTTACTGTACAACTCAGCAAGCTTATCCCATACTTCTCTAGGTTCCTTACACTCCGCAATGTGAAACAACAAATTATCAGACACATGGAGACCTATGAGTCCTCTAGCCTCATCCATTTTGTTTCTGTGAACAAATTTCTCAAATGCTTTTATGAACTTAGGTTGATTAGCATCTAACATTTACCAAAGCCCCCTAGATTGCAACAATTGTGACATTTTGAGCTTCCAAGTGTGATAATTGTGTGAGGTGAGAAACTCAATCCTTAGGTTTGACATGGTTTACAAGGACACACACAAAGGACTAAAAATAGAATGTACACCCCCCAAGAATGTATAAAAAACTAAATTTGTAATTCTCAACACCAAATTTGCCAAATAATACTAACAAAAGTAACTAAAACAATTTTGCAACTTCAAGTTACTTAAACTATCAAAAATGGCAAAATTTTTAGAAAATACCTTGATCACAATGAATTTTGTCAAAGCATCTTTTCAACAATATTTTGTTTGTCAAAAATAGACTTCGTTTGCAAAAGTTGTGCAAGTTTGAAAAAAAGGCCTATTCTAGGCTCTTCAGAAGCACCAGCACTCAGTCACTCCATATGACCACATCCAGCACAAGGGCTTAAATTTTGACCCTCTCAAGCCAAGAGACTTTAAATCACCAAGGTATCTCCACCGATAGTGAATCTCCAATTTTCAAGTTCAAGCACAAGATGCAACACTACCAACAAAGCTTTTCACAACTTCACAAGACAATGGAAGTGCTGGAGTATATAAGGTGCAAAAACTATCTCCACGAGATGAATGTGGGATTAAAGACCTCAAAGAAAACTTCAACCATCTCACATAGGTTCCATCGCAACAAACCCTAAGAAAATAATTGTTGTTGCAAACTTTAAAAATAATAAAGTCTGAGGAAAATATTTGCCAATGTTTGAATCGGGCAATGAAGAAAGCAACGCTCTTGGTTGAACTGTTGGCGGCTAGGATGAAGTTAGTTTCTAGTTCAATGCCACATCAAGGGAGTAGACATCACACCACAACAAGGGATCCAAACTCCACGGTGTCTCAGAGGGAGAAAAACTCAATGAATTTACAAATATGCCTCCTCTGCATTCACGCCTAGCATTCATGCCATCAAATGGAAGAATAAACTCCTACGCACTCCCTCACACTTCCTACATAGCCTCCAAATCAGAAAAAATCACACAAATTCAATTGCATTCGCCAAGAGTAAAGGCTACTTTGAAATTTGAGAAACTGTAAATGTGGAAACAACTACAAAAACTAAATGATCTTGAACTATTCTGATGAAAACTCTCAAAATTGGAAGGAGAGGCAGAAAAAAGGCTCTGATACCATGTTAACGTATCCAGGGATCCAATCTGCTCATCTAAACCTTCACAGAGAGAGAAGTAACACCACAAAGCTATTTCACCAGAAAGAAAATATATGATGAGATGATAAACTACATAGTGTACAAGCCTTTTAAAGGCATGAAATATTTCATGGGTGGGAAAACTACCCGTTATGGGAAAAAACCACCCTACAGAAAAAACCAGTTATCCTTATGTTCAAAAATTAACACTAACAAAAAGCCCTACTAAAATTTCACTGTATTACCACGTGATGAAATGATTTATTTGTTAAATTTGAATGTTTCTGGTAAAAACCATTTGAATTTTTGAATTAATATTCCAAATTCCACTGCTATTTCTACTTGGCTTTTGACATTTGCAATGGACCATGTATCTAACTGCCACAGTTGCATTCTTTTCTAACTCCCATCATTACCATAGGGATATGAGATTGGGCAAGATGGAGGATGTGAGAATGGTGTAAATGGGTCTGCAAACAGGAAAGACAGTGCAGTTGTGACCTACAAGCTACCCAATAATGAATCCCCAAGATTACCTCGCACCTCAAAACAGGGACTATTGATCTATTTGATTGAAATCGCAAGAGATATTAACCTAGGGAAGCAGTGGCAAACGTAAAAACAAAAACAAAAACCTTAGCCAATGTCCACTGTGTCATTGACAAGAAGATAGAAAATTTTGCATAGGACAAGGGCTTTGGCACAACATTCATTCAAAAGTTGAAGCAAAGAAATGGCACACAACTACTTCAAAAAGAACCCAACAATTAAAAAGAAATATTCACCAGATTGTTCGCCACTTCCAAACAGAATGTCTTTGCATCGTTTGTTAACACCCTTTTTCTAATTTTATGCTACACATTCCTCAAACTGAAACCGTCATCTGTCCATGTTTTTTGGGTCCACATTGCATTCACATGCAACATGCCTATCAACAAAACCCCATGCCACAATAGTTAGATACTTGCAGACAGGCATTTGCTCGGTGTCTGTTAAATCTAGAAATATAGTAAACAAAAAACCCTAAGCTTGAAAGCTACACCTTCTCTTGCCTTGTAAAAACCGCTGATAGTTCTAACACCCTACAATTGGAAACCTGCACAAATAATAGTTCACCAAATGTGTTGTTAATTATCATCCAAGCATGTTCCGATTAGAAACTTTGGAATACAGATTAGCTACAGGGAAATGCACACTATGATTTGTTAGAAGTAGTCAATTTAATCAGACGTTAACATCAACCCCTCCGCTATAGCTCCACGACGGGAACTAATAAAACAATAGATAGATTAACTGCTTTAATTTTGAGATCTAATAGAATAAAACCACCATTATGATAGATTAATACAAAGTTGTGAATCCAATAGTTTTTGTTTCCTCGTGGTATTTGTTTCTAGTATTAATAAAAAGGAAATATTTACAATATCTGATATAGTCAGAATAGCATTCAAACATTCTAGATTCTCCCTCGCTAACTGATGGTGTTATTGACAGAAATCATGAATATTGATGTTAATTATACTCTAAGCATGTTCCGGTTAGAAACTTTGGAATACAGATTAGCTACAAGGAAATGCACACTATGATTTGTTAGAAACAGTCAATTTAATCAAACGTTAACATCAACCCCTCTGCTATAACTCCACGACAGGAACTAATAAAACAACAGATAGATTAACTGCTTTAATTTTGAGATCTAATAGAATAAAGCCACCACTATGATAGATTAATACAAAGTTGTGAATCCAATAGTTTTTGTTTCCTCATGGTTTCTAGTATTAATAAAAAGGAAATATTTACAATATCTGATATAGTCAGAATAGCATTCAAACATTCTAGATTCTCCCTCGCTAACCGATGGTGTTATTCATAGAAATCATGAATATATATACTGAAATCATGAATATTGATGGGTATATTTTGTGGAAAGAAAAAGTGCTACGCGCTCTTAACATAGAAGTGTCGATTACAAAAAAGGATGGACTATAGTTGAAAATGTACTATTGCCAGCTAACACATCAAAAAATGGATGTTTTATCTGCGTCCCCTTCCACAATGTTGATTCGGATGAGGCGCACATAAAAAGGCGCATTCCCATAAATTTGACATATGACTCGAAATCTATTTGGCATTACGTCTAACATGGGTTTTCTTAGCAAAGAAGACAATCCAATTACCAACTGTCTGTGACATTTACGTGGCTCGATGTTTCAAAATAAATATGATATGTAGACACGCAACCGTATCTCGCATGCCAAAATCCCTTGTTATCTCAGGCCATTCTTTCAAACCGCTTTAACTTATTACTCCCACAACCCCAAACACATTCTTTAATTTTCCTAACTCCTTTTGTATATAAATTGCATCGTCCAAGCATTATATTTCATTGCAAAGCAGAGTACTACATTTTAGTAGTTTTCTTTGAATTGAAAGGTCTTGGCCAAACTGTTTCAAGCATTAATGGAGAAGCAAGCTGGTAAACGTGAGCATTTCGAGGAGAGGGATGAAAGCAGGAAGTGCTGTGGGTCTGGAGAATCAGAAGCCAACCCAGCAAAGCATGTTTGCAAGGATTCCAACATCGATGTTGTCTCTGAAATCATAAGTAAGATGGATAACGATGTTTGTGAAGAGATAGAGGAAGAGATGGTGTGGGATATGATGAAGATGTTTGAAGAAGAAATGGTGTCAAGCCCCTCCTGTAGAGATGATGCATCTGATGAATTAGAGTGTAGTGGGAGTGAAAGTTATACTTCTAATCCTGAGCTCGAATATTTGTTCGGTGCCAGCGATGAGGAACTGGGTATTCCAGACAGCCCTTCTGTGCACACTGTAAATGATTATAATTACAATTTATATGGCTTCTTCGAATGCCTTGAAATGGAAGAGGTTGAGCAGCAATTATTGTTGCAGTTTTGGTTGGGCTATAGTGAGAGCGTGGAGCAGGAAGGAAGTGATCTCTTCTCTATCCATGATCATCTACTTTCCAATCAAATAGATTCGAGGCTTCACAAGGGTTCACCATATGTAAATATCTTGCTGCAATGAAGAAAATAATAGCATTTCAATTTATTCTGAAAAGAAACATGTACATGTTTTTAGAGTTCAACAAAGTATTTTTTAGGAGTGATTGAAATGAAATGAAAGTTTTTAATGACATCCATGAGACCATGCATATTACGGGATTCAGAAGTAAAACAAAACTGCACAAAACAAAAGTAGCACCTGGCAGTCATACCGCTACTTTTAGTTGTTCCCTATTTCTTTGTTGATCTTCATTTTTCTTCTATGAATTTTGATTAAATAATCTGTCACTTTTTCTATCCTCTCCTCTTCAAACAAGGCCGTTAAAGACCCAACATTTAAAATATCCATGTATTTGATCCATATGTCCTCATATGTCTTATACTCCATGATGTGGTGTCATTCCATTTCCACTAATCTTGACGAACAAAGATGACAAATCTTAGCCATCCACTCCTCTTTGGGTGTTTTCCACCTTCCCGTTTCACACCTAAGATGGTGCGAACTAATTCTAAGCTAGGCTACTAACATTTTATCTTTCCATTTGATATCCACTCCTATATAGTACTTTTGATTGTGGTCACATGTGGGTTTAAATTGTTTGACATAATATTCTCTTTTTCGCTTGAGTTGTCTAGTCCACATGGTTTCTTTGACTTTTGCTCTTACATACCTTTTGATTTCCACATTTGTGTTTGGGCATTCATGTATGTTAATGCCCCATTTATTCATTCACTTGGCATTTTGTTTCATCCGCGTAATCTTCCTTTAGTAAACTTTTCCTCTGCTAGAATTTTGGGCTAGTATCAGGGTGTCACACCATGTTCTCAATTCTCTTCAAATGTCCTAATATCTAGATTATCGCCACCGCCTCAATTGGAAAGGCCAGCTTTTGCTAAGATGATCTCATATGGAACCATGTTTTTTATTTTGAAATTGCTTGTGATTAGTGCCTCTATAATCTTTCTATTCGTCTCCATTTTGATGTCAATGTATTGCTGCCCCAAACTTCACATCCATATAATACCACTACCATAACAAGTAGCCCGAATATGCACCTCTTCATTTTTTAGTCTCATAGCTCAGATGATCTACATTTATTTTGGAGCATGTATAGAGATTTCCATCCTCGTATTCTTTTTGTCCTACATGTGTCCTAGATGAGATTATTGCGTATTTGTATTCATTTAGCAATTGTAAGGAGCTACCTTCGAACTCAAAATTTATTTTCTTCTTAGTTCTTCTCAAGGTGAAGATCATTACCTTAGTTTTTCTAATGTTCACTTGTATTCCCATTTCCTGGTAGAATAACTGTAGAGATCTTAGGTGTTCTTGCAAACTGCATCATTTTTTCCATTAACGTAAGGTTGTCCACATATAACAGAAACTTGACCACATAAGTGGCCAAGTGAACACACCCACCCCTCAACTTGTCTCTATATAACCCAAACAAAGTGGGGGATAATGGACACCCCTATTTGAATCCAATGTCACTCCTAAAACATTCCAATAGGCCATCTTTTGTTCTCATTTTGGCTTGAACCTAATCATAAAGTTTGTGGACCAATATTTTTCTGGTATTCTGATCTCTTCCATTCTACCCCAAAGTTTGCTTTTAGGAACCATATCAAATGCCTTTTTGAAGTCAACAAAACAACAAAAAACTTCATCCCCCTGTTTGTCCCAAAATCTCTTAATCATATATTTGATAGTGACATGGTGATCAATCGTGGAGTGCTTTGATCTAATCCTTGCTTGTCCTTTCACCCTCTTATCCTCCTCTTCTTCCCAAATGCTAATTCTTCTTTCTACCATGCTTCCAAAGATTTTTCCAAAAAGGGGAATGATAGTTATAGTATGATGGATTGATGAGTTGTTGACATCCCCACTCTTGTGGAGAGGGATGGCAACACTTCTTGTCTAGTTTGTTGGAAAACCATGCTAAATCACCCTATTGAAGACTCTTTTGATGTGTGGTGCTAGGACTTTCAAGCCCCATTTCAAATATTATGTCAATAAGCCATCCATGTCCTTAGCTTTTCCAACTGCTAATTTTTAAAATCCTTCTTTGACATCATTTGTGGAGAAGAGTTTGGCTCCAGTGTTGATTATTAGAGGAGTGTTTTATCCTAGTCCTTTTCATGTATTCATTGGATGTTAGTGATATTATCCTCCATAGTTGTTCTAGTCTACTGTAATTCTCTCCAAAAACCTCTTAGATTAAACTTTCCAAGAGAAATTAACTCATTAGACTTCTTACTTCTGTAACATGTCTTCTCATATTACTCAGACTTACACAACATTTTACAAGAAAGTAAAAGAACATGGTAAACATAAAATATTTTTTTTAGATCATTTGCATAATTACAAGGAAATAAATGCATATCTTTTTTGAATATTTTCAACCTTGAAATTCAATATATTCAAAGATAAATCATAGTGAGAAATATTTCACTTTACATTTACAATACATAAATTACACTTGGCAATGAGAATAATTTTACATCAATACATAAAGAATACTACATCTAGAATCTTTCTAGTTGTAACTCAGGTCTTGGCGAGTCTTCTAGTACAGAGAGAGAGTATCATCCGAGTGCTTTACCTCAAACCACAAACCTATGATCCCCCACACACTTTCCTTCCTAGAAGTGGCCCTACGCTTCACGAAAAGTATAGAAATAAGGAACCAACAAGTTATCCATCTAAGTTCTAGTGTTATGTCCTACATAACACAATTGACCATACAACTCTAGACAATCTTCTAGCTAAGTGTGATCCTATTGACAGGTTACACCATCTAGACATTGTGAACTAACTAATACATGTAGAGACAAATGCATCACTTTGACCAAAGCTTCAATATAACTAGATATTTGCAATAAACATAGATGTGTGTTCACACACCTCTAACTTGACTTGGGAACTACCTCATCCTACATCTTGATTTTCATCACTTAGCATCTCTAGACATAAATCGTCTGAACTATACTCAAATCCTAGTCAATCTGACTTAGAAATATTCTTTATCTAGGATATACATACAATAAGCAAGTTTGATAATTTTATCTTTTACTAAGAGTCCCTTATTGCATATCCACAATTAATTAGGGTCTATGACTTCATGTCATTCTAGTCTCCAACTCAATATTATATAAATAGTATCAATTCAATAACAACAAAGTTCTCCTTAGCCACTCATATTGTCTTGACCTATGGTTTCTCGAGCTCTTGACTATCAACCAAAGTATACAATAGACTAAATCAATATCACACTTGACTTAAGAGTTAAAGCTTTCTAAACTCTTCAAGGAAAAATATGGGGTTCTTAATTCCCCTAACCAATACTTTGAAATATCAAATTACCCCTATTCTTCTAAAAACTAATAAGATATATCCATAATATAATGTGAATAAGATAACCATTCATCTAATCTTGACTACTAAACTGCCATTGATCGAATTCACCTTTTCTTGTAAAACAATAATAGACAAGGTTTATCCTCTTCCATGTAAGGCCTTAACGAATACTCACAAAAGCACAAGTATTCTTTCCTAAGTCTAATCTTTTAATCTGAAAAAGGATATAAGTCTAGACTGACAATAAAATAATGATATATTTGACCTAATGGTCTCCTTTTGTTTACCAATTTAGATATAGAAAGGTTAAGAATGAAAGTGGTGAAGGAGAACCTTGACTTCCATAGGAGTTTAATTAAAATGATCCAATATTGTAATGATTCATCATTGTATAAGGTTAATCAAGTCATTGTTATGTATTAGAGGTCATTAGGAATGTTCAATGTTTATCTTATTTGCAAAATAGGAAAAGTTATCTTTCAAAATGTAAAGGTTGTTATGTAAAAATGCCAAAATGATGCAAACTTGGAAGGTGAAGAGTCTTGTGGCTCTTGGTTTGTTCCAAATCAGTTGAAAACTGAAAATTATTGATGATATACCTTTAAAAAGGCCTTGTAACCCTTAGAAATTCATGGGTGATTGAATTCAAGAATTGGAACAATAAAGAAGACTATTTTTTTAGGCATTTCTACAGAAATTTGTTGTTTTCTTGCATGGTACGGCCCAGTAAGGGCAGGAGGACATTTCTTTTTGATTTCAAATGAATTATATTCAATCACCCTCCCTTTCCTTTTTGTCTCATCGAATTTGGTGCAATATTGAGGAAGTTATGACCGTTTTAGTGACTGCAATTTTCAGAATTCTCCTATAACAGTCCTGTTGTAGCATTTGGTACAGTTTTGTACGGATAGATATAGAGACAAGCCATATATGGTTGGAAAGAGTATTGAGTCTACTTTCCATTTCTTTTTGTTTCATCAAATTTCATTAAGCTTTGAATAAGTTATGGCATTTTTGGTGAGGGCAGGTCTGAATGCTGCCTAGGGTTTGTAGTTTTGGGAAAAGGGTCATAACTTTCTCTCCTACTATTGGATCTTCATGAAAATTAGATGAAAAGTATGTATTAATGTTCTATTCAACCTGACCAAAGAAATTAGATTATTTCTTTAATTTGTTAATGTTATTGAGGATAGTTTTGGTCCTCATTACCTCTGCATCATATTGGTATTAGAGCTGGTGAAAGATTTGGGTGGTGTGTATTTTTTTTTTCTTGTCACTGAGAAGGCAGGTGAAGAGTGAGAAGATCTTGATTGTGTAGATAGATCACTGAGGGAGGCAATCTACACCTTTTGGATTTTGTGTTGCTGAGTTGTTTGGTTGCAGGTGCTTATCCATCTAGCTGCAGGAGGATGTTTTCTAAGGTTGTGTGTGTGGGCAGACAAGATGAGGTCTGTCATGACCATTCTCCAATAGAGATTTGGCTGGAGAAGGATGCAGAGAGAAACCACTGAGGAGAGAGTGGTAGGTGCATCACCAGGATCTGTTGTTGGGTGAGATGAATGGTTTGGTGAGTTGGTTTGTTGTGAAGCAGTGAGAGAGATGGATACCTGTAGAAGCACTTGATGTTGTAGCCTGATGAATACTCCACTGATGGGAGTAGAAGGAGCCTAAGGATGCTCTGTGAAGATGGTAGTTTGTTTTGTTGGTTGGTTGGTCACCTTTCTTGATGTGAAGATTTGGAAGATTGTAGCTGAGAAGATTGAATATTGAAGACAAGAGCAAAGAGACTTTTGTTGCAGATACATTTCCAAGGGACTTGGAAATCTTTGTTGGTTGGTTGTATGGTGCAGAAGCACCTTGACTTCCATAGGAGTTTAATTAAAATGATCCAATATTGTAATGATTCATCATTGTATAAGGTTAATCAAGTCATTGTTATGCATTAGAGGTCATTAGGAATGTTCAATGTTTATCTTATTTGCAAAATAGGAAAAGTTATCTTTCAAAATGTAAAGGTTGTTATGTAAAAATGCCAAAATGATGCAAACTTGGAAGGTGAAGAGTCTTGTGGCTCTTGGTTTGTTCCAAATCAGTTGAAAACTGAAAATTATTGATGATATTCCTTTAAAAAGGCCTTGTAACCCTTAGAAATTCGTGGGTGATTGAATTCAAGAATTGGAACAATAAAGAAGACTATTTTTTTAGGCATTTCTACAGAAATTTGTTGTTTTCTTGCATGGTACGGCCTAGTAATGGTAGGAGGACATTTCTTTTTGATTTCAAATAAAAGTATATTCAATCACCCTCCCTTTCCTTTTTGTCTCATCGAATTTGGTGCAATATTGAGGAAGTTATGACCGTTTTAGTGACTGCAATTTTCAGAATTCTCCTATAACAGTCCTGTTGCAGCGTTTGGTACGGTTTTGTACGGATAGATACAGAGGCAAGCCATATATGGTTGGAAATAGTATTGAGTCTACTTTCTATTTTTTTTTGTTGCATCAAATTTCATTAAGCTTTGAATAAGTTATGGCATTTTTGGTGAGGGCAGGTCTGAATGCTGCCTAGGGTTTGTAGTTTTGGGAAAAGGGTCATAACTTTCTCTCCTACTATTGGATCTTCATGAAAATTGGATGAAAAGTATGTATTAATGTTCTATTCAACCTAACCAAAGAAATTAGATTATTTCTTTAATTTGTTAATGTTATTGAAGATAGTTTTGGTCCTCATTACCTCTGCATCAGAAAGTACATCATCTTTGTATAATGGAAATACATGATCTCATCAAGAAAACATATATATATATATATATATATATATATATATATATATATATATATATATATATATCATATCTTCAAGAGCTTCTAATGATATCTAAATCATTTCTATACTTTTTTAGAATAATAGAAAACCTTTCTTGAAGTCTTGGATTAGAACAATAAAAATTAAATGAGTTAAGAAATAAAGAATCATATTAATCAAAACTTCTAGTCTCAACTTCTAATACTTAAAACAACAAACTCGAGAGGCTTAGATTATACTTCCAAAGACAAAATCAATAAGTTTTAGAAGTAACAACACAATTCACTTGCACTCTTTGCTATCCCAATTACAAATAGACATAAGAGGTGACTATAGACAACTAGAACTTTCAAGTATCTCTTTGTGTCTGAAAATAGTTTGGATCCTACACAAACACCCTTTTAAATAAGAAACATGACAAGATTATATATCCTTAGTCAATATAATAAACTTGTTACATCCCTAATTTTTGTCTTGCTATGTTTTTTTTACCTTTACTTGGACATAAGTAAATCTCCTATGAAGTTTAGATTAATGACAAGGAAAGACATGGATTATATTGAATGTCATTTATGAAATTATGGAAATGATTACGTTATTATTGATTTAACATTTGCATTATGAGATTTGATTTATTATTTGAATAATGATGCACTGATCATAATTTGATTAGTAACAAGTTTTATACAAGATTACAGGTTTTCAGATGGCTCTTAGATAAAAGAGAGTATCTTTCGAGGAGAGAGATATAGACCTCAGGTTATAAGTGGTTTATTTGCCAAAATGAGTATGAGTGTATAACATAATCGTGAACCAATGTGTCGTAAGAGGTAAGTCTTGTCTTGTCAGTTTACTTCTGAACCTAATCGGCATGTAGTCGATATTTTACAATCTTTGTAAGTCCTAGTAAGTCATCTTAGTTGTTAGTAATGTTAATGATGTTGTTTGAGTGTGAACCATGAATATTTACGTTTACCATAAATATTATGACGTTGTTGTCCTAAAATAGTCATCTTATTATTATTAAGTCACTTGATGTGCTATAATTGATTCTTAATGTTAAGATGTTATCGTCAAGTTAAGATGACGTGTTTTTGTCAACGGATTGTGATTTGGACACTAGCTAAACCCAATCACATTTTTTGTAATCCTTTGTTTTAGTATTATCCTTTTATTGAATAAATCATAATAATCAAATAGAGATAATGATATAAAAATGATATTTGATATAATCAAATAAGAATATGCTTATGTGTCGAATGAGGTAATACCTCATTATAAGTTATTATGGTTTATGCTTGACTAGCCATAGGCATCTATTAAGGAGTGCCTTTAATACTAGAGTGTAATGGATCGAACTACTCTTAATGAGTAATCAATTGTTGTATTTTTAGTTATTGAGTTGGCAACCTCATTGATGAGGAGCGGCGAATAACCCAGCCACATTCACTATTTCTTCTCAACCATTTTCGCATAATCAACATATGGTGTCGATTGCACCTTTGTAGCTGACAGTTGAGTTATAATAGGAGACCAAAACTATTGGTATTGAATGAGTTTTTAATTGCATATAGTGGAGCAATTAGTGAGATGACTCATGATGATTCAGTTTGGGGCTCTTAAAAAAACCACGACTTAGATAGTCAAGGGGGTATTCTTGATGTGAAAAGTCTTGTAGCAGAGAATAGAAGGAGAGACTACACATGGGTTGAGAATGATCCTTAGCAAGAATACAGTGTATTCAATCTGCCATCTTTACTATGTAAACCACCACTCTGGTAAATGCCTCTGCATTTTATGCTTGTAGAAGACAATGAAAGATTGAATGTAGCCTTGTCTTGGGCATTCGTACATTTTCATTTTGAAAAGCCTTAAGTTTATACTGTAACTGTTTCAATGAAGATAAGCCGATTGTGTCTCTCTTCATAGTATTGATTTAACCTGATTAATTGAGTCAATTGAATATGGAGGGTATAGAGAGTCATTGTAAGACTGATATTTTATTTTAATTTTAAGGTTGAGAGTCGATATAGCCTAGTAAGTTTGATTCTTAGGATTGATAATGAAATCTCTCATGATTCAACTAGGTCAACCCTATGCCTTTGTATAGAACTATGATACTTGTCACAATATGAGTACAAGAACCAAATGATTATATTATTATATATATTTCAAGAAGGATAACATAGTTATCATGAAACTAGTTAACCAATCACTTATTTGAATGAGTTTCCTTTCGAGGATGGAAGTCTATATATATGTAATTTAGTCTTGAAAATATCTCTATAGAATTAGTAGAGGCTACTTGATAAAGGAAAACTTACCAACTGTGAGTAGTGTGGCATAAAGTACTAAGTAGAAGATAATATCATTTTGAAACTATTCTTTGTTAAATACATTGGTCAAGAACGTTTCCCTTACCAATAGAATTCAGATTCTAAGTGACCTATGACAACTATGGTAAACCTAATGAGTTATAGATTAACTAAAGATAGTTTGAAAAAATGAATAAATATCCAAGACCTTCTATATTGTCTATACAAGTAATCTTGGTGAGTATAGTTTTATAGTACACCATTATGTCGAAAAAGACTATGCCAATAACCTTATTTACAATTCATATATGAGTGTATAAGAAGTGATGGTAATGACATCACATAGAAGTGAATTGAGTAGTATTCATGTTCCTTTGAATATGAGTTATTGTCTTTGCAAGGGTTAAATTATTCCTAACCATGGTCGAGTTAGACCAATGGTCAATTATGAACCTAGGTCTCCTAGAGATGCGATATGATTATATTGTGTAATCATATTAACCAAGGATTTTTAGGTAAACACTAGAATCAATTATGAACCAACTAAATAGTTATGACATATAGACTTATTCACGTCAAGGGAACCAATATCATGACATGATGATTGAACTATTTATGTAAACATAGTTGATAAGGATAAACTATGAGAATATGACAATATCCAAGTCAAGTAGGGGTGGGTGAACACAACGACTACATTCATTATGAATATTATTGATATTAAAACTTTGGCCAAAGTAATGCATTTTTTTTCTACATGCATTATTGGTTAACTGTATTTAGATTGCTCATCCTATCGAAAATCATACTTAGCTAGAGGGTATCTATTTTTGTATGGTTAATAGAGTTGAGTAAGATACAACACTATGTACTCAGGAAATGCAAATTACCACTGGTCACCTTTGGTCCATATTCCTCGTGAAGGGTAGGGCCACTTCCTATGTGGAAGATGTGTGGGAGACCACCAGTCTGTGGATGGAGGTAAATCATAGGAAAGATACTCTCTCTCCAAGCAGGAAACATACCAGGACTTGTGATAAAGATGTCAAATATTCAAAAGAAGTATTTATTCCAAAACTTGTATATGTATTTGATTTACATTTGTAAACATTGTAATTGAGAAAGACAATATGGTTTATTGTATTTTGTAATGAGAAAATCTTGTAATTGTAGTTACTTGATTTTATGTTGAGTAAAATTTCTCTCATTTTTACCTTGTTAAATTACTTTATGGTAAATTTTCTAGTTTTACTATGTTTTTAGAACATGGATGTTACATATGGTATCAAAGCTACCAAGTGCATCACTAGGGCTTATGAGACTACTATGCTTGCCTGTAGTCAACATTATGTGGTTAGCTAATGTTTGAAAATTTCTATGCTAGGATGGTACATCTTAAGAAAATAACAAGAAAGTCTGTTAATACAATTCAACTTTTCCTTAAGGCAAAAAGAGAACATGAGGTCATTATCAAAACCTTTGAGGGAACCAATGATGATAGTGACATTTGGTTAAGTGATACTGAAACTTTGGCGACTGCCTTAACTTGAATCAAGCAAGTGAGAAGGGAAAACTTGGAAAGAGTTAAGGATGAGGAAATAACAATGGTTAGGTGAGATCCTTGCATACCCCCAACTCTTGAGATCATAGAAGTTAGGTCTCATAGTGAGTCAGAGGGTTATATAACTTGAGATTATATATTTAAAAATGAGTCCGAAGGATATACTCCTTTTGAGCGTGACTTTTGAAGTCATTTTTTTGTAAAAAGGAAGAATACTCTATACTTTTGAAATAAAATAAATAAAGAAGAGTTGTTTTTGTACCAAACTATTGTCTAATTTAATTTTATTATGTTTTGATTTAATGGGATACATTATAATCATGAACTAATGGACAACTCAATATTCTCAGGTGTGAGAAATTGATAAACATGGTTTAGACAAGAACTAACCAAGGAGAAAGTGAAGAGGAAAACCACTCGCCAAATAATAAGCTGGACCAAATCATAACCATGTTTGAGGAAACCAAGAAAAGACTAGGTGATTTGGAAAAGAACGTGGATGATAAAGAGAATACTAAGGGAGGAGGTGAAAACTCTAATGGCGAAAGTGGAGAAAATCATGAAGATCAAACTAAGAGTATGAAACCTCATAAGGAGGCAAGGGATAGATTGACCTCAGAGCTCTCAAAGGATATGAAGAAGGTTACTCCACCAAAATTTGATGGGACAAAGACCAGAGATGCTGTAGAAGCTTGGTTAACAAAGATGGAAAAATATTTTGAGATAAGAAATTACCCGGAGGTGACGAAGGCAATATAGGGAGCATTCCAACTGGCTGGAGAAGCATCCACTTGGTGGATGAATAAGAAGATGGAATTGTATTTAAGATCTCTAAGGGTAACTTGGGATGAGTTTGTGGAGCTCTTTCATAAGAGATGGTTACCACAACTCTGTTTTGATAAAAAACTGACTAATTTTTAGAATCTTCATCAAGGAGATATGATAGTGGTGGAATATGGAGAAAATTTCACCTGACTCTTAAAGTATGTTCCTCATTATAAAAAGGATGAGAGATTCAAAATCAGAAAATTCATCATGGGTTTAAATGCTCAAAGTGGACGTGCACGGTCCCACAACCATGGACCAAGTGTATGATAAGGTGATTAAGCAAGAGCAAAAGCTAAAACTATCTCAGCTTATCGTGATAGAAGCCACAAGAGGTTTAATGGAAATCCTAACAATCAACCATACAAGAAAAGATATGGAAAGAGATATGATAACAAGAGGAAGGATTAAGGATTTCAGAAGAACAAGGGTGGATCTGGTAATAAGAAGAAGAATGGTAATTTCAAAAGAAATGGAGATAACAATAGAAAGACTATAGATAAGAAAGGACCCATTAGAGGATGCTTTACATGTGTGGGCGACTATTATGCAAATTGTTACCGTAAGAAGAATCAAAATGGTCAACAAAGAGGTACTGTACTACCTACTCAACAAGAAGCATTCCAACAAAGGATTCATGTAGCTCTCGACAATCATCAAGTAGAGTATCAAATCACACCCATTGAGATGACATGTACTTTGTTTAGATTCCCTATATCTATTTTGATTGATACAAGAGCCACTGATAACTTTGTTTCTCCTAGAATTTTGAATAAGTTTTCTACAAAAGCTAGTTACATGTCAAAACCTTGGTCAATAGAATATGCTAACCAATCTAAGGCTTAGGTAGAGCAATGTTTGTTTAAAGCCAAAATTGATCTCCCTACTTTCTCAACTAAAGAAAACCTATATGTAGCTCCCTTAGGTTCCTATGATGTAATCCTAGGAATGAGTTGCTTATGGAAGCATAGAGCTAAGGTTGACTATTTTTCAAAAATAGTTGAATGCTTAGATGATTTGGGAAATCAGACCCAATTCCAAGGGATTCAAAGAGAAGTTAAAATCAGACCTATCTCTGCCAACCAATTGAAGAGGGTTAGAAGTAAAGGTTGTCAGTTGTTTGTAGTTAAAATGGAACAAGTGGAGGAAGGATTAGCAAGTCCTAGTTCATCTTTTGGAGAAAAGCATTCTTTCCTTCAAGAGTTTTAGGATGTGTTCCCAGAAGAACTTCTAGGACTACCTCCCAAAAGGGTTTTTGATTTTGCAATTGATATTAAACTAGTATCTAAGCCTGTATCAAAAGCACCCTACCGTATGACAACTATAGAGTTAATGGAATTAAAAGCACAATTACAAGAATTGTTGGCAAAAGGTTTGATCAGACCCAGTGTTTCACCTTGGGGTGCTCCGGTTATTTTTGTTAAGAAGGATAGAACCCTTCAATTGTGTATAGATTATCGTATGCTTAATAAAGCAACGGTAAAGAACAAATATCATTTTCTATGTATTGATGATCTTTTTTATCAGATGCATGAAGCTGCTGTGTTTTCAAAGATTGATTTGAGATCAGGATATCACCAGTTAAGATTTAAGGATGAAGATATTCATAATACAGCTTTTAGAACCAAATATAGACATTATGAGTTCACAGTGTTGCCATTTGGTTTGACGAATGCACCTGCCACATTCATGAATCTCATGAATAGTGTATTCAAAGATTGTTTGGACAAGTTTGTTTTAGTCTTCCTGGATGATATACTCATTTTTCTAAGAATGAAGAAGAACATCAATGACACTTGCGAATAATTGTGCAATGGTTAAGAGAACATAAGTTATATGGGAAACTATCTAAGTGTACATTCTTCCAGAAGGAGATCCAATACCTAGGGCATATTATATCAGCTAATGGAATATTTGTTGATCCTGTAAAAATCACAGCTATTGTGGATTGGTCTGTACCAACAAATGTGCATGAGGTGCATAGTTTTACGGGCCTGGCTGGTTATTATAGAAAGTTTATTCTAAATTTCTCCAGTATTTCTAGTCCAATCACTTCCCTACAGAGGAAAGGAAAGAGATTTGAATGGACAGAGAAATGTTAGGATGCATTTGATCTCTTAAAGGAAAAGTTAACTTCAGCTCCAATCTTGAAAGTTCCTAACCTTGAGGGACAATTTGAGGTAATTACAAATGCCTTGAGAGAAGGATTAGGAGGAGTGCTTATGTAAGATGGAAGAGTTATAGCATATGAGTCAAGAAAATTGAAATCTTATGAGAAATATTATGCTCCACATGATTTGGAATTGGCAGCAATAACTCATGCCTTGCATATGTGGAGACACTATTTATTTGGGAAAACTTTTATACTTAAGTCAGACCATCAAAGTCTTAAGTATATTTTCTCTCAACCATATTTTGAATGCTTGACAAAGGGGATGGTTGGAATTGATATCTAACTATGACTTTGAGATAAACTACATCAAAGGAAAAGAGAATAGAGTAGTTGATACTTTTAGTCGTAGAAGACATTTAGCTTCTATTGTTTCTATTTGTGAACATTTCAAGTATTTGGTGTTACAAAATTTGTCTGGAGATGAGTATTATGAGCAGGTTAAGTAGGCTCTAAAAGATAATCCTAGAGATCTAAGGTCTGATGGTTTTCTATTTGAGTCAGATGGACTATTGAGGTATACCGATAGAATGTATATCCTTGTTTTAGCTGGTTTAAGGGATTTAGTATGGAAAGAGGTTCATACTGCACCATATTCTAGACATCCAGGAGTGACCAAACTTCTAGTGGATGTTAAACCTCTTTATTTCTGGAAAGGAATGAAGAATGATGTTGCAAGATTTGTAGCAAGCTATTTAGAATGTTAGAGGGTAATTACAGAGCATCAGCACCTTGCAGGATTATTGTACCCACATGATGTGCTAGAGTGGAAATGGCAAGTTATTAGTATGGATTTTGTTCAAGGTCTTCCTATGTCAAGGAATATACATGATGCCATTTTAGTTGTGGTTGATAAACTGACAAAGGTAGTACATTTTATACCAGGGAATTTGACTGATGGAACACCAGTGTTAGCTCACAAATTTGTGCAAGAGGTGTTTAGATTGCATGGTTTCCCTAAAAAGATTATCTCGGATAGAGATGTGCGTGTAATGTCAAGGTTTTGGCAAACTTTGTTTTCTGCGCCAGGGACTAAACTCAACATGAGTACAACTTATCATCTTGAAACCAATGGGCAAATTGAAAGAGTTAACCAAGCCTTAGAAGACTTGTTGTGAATGTATTGTATAGATCAGCAATATAAGTGGGAAGAATACTTACCACATGTGGAATTTGCTTATAACAATTCCTATCATTCCACTATTAAGATGACACCATTTGAAGTATTGTATGGAAGAAGATGTCAAACTCCTATAAGCTGGGATAAGCTAGAAGATAGGATTAGCATCAGACCATAAATGCTAGCTGAAATGGAAGAGAAGGTAAAGCTTATCAAAAAAAGATTGGAAGAAGCAAATGATAGGCAAAAGAGCTATGCAGATGCAAAACATGTTCTGAGGCAATTCTCAGTTGGAGAAAACGTTCTTTTTAGGGTCAAACCTCAGAAAAGTTCTATTAAGTTTGGGAAGTCTTCTAAGCTAGCCCCTCCTTATGTGGGACCTGTTAGGTCTCAAAAATGCAGGTTGCTAATCCTAAGAGGATGCCAGGCTCTATGTTTGGATTTGCAACATTTTTGAACTAACTTGACGAAATCAACCTTCAAGGTTTG
Organism: Cunninghamia lanceolata; assembly: GCA_027924645.1. Lineage (NCBI taxonomy): Eukaryota > Viridiplantae > Streptophyta > Pinopsida > Cupressales > Cupressaceae > Cunninghamia > Cunninghamia lanceolata. Next base: position 12,023,744 of record BSBN01000050.1, read on the forward strand.
ATGATTTCCTACACTTTAGGTCCTGCTACACCTAGGTGGGTGAACCTTGAAATATTAAAGCAGTCTGAGTGTGGATGAGTGGACTAACTAGATCTATCTACAATGGCATAGGATGTAAGATAGATGAAAAAGTTGACTAATTAATTCTATGTATAATGTTTAATAAATGATTGGCAGAAATTGTATAAGCAATATCAAGGTAAAAGGTTTTAAATAATGAGTTGAATGAGACTAGTGCCTTGTTGGGTAACAGAGTCAATTTCAAGGACCTAGACCAGTAGTTTCTTAATGGTAATAATTCTAATTGCTTGGCACAGTTTTGGTTTATAGCTTGTATAAACATGCAAGAAAGTGATTGACAAACTCTTCTTAGCAATCCAACCAATATAATCAATTATCTTATAATTCACCAGAAGGTATTTTAATCCTTACTTGAAGGAACCAAATGAAATGAATGAGCAAGATAACAGATAATATTTTACTGGAGATAGAATGGTAATCCTAATTATATGGCTCTACTTAGTAATCCCAACTTACTACTTCCAGGCTACTGCGACTAAATTAGAAGGGTTTAATTCCTCAGATGGACACCAACCAAATTAATCACAAAGATACAGCAAGTGTGTAATGACAGATTAACTATATACTTGATATCTTACTCTGAATAACAAGGAAATGCAGAAATGGAGACAGCCACACAATTGAATATTTTCAACAAACAACTGATACCAAAGTAGAAACACTGAATCAGAGAACTTCAAACTTCTTCTTCAAATAAAATATGCAACATAGTCACTTTGAGACATTGTATATTATGTATATATGAATATCTTCTACTGCTGATGATCATTTCAGCATCGATTGTTTGAACTTATATAGATATTTCTATGAAGAGATACAACTCTTCAATAAGTCTCTTGGGAACTTAACAAGTATTAACAATAATTACATAAGCGTAATTAGGCTCTATTCAGTCATAAATAAACTTTAGCCAGATGATCTAGATACTCTTGATCACGGTGAGAATCAGTAAGCTCAATAGCGCTTCTGGTAATTACATCAAGAGTAACCATCTCCTCCAATTGTTTGCAGACTTCTTTGGATGCAGAGGCTTTATCTTTCAGAGCTCCTGTGGCTTTGTGTAATATAATCTGACAGTCAATAATCCATTCTTCTTTGCTCTTCACCTCTCCGTTATCTTTAAATAACCTAGGCACTCCTGCACTTGAAGCATCAATACCTTCCTTTGCATCAGCTTTTAGTTTGTCATAGTAATGTTGGTGTTGTTTGAGCAATGCTCTGGTATCAGGGATATCTGTATTATAAGTGGCACTTTTATTTTGTAACTCAATCAATTTTTCTTGTATCATCTTTTCAAGTCGTTCATGTTCTTTGATTGCTTTGTGATTTTCTGAGTAATTATCCCAAAACTGATTCAACCACCACACCATGTTTGCATACCTGCTCTGCAGTATTGTAACAAATGCATCTATTTGAATTTGTGTGGCTTGGTCAGGGGATAATGCCTGAATGCCCTGAGAGCTCTCACCTTGAGTTATTCTTTTTGTGGACTGGCCAAAAGTGCTCTTAACAGCATCCTTCAAGTAATCATTTTCTTTTGTCAATCTCTCACAGTTCAATTTATAAGCATCTCTTTCTTTGATCAACATTTGAGCCTGTGCTTTATTCAACTTTGCAACATTGATACCAATGTCTGCAGTAATTATAGGGTCAGTTTCACCTGCTCTGAAAGTCATAACATGGCCAAAAGTTTTTTCAGTGTCTATGATGGCCGTCTTCTTATGGGGAGGATACAACGCCCATATCATCAAAGAATTTTCATCATTATTGTATCTAGTCCCCATATATACTTCATTAACTCCTTCTGGAGTAAGCTTATACTTGTCATTAGCATTATTCAAAAAGCTATCAAAAACCAAAGCAGAATTTAAATCCAAACCAGGAAAAATCATAACCCCTGCATCCTTGAGCAACTGTCTACCCTTGCTAGGTGTCATGTCTTGCATTTCTTTATCCACTGTTTCCTTCAACATTCTAATAACTATTTTCCATTATCAGCAGAAACATCATCTACTGACTCTCTAATTTCTTTTCCTTTGTATTTATATAGGAATGATTTAAATTCCTTTGACTGAATGAATGTATCATCTGAAATGAAAGAATCATAAGCCTTTTGGCGTGGATCTTCATTAGCAAACCCCTCCTCATTATGTAGCACAACTGGAGGCTGATATTGTTGCATTTTTCTTTTAGACATTTCTATTGTTTTATGTTGTGGCTGCTCTTGTTCAGTCAATTCTTCATCTTCAGAGGATACCACTTCAATCTCTGCTAATTGCTTTTTCTTTTCACTTAAATCCATGTTATATTTCTCTACCACCAATTCGACTTCAGCTTCTTCCAAATTTCTAATGACATCATCATGTGGATAATGTATGTGCATGTATCCACTGAGATTTTGTTTTCTTCTTGCAGAATCAATAAAACCTTCAGGGTCGAACCCTTTCCTAACCTCAGCAGTCATCATATTATAATGCATTAATTTGTCCAAAATGAGATTGTATCCTTCTTTTGAAACTACAGTAAAATCTCCAAAACACAAAGTGCTGGGCATGAATGATTGTTTATCATGTGAACTTAGATGCATCACATTCGAACAATGCATTTGCCTAATTATTTCCAAATATGCAAGTCTGTCAGGGACAGTTTTAGGCAATATGAATGGAGCATCCTCAAAACCATAAACTCTGATCATAGTAGCATCCTCAAAGCAATACCAATCTCCCCAATTATGAGTGATAGTAGGAGGGCCACCAAAAATTTTTGGTCTGAGGAATCTTTTTATTTCATTTGAAATTGAATATTCACAGGGGTGATTGAAATATCTATACAACACTTTTATATAATGCTCTTCAAATTGAGCATAGCTGGAGTTGGCATACCTGCTATCCCAGATTCTGGTCCACATTTGTACAGGTATCTTTTCCCCTTTCTTATCCGTAGCAACAACTCAAAACTCACTTGGCCACAACCCTACTTCCTGGCCATAGTATAACACCATATGCATAAGCATTGAGTAATGCTCAAAAGAGCATGCTAGAGCATTGTTTTTTATTACAGATAGACCAGAGTCTATTCTATTAGCAATGTAAGAAGCATAATCAAATTGTCTGGCATTATGACATTGGATATCAGAGGCTATGACCATCAGAGGAATAGTCATGAATTCAGCGACCTCTGAGCCAAGGACTTGACCTATAGAAAAATAAGTATGCTGTATATATGGTTCAAATATGGCAACATGAAAGGGAGGGCCATCATTTTCAGTTAAGGGCATCACTTCTCCTTCAACCCTGGGCCGATGAATGGGCAACCTCCATCCATTGTAAGTTGTGTCCATTCTCCAATACTCTTTATCCAGGTCTTCATAAATGATAGGGACAGTGCATAAATCATCCAAATCAAAAACCTCACAAATAGCATTTTTTGACAAATGCACAATTGGTTCTCCCTGTGGGTTGCAGATGGCTTTCAGGTTTGTATTATAATATGTGGCAAGCAGTTGGAGGAGTTCCACATTCAGGAATACATTGGGCACAACTAGTTTTCCCAAATTCAAATGCCATGGGTTTGACACAGGGGCATTTCTAAACCTTCTGTTGTAGTGGAATCTGAAGAGCTCATACCCCCTAATTGGGGTCCAGGTATCTCCCAGGCATTTATGTTTATCTTCCAATTTTTCTACTTCTGCCCTGAGTTGGGCAGACCTCCTGGCCTTGGGAGTTGACCCAAGCAATTGATCAATTAGGTCCTGATTTAATTTTCTATCTTTCACTTTCTCTTCAGGGGTTTGATGAGTTTTTTATTTTTTAGGCTTATTGGTTTCCCCTTGTGACTTTCTTCCTTTTCCCTTTCCCAGAGTTTCCATTTTAAAACTTTGGCAGGAAATTCAAATACAGGCACTATAATGGTTTGTGTAGGTGTACCTGTCATTCGGTGGCTAGAATTGGAAGCCTCTGCTTTTGCCCTAAGAATTCCTCTGTATTCTCCTCTCGGACGGTTTTTTGCAATTATAATGATCATATGAATTTCGTCGCCATTTGTATTAATTATTTGATCAATTCAATGTTCATCGCTGTGAAGTGTCACATCGCCATAACTCTTCTTATCGGCGTGATTTTTGAAATGTCTGGGCGACCTCAACGTTTTTTATGGCGCGAACAATCAATCGGCGTGACCCCTCAATTGTATTCCCGACGCTATGTAATGTCATATTTTAAGTGGGCGCGACCATCGGCATGACTTCCCTCATCGCCAAATATTTTAGATCTCTCTGCGATATAGCAAGTCCCACCGATATGATTTGCTTATCAGGATGATTAATACTATCGGGATAATAAAATTATGTTCTCCCGATCTTTATTGTCTCGCCGATAGTCATCTTCATATATGGACTTTATCTTTATCAGAATGACATACACTATCGGGATAGCTAAATCAAGATATCCCAATCCAAATCATCTCCCTGATGGCCCTTTTCATATCCTTCATCGGACAGAGTATGTTAAAGTGTTACCGATGCCTTTTGATCGCCATGACTTGTGAATCGGCGAGACCTAATTCCCTTATCCCGATATGCTGAGTTATCCTGATAGATGTGTATCGCTGTGAGTCTCGCCGAAAGCTTTCTTATCGCTAAGACTCTAATCATCGGAAGCTTACTTGTTTGCTATCCCGATAGTTTATTTCTCGCCAATGACTATTTGCTTCGTTACTCCCACAGGATGTTTGGTGAAACTCTTGCTGAAATGCTTCATCGGTATGATATATACCATCGGGGCAACTTTTAAAAAGTCATCCGATAGATATCTGTCATACTGATTGGTATGACCACTTGCCTTTCTTGCCGATGTAATGTCATCGGCATTACTTACTCCATCGGTGACTTCCATAACTCTTCTTTCGATCTCTATTTTCACGTCGATGGTTGTTTTCAAACGATTCCTTATGTATCGGTGTAAGCAACACAACCTCTTGCCGATGGATTGATTTTGATGAAATTTGGCACTAGTCATCCATAGACACCTTGTGAGATAAATTTTTTTTTATTATGGTCTTTTTTGGGATATTCTTCAGGATTTATTCAAATATGATGGGGTAAGGAGATAGTAAAAATTTCAAATTTTTACTGTGCTAACAGTGGCTCTATCTGGGATGTATACTCCCTGTGAGTATAACAAGGATCCAGATCTCCTGGGGAAGTAGACCACATATTTTATTATTTTGGGGTGAGGTTTTATGAAACTGGGACAAGGAAAGGAACAAATGATGGGGAGCGGGAAGAATTCCTAGACTACTGTGCATGGAATAAGATATTTTGAGAATTATTTGAATGTTGTCCATGCACTGGCAACACTCAATTCTCTTTGTACATGTTTATAAAAAGAACTGCTTCAAGTATTGCCCATGTACAGGCAATTCCTGCTCCTCTCCTGACATATTCTGTACATAGTAAGAATCATCACCTCCCTTACCAGTGATAACAAAAGGACCCAACCACAGGGCTTCAAATTTTCCATGTTTTCCTTTGTCCTGACATCTTGCATTCCACATTAGTACCAGATCATTTATTTCAAACTTTCTTTCTTTGGCCTTCTTGTCAAAGAGATATTTTACCTGTGATTGTAATTTAATATTTTGTCTCTGAGCTATTCTTCTTGTTTCATCAAGCTCTGCCAATTGTTCCAACCTTTCCTCCATGGGTTTAGGGATATTCAAGTCTCCCTGGAGGATAAATTTGTATACTGGTATAAGATTTTCCAATGGTAATCTTGCTTGTGTTCCATATACCAATTCATAAGGGGATCTCCCAATTGCCCTTTTTATAGTAATCCTGTCAGCCCATACTGCCATTCTTAATTTTGAATCCCAAGCCTTCTTATTTTTATCCAACATTCTTTTTATGATTTTCAACAGGCTCTTATTACTTGATTCAGCTTGTCCATTGGCCTGTGGATGGTATGGAGCAGCATAAGAAACAGTGATACCATGTGTACTGCAAAAACCTTTGAATTCATCAGATCTAAAACACATCCCATTATCTGTAATCAATCTTACAGGAGTACCAAATCTGCATATAATGTTATCCATTAGAAAATTAATCACAACTTTACTTGTAGCCTGTTTGGTTGGGATTGCTTCCACCCATTTTGTAAAGTAATTAGTAGCCACTAAAATCCATCGGTTCCCCCCACTCGATTTCTCTGAAATTTCACCTATAAAATCAATACCCCACTGATAAAATGGAGCCTCAACCTGCATAGGTTTTAAGGGTAGTGCTCCCTGATACTTTAACTTCCCTGAGAACTTTTGGCATGCTTCACACTTTCTAGTGTACTGGTATGAATCATTAAAGACTTTAGGCCAATAGTACCCTGCCCTCAGGATCTTGTGTGCTGTGGTCTTTGCTGAGAAATGACCTCCGCACATGCCTTCATGCAACTCCTTCATAATATGTTTTGATTGATATTCGTCCAAGCATAATAGTAGAACCCCATCTCTGTTTTTCCAATAGAGATCCCCACCAATGAGTACATATTTTGAAGCTTGTAGTTTGAGTGTCCTTCTTTTGTTATCATCATATCCTTCAGGACACTTCATATGTTTTAGATAATATACTATATCAGTATACCATGGAGTGTGTTCAATACTGGTACTTGCATCAACATTACATATCTGGGAAGCTTCTAGATTACTTTCAGCCATCAATTTGGCAAGACCCTGTCCTCTTACTAATTCAGTGATTTGGATTTCAAAGTTGAATTCCTGAATCCTATTGATCCACCTACATCTCCTACCGGTGACCTCAGTTTGGATCAGTACATCCTTCACTGCAGCATTAGGAACATATGCTATGATTTTAGCCCCTACCAAATATGGTCTAAAATTTTTTACCACTTTTACCAATGCATATGGCTGTTTTTCAATAATGTCATACTTCAACTCTGCATTCTGAAGGGACTTGCTAAAGAAAGAGATAGGCTGTTCATGTCCATCATTGTTTTTCTGTAACAACACTGCTGCTACTGTATGATAGGAAGCAAATGAGAAAAGTTGGAAAGGTTTACCGAAGTCAGGGGATATTAAGACTGGAGCTTGCTTGATGGCCTCCTTAATGTTACAAAATGCTTCCACTGTTTCTGTTGTCCACTTCATTTCTGAGTTCTTCTTCAGCATTCTCGATATAGGACAAACAATCTCTGCAAAATTTGGTATAAATCTTCTGACAAAATTTATCTGACCAAAGAATGATTGTATAGCTTTTACATTTTTTGGAATAGGGACTTGATCAATTGCTTTTACCCTTTCAGGATCTATTTTAACTCCTTCCTTCGAGACTATATGGCCAAGCAATTTTCCTTCTGTTACTGCAAAATGGCATTTTTTAGGGTTCAATGATATTCCATATTCTAGGGCTTTGACAAATATCTGTTCTAGATGTGTGCAATGATCTTCGGCCCTTTTTGAATATGCTGTTAAGTCATCTTGATATACTATCATAATCTTATTGATCAATTTAGCAAAAGCTACATCCATCGCTCTTTGAAATGTTGCTCCAGCATTAGTTAATCCAAATGGCATTCTCAAGTATACATATGTTCCCCACAGAGTGGTGAATGCCGTCTTAAATTGTTCAGACTCCTTAACTTTTACCTGATTGTAGCCAGAGAAACCATCCATCATGGATAGCAATTCACACCCAGTAACTTTCTGTAATATTGCCTCCATATTGGGAAGAGGATAATTATCTTTGAGGGAAGATTTATGCAAGTTTCTGAAATCCACACATAGTCTAATGTCACCATTCTTTTTCCTGACAGGTACTAAGTTTGAAACCCAGGAAGAGTGTCTAATAGGTTTGATTATAGCTCCATCCCTTAACTTTGTAAGTTCCTCTAGCATTTTAGGAGCCAATGTAGGATTAATTGGCCTCTGTTTCTGTCTGAATGGTTTTGCATCTGGCTTTAGTGGTATCTCATGTTGAAATAGATCCTCTCTATATGCCTTTAGATCATCATATGACCAAGCAAACACATGCCTGTACTTCCTAAGTCGATTGATGATTCTGCTTCTGATTTTCTGATCAAGATTCCTTCTAATATATACATTCTTTGGGGTTGTCTGAGTCCCCAAATTGATTTCCTCAAGGTTCTCAAGTATCACTGGTGTATCTTTCTTTTTATATCTATCATGCCCATCAAATTCTTTTTCTAATGCAATAAGTCCTTTGGGTATCTTATTTGTCTTCAGTTGAACCACTTCTTGGCCAAAAAGGGTTTCCTTCCCATCGTGTTCCTCCACAAATGCACTGAAATCAATTTCTTGATTTTCATAAAAATCAGCATAATGTAAGAAATTGATTATATCAGCATCACTATCAAACACTTGCCAATTCTGTATATTATCAGGGATGGTAGGTCTAGTTTTAAATTCTACTTCTGTGATCCCTCCTAATGTAACATCATCTCTCTTTAATGCAATGTTTGCTAAAAAGTCTGCCATAATGTTTTTAGACCTATCAACCCAGCTAATTGAAAAGGCATCAAATAATTCAACACTATCCCAAACTGCATTTCTGTACTGTCTTAATCTTTTATTTTTAGATAAATATTTTTCTCTTACTTGGGAGATGACTAGTTCAGAATCACCAAAGATAGCCAACTTTTTTATTTTGTATTTGGTGGCTATGTTTAGGCCAATGAGCAGGGCTTCATACTCAGCTACATTATTGGTGCATTCAAATGTCAATAGGAAAGAGTATTTGAATGTTTTACCTCCTGGCGAGATAAAAACTACTTCGGCCCCATTTCCTATCTTGCTGCATGCACCATCGAAATACATTTTCCACAAATCATTTTCTCCTTTCATAGATTCAGTGTGTATTGGGTCAGTGTTATGCAATTCTGGGGTAGTTTCTCCAACTTTGAAAACTCCTAAATCTGTGTCACAAAAGAAATTCACCTGATGCCGGTCCATTCTTTCTATAATATTGTCATACCTTGGCTCTCTGCACAATTTGATTTCCTTGCCACCTACTGGTATGGTGGCATATGATAGATCTAATTAAACATTGCCTCCTGCCATTGCAGCCCATTGTCTTGATAGCAGCATTCCATAATACAGTGGGATATCAACTATAATGATGTCAATGTTATATGTTGCTTCAGGATGTGAAGCAAGTTTTATCTCTACATCTTTCATAATACCAACTACTGGAATAGATCTGTTATCCATTGCATAACACTGGCCATACGTAGTATCAACCCACATCCCCAATTCTTTCATCACTGCTATAGGCATGATATTCATAGCAGCACCTGAATCAATCATACAATTCCTGACTATTCTGTTCTTGATTACTAATGTAGTATAGAATGGATCTACCTGTGAGGGATTTTTTGTAAGTGTGTCACCAAGGTATACCTCAGTCATCTTAAAATTTTCTTGATGCACATTATTTGTTGTTTTTTCAAACCCTTTATGTTTTGGATTTGGTGTATCAGAAATCATCTTGACAACTGTACTCCTATATTTATCTATTTTCATCATCTCTAGGAGTGGGACTGATATCTTCACCTGAGACACTGCCTGTGCAATGTCGAAAGAAGGGGTTATGATCTGGTCATTCTTTTCTGTTTTTGTGTTTTCTTTTTCTTGATTTTCTTTCATTTTATTTTTATCCCCCTTTTCTGGTTCTTTAGGTGATGATTTTGTATTACTCTCTTTGTTATTCTGGTCTTTTATAAATACACTTCCAGGAGTTCCTTGCCCAACATTTGTTGTTCTATTCCTTAAGTTATAAGTGTTTCGAGCTTGAGCCACTGTAGCCACTGTGAGAGCTTCTCTTTCATCCTTAGTAGGTTTTCTCCATTGACCATATGACTTGTTGTTACAACTATCTTCCTGGTCTGAGAATACCTGCTGTTCTCCCATGTTAATATGATACTTTTTGGTTCCCTACATCATACTCATATCCTTCTTCTTCTGAAGAAGAATAATCTTCTGTTACCACACATGGTGTATCCTGCATCATATTGATGGTGTGATTATCCCTATTATAGTTGTATAGCATTTCCTCTTGCTGTATTGATTTAGCTACCTCACAGTATTCAGGTGAATGTGGTAAGTTACATACAAAACACCAAGGTTTATTTTCTGCCATATGTGCCATGTTTCTCTTCAAGGGATCAAGAGTATCCTTTCCATATGGCTGCTTTCTATTGTTGTCAATAGGTCTTCCATCCTTCCAATTTGTATTGTAAGGCATATCATGTAACCTAGGTCTATCATGCCTATGCTGACCCTCTGGTTTAATCTGTTGAGCATTTGGATTCTAAAGATTTCTATGATTGTCCCTTTTACTGACCATTCCTGCAGCCTTCCTATTATTTTCAATAGTTATGGCTACTTTCTGTGCTTCGGCCAATGTTGCAGGACACCTGTTTCTGAGTTCATATCCTATTTTGGGGTCAAATGCTTTCATATAGATACTCAGTGCTGCCTGGTCAGATAACTTGGCTCCATGTGGTACCTTATTATGTAACTTGGAAAACTTCAGGTTGAAATCAAACACTAATTCGTTTTGATACTTCTGTATACTTATTAGTTCATGTAGTGCAAACTCAGGAGCGTATTGGTTACCATACTGATCCTTAAACTGGTTATGGAAATTAGTTATTGAATTGATTGATGCATCGGGCAAGCTATTAAACCAATCTCTGGCATCTTCAGTGAGGGACATCATAAATAACCTCATTCTAATGTCTTCCCAATCCATACCTATATCCTGTACAAAAGCATTAAAACTTCTGATATGATCTTCTGCAGATACTGCATTGTTTCCAGTAAACTTGGGAACCATGTTTCTCCAAGTACTATCCATAGGATATGGATATAACTGATATCCAGTTAAATCAAATTGACTACATATATTAGCAAGGTTTTGGGGAGGGAAATTCAGAGGTGGTGGATTGGGATAGTAATTATATCCACCTGGTGGCTGATGATATGCATATTGTTGATGTTGGTTCATATGGGGATTTATGTGTTGATTTTGTGGCCTATAATATTGTTGACCAGGGGGTGGGTAATTATTTGCCATATGTTGAGATGCATTACGTATGGGAGGTGGTCTAGGGTTTTGGGGAATAGTGTTCTGATGACTTCCAGAAGCATGTGAATTTTGAACACCACCTGTATTTTGCTGTGTATTTCTTGAAATATTCCCTCTATGCGGAGGTACATATTTTGGGGGAGCTGTTTTGGCTTTATTTTTTCTCTGTTGAATTTCTTGCTGCAACAACTCCTTTTCCTCTTGTATCTTGTACCTTTCAAGTTCTTTTCGGAGCATGAGTATTTCCTATTGCTCTTCACTCATGTCTTGATTATTTATTTCCTGATGTTCTAGATTGTCATTCATTCCCTGATTTGAAAATTCATATCCTATCTCTTCTCCCTGATATAATGACATCTTGAAGTCATGTTCAGCTTGGTTCCTATCAATATCCCTCATGACCTTTGCATCATGATCACGTTGTTCTTGAGGGGTGGGTCTGTACCTTGCTAAAATATCATCAATTGCTCCACTAAGGTTCTCATTTGAATCATGTAGAGGTGTGAATTTGTTGTGAATTAAAATATTTTGTTCTGAATCATTCTCTTGGATGTCCAGATTATTATCTTGGTGTAAATGCTTTGAATTCACATTTCTTTTGGAAATGTTTCTAAGGGGTGGAGATGACTGCAAATTTTTACCTTCCATCTTGGATCTCCTACCATCCATTTGAAATTTTTGTTATAATTGTAACTAGAGTCGCCACCTATTTACTAAATAGGAAAAGTTTATATTTTATCTGTAGGGTTCTTGTCACCAACAGAGTTACCAAATTTTTGAAATGACTCTATGAAAGAAAGGATTAATTTCTAAGGTCTTTTACTAAATCCCTAGCAGAGTCGCCAATTTGTTAGGTCTCAAAAATGTAGGTTGCTAATCCTAAGAGGATGCCAGGCTCTATGTTTGGATTTGCAACGTTTTTGAACTAACTTGACGAAATCAACCTTCAAGGTTTGATGATTTCCTACACTTTAGGTCCTGCTACACCTAGGTGGGTGAACCTTGAAATATTAAAGCAGTCTGAGTGTGGATGAGTGGACTAACTAGATCTATCTACAATGGCATAGGATGTAAGATAGATGAAAAAGCTGACTAATTAATTCTATGTATAATGTTTAATAAATGATTGGTAGAAATTGTATAAGCAATATCAAGGTAAAAGGTTTTAAATAATGAGTTGAATGAGACTAGTGCCTTGTTGGGTAACAGAGTCAATTTCAAGGACCTAGACCAGTAGTTTCTTAATGGTAATAATTCTAATTGCTTGGCACAGTTTTGGTTTATAGCTTGTATAAACGTGCAAGAAAGTGATTGACAAACTCTTCTTAGCAATCCAACCAATATAATCAATTATCTTATAATTCACCAGAAGGTATTTTAATCCTTACTTGAAGGAACCAAATGAAATGAATGGGCAAGATAACAGATAATATTTTACTGGAGACAGAATGGTAATCCTAATTATATGGCTCTACTTAGTAATCCCAACTTACTACTTCCAGGCTACTGCGACTAAATTAGAAGGGTTTAATTCCTCAGATGGACACCAACCAAATTAATCACACAGATACAGCAAGTGTGTAATGATAGATTAACTATATACTTGATATCTTAATCTGAATAACAAGGAAATGCAGAAATGGAGACAACCACACAATTGAATATTTTCAACAAACAACTGATACCAAAGTAGAAACACTGAATTAGAGAACTTCAAACTTCTTCTTCAAATAAAATATGCAACATAGTCACTTTGAGACATTGTATATTATGTATATATGAATATCTTCTACTGCTGATGATCATTTCAGCATCGATTGTTTGAACTTATATAGATATTTTTATGAAGAGATACAACTCTTCAATAAGTCTCTTGGGAACTTAACAAGTATTAACAATAATTACATAAGCGTAATTAGGCTCTATTCAGCCATAAATAAACTTTAGCCAGATGATCTAGATACTCTTGATCACGGTGAGAATCAGTAAGCTCAATAGCGCTTTTGGTAATTACATCAAGAGTAACCATCTCCTCCAATTGTTTGCAGACTTCTTTGGATGCAGAGGCTTTATCTTTCAGAGCTCCTGTGGCTTTGTGTAATATAATCTGATAGTCAATAATCCATTCTTCTTTGCTCTTCACCTCTCTGTTATCTTTAAATAACCTAGGCACTCCTGCACTTGAAGCATCAATACCTTCCTTTGCATCAGCTTTTAGTTTGTCATAGTAATGTTGGTGTTGTTTGAGCAACGCTCTGGTATCAGGGATATCTGTATTATAAGTGGCACTTTTATTTTGTAACTCAATCAATTTTTCTTGTATCCTCTTATCAAGTCCTTCATGTTCTTTGATTGCTTTGTGATTTTCTGGGTAATTATCCCAAAACTGATTCAACCACCGCACCATGTTTGCATACCTGCTCTGCAGTATTGTAACAAATGCATCTATTTGAATTTGTGTGGCTTGGTTAGGGGATAATGCCTGAATGCCCTGAGAGCTCTCACCTTGAGTTATTCTTTTTGTGGGCTGGCCAAAAGTGCTCTTAACAGCATCCTTCAAGTAATCATTTTCTTTTGTCAATCTCTCACAGTTCAATTTATAAGCATCTCTTTCTTTGATCAACATTTGAGCCTGTGCTTTATTCAACTTTGCAACATTGATACCAATGTCTGCAGTAATTATAGGGTCAGTTTCACCTACTCTGAAAGTCATAACATGGCCAAAAGTTTTTTCAGTGTCTATGATGGCCGTCTTCTTATGGGGAGGATACAACGCCCATATCATCAAAGAATTTTCATCATTATTGTATCTAGTCCCCATATATACTTCATTAACTCCTTCTGGAGTAAGCTTATACTTGTCATTAGCATTATTCAAAAAGCTATCAAAAACTAAAGCAGAATTTAAATCCAAACCAGGAAAAATCATAACCCCTGCATCCTTGAGCAACTATCTACCCTTGCTAGGTGTCATGTCTTGCATTTCTTTATCCACTGTTTCCTTCAACATATCTAATAACTGTTTTTCATTATCAGTAGAAACATCATCTACTGACTCTCTAATTTCTTTTCCTTTGTATTTATACAGGAATGATTTAAATTCCTTTGACTGAATGAATGTATCATCTGAAATGAAAGAATCATAAGCCTTTTGGCGTGGATCTTCATCAGCAGACCCCTCCTCATCATGTAGCACAACTGGAGGCTGATATTGTTGCATTTTTCTTTTAGACATTTCTATTGTTTTATCTTGTGGCTGCTCTTGTTCAGTCAATTCTTCATCTTCAGAGGATACCACTTCAATCTCTGTTAATTGCTTTTTCTTTTCACTTAAATCCCTGTTATATTTCTCTACCACCAATTCAACTTCAGCTTCTTCCAAATTTCTAATGACATCATCATGTGGATAATGTATGTGCATGTATCCACTGAGATTTTGTTTTCTTCTTGCAGAATCAATAAAACCTTCAGGGTCGAACCCTTTCCTAACCTCAACAGTCATCATATTATAATGCATTAATTTGTCCAAAATGAGATTGTATCCTTCTTTTGAAACTACAGTAAAATCTCCAAAACACAAAGTGCTGGGCATGAATGATTGTTTATCATGTGAACTTAGATGCATCACATTCGAACAATGCATTTGCCTAATTATTTCCAAATATGCAAGTCTGTCAGGGACAGTTTAAGGCAATATGAATGGAGCATCCTCAAAACCATAAACTCTGATCATAGTAGCATCCTCAAAGCAATACCAATCTCCCCAATTATGAGTGACAGTAGGAGGGCCACCAAAATCTTTTGGTCTGAGGAATCTTTTTATTTCATTTGAAATTGAATATTCACAGGGGTGATTGAAATATCTATACAGTACTTTTACATAATGCTCTTCAAATTGAGCATAGCTGGAGTTGGCATACCTACTATCCTAGATTCTAGTCCACATTTGTACAGGTATCTTTTCCCCTTTCTTATCCGCAGCAACAACTCAAAACTCACTTGGCCACAACCCTACTTCCGTGCCATAGTATAACACCATCAATGCATAAGCATTGAGTAATGCTCAAAAGAGCATGCTGGAGCATTGTTTTTTATTGCAGATAGACCAAAGTCTATTCTATTAGCAATGTAAGAAGCATAATCAAATTGTCTGGCATTATGACACTGGATATCAGAGGCTATGACCATCAGAGGAATACTCATGAATTCAGGGACCTCTGAGCCAAGGACTTGACCTACAAAAAAATAAGTATGCTGTATATATGGTTCAAATATGGCAACATGAAAGGGAGGGCCATCATTTTCAGTTAAGGGCATCACTTCTCCTTCAACCCTGGGCCTATGAATGGGCAACCTCCATCCATTGTAAGTTGTGTCCATTCTCCAATACTCTTTATCCAGGTCTTCATAAATGATAGGGACAGTGCATAAATCATCCAAATCAAAAACCTCACAAATAGCATTTTTTGACAAATGCACAATTGGTTCTCCCTGTGGGTTGCAGATGGCTTTCAGGTTTGTATTATAATATCTGGCAAGCAGTTGGAGGAGTTCCACATTCAGGAATACATTGGGCACAACTAGTTTTCCCAAATTCAAATGCCATGGGTTTGACACAGGGGCATTTCTAAACCTTCTGTTGTAGTGGAATCTGAAGAGCTCATACCCCCTAATTGGGGTCCAGATATCTCCTAGGCGTTTATGTTTATCTTCCAATTTTTCTACTTCTGCCCTGAGTTGGGCAGATCTCCTGGCCTTTGGAGTTGACCCAGGCAATTGATCAATTAGGTCCTGATTTAATTTTCTATCTTTCACTTTCTCTTCAGGGGTTTGATCAGTTTTTTGTTTTTTAGGCTTACTGGTTTCCCCTTGTGACTTTCTTCCTTTTCCCTTTCCCGGAGTTTCCATTTTAAAACTTTGGCGGGAAATTCAAATACAGGCAATATAATGGTTTGTGTAGGTGTACCTGTCGTTCGGTGGCTGGAATTGGAAGCCTCTGCTTTTGCCCTAAGAATTCCTCTATATTCTCCTCTCGGACAGTTTTTTGTAATTATAATGATCGTATGAATTTCATAGCCATTTGTATTAATTATCTGATCAATTCAATGTTCATCGCTGTGAAGTGTCACATCACCATAACTCTTCTTATCGGCGTGATTTTTGAAATGTCTGGGCGACCTCAACATTTTTTATGGTGCGAACAGTCAATCGGCGTGACCCCTCAATTGTATTCCCGACGCTATGTAATGTCATATTTTAAGTGGGCGCGACCATCGGCGTGACTTCCCTCATCGCCAAATATTTTAGATCTCTCTGCGATATAGCAAGTCCCACCGATATGATTTGCTTATCGGGATGATTAATACTATCGGGATAATAAAATTATGTTCTCCCGATCTTTATTGTCTCGCCGATAGTCATCTTCATATATGGACTTTATCTTTATCGGAATGACATACACTATCGGGATAGCTAAATCAAGATATCCTGATCCAAATCATCTCCCCGATGGCCCTTTTCATATCCTTCATCAGACAGAGTATGTTAAAGTGTTATCGATGCCTTTTGATCGCCGTGACTTGTCAATCGGTGAGACCTAATTCCCTTATCCTGATATGCTGAGTTATCTCGATAGATGTGTATCGCTGTGAGTCTCGCCAAAAGCTTTCTTATCGCTAAGACTCTAATCATCGGAAGCTTACTTGTTTGCTATCCCGATATTTTATTTCTCACCGATGACTATTTGCTTCGTTACTCCCACAGGATGTTCGGTGAAACTCTTGCCGAAATGCTTCATCGGTATGATATATACTGTCGGGGCAACTTTTAAAAAGTCATCCGGTAGATATCTGTCATACCGATTGGTATGACCACTTGCCTTTCTTGCCGATGTAATGTCATCGGCATTACTTACTCCATCGGTGACTTCCATAATTCTTCTTCCGATCTCTATTTTCACGCCGATGGTTGTTTTCAAACGATTCCTTATGTATCGGTGTAAGCAACACAACCTCTTACCGATGGATTGATTTTGATGAAATTTGGCACTGCTCATCCATAGACACCTTGTGAGATAATTTTTTTTTATTATGGTCTTTTTTGGGATATTCTTCAGGATTTATTCAAATATGATGGGGTAAGGAGATAGTAAAAATTTCAAATTTTTACTGTGCTAACAGGACCCTTTGAAGTACTTGAAGTAGTCAATCCAGTTGCCTACAAAATTGCTCTACCACTAGCCTTGTCTAGAATGCACATTGTTTTTCATGTGTCTTATCTGAAGAAATATATTGCAGGTGATAACCATATTTTGAATTGGAATTCTTTACAGATGTAGGATCCAAGGTTTATCATGATCAAGCTACTCAAGGTGTTAGAAATGCACAAACACTGCTTGCATAATAGGGAGGTCTTGCAATGCAAGGTCCAATGGGACCAATATGATGAGGAAAATACTACATGGGAGGATTACCATTAATTTTATCAAAAATTTCCTCATTTATTTAATTTTGTTACTAGTTGAAAATAATGAACTTACTTTTTAGTTACTTTTGATACTTTATATCATTGAGGATGATGAATCTTTAGGGAAGGATATGTTACATCCCCAATGTTTATCTTGCTATGTTTTTTTTATCTTTACTTGGACATAAGTAAATCTATTATGAAGTTTAGATTAATGACAAGGAAAGACATGGATTATATGAAATGTCATTTATGAAATTATGGAAATGATTATGCTAATATCGATTTAAGGTTTACATTATGATATTTGATTTATTATTTGAATAATGATGGACTGATCATAATTTGTTTGGTAACAAGTTTGATACAGGATTACAAGTTTTCAGATGACTCTCAGAGAAAAGAGAGAGAGAGAGAGAGAGAGAGAGAGAGAGAGAGAGAGAGAGAGAGTATCTTTTGAGGAGAGAGATATAGACCTCAGGTTATGAGTGGTTTATTTGCCAAAAATGAGTATGAGTGTATGACATAATCATGAACCAATGTGTTGTAAGAGATAAGTCTTGTTTTGTTAGTTTACTTCTGAACCTAATCGACAGGTAGTTGATATTTTACAATCTTTGTAAGTCATAGTAAGTCATCTTAGTCAGTAACATTAACAATGTCGTTTGAGTGTGAACCATGAATATTTACATTTAACGTAAATATTACGATGTTGTCGTAAAATAGTCATCTTATTATTATTAAGTCACTTGAGGTGTTATAATTGATTCTTAACATTAGGACATTATCATCAAGTGAAGATGTGTTTTTGTCGATGGATTGTGATGGGGAGACTAGCTCAACCCAATCACATTTTCCATAATCCTTTGTTTTAGTATTATCAGTTTATTGATTAAATCATAATAATCAAATAGAGATAATGATATGAAAATTATGTTAGGAACCCGTGTTTAACCCTTCTCTTTACTTTGTTAGTATATTGTTGTTGGATGCATATGCTTTGTGAGTCGTCTCGTGAGTATATTGTATTATCTGACATTTATGGGAAGTAATAGTTGTTTAGATTAGACTTAGTATATAAGTATGTGTTGAGGCCAATGAAGGCATCCATGAATTTGTTGTATTGAGCCCACTCAAAGGAGGTTGCCCCCTCAAAGTGGCTTTTGATCAATAAGTTCATTCTTCAGACCATTGTTGGCCCATTCTTTCACCCTACTTCTAAAATCCCCATTTTTTGCTTCCCTATCTCTTAGAAAGTGTCCAAAACCCAGTCAAACCCCAATTACCCATCAGAGTTTTTCCCAAATCCAAATTTCCCTTTACTAAAAAAGTTTTTATTTTTGTATTTCTACCCATTCCTAAAAAAATCTCCTAGCTATGGTTGTCACCCGCACAGGAGCAAAAAACATGGAGGATGAACTTGCAGCACTCAAGACCGAACTCCAAGATCTGGGTGAAAAAATTCTTAGCCTCAATCTTCAGCATTTAGCCATGAACAATAGATGGCATCCAGAGTCTTCTGCAGACACTAGGTTCTCTTCTTCCAGCAATTTTCATGGGCCAAAGATTAAATTTACTCACTTCAATGGTGCTGATTCGACTGGATGGATATACCAGGTAGAATAATATTTCAGTCTGCATAATACTTTTGATGTCAACAAAGTCCCACTTGCATCCTTTCATTTGGAACATGAAACCCTTCAATGGTTCCGTTGGTACATCAAGGCTCATGAAGAGCCAAAATGGAAAGATTTTTGCTAACTCATTTTGCAATGATTTGGCCCTAGTGCTTTTGATGACTTCACAGGAGCACTAACTAAACTTCACCAAACTGGCACTGTGAGAGAATATTAGACAGAATTTGAAAAACTAGCCAATCACATAGAGTGATTGTCTAATGAATTCTTCAGGAGTTGTTTTGTCAGTGGTCTGAAGGATGCAATCTGATCTAAGGTTAAAATGTTCTGTCCCAGCACAATGATGGAAGCCCTAGGGTTGGCTAAGTTGGCAGAGGACAAGATCACAGCTCAACAATGCTCTAAATCTAATTTTGTTCCATTCAGAAATATGGTTTCCCAGAGACCTCCAATCATGCCAGCTCCTAGAACAACTCCTATCAAGCATTTGATTGAAGCATAAATGCGAGAACGTAGAGAAAAAGGGCTTTGTTGTAATTGTGATGAGAAATTCACTCAAGGACATAGCTATGTTGAGCAAAAGCTCTATCTTTTGGATGTGGATTCTCCACCTACAACTAAAGTTTATGAAGATGCTCAAGATACAGTAGATGATTAGGTCAAAACTTAGCAGCCGCCTGTTGACCCTACTTCTCAAGAAGACCACCCAAAGATCTCTCTCCATCCTTTAGTAGGAGTCACCACCCCACAAACCATGTGGGTCAAGGGTTACTTCAAGAAGCTCCCTCTTACAATACTCATTAATTTTGGTAGCACTCATAACTTCATTGACCCTTGGATCGCCAAATAGGCTGATTGTTTTGTCCATCCTTGGTCCATCTTTGAAGTCATGATTGCCAATCAAGGCACATTACCTTGCAAAGGGAAGTGTCAAAATGTGCATATCTCTATTGGAGATTATAAACTACACTCTGACATGTTTGCCTTGCCCTTAGGCAGATGTGATGTGGTTTTGGATGCACAATGGTTACACACACTTGGATCCATCCTATGGGATTTTGCTGAACTTTGGATGCAGTTTTCAGACAATGGGTAAAAACACACATTAAAGGGCTTACAACTAGGGTCTCCTAGCATAATCAATTCACATCACATGGAAAATCTTCTTAAGAAGAATTTACATGGTGTCATTGCTCAGCTCCATTCTATTCAGATGCAATCATCAATGGTCTCTAGTACTCCTTTAGATCTACCATGAATTTTGGATAGGTATGCATGTGTCTTTACCGATACAATGGGATTTCCACCTTCATGACTAGAGGACCACTATATTCAGCTCCTTCTTGGAAGTATTCCTCCCAACATCAAGCCCTACTACTACCCATTTCACCAAAAGATAGAGATTGAGATGCTTGTTCGAGACTTACTGAAGCAAGGTATTATTTGCCCTAGTACTAGTTCCTTTTCTTCACCGATTCTTCTTGTCTAGAAAAAAGATAGATCATGGCACATCTACATTGACTTCCGAGCACTTAATCACATCACAATCAAGGATAAGTTTCCAATTCCTGTTGTTGATGAGCTTCATGGTGCTCATTTTTTCTCCAAGTTGGATCTTCATTCTGGGTATCACCAAATTTAGGTTCATGAGGATGATATCCCTAAAACGGCTTTCCACACAAATGATGGCCACTATGAGTTTTTGGTCATGCCCTTTGGCCTCACTAATGCTCCTTCAACATTCCAGGCATTGATGAATAAAAGATTCTGGCCCTACCTATGGAAATTCATTATGGTCTTCTTCGATGATATCCTCATCTATAGTAAAACATGGGCTGAGCATCTCCAACATCTAGATCTTGTACTGCAACTTCTCTCTTATCATCATCTTTGTGCAAAATAGTCTAAATGTGTCTTTGGCTAGTAAGAAGTGGAGTATCTCAGGCATATTGTTTCATCCCAAGAGGTTCTAGTGCATTCTGCAAAAATAGATTCCATGAAAAATTAGCCAAATACTCAGACACTCAAGAGCCTCTATGGTTTTTTGGGACTAACCGGCTACTATCACAAGTTTGTCAAGGATTATGGGAAGATTGTAGCTCCATTAACAACTATTTTGAAAAAGGATGCTTATACATGGACACATGTTGCTGAGTATGCATTCGAAAAACTGAAACAAGCTATGTGTACTACACCTATTCTAGCTATGCTAGATTTTTCTAAGACCTTCACTATTGAGAGTGATGCTTGCAGCAATGGACTTGGTGCTATTCTCCTTCAAGATGAACATCCCATTGCATTCACCAACAAATCCCTTTCTGGTAAGAATTTAGTACTCTCTACATATGAGAAGGAAATGATGGCTATTTTGCATGCAGTACAGAAGTGGTGGCCATACCTACTAGGGAATCATTTCTGCATCAAGACTGATTACGAGAGTCTGAAATATTTCCTGGAACAATGGGTCTCCTCCCCAACACAACATGGGTTATGACTATGAGAGCACTTACAAGAAGGGTAAGGACAATATTGTTGCAGATGCTCTTTCTTTCACATTTGATGACCAAGCTTCTCTTTTAGGTATTTCTATGCATGTTCCAAATTGGTTGGAATTTGTCCAACAGGGCTATGCCAATGACTCTTCATTATCTCAAATCATCTAATAGTTAGCCAATAACCCTTCTATTGTACCGCATTACTCTTGGGATGGTGCTTCTCTAAGATATAAGGGTTGTCTAGTGCTTCCCCAGAACACAGATCTTCAACAGGTTGTCTTCCATGAACTCCATGCTTCTCCATCGGTAAAGCACTTTGGGTTCCTCAAAACTTATGAGCGGGCACGACGTAAGTTATTTTGCACGGAAATGAAAAGAGAAAGTCAATAGACGGTGGATGAATGTGATACCTGCTAATGCAACAAGGGTGAAATGACACTCCTTCCTGGATTGCTTGAACCCTTGCCCATCCCTACATGGATTTGGACAGATATTTCTATGGATTTCATTGAGGGGCTCCCTAAATCTGGAGGGAAGATAGTGATCTTGGTTATGGTTGATCACCTCTCCAAATATAGTTATTTTTGTGCCCTCAACCATCCCTATACTGCCTCCTCAGTCACATAAATTTTCATGGACTAGATCTTTCATCTTCATGCCATCCCTTCTTCCATTGTCTCAGATCATGATGCAACTTTCACCAGTCATTTTTGGACAGAACTATTTCAACACACTAGTAGCAAACTGAAGATGACTTTGAGGTATCACCCACAAATAGATGGTTAGATTGAAATTATCAACAAATGTTTGGAAACTTATCTTCATTGCTTCACTTCAGAACAATAGCATCAATGGGAAAAGTGGCTCCCTCTCGCTAAATGGTGGTACAATACCTCCTACCACACTGCATCTAAAATGACTCCATATGAAGCAATCTATGGTTAGGCACCGCCAATGCTCCTTCCATACACCCCCGGCAATTCACCAGTTTAGGAAGTTGACATGGTTCTCTGAACCTAAGATCGGATTCTTCGCATCTTGTAGGACAATCTTCACATGGCAAAAAATCAAATGAAACAACAAGCCAATTAGCACCATTCTAAGCACACTTTTCAAGCAGGTGATATGGTTTTTCTTCATCTACATCCATACAAGCAATCATCCCTAAAACTCAAAGGGCGTCATAAGCTGGCTACAAAGTTCTATGGGCCATATAAGATTCTTCAGAAGATTGGGTTAGTTTCTTATAAATTAGATCTTCCTCCTTCTTCCTGCGTTCATCCAGTATTTCATGTCTCTTGTCTAAAGAAAGTTCTTGGCACCAACATCATAACACAAACTATTTTACCAGAACTAGATAATGAAGGATCCATTATTTTAGAGCTGAAGGTAATCCTCGACAGGTGCACTCATTAGCTTCACTCTTGATCCATCATAGAGGTATTAATTCAGTGGCATGACATGCAACTAGAAGATGCTACATGTGAACTACTCCTTCAGATTCAACAACAATTTCCACATCTTAAGCTTTGAGGACAAATCCTTTCTAAGAGGGAAGGGATGTTAGGAACCCGTTTTTAACCCTTCTCTTTACTTTGTTAGTATATTGTTGTTGGACACATATGCTTTGTAAGTCATCTCATGAGTATATTGTATTATCCCACATTCATAGGAAGTAATAGTTGTTTAGATTAGACTTAGTATATAAGTACGTGTTGAGGCCAATGAAGGCATCCATGAATTTATTGTATTGATCTTGCTCAAAGGAGGTTGCCCCCTCAAAGTGGCTTGTGATCAATAAATTTCTTATGTGTTTCTGCTATTTCTATTATTTCATGCATTTTTCATTATATTGTTACAAGAGGTTCCTCTCAAATTATATTTGATATAATCAAATAAGAATATTCTTATGTGTCCAACTGGGTAATACATCATTATAAGTTATTATGGTTTATGATTTAGCAGCCATAAGCATCTATTAAGGAGTGCCTTTAATACTAGAGTGTAATGGATCAAACTACTCTTAATGAGTAATCGATTGCTCTATTTTTAGTTATTGAGTTGGCAGCCTCATTGATGAGGAGTTGCGAATACCCCAACCACATTCACTATTTCTTCTCAACCATTTTCGCATAATTGACATATGGTGTCGATTGCACCTTTGTAGTTGGTGGTTGAGTTATAATAGGAGACCAAAATTGTTGGTATTGAATGAGTTTTTAACTACATTTAGTGGAGCACTTAGTGAGAGCACTCATTGATGAATCAGTTTGGGGCTCTTAAAAAAACCACAACTTAGATAGTCAAGGGGGTATTCTTGATGTGAAAAGTCTTGTAGTAGAGAATAGAAGGAGAGACTATATGTGGGTTGAGAATGATTCTTAGGAAGAATACAATGTATTGAATCTTCCATCTTTACTGTGTAAACCGCTGCTTCAGGTGAATGCCTCTACATTTTATGGTTGTAGAAGACAATGAAAGATTGAATGTAGCCTTATCTTGGGCATTCGTCCATTTTCATTTTGGAAATCCTTAAGTTTATACTATAATTGTTTCGATGAAGATGACCAACTGTGTCTCTCTTCATAGTATCATTTTAACCTAATTAATTGAGTCGACTGAATATGGAGGGTATAGAGAGTCATTGTAAGACTGATATTTTATTTTAATTTTAAGCTTGAGAGTTGATATAGCCTGGTAAGGCCAATTCTTAGGATTGATAATGAAATCTATCTCATGATTTAACTAGGCTGACCTTGTGCCTTTGTATAAAACTATGATCCTTGTCATAATATGAGTACAAGAACCAAATGATTCTATTATTATATATATTTCAAGAAGGATAACATAGTTATCATGAAACTAGTTAACTAGTCACATATTTGAATGAGTTTCCTTTCGAGGATGGTAGTCTATATAGATGTAAGTTAGTCTTGAAAATAATTCTATAGAATTAGTAGAGGCTACTAGATAAAGGAGAACTTACCAACTGTGAGTAGTGTGGCATAAAGTACTAAGTAGAAGATAATATCATTTTGAAACTATTCTTGGTTAAATACATTGGTCAAGAATGTTTCCCTTACCAATAGAATTCAGAGTCTAAGTGACCTATGACAACTATGGTAAACCTATTAAGTTATAGATTAACTAAAGATAATTTGGAAAAATGAATAAATGTCGAAAACCTTCTATATTGTCTATACACGTAATCTTGGCGAGTATAGTTTTATAGTACACCATTATGTCAAAAAAGACTATGTCAATAACCTTATTTAGAATTCATATATGAGTGTATAAGAAGTGATGGTAATGACATCACATAGAAGTGAATTGAATAGTATTCATGTTCCTTTGAATAGGAGTTACTATCTTTGCAAGGGTTAAATTATTCCTAACCATGGTCGAGTTAGACCAATGGTCAATTATGAACCTAGGTCTCCTAGAGATGCGATATGTTTATATTGTGAAATCATATTAACTAAGAATTTTTTAGGTAAACCCTAGAATCGATTATGAACTAACTAAATAGTTATGACTTATAGACTTATTCATGTCAAGGGAACTAATATCATGACACGATGATTAAACTATTTACGTAAACATAGTTGATAAGGATAAACTGTGAGAATACGACAGTATCCAAGTTGAATAGGAGTGGGTGAACACGAGTACATTTATTATGAACGTTATTGATAATAAAACTTTTACCAAAGTAATGCATTTATTTTCTGCATGCATTGTCAGTTCACTGTATTTGGATTGCCCATCCTATCAGAAATCATACTTAGCTAGAGGGTATCTAGGATTGTATGGTTGATATAGTTGAGTAGGATACAACACTATGTACTTGAGAAAGGAAAATTACCACTTGTCACCTTTGGTCTATATTCCTCGTGAAGGGTAGGGCCACTTCCTATGTGGAGGATGTGTGGGAGACCACTGGTTTGTGGATGGAGGTAAATAACTGGAAGGATACTCTCTCTCCAAGTAGGAAACATGTCAGGACTTGTTATAAAGATGTCAGATATTTAGAAGTAGTATTTATTCCAAAACTTGTATATGTATTTGATTTACATTTGTAAACATTGTAATTAAGAAATACAATATGGTTTATTGTATTTTGTAATGAGAAAATCTTGTAATTGTAGTTGTTTGATTATATGTTAAATAAAAGAAAAAATTTCTCTATCTCATTTTTACCTTGTTAAATTACTTTATGGTAAATTTTTTAGTTTTACTATGTTTTTATAACTTGGATGTTACAAAACTATAGCTTAGTTCTAATTGTGTTCTCGACTGCAAGAGTTTACTACCTACAGACATCAACTATTCTATTAAGATTACTATCCAAATAGTCTTTATAGATAATCCTACAACAACCTCTCAGTCTACACAGGAAAAAAATAGAGTTCTCAATCATAAAGGTGT
Organism: Cunninghamia lanceolata; assembly: GCA_027924645.1. Classification (NCBI taxonomy): domain Eukaryota; kingdom Viridiplantae; phylum Streptophyta; class Pinopsida; order Cupressales; family Cupressaceae; genus Cunninghamia; species Cunninghamia lanceolata. The sequence goes on from BSBN01000050.1 coordinate 12,049,963, forward strand.
AAATCAAAGGTTATTTGGTTTCATATTTCCACTATAATGACTTATGCTCTCGGCCTTTACTTCATACAAAATTTCTCTAAGTTCAAAACCTTGATCACAATGTTTCTTTAAGCCTATTGGTCAAAAGAACATGGTGATATTCTATCTAATCACGTTGGCCTTATATATTAGAGAGTATCAACCATATAACATGTGTAGATGTCAACCTTATACAAACAAAGTATCGTCCATTATCATACAAAGATGTCAGCCTTATACAAATAGAGTATCGACCATTTGTCATAATAAGATGTCGGCCTTATACAAATAGAGTATCAGCCAAAAGATACTCAAGAATATCAAAGACTTTTGATCAACTCATTCCTATAGATAAACATAGATTTACTAACATAAAAGACACAAGAAAAACTATAATTTTATCAGCCTTAGATATTTAACACATAACCGAATGCAAACTTGCATTTCTTAAACTAATAGAAGACTTTCATATAAAGAAAAGAACCTTTATTGAATCGGTGGAGATAGATCCTTCAGTCTCCTATCTTCCTTTCCCCAAAGAGCTCCTTTCTCCTAGGCCCATCATTTCTATACTTCAAGTCAAGCTCAAAGCCAATACTCTCCCCATTTACCATTGTTCTCCCTCTTTGTATATCCTCAAGAGAAAAACTCTTGTAGAGATTAATAACCACTTGGCCATAACCGCATTTTTATCTCCTTAAACATAGCCTATGATAATTTCATCATAGGCATGTAAATAGTGGAAGTGATGGTCATAAAAGACCACTCTACATGTCGGTTCAAGAGCTCCTACTTACTCTCTAAATCAGTTAGGGAGTAAAGGAGTCGAGCCACTTACTCATAAAAGCTATTTGCAATTACATGAAATCTTAGCTATGTTATAAAGAAGTCTAAAGACCACCTCATAGGTCTAGCTCCTTAAATCATATTAAAATATATATAAACATAACCACAAGGTGAAGAAAAACACCTAATACTTACATTGTCACCAACATCCGTAAGGATACAAGAATGGGGTTGAGGTTTCTCCCCCTCTCTATCTTGTAAAAACACCAAAGAAAGGATAAGTTAACATAACAGAACACTTACTGGAAATCACTGACAATAGAATAATATAAATTAACCTCTAATAGAATAGTTATAATAACATAAACTATAATCGTAGTGCATAAGGGAGATAACAACTATTGACCTTTCTTGCCTCATGTTTGAAATTTTACTAAAGCACCCATGCCTTAGAAACATTTCCATTCTTTATTTTCTGCTTTCCTTTCCTTTCCCCAAGTCAGGTTTTACTTAGTCATTTCCTTGCATTGTCAAAAATTCCTTATGTTTTTTAACCAATGTTGGCAGGTTCAAGAGGTCATGAACTGCCCGACTTCCCAACTAGCCTTTGAGTCTAACATCTGAAGTTCCTTCTTGTGTTAGTCTTGGTCGCTCATTTTGAGTAAAGTCTTTGTTGTCAAGAGGTCGAGAGTTCTTTGAACTTCTGAACTCTCAAAATTGTGGTTCAAAAGTTCCAAAAATTCTTGACTTGCCAACTTCGAATGCCTTCTATTCTTGTGGCACCTTTTTCTAAAATAGCATGTAGTACAATGAAAAGACACTTGTCACTTCGTATTTAATTCAAAATGCATGTGAATGAATTGGCATATTTTTCAGAGGGAAACTAAAGGGGATCTCTATGATTTTCAAAGATTGATACGCTGCCAGAATTTGATGATAATTATGGATGAGTTATGAGAAGTGACGTGAAATTTGAATGAATTAACCATCTCACTTGAATTTTTCATCTTTTCACCAAGGAATGTGTTGCAGATCAAGGAACAACTAATCCACTACATGTGAGAAGTTTGTAGAATTCTAAACTTATAGGTTAGCATGATTGACCCTCTTTATCTCATTTCCTTTCCTTCTTCTACTATAAAAACCAAAGCACTTCTCTTGGGTGGTGGAAATTTCTATTTTCATGTATCTGTATAAAGATTCCATTATGAGTGCATTGTATTTTTCTACCTTATCTATGAATGCTTTAGAGTTTCTGGCTGGTTGGTTCCTCAAGTTTGTGAAAATGAAATTCAAGTTTCGAGGAGCCCCTATGGTCCCTGTTGTAGAAAATGGGTTGTTTGGTGTGAGAGATACAGAGCTGGGTCATATTGACCTTGAAGATTTCTAGAAGAGGATGCAACCTGAGGGTCGAACCACCTTGGCTAACAAAATTGTGAGCAGTGGTTTAGATAGAGTTGGGGGCTTTCCACTTACAGTGCGCTGTCAATGGTTTCTTGTGCTAACAATTACTTCCCAGAATCTCAAGAGATAAGAGCCTTAAATACCTAAATGTTGTTGCCAAAATTGATTCACAGTCAATTGCCCTTGCCTTGAATTTGGATGAATATTAGGAGAATGTTGATGTCAATGTATCTTCTACCTAGGGTTATTATAATGAAAGAAGAGACGGGTGCCAGAATTGCATTGCTAGGACCTCGCTAGAGGTTGGGAAAAAGGGAAAGTCAAGAATCCCTTCTAATCTAAAGAGGAGTCATTTCAAAAAATAAATATTAGATATGATTACTCTGCTGAACTATAGTTGGGAGATTTGAGTCCAATACTTTCGATTATTGGATGCGTAGATTTATCCTACTTATCTGCGGAGATCACCATATTGACTGGGCAAGGATAATCAACAAAAGTATGCAAGAATAGCTAGCAAATTTCTTGTAGAATGTAATGTTTTACATGTGTTCCCAGCTATATATATGTGTTGGCTCATAGAGAGGCTTCCTAGCCTGGTTTAAGGACTCAAGAAGTTCCTACCATCAGCATGGCTGTGTATCAAACTTTCACACAATTGCAGAGGAATGAGGGTATGAAGGATTTTCAAAGATTAATGATGCCTTTACTATGTATCTTACAAAATAATCGAGGGTTCATTGGAGAAAAGGTTTTCTGTGGAGGTTGTTACCTTAGTTATGAGCTTTGGAAGCTTCTATGTCCAGTTTGACTACTTCTCCTACCTAAGAATTGGGGGTTATGAAAATGCCCCATTGAAAATTGCCATAGTACCCATCGGATTACCTCATGTTCTTGGAGGTGTGTCATCAAATGGAAACTGTGAATACAAAGTACCACACAATGAAAAAGAAAGGTTATTCTTTTCCTGTGACACTTTCCTTCTATTCTTGTAAAAGTAATGACAATGCTAGGAGTGTAGATAAATTGCTTTCTGAATTCAATCTCCATAGTTTGTCGGCTCGAGTAGCATTTGATAGTAAAAATTTTGTGAAAGTAAATACACATGGAGGAGGTTCTTATCAACACAAGCCCCAACTTGAATATTTCAGGGATGATTGTTTGAATGAAAGGGAAGTGCAAAGGAGGAATTAGATGAGGTTAACCATCGATCAGGTCCGTGCTTTTGAACTACCTATGTGAGTTCCTGATATGGTTGATGATAACTCTAATATTCTAGATGAAGGCTATCATGATGTTTCATTGCAACCCTTACCTCTTGTGAAGTGGTCAGAGAAGGAGATCACTAATGTTAAACTCCACTTTCTTCATGTGCTAAGAAGAACAGAGAAGTGGTTGAAAGGGAAGATTAAATAACAAGCTGGTTTAGTTACACCTAAGGACTCATCTGCTCAGGGTTAGAATAGATCTCAAATCACTCACTCTCAAAGGAGATCATCTAATTCAGACCCAACTCTCTAGAGAGTAGGCTCATAATTGAATGGAGATGGTGAATGACCCCCTATGGAGAGCAATAAGCTAAAAACAACATCTGAGCAAGACGATCAACCAATGAAGAGTAACACTAGATTGGCTACTTCTCGATCAAAAGCAGACCATGTGCCCCTTATTAATAATCTTGTAAGTGATAGTGATTCCTTGAATTTCATTTAGTTTGGAGAGGATAATGTGTTGTAATCTTTGTTAAGCACTCCAAATTCACCCAATTTAAGTGAGCCCCCAGAGGACATTCCTCAGCCTGTGCATATGGATGGTGTAGTGAGTGTGATTGGCCATGCTAACATACCTTCCTCATCTCCTACTTGGTTAAGAAAGGTAGTAGAAAAGAAGAAAAGGTATACACCAATGGTGGATACTAGTATAGATACTATGGGCAAGTTATTACAGGAGACTCCTAAGCCTAAACATGCTAGAAGAATGTCAAGGATGGTAACTGAATCTGTCAAAGGAAACCAATTCTTGGAAATTGCAAACCCAATGGGAAATAAGAATGAGAATGAAGTGACTGAGGTAGACTTCAATATGAGCATAGTAGACATGGGACCCTCAACCATGGAGGGGGATATCTATCACGTCAAATATTTATTTAGCAATTTGTCAAAAAGAGCGAAGAAAGAACAAGAAGAGAACATTAAGCTATGTGCACAAGTAAGTTTCTTGTCTATGTTCATTCAATCAATTTGAATGATAACAACACCTTCAACCGATGCCTTGCCAGATGTGAATGTTAGTACCCCTAACGCCAACCTGTTGCAATGAATAAAAAGATCACAAGCCTTAAGTAGTGCTATCGAATAGTGGATACAAAAGGTGACTCTAGATGGCTTAATTTTCATTGAAGAAGGTTATAAGCTATTTAATCTCATTTCTAGTAAAAGAGAAACCTTAATTGTTGATTTCCAAAATTACAAAAGTGATCACTGTATATGCCTAAAAATGGCACAATTCATTCTAAATAAATATTCTAAATATTTATTTCCTTTCTGAATTCCTTCTATTATTCTAAATATTTATTTCATTCTTCTATCAATTAAATAAATATTCTAAATTTATTTAATCGGTTCACTATTTCGTAATTAAATAAAATCAATTTATTTAATCAAATTCCCTAAATTCTTCTAATGTCTCACACAATTAAATAATCCTAAATTAGTTAATTAAACCAAATTCCTCTATCCTAAGTTCTAATTCCAAAAATCCACCTCATACTTACACCTCATTTTTCCACCTCACCTTGTCCACCTCATCGGGTTGCACATGTAATTAAATATATTAAATATTTAATTACCTTATTTTCCCTCACCCACATGTCCTATTTCTTCTCAAACCAGAAGTTAGTTAACTAATCAATCAAAAGTGTTAACTAACCAGTCAATTGAGTTAATCCCTCAATCAATTCAGTCAATTCCATAATTCATTCTTCCAACTGACTAATCAAGTTGTTAACTGATCAGTTAAAAGAGTTAACTCTCCAATCAATGTTGTCAAATCCCCTCTTTCATGATGGAGATGAGACACTTGTCATATTTCTATTGGTTGCACATTCCTCAACCATTTTCAGCCATTGATCATCACACTTCTTCTCAACTGTTGATTATCATTCTTCTGAGTCTATAAAAGAAGCTTAATCCCTCCATTCTATTCATCCAAGTTATTTATATTGTTACTCTATAGAATTCTACCTGCGCGCCTTTGGCACCCCCAATACAATCTACTTGAGATCACCCTTTGCTTTGAAGCTCTACTTCACAACATTATCTATCATCTTAGCCGTTTACTACTGACATCCTACAACACAGCAAAAGGAGTGCACTCACTGAGGGCCTACTTCATACCAACAAGGACAGTTTTAATAGGTGAACAATAGAAGCTTTGATTCAAGGAAGGTTTGCACTATGTTATTCATTGCTTCGTTTCATTCAATCTTCCTTGATTTCATTATTCTATTGATGTTTGGGTTTATTATTGTTAAATTGATTAATCCGCATTTTACCCTAACATTTTTGGCACCCACCGTGGGACCTTTGCCCCTTTATCTCATCAAAATCTGAGCTTTGTTGAAGACAAGTTCCGTATAGGTCATGCACAGGCTACTTCGGTGCATTTGAGCATTTCTACAGCACATATACCTATTTCGGCGGCGCATTTGTTATTCCTACACATCTGTGCTTTGATACTGTGCTTCTACACACTGTTATGGTGCATATGTTATGCCTGCACATCTGTTCATTCTTACTGCGCTTTTAAACACTGTTCCGGTGCATATACCTTCTTTCTCGGCACATATGTTCTTTCTGTGCATATACGCTCTGTTTCGGCACATATGACCTCTGATACGGTGCATTTACTGATTTTGTGCATTTGTTGCATCCTGCAGCACATTTGTTATCCTGTAGCACATATGTTAAATTCTGTAGCGCATTTGTTACATCCAGCAACACATATGTTACTTCCTGTAGCGCATATGTTTTGCAGTGAATTTTAGAAACATTGTTTTCTTCACCAAACGCTTTATTTTTCATGAAATCTAGGCAAATTTGTACTGAAAATTTATGGAAATGCCCCCTGGACACAATGGTGAGGTTAGATTTGAGCTAAGAGATCATCCACATATAGTTTTATCCAAATCTTTACAAACTAGGGTTAGAAAAGTGCAAATTTCTGTTGACTGTTTCTGCGCATTCAGTCTCTGAAGTGGTGCTTCTATAGTAGGTAGTGATTTTAGGATTTTTTAGAAGATTTTTGCTAACGCTAACATCTTTACAAGAATACTCTGGATCTATTTTGCAGGTTAGGCCACTGGTTTAGACTCATCTAGCTGCATTTACTAAACTCACACTTCAAATTATAAAAGGATAGTAAAACGAACGTTCATACAAATTCCACATAGCCTTAACTAGGAAGAGAGTAATTGAACCATTGCAATATCTACATAATGCTATCTTCCATAGTTAGATTATTGCCATCTTACAAATGGTAATGAACAATGCTATCTTTTTAACCACTTCAAAGTTAACAATAGTGTGAGTGCACAAGTAATATTATCTCATTTAGTTTTTCTACTTTTAACTAGGTTGGATTAATTAGTGTTTTCTGTGCTTGACGAATGACAATAGGCTTATGCTCTCCCCTTTGTTGGGTGACCAGAGTGCCAGACTTGTCATTCCATTTGTTTAACCTTTAGGGGGGCCTGCCCTCGGATGCACACCTGTCCAAGTGGGAACGACCCTAAGTGGTAACAGGCTAAAGACAAGCCCTACCAAGCCACTTAAAATAAATGTGCTTGAGGTGAAAACCTCCTACAATGAGTGCTGCTGTGTTACACCAATGGCCAACCTCCCCCAAAACCCTCTAAGGCGCAACCCTTTGAGGTTGGGAGACTCCATAACGGAGAGTAGTGCCGCCGCATGTGTAACCACTCAAACGGTTGCCTTGACTACAAACCAATTGTTTAGTATACCAAAATCCCCTGTAATCCATTTTGAAGCCTAGGGTGTACTTGTCTTTGAGTCAAAAAGTCCAAAAATACAGAAAAATAACAAAAGATAAAATCATGAAAACTTCTATGTGTTTGCTATGTCTTTGCCATAATTGAAAATCAGAATCCTCAAAAACACCAAGTTTTCAAACCAAAAAAAAAAAAAAATTGAAAAACTTTCAATGCATTTGAAACCTTTTGTAGCACATTCAAAACATTACCAGATTGGCACATTTGTCTCAACTTGTGGCACATTTGCACTCTGTTACAGTGCATTTACTGCTGCGCATCCAAACTAGTAAGCTTTTCCGTTCTTATGTCAATGGAAAACCAATTAGAATATTTTGGTCAAAAACTCTAATACCTGCAATTGCAAATAAGCTTAGATCCCTCGCCCCAAAATTGTATAGCAATTTCTCAACAAGCCCAAGTCTTACAACAAGAAATGGTAATCTTGCAAACTAAATGTGCCAGTACCAGCTACACCTCATCCCAAAATCATATATCCTTTTCCCATACTCATGACAAGGCAAGCACTATCTTAAGTCAGAAATCATATACCACCCCATCTACTAGTCCTCCTTTGCCACCTTCTAAGACACATATTCCAAAACATACCAGTTCTACACCAACACCACCATCTAGTTCCTCAAACTCTAAATGGATGACCAAAAAAGAATCAAATGAGTGGTGGGAAAGAGTTTTTCCAAATTTATACAACTAGAGAAAAGCTAGAGAGAAAGCTAAATCCCCTCATTCACCTATCCATACACCTACCAATGATGTGATCCAAGGGCTACTAGCAGAGAGTCAACCATGTCCCCAAATTCCAGTCCTTGACCTTACCAAAAATCTTTCATGTCATTCGCAACCCCTTGAGTTTATCGAAGAACCTCCTACCATGAACCAAAGTCAAGGTCCATCAAACATCTATGTTGTCAACCAAGAAGCTATCCAAGAGCTATCCACTTCCATTCAAGCAACCCAAGAGGTATGTCAAGATTCTAATCCTAAGCATGAGGAAACATTAATCCCTAGTCTAAGTCAAGATCAAATCACTTTCTTGCAACCTATCCATAACATGTATCTTTTCCATGATCAAGATGATATCCATAATAATGAACCTATCCATCTCCCAACACCTATACATGAGAAGGAAATCCAATTCCATCCCATGCATAACCTTTATCTTTTCTATGATCAAGATACTATCTTTGATGAAGAAGCTATCCATGAGCAACTTGATCCTATGCATGAGATGGAAACCCAACTCCAACCCATCCATAACCTTTATTTGTTCTATGATCAAGATATTCCCTATGAAGAAGATGTCCTTGAACAACTTGATCCCATACCCATTCATGAGCAAGAAGCCTCCATTTCTTCTATCCCTCTTCCATCTAATCCCATCCATGATCCAACAACTTTCGCTTCCTCTGATGAGACACTTGCCTCCCAAGTGCACACGAATGATCAACCCAATAACTTAGATCCTAAAGAGCATAATGATGATCAATATTCTAACAATCCTTCACCATCCATTATTGACCAAGCTACAAATCCGTCGTCTTATATCCTTGGGCTTACTACCTTCATGCATGAATGTTCTTCCTTAGAACACCAACAACCATTATCCACTATCTCATCTTCCTCATCCAATAAGGAACTCACTGCTAGTGCACCTATACATAATCCCATGGTCCACCAAATACTCCAAAATATGAACTATCAAGGTAATGGCTTAGGCTTTCATGAACAAGGTATTTTGGAACCTATCCATGCCAATGTTCCTCCACCTTCATATAGCCTTGGATACATACCCCAAGGTGAGCAATCTCAAGATGTCGGTACTTCCTCCACTCCTCCTAAGTCTACTACTTTCCATCGCAAACCCTATCATATCCCCAAAACATATGTCGCCATTCCACCTCCATCATCCTACATTTGTCAAAAGCATGTGACCATACACCTTCCACCATCCAATCTACCTCTACTACTTCCAACTCCTAATAGCCCTCTATGCATCCTACCACCACTTCTTTCAACACCTTATCCATCCATCTATGAATCCTCTAAATATCCCAATCATGGCCAATAAATGCACATATTATCTAAACAAGGAGCTTTCACCAACCTGACTTCCACCATCCCATGGGGATACAATGACCAATATGTGGATGCCTCTACCTATAAAGTCACACATCCTAAGAGTCCTCATGACCTAGGATATAAAAGCTAAGAATCAAAGAATTATCCATATCAAAAGTTGCATACACCCACACACCTCAATGCCAAATTGAAAAAAGTGTGGGTCCCCAAGAAACAAATAATTATCTCAGAAGTTGCACAAATGCTGCATACACCCAAACCCATACCTTCACAGGTACTATCTAAAAACAAAATGGTTTGGGTGCCTAAGCAAAAAGCCCTCAAGTTACATGAGGCATCCACCTCTCAAGAATTCCAACCATTCACTTTCTCCAATTCCATCCAAAAGTATCAAATCCTTCCATCCCACATGACAAACAAAAATCAAAACAATGCAAAGTCTATGTGGGTCCCTAAAGGCCTATATCATTCATCCACTAAGAAAAAATGTCCATTGCTTCCTACACCACCTTCCCATCATCAGCTTCAATGTTTATCATAGTATGTGCAACCGTTGGTCATGGTTCCCTTCCATTCCAAAACACTTCCGTATAACTCCATCTCCCCTCCCCTCCACTACTATCCTACATATCTCCCTCATCCTATGGTACATGCTTTTGCATAAACTTTCCTTCCATCCTTGCATAAGTCCTTCTATATTCTGCATCATCATCCACTATCGCACCATCCATAATCCGCTATCTACATACTCATATCTCACTTTCATGCATTCCCTTACCAACATCTATGAGCACACTTGACATAGTCCACGCGACAACATCCATCTAGCAGGACTCTCACCTTTCAGGGAGCTAGATGCTTGAGTTTCTCTCTATATCCACCTTCTCCTATCTAAATATTCAAAAAATAAAAAATAAAAAAAAGGCCCTCGTCCAATGGTGAAAATCTGGCAAACAGACGCCTTGGATAAGTACCATGATGAAAACCTAGCAAGCAGGCGTCATGTGTAAGTTGATCTCCTATGTCACCTACACTTGGGGGCACGTTGTCTCATCAGCATATCACTTTTCTCCTACCAATTGCCTTCATACCATTTCCTATCCTATTCCTCTTTCCATTACATACCTATATGGTCTAGTCCATCCATCCTAATCTTCCATTTCTCTATTTTTCTTGATCTTGATAAAGATTGGGGGCACAATGTTGACAAATTCAACCTCAAATTCAGCCAAGTATGAAATTTATGATGAGTCGAAGTTCTGGTCAAACCTGATATTCTAGGTGGGGGGGTCATATTCTGAACATCAGTCACCCTATGTAAGATCACCCTGATCTTTTTAGATCACCCCAATATCAGTTTATCACCTTACAATCATCTTGTTTGCAACATCCAGATGTCAAATTTACGAGATGGTTGTATCTGCCCGTCAAGCAACCTCATATATTTTGTGGGGGTGATATTTTGTATATCATCTGATCTTTCAAATATCCCCCTGTCACAAAATATCACCCTCGGCCAATATCCTGCTGACGTCATCCTAATCTTTCGAAAAGGGGGGGTCATTTTACTCATGGGGGGTCATATTTTAGATATCACCCGATCTTTCAAATATCACTTGATCTTCCAAATATCACCTGATCTTAAAGCATGACCCTATATACAGAGCTTGACAGGATGATGCCGTCATCCTTTCAGAGGGTGATGTTCATTAGGGTTCCTTCATCGAGGTCATATTTCTTGGACCCCAATTTTCTTCAATATGACCATGGCATCATCCTTACACATTTTAATGAAGCCGATCCATGATGATGGTGTCATCATCATATCCTGATTTACATGAAAATGCTTGAAAATCTACATGCAGGTGACAAAACCAAAAGGTTATCAAATGGAATTGAATTTTTGAGATGCATGTGGATTTTCTTAAGTTCACAACTTGATATATATGTTTGCACTTTCAATGCATGATTTGACATAAATGTTTATCCTCCTGCTGGTTATTTAAGTAACGATGCCTAACTTTTTATATGATGACTGCAGGTGCATCAGCTTGAGGAGGATCATCCCGACAATCAGGATGATGTGTGTTCACAATACAAAAGGTAGGAAAAGCAGGATGGGTGGATTTTGAATCCATTCTAGAGCCTGATGGTGTGTAGGTGAGGATGTGATAGAGCTTTAATGGTAGAGGACATCCCAGGTGGCGGACCAGATCCTGAGGGGTCGCAGACACACCAGGAGGAGACAAAGCTTTCAATGCAGTGGTTGGGAGGTGAAGACATTACTGAGCGAGCGGCGCCCTGTCTAGGGGCTGTTTGAATTCTTGGCGGGTTCCATTTCCCACCATTTGATGGTGCATCTAAGGATGCAGACCATTGATTCACTAGGTTTTCCTAGGCACTATGCTGGAGGGTGAAAATAGAGACATATATTCATGACCCTGCACTTTGTAAAAGAGGGAGGTCAATCATGCAATATCGACCTGTAGCAATTTTAGGAGATCGGGTTACTGAGACCTAGGAGGATTGGATTGTTGAAACATTCAAGGTTCTTCCTCCAGATCACTGTATATGTACCTATTTTATGAGCATACTGTATGGAGATGAAGCTCCAAATTACATCTTGATTGTAAACCTTAAGTAATCTTCAGGCTGATTTCTGAATATGTAATGATGAATCCTGAGTTCAACTAATAGCATTTTCATTTTATTGCATGTTGTTGTCAGCTTTCCCTTGAAGACTTGCACTGGATCATGCTGATTTGTGGAATGTCCTAGTGAAGTATGATTCTAGTTTTCTTCTCTTCATTACTCTATGGGAACATGTATGTGGATCAATGATCTCAGTCAAGTAATTTTAGGAAATCTCATCTTCTCTCCCCCCTTTTTTCTCATTTTAATTTCATAGAAATCACTTCCATAACTGCATATCATGATAAATATCAATTAGAATAGAGGAACATGCTGACATCTCGTAGATAACTGAATATCATTATCATATTTTTGAGCTAGATGCATGTACTGTTGAAAATATCATGCAAGGAATCACTGATAAGGGTAGAACTCATGCAGATATCCACTTAGACACAGCCTTTGAATGAATATTTTGTGTAGAGTAGCCCCCCTTTGTATGAGAGTATTTTTGCAGAAGTAAAATCTACTAATCTACGTAGGACCCCAAAAATGGAAAATAGTAATACACATCAACCACTGAGAGATCTCAGTAGATTATGAACTAATCAACGAGGGCTTGGAATCATGAATTCCTTAAATTCATTGTATCATTCAGGATAAACAAGGGTTGTTTTGTAACTTTTGTTTGAATGTCTGGTTATGACTAACATCACCATCAACAGATAAAGAACTGGTGCTAGAAGGAGGGCCAGAACAAGGAAATTGTAGATTCTTGCAAATAGTGCTTGAGTATCCAGTCAGTTCAAATCTAACCATAAACTAGCCTATCTTTCTTGAAAACCTGAGAAATCCTGGCTCCTAAGCCAAATACTAGGTCCAGATCTAGTGGACTCTTTGAAGAACTACCTATCCGGGGATTTAGACCCAGATCCATGGACATTCATCACTCCCCTGATCCTAGTGCATCTAGAGCTTCACTAGAGCGTGCTCCTACAACCCCTATTGGCTTACAAACACCTACAGGACCACTAGTCACGCCTACCAGACCATCCATCACACCTCAGGTCTCACCTACACCTATTGCAATGTCATTTTTTACAGCAGAGTCGCCTTTGACCTTCAATGCATATCATGCCGTACCTAAAAATCTAGACAAAATTTGTCCTAGGTACCATCCATATCAGGATGCGGATGATCATGTCAGAACCTTCAAGGAAGCCTATTGTAGGGCTAGAATTGAGTATGAAGATGTGGTATGTAGGTTGTTTCCATTCTCCTTAGGGGAAGAGGCCTATAACTGGTTTATCAGTCTGAGCCAGGGTTCGGTCGGTTCATGGGTAGTCCTGGAGAAATCTTTCAAGGATAGGTTCAAGGTGCCTATAGATCCTTCAATGAACTATCATTTATTTTCCACCATCAAAAGATCTGAAGGAGAACCTATTGCAAGCTTCAATGCAAGGTTCCAAAAGATGTTGTCTAAGCTAGTTGCTCCCTATGTTGTAACAAATGAAGCTGCTGGAGCATTTATTACTTGGCTTTAGACCCCTTAACTTCCATGTTTATCAAAAGAACACATCCTGGTGTAACAACGTTAGCACAAGCTTTTGAAGAAGCCATCAAAGCCAGCCAGCAATTAGCTCCTGCTCCCACACTGAATGTTGCCTTCCCTACATTTTTGGGCTATCCAACAAACCCTATTCCCTAACAAATCAATGGAGCCATGATGCCTCAGGCTATCATGCCAACCCCTTTGTAGATACCTCCACTCAGCATCATGCTACCATCAAATGCAAATAACCAGATGTCACAATATCCAGGACAAACACAAGTGCCTCAGGCTGTAGAACAATCCAACAATAACAATGGATCTTCCTTTTTTAGGCCTCAGATAGAAAATGTAGTGGCCAAGGTTCAAGAAGAAAAGGAAGAAATCAAGGAAATATCAGCTTAATTAAGGAAACTTACCACTAAGGTCACCCATCTGAGAAATTAGAATTTCTACTCTTAGCCTAATCAAAACAAAGGCTATACTAATGATAGACCTAATTATCCTGATAGGGGGTACAACAATTATAACAACAATAATGGCAACAACAATCTTCCAAGACAACCTAGAGTATGGAACACTAGGCCAAATAATGGTTCCTTGCCGTCACCCTTGGACAATCAGTCCTCTAATGAACGTAGGTAGACCACCAGAGTAAACCTTGCTGAGGCAGCACTTACAAACTGGTGCAGGATACATAACACCAATGCTCATGTAGAGCTAGATTGCCCTCAATTTAGGATTGCCCCCAACATTTTCCAAGTTGAAGTGTCTAGTACCTCAGGAAATCCACCTTATGTAGAGGGAAATGAGATTATCCCTTGCGAGTATGATTCTGCTTTGGTGCTGGAAAGCTTCATGCATCATCCTTATTAGAAAACAACCTCATCACATCAGGATTACACCTCAGCATGTGAGGAATCAGCCATGTCTTTTGAGTCTAACTATGTTTTTCCCTTTGAGGATGAGAATGAACCATCAGCTGAGCATGAAGAAGTCAATACTTATCAACATCAACCTCAGGGTAGACACAACTAGAACTTGAGAAATAACTCAAGCAAGCCTACTAGTCCTTTGACCACCTCCTTGCCTCCAAACAATTTCAATACACCTCCTGATCCCAAGGCAAGTAATAACCCTGGATTCCCCAAGGTAAATGCTCAGTATTTGACACCACAGACCACAGCACCAAAAGCTGCAAATCTGCCTCCTGAATCTAACAAGTTCGTTACATACCTGACTGATGAAATGAAAAAGGTTAAAATCAGCCTACCACTGTCAGAGTTGCTTAGAACCTCTGATATCAAGAGAGCTTTCATGAGATCATTGGATGATCCTGCTCAAAAGGAAGATAGCCATACCACAGGCCAGTTTGGAAATAAAGATCATACGGCCAGAGATGTCAATGTCAAACCTAAAACCTCAGCTACTGTTCAAGCCACAGAGACCTCCCATATGACCTTATATAGAGATAAAGGTGAGTCACCTCCTTTCCTCCTGACCATAAGAATGTTCAATAAAAATTTGCACAATTGTTTAGTAGACTCAGGAGCATCTACCAATGTGATGCCCCTGTCTATATGCAATGCTTTAGGGTTGCACAGTACTAAATCATTGAAGAAAGTGACACATTTGGACAAAACAGAGGTAAGTGTGGTAGGAGAGCTGACTCACATTCACATACAGCTAGCATCAGATCCCAGAATCCAACACCACATTGATATTCAGGTAGTTGACATACCTGATACATATGGGATGTTACTTAGTAGAGACTGGTCTAAGACTCTTAATGGATACATGTCCACTGATTTTAGCCACATGTGGTTACCCTAGAGGGGGATACCAAACCAGATAAGAATAGATGTTGAACCTTGCATGAAACACATGATCACCGAATATAACAAAACCAATGAGATCATGTACATGGATGTGGAACCTAGAGTTTACTCCATCAGACCCCAAACTACCAACATAGAAGAGATCTTGATGTTTGAAGTGCATGATCATGATGACCCTTGGGGCGATGAAGTAAATTCAGAGTCTAATTGTGATCCTAAGAATGAAATAGGAGTCGATCATTTCAAAAATTTTGAGATGCATTTGTCTAATGAGATGCAGTGATGTCGCTTGTTGAAAACACCTATTCAGGATATTCTAATTGATGGCTGGTGTAGGTTCCATGATGAGGCACATTCTGAGAAAACTTGTGATGCATGTTTAGACATGCTGGAGCTTGAATAAGCGTACAATGAGGTATCTTCATCATTGCTGGAGGTGAGTCCTAAAGACAATGATAGTGATGCTGATTTTTGCTTGTTTCCTACAGGAACAGGAGGATGCACATATCAATATGAAAGTTCTATTCATATAACAGAAGAGATACTGGTATGCAGCTGGAGTAATGCTAAGAATAAGAAGATCATCCCAGGGAGTGATTACTTAGTGGAGTCAGATTATGAGTTATCTGATGAAGATAGGGGTAGCAATCTGTCCAAATTTGAGGAGTATCTGTCAAAGGAAATTCAAAAGATGATGCAGCAACAGAGACCTCCGCAGGATGTTCTTATTGAAGGCTGGTGCAGGTTATATGAAGCACCTCATTCAGAAATGTCCTATTCATTGTGCCTACATATTTTGAGAAGGCAAATGTCATCTAGCCTAGAGGATGTTCCTCCTGGTGATAAAGAAAAAGGGGAAATATCAGCTTCCCAAGAGGCAGATAAGGTGATATCTAGGAAGGCTGAGATCCTGAAGTTAAAGTGGATATCTAGTGGTGCAACTGCCAAAGCAAAAAGGAAGAAAGAAGCCCTAGACAAGCTTTTAGATGAAGATAAGCCATGGATCCTCAGGTTTGATGGATCTAAGTCAAATCAAGGACCTGGAGTAGGGATAGATCTCATAGATCCATATGGAAAATCCTACTTAGTAGCATATAGACTGCAGTTCTCATGTACAAACAATGTGACAAAATATGAAGCTCTAATTCATGGGATGTTGTTTGCACTTAGAAAGAAGGTGAGAATTCTGCATGTCTATGGAGACTCAAAGTTAGTTGTCAGAGAGGTGAGGGGTATATACTCCTACAATTACAAGAGGTTGTCCAACTAAAGACATAGGGTGTGGGGCTTAATAGAAGATTTTGATGCCTTCAACATCACCCATGTCCCCAGAGAACAAAACCATAGAGTAGATGCTTTGGCCCAGGCTGCCAATACTCTAGAACCCCTATCCATATTAGTCTAAAAAGATTCTCAGTTGAATTAGTATCAGTGCCTTCAGTACCTGACAATGTAACCCATCTACAAGTATTTGATGATGATCAACATATATTGGATTTTATTTCCAATAGGGATGTTTTTGAGGCACAGATAATAGATGAAACAAATATGGAGGATCATGTTTGGGAAGAAGAAGAAATCCTAGAGTTGCCTAGCAACAGGATCCCTAAGGGAATGATAGAGCTAGAGAGGGCATTTGATCTGGACAGCATGCTGAAACAGAAGGATCTTCCAAAAGCTGATGAAGGATAGTATTCACAGGTGGACATTGGAGAAGGTGATAAAAGAAGAAGTGTTTTCATTGGAAAGGTCTACATGGTGGAGGAATTGAAAGGGATAACCCAAGCCCTCAAAGACTATATTCATGTCATTGCCTGGATGTATGATGAGCTAAAAACTTATGACACATTAGTCATCACTCACACAATCCCTTTGAAGCCGGATGCCAAGCCCTTTAGGCAGAAGCAAAGACCTGTCAATGCCTTACTGGAGCTCATCATCTTTGAAGAAGTCAAAAGGCTTCTTGATGCTAGGATCATATTTCCTATGAGACACTCTATGTGGGTGGCGAACCTAGTCCTAGTGAGGAAGAAAAATGGTGACATCAGACTGTGTGTGGACTTCAAGAACTTGAACAGAGATTTTGAGAAGGATAACTATCCTTTTCCCTCTCTGGATGAGGTCTTGTAGATTGTAAACAGTGCTAAGATGATGTCCTTCTTGGACAGTTTCTCTGGTTATAGCCAGGTTATGGTGGATAGAATTGATAGTTTGAAAACTGCATTTGTCATCTATTTGGGTGTGAGAATATAGAGTTAAGTGACAAATATTTTAACCAACAACCTTATCTCCTTGAGAATCATTTTTATCCTAACTCTATTTTTTGACAAAACCTACGCTAATGGTTTTTGACATCACATCGACGATTGTCGATTCAAAACCCAAAACTCTGAGCAAATAGGTCTAAAACAACTTACCACTTACCACTTACGGAGAGGTTCACTAGACATTAAAAGCAGAAAACTTATATGGTAACAACCTATCATTTCCATACATCTATTCACTTCTCTCCGATGATGCTCTCCCTCTCTTTCTCGGAGAGTAGAAATCTGTTTCTTGGTTACAACTCACAATCACCAAACTGGGATTAGTGTATCATTAGTTAATCCATATACATCATGAATAAATAATCACAATAATATATAATCACATGTCTATATTCTATGCATATAAACATAGACTCATGAAATCATTGATTTGTCCTAATATTTTCACTAAAAGTGAAATCATTAAGCCATACAAGATTATCTACTAATTAATTAAAACTAAAAAGTAAAACATGGTCAAAATTAGGGATGTGACAACTTCCATGTACTCTTCATTTTTCGACCTCATTAATTTTTCATATATTTTTTATTTGTTTTTCCCCTCTAGATATTTTCAATGTTCTTTTTGCTGCTTTACATTCTTCATCATAGCATGGGTTCATAGCATGTTGTGAGAGGCTTGTGAATTGTTGCCATCAAGTTGTCATTGTGTATTATGGTCTATTTTTTGTTGGGGCTATCAATATTTTTTATTTCCTATAGTTGTTTATCAAGCATTGATTTAAAGATGTCTTGATTCTCACAAGTCAAAAGAATTTTGCCTTGAAAGTTTGCTTTTTTACATAGTTGAGGACTAGTACCTTGTTGGTTGCCTTTTGCATACTAAACTTTACATATATAGGGCTATGATCATATTTTATTTCTATAGGAAAACATCCAATTTCAATCTCCATTACCTTTGGTATAGCACTTTACGAGCAAATGACATAGTCTACCACACTTTGCCCATTGTAGGTATGATATGTGATGGTTTCCAAGCCTTGCCACACTCTTATGCCATTACATATGATCAAATCATGAAGATCACAAATCCCCAATAATTTTTCTCTAAAATGCGATTAGCATATAAACAAATTGTTCACGTTAACTTTGAGAGTGATACTATTGTTGAATGAAATAGTACTTATAATTTGATTGTTAGATGTTTACTCAATTTTTTATGTTGCAGAGTTTGATATTATTGTTGAATGAAATAGTAGTTGGACTATTAGGATAGCCCTCACCCTACCACTTGAAAGTTTAAAGTTTTACCATTTTGCTTACTATCACGTATTTTAGACAATTTGATAGTTTTGTTTCTATCACAAATTATTTATAAAGAGAAGAGATTAAACAGTTGGTATGTTGGAGTTAATGTATCAATTATTTATAATAAGAAGGATTCTACATGTAAATAGCTAGTATACTAACTCAAAGAGCTTAAACAATTGGTGTGTTGGAGTTAATGTATTAGTTATTTATAGTGAGATAGGATCCTACATGCAAACAAAGGATATATTGACTCCAACACACTAACTGTTTAAAACACATTAAAAAAGAGATTTAGATAATAGTGCATCTTAACTTTGTGGGGGAAAATAGCTATAGTAGCTGTTCTATTACTGCTCACCATATTTTTGACTTTAGTTGAATTCCACAA
This sequence comes from Cunninghamia lanceolata, assembly GCA_027924645.1. Taxonomy (NCBI): domain Eukaryota; kingdom Viridiplantae; phylum Streptophyta; class Pinopsida; order Cupressales; family Cupressaceae; genus Cunninghamia; species Cunninghamia lanceolata. Next base: position 12,069,302 of record BSBN01000050.1, read on the forward strand.
ATTTGTTTGACCTGATTGACTGAGGATGATCAACTAGTTTAAACCTCTTGTTTTTAGATATGGTTGATTTGTGTCGACTAGTTGATGAGATTTTGATTTCTGATATGTTTACAATATACTGGTTGTTAAGCTCTTCCTTTTGTTACCATCAAAAAATATTTGCTAGTTGAGATTAATATTTGCTAGTTGAGTACGTTGTCAATCCGGTTATTTCCTTGGGATGGATTATATTGTTTGCATCAATTATTGGTCAAGCATAAAAGCTTAATAGTTATGCTAATCTCTATGGTTTTTTATTTTGTAGGGTAGATAAACCATAGGATATAAATTCTTTATTGGAGGTAATCATTTTCCATGTTCCATCGTCAATATGTTTTAGTAGTTAGAAAATTGTGAGAGGGATGCATCTCTTTATAAGTGCTTGGTTTTCTTCGTAAATGAGATGCTTGGCATTTTTTTCTGCCATGCAATGCGTCAAGTTTTTCAAGAAATCATCAATTTTACTATTAAAAAGTGGAGAAAATGAGAAAACCTCATGGGACATAACTCCTCTCCAAAAGTGAGAATGCATAAAACAAATGAAAGATGTGATAGAAGGAGGACTCAAGACCCCTCTAGAACTACATCCAACACGTATGTATAATAAATTACCCCCCATAAGAGAGAAAGTGTGAGACTATAAGTCCCCCCCACAATGAAGTAGTTCCTTTGCCGATGGTGAATGTTAGAAGAAGAATGCTGAAGAGACTCCAAATCCGACAAACAACGCTCTTCCCCTTAGGAAGAAATAGGTCCAAAGTCTGATGTAGAAGAAACTCCATATTGAGGTTTGAAGGAAAAAGCCTCATGTTGTATGATGTCTCTGAAAACTGCTCAAGTGTCCACATGTCACAACTAAAATATGTCACATAATTAGGTGTTGCATGCCTAATCAAAGATTGTGACAATCCAAAACAAGATGAAAACTCAAGATCATCAATCTCTAAAGACAAAGAATCCTCCGAATGATGCTCAAGATACTCCAACTCAGTGCCAAACTGTGACAAGTGAAGAGGAGAAGAAGGTGCTCGCATATCCGAAGTAGAAGAATCAATTCCTTCAAAGAGGAGATGAATATCATCAATTATATCCTCCAAGTCATCAAGATAGGACTCACAAAACAAGTTTAAAATACTTGTTAAGTACTCATCCCATAAAAAAGTATCTGGAAGACAAAGAATATCCTGGTCAAATGAAGTGGATGAAGCTATGTCAATGCCAATCTCTGAAGAAGTAGGAGAAGGAAGAAGATCAGAACTGGTCTCAAGAACTAAAATAGATGCAAGAACACCAAGGTTCAAGTGACCAAACTTCTCCTTACAAACATGATTCACACTTGATTCATGAGTGTGAATATCAATCAATGGATCTACATCATCATCAGAAACAAAATGGGAGAATGTATACAAGTGAGATGCAAATTGGTTGTCAAGGAAGGTACACACAACACATTGTTGAAAGTACTCTCATCAGCATCAGTAGTTTCTTTACTAGTTGCATGCATGTATGTATTGTTACCCATCAAAATAGGTGGCAAAGTACATGACTAAAATGAAGAGAACATCCATTGTGAAGATCTCATATGATGAGAAACTCCTGAATCAAGAAGACATCTATCTGACTGTAGACTTGTTGAAGCAAAGAGTGCCTATCCTTTTCCTTTTTTGACCCCTTTGCAAATCTTGTTATCTTTAGTTTTATAGATGATGATGTTGTCAAAGAAGAAGAATTGGGTAAACCTATTTCTGATGAAGAATGCTCAATGTTATGTTTTTGAAGAAGTTGTGACATCTCATCAAAAATAAATTTCATAACATTTAGTCTCATCATGACCCAATTTCTTACAATAAGAATACTTTGGCTTCTTCTTCTTATTGGACTCCTCTTTGGAAGAAGAGTTGAGGGTTTTAATTGATTTCTTTCTCTTGCTCATTTGAATTTGAATCCTTTTGTTTCTTTTCCTTATTATGTGAAGCCTTAGGATCTTTTGTGCTTTGTGTTGGAACTAGAGCCTGTAATCTAGGAGACTTCAATGTGCCCATGTGTAGTAGCTTGGCTTGTTCTCTAGTGAGTTGTGTAGAAAACTCCTCGAGTGAAGGTATATTAAACTTACTACTAAAAGCATCCATTGTAGCATAAAAGGTAGAAACATAAACTGAATAAGTAGGACCCAATTTTGTAAGAATAGATAGAATCAATTTTTCATAGATTTTTTCTCAAGACCACACTAATTGAGTTGCAACCTCAGAAACTTAAACTTGGTAAAGAAATCTTTAATTTGATCAAAATCTTGAGGATTAAGTGCAATTAGCTCATTCTCCAATTTGAACCTTCTTATTTTTCTTTCTATTGTTCTCAAAATCAGCTACGCTCGTTTTTGTAGACAACCCCATGAAACTTGTCTGTTTCATGAATCTACACTCTAAGATCGCAAATCGAGACAAGATTCCCTTGGTCTCGTGCGAAGTCATTTGACATTCTAAACTAGTCTGCGACATTCCCTTGAATTGGTTTCTCGATATTTGCAAAGATCGTTCAAGTTGCAAACTGGTTAAAAGGTCAATTTTAGTCATTTTCAGGGGTTGGCAAAGTTTTTGTTTTAACATGTAAGAGCGGCATTTTTAGCCGCTATTACATGTTTTAAAGTTTTTGTTTTAACATGTAAAAGCGGTGTTTTTAGCCGCTATTACATGTTTTGAATTTTTTGTTTTTTATGTAATGGCAGCTAAATCACTCGCCTCTACATGTCTTGCTCAGTGGAACCTGCCACGTCGGTGACAACACCCGCCGTTACATACGATTATTGACTCTGCCTACCAAAGCGGCCGAAACTCCCACTTGAGCAAGATCTCTGGATCTTTTGACTGGAGTGCCATTAATGGCCACTCATGCCATTCATTTAATGTTTGTTTTTGAGTTTTAAGTACTCGTTGGACTATTTGTTTTATCATATCTCCTCCTGCCTAGCCAGTCTCTAAGCCTTCCCTCACGCCATTCGATCATGCTAACTGGGAGTTCAATCGAATTCATCACCATCATTAGGGTTTTGCCACCAACGCTATAGGTAAGCCTCCCATTTGCTCCCATTTCTCTTCCTAAGTGTTTTGTTTGGTATAACGATCGGTGAGTCTTTTAAATTTTGTTTTGTTAGCTTTTTGTTACTTGTTTTTTTTGTTTTTGTTGTTGTTTTGCATGTTGATCCATTTTTATGCATCGGTTTTGCTGTTAAAACCAAAACTTTCGATGTCCTAAGTGTTATTCTCCATTTGGAGGTCACTAGGTTTTTTGCCACTCCAAACCCTTGAGTATGAACCTCCTGTGAAGATGTGTATCGATGGCAAATTTCTCCGCCCTAACACAAATGATCCCATAACTCAGTGGTTGCTAGGTTCTATTTTATTCAAAACCAACCCTACATGCAATGTCGGCCATTTTCACCGACCAAACATCGCGAGGACTTCAAAACCAACCCCACATGCATCGTCGGTGAAATTCGCCATGGGTGTATATCTTTAAAAAAAATTTGTATGGTGTATGGGCAGCAAATTTCGCCGCCCCTACATGAAGATCTTCCAGTTTTCTCCACATACGAAAGCGATAGAAAATGTTGCTTTAACATCAACCTGCAATGACGATGTTTTCCACCACTCATACATGTTAACAATAAATCTTCCAAAAATACGCAGTGTCAGCCAAAAAACCCGCCTTTGCACATGAGTATTCTTCCCACATGTAGGAGCGGTCATTTTGATCGCTCAAGCATATTTTCCTAAATTTTTCCCAACACTGGGAAAATTCACTTTTCAAGACTTTTAGCCCGCTTTCGCCTTCACCTTGATTTGTGCACTCAAGCCCTTCAAACACGTGCTTTCCTATCCATGATCGTCGAATCGTAGTTGACCCAGTTTACCCAATTTTTCCCCTGACTGTGAGATCATGGCCTTTTGCAGGTTTCAATTAGCGTTCGTGTTGAAGTTCAAATTCAAAGTTTTCTCTAGAGCTCATGACAGAACTATCTCCATTAAAGGCCAAAGTCATGAAGTACAAATACCAGGGTGTCTTTTCGGTAATGGCAGTGCAGTCAAACATTGATGAAATCAGAGACACAAAAATTGGGCATGTGGACATGGTGGAATTCGTGGATAGAACAAAATAGGCAAATTCATCCAAGCCCATGCAGAAAATCATTGATAGCAATATTCATTTAGTTGCATCATTTCCAGTCTCTGTACACAATCCTGAATTTGTTCTGCAAGTGGCCAGCCCTTACAACAGGGACACCAGAGCTGTGACGGACTCACAAGGAAATATAATCATGAGATTGGATGCAGAATTCCTAGATAAAATCTTCATGTGTCCACCTATTGAAAACATTGGATGGATTGATTTTGCTCAGGGTCAATAAGACTATGATAATGATGTGGAATCTACTAGGAGGTATATAAACAACAAATGTTTAAAGATTCCTAGAGGTAATTTGACTAGATGCCCAAAGGATCTTCACAGGAGTGACTTTGTAGAAGAGGTCTATGATTTGATTACTCTCTTGAGTCGCATCAGAGGACTCCCTTCTGCTTCCAAATTCCAGGATTGGATGTACACTTACATCAAGGTGATTCTACGGGGAAATCAGAAGATATTCTGGGGTGAACAGATCAGCAATGCATTGCACAAACAACTGGTAAGGGTCAATACCACCTTCAAATTTTACATGACCTCTTATCTTGTCTATGCTGTTGCAAGCATGAGAAACTTTCCGGGTTTAACCCAACAGAAGGTTGATCCCAGTGTATGAATACTACCCCCAAATCACTCTGAAGGGGTCAATTCATCATTTCAGAAGAGTCAATGATGCATTCTTCTCAGTTTTCATGTGCTTGTGGGATGGTGAACTGGTTCAAAGAAGAGTTTCTGATGAAGCTTGGTAGGTTGTAAATTCTTTTGGTTGCTTGTTCCTGCAATTTCCCACCTTCACATATCTTCGAGTAGGATACTATCCTGGTTACCCTTACATGTTGCCACAGTATCCCAGTGATCAAATTATTCTTATGGAGCTTTGCAAACAGTTGATTGTGGTGCATAACAAGCAAATGGAACTGAAGAAATCAGGGATAAAGTTCCCCGTGGAAATTGGGAGGTACTCAATTCAATCCGCCAACAAAGCAAAGATAATTGACTCTGAGTTGCAATTGGTCACCATGAAGACCAACAAGAAAAGAAATCATTTTGACTTCAAAAGAGTTCAAGATAAAATCAAGAGGAAGTCAACTTTTCATGTGCCAATGGTCGAAGATATATGGGCGGATCTTAGGACTCAAAATGAGATCAGAAAACTAGATTTCTATAGACTTCATCTAAGTCAAATTGAAGAACTAGGACTCGCTGATATTCCAGATGGAATGGAGGATGATGGGAATGTCTTAGACCACAAATATGATGCAGAAAATGTTGAGGCTTCACCTCTCCCAAAGGTGAAATGGTCAGTCAAAGAGGAGACATCCATTAGGAAAAGATTCCAACCAATACTGGCAAACACCAACTTGTGGTTAGAAAGTAAGGGGATTAAGTTGAAAGAGTTTCTTACAGGATCTGAAGCTGAAACATAGGAGCAAATAGGTAAAAAGGTCGAGAACCAAACTAAAAATAAGAGTGACACCCCTTCTTCCTCCAAGATACACAAACCAAAGATCAAATTTGTATCAAAAGGAGGAAAGAAGAAGGAAATCACAGAGGATTCTAATGCCACCAAGTCAGATGCTGAAGATACTAATGATGATCAGATGGAAATTGAAAATGTTGAGACTGAAGAACAAAATGTTCAAAAGTCTAAGACAAAGGTATCTGATGAAGCTGAACAAGGTGAAGATGAAGATATAGAGGTAGAACAACTTGATGGTTCCCCTCAGACTCCTGTAAAAGATCTTCCCTTTGAGACTCAAATTTCTATGCCTCCTCATGTTCCAGTTTCTGATAGTTTGCCAGTGATTTCAAGTGTTCCTCTTTCTCCAATTTTTGTTGTTTCTTCTGACAATACTCCTCCATCCATGAAGGCTAGCTTTGGAACTATTTTTGATTCTTCTGGTTCCATTCCAAGATTGTCTTCCCCAATCTTTTGATATTGGGGAACAAATTGTTTTAGAGAACCTTCTGGATGCTTCACAAAAGGTTGTTGATACAGGTGTTGTGTTGTTCACCAACACAAGTCCAATTGTCACCATCACCAGTACAAACATGGAGCTGGCTAAGCAAGTAGTAGATCCCCCTCTGGCTATTGGCACTTCTACACTTCCTCCATGGCTATTTGCCTATACTCTAAAGAGGAAGAAGCAAGCCATCTCACCTAATGAGATTGACATTGAAAAGTTGTTGCCCGTGAAAGCAAAGAACCAGAAGAAGAAGCCTAAGACTGTTTCTAGGCTGGTCACCGAAAAGGGAATCAGATATGCTGAGATTGCCAAACCTCTTGAAGATGCCACGGTTGACAATTTTGACATGAGTAATTATGTCATCTCAAGGGTTGAGTTGGGTAAAGTGACTCATGAGGGTGTCAAGGTAGATTTCCAGACCACTGCCAGTATCCTACTTGAAAAGTATGATGAAGCCAAGAAGGAGAAGGAGCAGTACAAAGCAAAAGCAGAACAACTGGCTGCTGTCCTTCAAAAAATAGTGAAGTTATCAAAAATAGTAGAACCCATGGCAATGATAGTGGAAGATCCCATGATACAAAAGGTTGAAAAAGCATGTAAGCCAGAGGTAAGATAGTGGGAGATGTAGTGGAGCGGTTGTTGGCTCAAGGACGAGTTCTGCTAAAAACCACTGTGGAAAGGAAAGAGAAAATGGACAAAGCTAAAGCTGAGCTGGACAATCTGGTAGATCTACTTTCACAAGAGCTGCAAGATCAAGAAGAGAGCCTAGAAGAGTGGGTAGACATGAAGAAGATCAAGATCAAGAATCCAATTGCCATTGGGGTCATCACCAATAGGGAATCATATATTAAGACCAAGGAGACTCTAGCTCATCGTATTTACATAATAAAGAGTCTACTTGAAGATCTATGCCAGGCTTGAGAAGCCAGTGAAGATAGTGATGTCACACTCCTACATCGGCTAGAAGAACTTCCTTGCACCTTGACAAGGGAAGATCATAGTTTCCTCATAGCACATGAAATGATAAGTTCTTTTGAAGAAATGGTACAAAAGAAATCTGAAGAAGAGGCGCCCTCATTGCTTTCAATGGATAACCTGTATGACCAACATTCGACTCTGGAGAACCTGAAAAATAATCTGAACAAGCATGAAAAGGCGATAAAGGTGGTGAAAGATTCAATTCTCTGAGCCTGCACCATCTTAGGGAATACAGCAAAACCAGATGCATGCGAGATGTCAGTCATTCAAACTATGTACCAAAACTTCCTGAGGAAAAAAGATGGAGAAAGCTAGTGCCTTAGCTTATTTTTCTTAGATGATATGTAAATTGAATTTTGTTTTGGACATTTACACATGTAATTTTCCAAAATGTAATTACATGTGATACAAGAGAAGTCCCAAGTCAAATAGGACTCTTTTGTTGAATAAGTCAAAGTAGTTGTAGATTTCCTAAATTTTCTCAAGGCCTCTCCCTATAAATAAAGAGGGCCTCTTTTGTAAATATTATCTTTTGTTTATTGCAAGAATACTTTGGCGAATTGAAAAGCAAATCAATACTTTGTGCTTCTTTGTGAAAATCAATTATCAAATATTTATCAATACAAGAAAGCAAGTTCAATTCCAATCTTTGTCTTGGGATTATTTGTGTTGTGATAGTATTGTTCTTACATCTTGCTATCATAATTTTCTTTGGTAATAATTAAAGTGTGGAGTTTGTTTCAAGTGATTGAAGAGCACTCTTAATTTGATTCTGATAGACTTTGTGTTATCAAATCATTTGTGAGGATTATATTCATGTTTGTGAGAATACAATAGTTTGGAGACTTTGAGCTACAAGTTGTTATATTCAATTTACTTTTATCATCTTGAAGAGGAGTGAAGACTTTGGGCTGCATTCAACTTCAAATAGTTCTATTTGCAATTAGTAAGTGAGGTAACAGAAAACTTCGTGTTTCTGTGATTTTGTGATAATTTATAAGTCCTTTATCAAGATTTTGAAGTATAAAAATCTATTCTGAAAAAAGAGAATGAGATGAGATGGAACCACCACAAACATAGTTTTTAGTGTACATAAATTTCATAAGTTGTTTTGTTTGTAGAAGTCAAGTAACTAGAGGGAACCTCCCCTTGCTGAGAGGAGAGACTTTGTCTCATCATAGCTATGGCTGATATACCCATTTTGTCGTTAGCAAGTTAACGACAAAATATTCACCCAACACTTTCTTACCAAAGAGATTGTTTAATGTTGTCCATATCTCATTTGGTGTTGTACAAGACTCAACATGAAATCTAAGATCTAGAGAAATAGTAAGACAAAGTGTGTCATAAGCTTCATCTCTTCTATCTAACCATTTCCTTCTCTCAGTAGCACCTGTGGGTTCAGATTTGTGCCTAAAATTATTCTATGTAACTTTTGTTTATACAATAGAAACTCCATGTTTTGCTTCCATTCATAATAATTATATGGAGTTAAAAGTGAAATTTGAGGCACATCCATGATGAAAAAGAAAAACAACAATACAAAAACACCCCTTTACTATGGAAGAGAGGCCCCCCTCCAAATTTTTTGTGGCACTTTATACTTAGTGTGATTTATAATTGTCCTCAAGGGACCAAAAGTGGGAAAAATAATTAAAATCTCTTAATAAAGAGATCCTAGTGAGATTATAATCACTTACACTAATTTATTACAACAAACAAATCCCTTCAAAACAAATTTCACCTTCTCAAGTCTCAAAATGCCCAAGTTATCACTCAAAAGACAAAAAATTGACAAACTGAATTAGATGAACCTAGATATGAATCTGAGTAAAGTGCATGGATGGCTTTGAAGAGCTCTTGAATACCTTTTTGATACCGGAAGAATCATGAAAATTGAAGATCGTCACAGAAAGTTATGAGCTTGGAAGCCAAAAAAGAAGATTTGTCTTCAACCTATAGTAAATATTGTCAAACAACAAAATATGGGAAAACTACCTGTATAGAAGTGAATTAATTGAAACCCACTTTTTGATGATATTTCATTTTCTTGATTTCAAAACTCTGGGCAAAAGTTATGCAAAAAAGAAAAAAAACCTACTTTAGGGCTTTGAGGGGCAAAACAGGCCCCTCTAGTTGACGTCTAGTGGCCATTGGGTGGCACCGCTAAGTGGTGCTACTGACGGAGGTAGAGGATCTAGGTGGTGAACACCTATAGAGCTCCACATAGGCTAGTGAGGCCCAAGCCAAAAGGCTCCCACCATTGACGAACAACCGATGAGCTTAGAAAATTTTTTGACGTGAAATTTTACTACATGAGATAATGGAGAAGGTTGTCGAGAGTAAAATCCTGCCGGGTAGGTTAAGACCATCGGTGAATTTCAAGAATGCGCCAAAACAAAACATCTCATGAGATCAAAGTCATCATGGAAGGGTTGACTACCTGCATGAATGATCACCAAGAGAAGAGTTAAACTAGTTGAAAAAAATTGCAAGGTGTCAATGACTGTGGAACCGCCGGTCAAGGGGTTGTAGACTTTAAAAATGTCACCAGCATGTAAGAGTCAATGCTGATTAAGATCCATAGAGATCTGATCCCAAAGCTGCCAAATATTATGTAGACCAGTGGATGAAACAACCAACGAATGAATGTTGCCAAAGGAGATTTCAAACCACCATTAAAAAATTGAAGACTGCCATTGAAATGTTAAGTCGTCACTGACTATAGATGAAAGGTGTAAATACCGCTAGTCAAAGATAAAGATTGACACTAAGATTTGGTCTGTCTGGCCTGCCATATGGAGTATCTGTAGTACCCTGCCAACATAAGGTTGTACCCTACTGATGTAGGGGGCTGTAAACCAAATATACATAGACACAAAAATAATTTTTATACTGCGGTAGAAAGAAAAATAAACTAGTGAAGAAAAAAATTACTCGACGGTCAAAAAAAATGAATATGACACCAGCGATGCCTGCAAACTGTGCAGTATGGTATGACCATATGGATTTTCGTCAAAGCCTTAACTAGGAGTAAAAAAATTGGCCAAATTTTTTTTGACATTTCAATAGGTGATATTTAGGTTTTGGCACCTCCTAATCACAATGGTGATGTCCATTTTGCTCCAGGATACACCTAAACTACTGCTCCTAGTAAAACCTCTACAATGAGGGAAGAAAATTATAGATCTAGCTCTAATACCATGTAAGAGTCAATGTGACTCAATAAGTCAGGATCCTTGCAATCAAGACAGCCTTCCACACAAAGATAAAAGAGAATATGCTAAAATAATAGAGCAATATTCTATACAACAACCATATGAAAATTGTTACAAAATACAATGAGAGAGCTTTGCTTATAAAGGAAAGGATGACAATCAAGGAGTTGTAGCCATATGACAAGTGTCACATTCCTATCACATATGATAACTAGAGGATAGGATGCCAACTAGAGCACATGTGTAGGATAAGACAACTCAATACAACTATCAACAACTAGAAAATTCACCGAGTCAACTTAACATGTGAATTATGTGTGATGTGTGAATATTATTTAACTAATAAATAGTTAAATAATATAAATTATCAACACAAGGACAAATTAACTAAACTAGTTAGGAAAAAACCCTATTCACACCAACATGACCCACTTATCCAAATTTGAATATATATATATTCTTCTATTCTTCATTTTATGCACATTCAAGAAAAAAATTACATTTTCAATTAGTTTTGTGCAAGTTATGTGATGTGCATGCTTAATGTTGCAATTTTCAAGATGTACCCACTTTAAAAAGTCACAAAAAAATTATTCAATAAAAAATATTCAACTTGTTGTACTCACTCTTCACTATATTTCCACCAACTGGTTTTTAAAAATACCTAATATAGCAAAACAAATAGACTCGATGCACACCAAACACTGTGTTATATTTTAGTGATAAAAATTTAAACACTTTTATGTGTACTCTGTATTTAACCCCCTTAACCTTGACAATTTTTAAAAATATTTAGTAGTTTGGAAACTAGATTCAGAGTACTACAATTCTTGTTCTTATCATATCATCAAATTTTGAGTGTATGCATCTTGAATTACTTGTCTAAGTTCATGTTTAGATTATTTCAAAAAAAAATTGGCCACGTTTGACCCCCTTTTGTCCCCCATTTCCATGCACTTACCCATTTGCATTTAATATTTTATTAATTTATTTATAATTAGAAGAATATATATAGTCAAAGGAGTATTTAATTTTTATTTCTATTATGATTATATGATAAATCTAGATTCGCTAAGTTTAGTTATGTAATTTAATTTCATTGTTCAACTAGGAGTTTCATCTATAAATAGTTAGAAAGGAATTTCTTTTAGTTTAAGAGAACATATCAATTATTATTTTATAAAAGATAGTTTTATTTTTCTACATTTAATTTAAGTATTATATCTAGTTTTGATTTTCTTATTAAATTTGGAAGGCATTGCCACAAGATTAGTTAAATTTTCCTCTTGAACAATTGGTACTAAATTTGTTTCTAACTTTTGTAGCTTGATGCTAATAAATATTTTTGATATATGAAAATATTTAAATATAATTTAGGCACCATATACTCTCATCCCACCCTTGAGGGGATCTTGATGACTAGAAAGTAATAGACTATATAATATTGGAATATAATTTAAGAAAATTTGAAACTTTGTTTAATTATATATTTTATGGCTTTAACAAAATATCAATAGTAGTACAATTTAGATCACTAAATTTACTTCTTCGCATGTCAAATATAATTTTTTTAATTTAGTTCAAGTAATTTTAAATTGATTCAAACTATTTTAAAATTACTTTATGAGAACTATCTTCCCTCTTATTTCTATTAATTGGTAATTTTGTTTATAAATCTTGAAGAATATAAATTTAGATAGACTTTTGTTGAAATGATAGTATGGGTGTGTGTTATGCTAAAAGTATTGTCCATTTATAATTGTGAAATGAGTTATGTTTATTGTACATTATTTTTAAAATGACAATCCAATTAGATGCCAACAATTTTGGTCATATGAATAAGGGAGATGTTGTTTTAAGTCTTTTAAAATGCAAACTTTTAGCATGGAAGTCTAGACATGTTCCTTTTGGACCAAATTAATTTTGACATGTTTAATATTTTTACAAATTGTTTCTTTGATCTATCTTATAAGTATGCAGTATTTACTTGACGTTGAAGTGGAATCATCCTTTTCCTCCCTTGTGAAAGTTGTTGCATCTTAGTTGAATTTTATCTAATTGGCTAAGCTTGTTGGGTTTACTTGAATATAAGAATTTCAATCAGTGTATGGAAATCATTGCAAGTTGGGATGTTTTGTTATGATGTTATAAAATAATAGAATCTTTGTATAACTTTGGATGTTGAGAATCCATTCTCTATATTTAAGGTTATAGGTCCTTTGACATCTATGATGATCTTAATAGAATTTCACTATACAAATTCTAGATAAGCATTGTATCAATCTATGGTGGCCTATTAAACCTATTTTATGTATGCCATGCATATTTGAGTCAAGTAATTTATTACTCAAGTAATTTATTACTCAAGTTATTTAACCTTAGTATAAAGTTTAAATTTATGTTATGGAATAGCTATTGTTCCAGTGTTGATCCAAGTGTAAATATGTTGGGACAACCAAGTTAGGTGTGAAGTCCAAGATGGCGAACTATGGATCCTTTGATCTCAATACATAGGTAAGGGCATCTTGTATGATCCCCTGAGGCCTAAGTTTGGCCCTTAAGTTTTGGTTTTCTATATCATGCTACCAAGATATTAATAATTATTGTTTTAATTATGTTGAGAGGCCAATTTATTTATTTTGTTTTGTAGAATCATGTCATCACATAATTCTTCAAGTATGTTTTGCCCATTTTATTTAAATGGTAATCCATTATTAAACTAGTGTTTTCATGATTGAATGGATGGTTTTTATTTCAAGAAATTATCATTGGAACTGTTCAGACACTTACTGTGATTGATGAGAGGGAGAATGAAGAACCTAAATTATGAGTTGATCTTTTTATTCATATTTTATTATTTGATCTTTTATCTATCTTAATTGATGAATGGTGCATAGCTTGGTGAATATCAAATGTATATATTTACACTTTATAATTAATTTTAGTAATTTTAAATTTTAACCTTTGCTTTAAATTAGAAAGTTCCTTATGTAGTAACAAAATCTATGTTGCAAACTAGATTCTGTGAGACATTATAAAAATTTTAGTTTATTTGTGGTTGGTAGTGTGTTATGCTCAAAAGAGGAAAATTTTTGGCATGACATACATGTCAATTTCCATAGCTCCAACAAATGTAGAACACAATACTAAAGGAATTAGCACAACAATATTGGAAAACCTTGCAAGTGCTTTGTACAGTACAGTTTTGATAGGCTTGTTGAGAATTTACATTTGTAATTTGAATTTCAAGGGTTTGAGATTTTGTATACACTAATTATGTGAAACATGGTCTATTGTAAATGCAATCAATGTACTAAAATGAAATGCATTTGTTGGTGTGAAATTTGACCCTCCCATATATAACTCACATAAACTAGATAAGTACAACTTATTTAAAATATATATATGAAAAAGAACTTGGACAACACCACTAATTTGACATATTATGTAGAGCACAACTCGATCATAATATGCATAAACATAAACATTAGTAGTGATTTTAGTTTATTTCTAAATGGCATTTGACTAGTTGTATTTTTTAAAGAACAAAACAATATAATGGTGCAAAAAAAGTGCCATAATTAAATTGAGATAATTAAAATGCTAGAAATAATTTGTTCATTCTCTTTGATCTTAGCATTCGAGGGTTTCATTGTTGTAATTGCGTAACTCATATCCAAGTTTCAAACAAGTATTTAACTATTTTCTAGTGTTTGTATGTTTAGAGTTGCATCAAGCTCTCTAAGAATCCAATGTTTTACGATAACTCCAAGCTTGTGGATTTTTTTTGGTTCTTCCTCTTTGTGGGGCCTCTCTATGGTTTTCCTCATAGAACCTTTTTTATTAACTAGTGTACCCTTTCGTCCCATTGACCTACTTTTCGTCATTCATGGACATTAATATGATTTCTTTCTTTCTTTCTTCAGTATGTACCCTCAAATGAGTAGGTTGTAGGAATTCTAACAAAGTCCCTATCAAAGATTAATGGGAGTAACTTTCAAAGAAATAAATCTCCATTTAAAAGTTTGAATTAAAATTTATAAAAAATAGATTGTGGATATATTTTAACATAGATTAACTAATAAATGCATCAAGACCTATGAATTTCATTGCAACATAGAATATAAAATGTCATTTCAATCATCCATAAGTAACTTAGTGCACTCATCATGACTAAATAAGGAATATTCAATTCTACATTCATAAATGGTAAAAGAAATGATAATTGATTTGAATCTAACATGATCGTGTGAATTTCAAAATAGATTTAATGGAATAGATAAGTGATATTTGGGGAAAAGGATATTTGTGTGATATCCTTACATAGTATATGTTTCATTTACACACATATTACATTTTCAATAGATATGCTATCAAATTAGAACTATTCATTTTGACACTAACTAATAAGATACAATAATGACATAAAAATAATAACTATATAAAATGAAAATAAACCTAGAAACCCTCATTGTGGAAAACCCCAAATTTGCATACTAGAAAAATGCAAGGTTTTTCTCTATTTTTTATGCATAACATGCATGGATACAAACATTGAAATATAGTTATCGAAGATCATTAAAAAATAAATACATAGCCACACTAAACTATTTTAACCACACTATTTCTTAGCACCCACCCAACCCTAATTCTCAAGCCTCAAAAAAATCCTCTATTTTTTTACATTCCTTAGCACCAAAACCAAACAAAATAGAGTCCCATTTAAAAAAAACAAACCCAAGAAAAGTATTTTTACCAATGTCATGAAAACAACAACTATATAAAATAATAATAAAACTTGAAATCCTCACCTTGCAAAGCCCCCAAATTTATTTTTTAGCCTAATCACGATTGCTGTACCACAAGAAAATTAATATTTGTGTTCCCACTAACCACATATTCTAAACAAAAGAAACTTCTCAACCTTGACCAAAACCCTTCAATTTTACTACATTTTCCAATACCAATAGCAATAAGAATAGAGAACCTTTAAAAAATAAACACAACAAAAATAAAAGCATATACAACAATGACATGAAAATAACAACTATATAAAATAACAGTAAACCTTGAAACCCTTAGTGTGCAAAGCCCCAAATTTGCATATTGGGAAAATGCAATGCTCTTTTTCTTTTTTTAATCCACAACATGCATAGATACAAACACCGAAGAGTAGTTATAAAGGGTCATTTAAAAACAAACATATAGCTCCACACAAAACTATTTTGGCTATGCTACTACTTAGCACCCACCAAACTGTAGAGCTCAAGCCCTCGCAAAATCCTCTACTTTTTGTATAGTCCTTAACACTGAAACCAAATAGAATAGAGATCCATTTAATAAAATACAAACCTAGGAAAAACATATTTCTAACAATGTCATGAAAACAATAACAATATAAAATGACTGTAAACCTTGAAATTCTCACCTTGCAAAGCTCAAAATTTCTCTCTAGCCCAGTCATGACCACTATAATATAAACAAAAAATATTTACACTCCCTACCAGCCACACACTCTACACAAAATAAATTGCTCAACATTGACAAAAACCCTCTAATTTTTCTAGAGTCCTCAATATCGAGAGAAAAATGAACACAACCATAAATAAATGATCCCACAAAGCCTAATAACATAGACAAGAATAGAAATTAACCACAAATACTTACTAGTAAATTCTCAGAGATTGAATAAAATTCATCCATTACTCACAAACTTAGCCTCTAGCATGTCATATTAGCTCCTTGAGTGTCTACACATTTTGCAGTCATGGCTACCATTCGCAATGCACATTTTTTTGTTAATAGAAATGCATTGGTAAACTTTTTAACGTGATCGGTGACGCTGGTGCGACACGCCCTCCTGCTCCATGATGCTTTTGCCCAGAGCTATGAACCAATGAGGCCACAACATGGGGGGACCTCATCCCCAAGAGTGAACACTTCAATCCCGCGAGCTCGTTGGCCCAGTGGGGTTTTGAACTCTGGTGGCCGCGACTACAACTGAGTGACTTAACCACCGAACCACGCCCTTATCGGCTATGTCATTTGTAATGCACATTACAACACATACAATATGTGTAAAAACCTAAACACAAACATTATTTTTATCCCTCACCATGCAATATTAATTAATTGATCTGACCCCATGTAAGTTACACCCCACAACACATACATTAGAAAAATAAATTAATTTTTTGCTTTCTACAATGCTATGAATCACCAATTATTTAATAAATATTAATAATAAAAAATAATAATATTTAATAAATACTAATAAAAAAATAAAGTAGTATAGATATCTTAAATAAATCTATCTAAAAAATTCCCTAGAGATATCAATTTGAATATTTTATTTATTATTTTATTTACTATAGACATGTACATAAAAATTATATTGTAAAAATTATAGTTTAGTTATAAAATTTTATTTATGTTTTGTTTATTATTTAATGTCTATATTTTCATCTATAATTAACAAATGAAAAAGTGTCTCAAATTAACAAATCAAAATATAAATTAAAAAATATGTCAAATTAAGAAATCAAAATATTTTCTTTATTAACCATAAAAGTTTTAAAAAATTGATTAGCCTTTAAACTTAAACATTTTATCAATATTACACTCTTTTACATTTTGTTTTTTTTGTAAATTAATTAAGACTAAAACTTATAAAATCTTTCTTTAATGTAAATTATTTCTAACAATACCCAAAAAAATTACACACCATTTCCTTTCATTTAATATATACAAAAATAAAATTTAATTTAAAAAGAAATTCTAGAATTTTATTTTTTCACTTTCTTGTTACACTTTTCTACTTGTTTGGGATTTATATTTGCTTATTATGAAATATTAATATTTTGACATGTAAATGGTCATCATATTTAAAGTAAAAAGGTAATAATTTTTGTTAACACACATATGTTGCACACTTAGTTCCATTGTAGAAATGCCTCTCAACATTAATAATACCTAATAATATTTAATATTATAATTATTTAATAATAATTAATAATATTTATAATCTAATATTTAATAGCAAACAATAAATAATAATATTTAACATTGATTTGCTAGTCTAAGTTAAGTTGGGCCTGTGAGGGTAAAATAGTGATCAATCAAATGAATAATAGATGACCCAAACATTAACAGAATAGAGAAACAAAGAAGATTCAAATAAACAAAGCAATGAACAAACACAGCAAACCTCTTCCGTTTCGAAACTTCTGTTGTTCGCCTATCACGAATCGTCCTTTCGCAGATGAGATGAGCCCTCAAAGAGTGCAATCTTTCAAAGCTGTTTGAGGAAGTCGATGGTGAACGGCTATAGTGTGATATGCAATGAAGGTGAGCTCCAATGCAACAATGGTGATCTCAAGCTTGTAGATGACAAGTGGGTGCCAAAGGCGCGCTGGTGATATTTCTGCAGAGTAACGATGTCAAAAGCCTGGATTATTAGAATGGAGGGATGAAGCTTCATTTATAGACTTGGAGGAATAGGAATCAACGGTTGAGAGAAGATATGAAGATCAACGGTTGAGGATGGTTGAGGAATGTGCAACCAGTGGAAATGTGACAAGTGTCCCAGCTCCATCATGAAAGGTGGGATGTGACAAAACTGATTGGAGAGTTAACTCCATTGACTGGTCTGTTAACAGAATTGATTGATCAGTTAGAAGAGTGGATTGTGGAACTGACTGAATTGATTGAGGATTTGACTCAACTGACAGGTTAGTTAACAGATTTGATTGATTGGTTAACTGACCTCTGATTGGAGAAGAAATAGGCCATGTGGGTGAGGGAAAATAAGGTAATTAAATATTAAATATATTTAATTACATGTGCAACCTGATGAGGTGGACAAGGTGAGGTGTAAAGGTGATGTGGAATTTTGAATTTAGAACTTTAGGATAGAGGAATTAGGCTTAATTAAATAATTTATGATTATTTAATTGTGAAGGACTTTAGAAGAATTTTAATTAAATAAATAGAATTTATTTAATTGTGAGATAGTGAATTGATTAAATAAATTTGGAATATTTATTTAATTAATAGAAGAATGGAATAAATATTTAGAATATTTATTTAGGATGATTTGTGTCATTTTTAGGCATATACATTTTGCCCCTCTTTGATGCAATGCAGTTTACAGCGTTGCTTCAAAGAAATTGATAGTCTGAATGATGATACATGCCCCAGTTTGCCCCTGGTACAGGTTAAATGACGATAGGATGCCCCCTTGGGAGATTGGATGGGAAAAATGGTGAAAGTTTTGGAGACGGACGATCTCACGACGAGGAAGGGGTTAGGATAGGTTGGAGGAAAAGGGACGCGGTCAGGGATGCGGGAAGAAAATGGGAGAAAAAACGGATACGGGAAGTAGTCACAGTCATCACCTAGCCAGAATTAGGGTTTGGAGGCTATAAATAGGAGCTGGGTCCACAAGAATAGTCATTTGCACACTTGGTTGATCTGGATTGGAGAAAGAGAGCTCAGAGCAAACTTAGAGCAGCATGGCAGCCAGAGCAGCAGACATTCCACGTGAGGAGCACCGATTCGAGCGAGTCTGACGATTCGGGCGGCCAGCAAAGGCAGGACCCCCGGTATGTGCTTCGAAAAATTTCTCCTAGGGTCGAGTTTAGGTGTCATAAATGCACGTAGAAAATAGGTGAAATGAATGCGCTGAAACGCAAAACGGTGCATATGCCTCGCGAAGCTGCGCTTTTGTAATTTCACGGCGCATATACCGGTTTCGGCGACGCATGCGTGAAAGCTGCGCATTTGTGCATTCTAGTTGCGCTTTCGTAATTGGGCGGTGCTTTTGTATTTCTGCCGTGCATGCGTGAAATGTAGCAGCGCATTTGTTAAAGTTGCGCATATGTGACTTCCTGCGGTGCATCCGTAATTTCACAGCGCATATGTGCCCTGTAGCGACGCATATGCAATTTTGCGGTGCATATGTTGATTATTGCGGCGCATATACCAGAAACAGCGCTTTTACCACCTGTAGTGGTGCATTTGCTCGAGAGGGCAAATTACTTAGCCAAATTGATTCAATTAGCGTCCTGTTTGACGCAGGAATCGATGAGCTATCTCCGAGATTGTAGGAATCTAATCAAGAGATGTAGTGTGCTATTTTGATCAATTTGAAATGCTAAGTTTAGTTGATATAGTTCAATAGATATGTTGAGTATGGTATATGCAGCTTGAGACTGACGCCTTGTTGTGCGTGTTTGCAGGAGGAGATACGAGAGACTCTATAGTCGAGGGAGACGTTCCCTATGCTGTTACTGCAGAGATACATGCTGACGGAGGCTGACAGAGTGGCGCTTAGTGCCATGGGTTTAGATTACGTTTGCTTTATGCCCGAGGTGCGGGCGAACCGAGGACTATTGACAGCTGCTGTGGAGAGATTCCACAGCGAGGATGGGACCTTCCACTTCCCTACTAGAGAGATGACGGTGACGCTGGAGGATGTCTACAGGATACTGCACTTGCCCGTGGTAGGCGAGTTAGTGGAGTATGACGCACAGCGGGACGCGGGACTTGCCGAGTGTCAGCGAGTATTTGACGATCCCGAGCTGGTGGGACAGGTCATCCCGTGGCAGGATATCTATGACTGTTATGACTACTTCCCTGGGATTGTGGCTGGACTGATTGCGGGCGTTGTATGCCCGGACAGGAGATCGCACGGGTTCCCCATTGGATGGGGCAGGATCATGGAGCGGATGCTGACTGAGGGCACCCGATATGCGTGGGGACCCTGCGTGCTAGCCCACCTATATCACGACATGCATCAGGTGGTGTACCACCGCAGCACGAGTTTATCGGCCAGGGTGTTGCTGTTACAGTTTTGGCTATGGGAGCACATAGCGGTGACCAGGCCGATATGTGTCTTTGCTAGGCAGCGAGGAGAGCCATACAGCTATGGCTATGCAGGAGTGATTTCCTAGCACAGGCTGGGGAAGCTAGAGTACTGGCGGCATACTTTGGATGGGGTAGATGTGGTCGTCTAGTGACCATATTTGGATTGCGAGCCCTGGGATGATGAGGGAGACGAGCTGCCCTACTGCTTCCAGACCAGGTGGTTGATAGGCCGGACATGGCACATACTGGAGAGGCAGATGGTGGGCCGAGTGCTGAGACAGTTCGGCAGGAGACAGGGCATGCCGCAGGGACAGGCCATGTTTGCACGGACACATGCAGAGAGGGTCTGATGGGGGCCGATGGCTTCTTATGAGGAGGCCCTGGCAGAGTTCCAGCAGTTGCCTTACGTGGCATGGGACATGAGGCGAGAGATAGCGGATGCGGGGGTCACACAGGAGTATGAGGACTGGATTACTGCACATCCATTCCTGAGATATTCAGGACCTGGCATGCTGGTGCCTCGTATTGACGAGGCGGACTTAGAGGATGAGGAGGGAGAGGCTGGCCCAGGGCAGAGGGGCGCTAGAGGAGGACGAGGACGACGGGGTGGCCGAGCTGCAGAGAGGTCGAGGCAGCGGAGGAGGATAGATCGGGCTGGGCAGGCAGTGCCAGGACAGGGAGAGGTACAGCCACAGGTACAGATGCCACCACCCCAGCAGGTACTACAGCAGCAGGTACCACAGCAGCAGGTGCCCTAGCAGTAGGGGCTAGGACAGGCAGAGGCAGCACAGGGGTCAGTGCAGGGTGAGGCACATGAGAGGACTATAGCCAGCCTGAGGGGACAGGTGCGAGAGCTGCAGGCACAGCTGAGGAGAGTGGAGAGGAGGTGAGATACAGATGCAGTGGTGATCGCTGGTTTGACTCGCGAGCGAGACATGGCAGATGCCCGGGTACGCCTTATCCGAGTAGAGAGGGACACAGCAGTGGCTGCCATGGGTACAGACGTAGTGAGCTCGTTTCTGGTTGGGCAGGTGTAGCAGGCACAAGCACAGGTAGGCCAGTTGCAGACGCAGTTGGCACAGGCGCAGACAGACCTAGCCAGGGCGCAGCAGTAGGCACAGTACTACCGAGGCTTGTACCATGGTGCCGTGGCGTCAAGCCAGAGGGCAGGGAGTTTCAGGAGTCAGTCTGGGGTGGCTCACAGAGCAGGTCCTTCACAGTCAAGGGCATCCGTGATGGGACCTCAGCAGTCAGGAGCTGGTAGTGGTGGCCCACAGCAGCAGGGGTAGACACAGACCAGATTTTGTACATTTTGGGACATGTATCACCGTCTATTTAGATGCATATTGTATATGACACTTTGATTTTGAGAGAGAGGATGATATTGTACATTTGGACCTCTTTGTATATATGATAGTATGGATGATGATGCAGCTTTGGGTATCTATTGCATGCGTTATGAGATGATGATTTTACTTCTATTGTATGATGTGATTCTATTGCATAGTTTAGATGGTCTATATGATGCTATATGAGAAATACTTTGATATGCTGCTATATGATATCTATATGATCTAATGTGACAAATGAATGCAAAATGTAATATGATGTCTATGTGATGATGCAAATGTATGTATATGAAACATGATTTCTATGTTATGATGTAACTGTATATGTGGTGTCTAAATGAGCTAATGCAAATGTGTGTATGGAACATGATTTCTATGTTATGATGCTGTATAGATATGTGAGATGCTACTGGATGTTTATATGATGTAATGCTTTGAATGTATGCAGTTGTAACATGAGTACTATGTGGTGATGTAACTATATATGTGATGCACTTAGCTATGTTGTTTGATTTTCTGGGTTTTTAAGATTAAGATGTGATGCAAATGTATTGGTGACCTAATGCATTGGATGGTGCATTCTACTAACCTAATCATGTGCATGACTAGTTTCTATGAATGATATGATATGCTCCTATATGCCTTGTTTTTGTGATGTCCAAATGTACTCTATCGACATAAGAATGACATGATGGATAGAGGAATGGTTGCGAAAGAATGACTTAGGAACTTTTCTTGATATCGTTACTTTGCATAGTTTGAATAATGAGGATTGTATGGATGGGTGTATGGATATAGGACGGATGTTTTGCTTTTAGATTGCTTAATTTCATCATTGGGCATTTTGTGTTTGGTACTTTTCTGAAATGTTGTAAGTGAATACAAGCATCTAGGTATAATTGAACCGAGATGACCTGAGTATCGCTTACATGGAGTGTGATTGAGCAAGTTAATACAAGCATCTAGTCAAAATTGAATCTAGATGACCTGAGTACTTCTTGCATTTCAACAAGCAAGAATTGCCCCCGTTCATGTAAGGCCTTGGATGTCCTCGATGATCTTTTGCTGATCATGTCCTTAGACAAGGCATCGCATTACTAAAGTTTAATCCACAAACAACAAACAAAGAAAGTAATCATGCCCCCATCATAGCATCTCTAGCTTTTGGCATCCTTGAGTAGCATAGGAAGGTATGATAGCAAAAACTAAGACTCTGTAACTTAACCCTAGGTTCCAATCTACAAAAGCATATTTGCGTTGATATGTGTTTATTTCTTGCCTTAATTTGCATAAAATCATTTAGAAGACCTTGGGTATTTGCTTTGCATTGGATAGGTTAAGATGCTCATTGTCGGGATGTCTGCTTGAAGTGCGGGTGTTTGCTTGCATTTGCTTACCTGATGAGAAGGTTGCACAATCCTTATTGAGAAGACGGACCGTAGGGGACTGACCTAGTGCCTTGGGGGCTCATTGTTAAATGGCCTTGCCTACGTGACGACGCAGAGGCAACGTAGTTCGGGGTAAACCCTAATGGACCATGGATGGACTAGAAGAAAGACGACAAGAATGAAGACAAGAAAGGAGGCGAATGGGACCTTAGGAGAGATGGAAGCCTCGGGGGTGCATTAGAATAATGGCCTTGCCTACGTGACGACGCAGAGGCAACGTAGTTCACGGATTCGGACCACAGACACTGACGAGAGACACTACACTAGGCTTACATTGAGGAGACGGTATGGGACAAAACCTTGGTTGACAAGGCCACAAGCTGAGTATCAAGCCATGATAGGTAACTGTCAAGCGTTTATTGTGGGATGGATATGGGTCGAATGGGGAAAATAGAGGGAGAATGGGTTCAAGGTGATTGGATTCCCAAAGATGGAGAATGCGGTTTGTCACAAGTAACGCCTGTTTACCAGGTTTTCATCACTTGCTTTTATTTGCACGAGAAGCTAGAAAGTAACATGACGCCTGATTGCCAGGTTTTCACCATGATACCTATCCAAGGCGCCTGTTTGCTAGGTTTTCACCAAAGGACGATTTTTTTGTATGCTTTCTATTTTTTTCCAATTTTTTTTATATTTTCTCTTTGTAACTTTTTTGATTTTTTTTTTTTTTTGATTTTTTGATTTTTTGACTTTATTGTACCCCCTTGCACTGGGGTTCTCTTAGGTATAGAACTGGCGAAGGTGCATGCTGTTGATTGGGTCATCAAACAACTCACCTTCTGATGTGGCCAACTGATATGCCCTCGATCCGTAAGCCGCTACAATTACATAGGGTCCAAGCCAGTTAGGCTCGAACTTACCTTTCTTTTCTCTGTCCTGCTGATTGCGAGGGTTCTCTTTTAGGACAAGGTCCCCAACCTTGAAGCATCTTGGTCTAACCTTGTGGTTGTAGCTTCTTGACATCATCTGTTGATAGGCTTTGAGATGGTCAAAAGCTTTCTGGCGTCTTTCCTCTAGCAGTTCTAGCTCTTGTAGTCTGGAGACTCTGTACTCTTCGTCTGATATGAGACCTTTCAACGACACCCGAAGGGATGGGAGCTCGACCTCAATGGGAAGGATGGCTTCGGAACCATAGACGAGGGCGTAGGGTGTAGCACCTGTGGGAGTGCGTATGCTGGTTCGATAGGCCCACAGAGCGGGATTGAGTTAGACGTGCCAATCGCGACCAGCTTCATTGACAGTCTTCTTTAGGATTTTCAGAATGCTTTTGTTCAATGCCTCATCTTGGCCATTACCTTGGGGGTAATATGGAGTGGAGAAGCGATGTTGGATCTTGAAACGTTCACAAAGTTCATGGACATCCTAATTTTTTAAGGGTCTCCCGTTATCCGTTATGATGGATGAAGGGATGCCATATCGGCAGATAATGTAATTCAGAATGAAAGAGGAAATTTGCTTTCCTGTGACAGTTGATAAGGGAACGGCTTCAATCCACTTTGTAAAGTATTCAGTGGCGGTTATGATGAATTTATGGCCGTTGGAAGAGGGCGGATGAATCTTTCCCACGAGGTCAAGTCCCCACTGGCAAAAGGGCCAGGGTGTCATTAGAGGTCTCAACTCCTGAGCAGGTGCATGAATCAGGTTCCCATGTATCTGGCACTGTTTGCACTTTTTGACGAACTGATATGAATCCATTTCCATATTGGGCCAGTAATAACCCAAACGCATGAGTTTCTTAGCTAAGGAAGGACCGCTGGAGTGTGTTCCGCAGATCCCTTCGTGCACGTCTCATAAGGCAGTTATAGATTCTTCTTGTTCTAGACAACGGAGTAAAGTACCATCCAGACCACGTCGGTAAAGGGTATTGGCGATAATGGTGTAATGGGAGGCTTGTCGGATGAAAGTTCATTTTTGGTTGGAAGAGAGGTCCAAAGGAAGGACATTGTCTTTGAGGTAAGTGTAGGTCTTACCGTACCAAGGCGAATCAGATCCTACTAGGTGGCAAATGGAATGGGTTTCGAGGAGATCATAAGCCGGTTGTCGAATTGTTTCTACTAAGAACTCATACCGTGACTCATGTTCAGGTATCTCAAGAAGAGAGGCTATGGTCGCCATTGCATCTGCTGCTTTGTTCTCTATCCTGGGTATTTGCTCAAACGAGATGGTCCCAAAACGTTCTTTGAGGTCGTCGACCATCCGTTTGTATGGGATGAGCTTCTCATCTTTGGTCTGATACTCATCGTTGACCTAGTTTATGACAAGCTGAGAATCACCGTAGACACATAGTGCTTGGATTTTCCACTCAGTGGCCATCTTGAGACCAATTACCAAAGCCTCATACTCTGCTATATTGTTAGTGCATGGAAATAACAACCTGTAGGACTTTGGAATTGTGTCGCCTTGGGCAGTGATGAACAAGATACCTGCCCCCGATCCATGGTTGGTGTAAGACCCGTCGAAGTAGAGTTTCCAAGGAGATGTTGACAGAGTGAATAAAGATTCATCGGGGAACTCAAACTGCATTGGTGAAGTGTCCTGTAATGGTGCCTCAGCTAGTTGGTCAGCGATGATTTGCCCCTTGATGGCTTTTCTGTCCACATACTCTATATCATATTCGCTAAGAAGCATAACCCATTTGGCTAGTCGACCTGTGAGAGCTGCTTTGCTGAGAAGATATTTTAGTGGGTCGATCTTGGCAATGAGTTTGACAGGATGTGCCAACATGTAGTGTCAGAGTTTTTGTGAGGCAAAAACCACCGCAAGGCATGAACGTTCCACCTGTGAGTACTGTAACTCGTAGCCCACTAAGGTTCGACTGATGTAGTACACAGCTCTTTCCTTGTTCTCATAGTCTTGCTGCGCTAGGAGAGCCCCAAGAGCAGTAGGTGTAGCAGATATGTAGAGAATCAAAGGTTTTCCTTGGATCAGAGGCATGAGTATAGGAGGATTCATGAGGTACTCCTTGAGCTTGTTGAATGCCTCTTCGCACTGCTCATCCCATTTAAATGGAACGTTCTTATGTAGGAGATGGCTGAAAGGATGGCACTTGTCTGCCAGCTATGAGATGAACCTGCGGATGGCCTGTAGCTTGCCCTGTAAGGATCTCAACTGTGTTAGAGTTTTGGGCGGAGGCATGTCCATGATTGCTTTGACCTTGGCCGGGTCTACCTCTATGCCATTTGGTGACACGATGAAGCCTAGCAGCTTGCCCGATGTTACCCCAAACACACATTTCTTCGGGTTCAATTTTACTTGGAATTGGTCCAGCCATTGGAAGACTTTCTCTAATGTGTCCCGGTGTTAGTCCCTGGTGAGTGATTTTGCCAAGCTGTCGTCAACATAATCTTCCATGGTCACATGCATCATGTCGTGAAATATAGTTGTCATGGCCCGCTGATATGTAGCACCTGCGTTTTTCAGCCCAAATGGCATGACATTCCAGCAAAAGGTACCCCATGGACAAGTGAAAGTGGTTTTGTGCTGATCCTCTGGTGCTATTTTGATCTGGTTGTACCCTGAGAATCCATCCATAAGTGACAGCATTGTATGTCCTGCCGTGATGTCGACTATGATATCGATGTTAGGCAAGAGAAAGTCGTCTTTTCGGCATGCTTTGTTTAAATCTCTAAAATCGTTGCATAGTCGAACCCTGCCATCTGGTTTAGACACTGGCACAATATTAGATATCCATTCAGGGTAATCTATGGCTCTGATGAACCCCACGTCTAACAATTTCTTGAGTTCTTCCTTGACCAGTAGGGCTATATGGGGATGCATCTTTCTCAGTTTTTGCTTTACGGGCTTCACCCCTAGATCCAATGGCAAGTGATGTAGAATCAGGTTTGGGTCCAAACCTGGCATGTCGGCATATGACCAAGCAAAGCTGCCTCTCTTCTTTTTAAAGAATGGTACAAACTTGGTTTTCTCAGGCGGCGTGAGAGATTTTGCAAAGTGGATAATCTGAGGCTGCTCTTCGGTTCCAATGTTTATTGGCTCTGTTGGCTCTACCACGATCTGTGACCTTTCTTGATACATATCACTTGGGAGGGTGTCAAGCAATCCATCGTCAGGTGCCATAGTTGGGTTTTCACCTTCAGATACGTCCTTTCTTTTTACTGTTTTATGATCTGACACTGCCGCACTGCGGTTTTCACCGTCAGATTCATTTTTGATCTTTATATTTTTGCGACTAGAAGGCTTGGCACCCTCCCTGAAGTAAGCTATAGTATTGAGTTCGATAGCGAAACCGGCTTTATGATCTCCTTTTGGTAAATGATCTCTAAGTCCCATATAGTCAATGTAGGCATCATCGTTCTGGAACATATCTAATTGAGGGGTCCCTTGCAAGTCCCAGTCAATAAGCTCAGGGTGTAAGAGGGGAAGGGAGTCAGATGAAAGACCTGATTTATTGATAGTGTGGATGGAAATATTAGGAGCACAGGTGGGGGTAGTGTTCTGGGTGGTATTTTCTTCCAGGTTGTTTATCGCAATGGAATCTATACTTTCCTCGAAAGCCATAACCTCAGGGAGGGGCAAATCAGACTCCAGTGGTCTGTCCCATTGCGTTTGTCTCTCATGGTATGGGCTAAGAGTTTGGATGGTGTCAATCTCCTTGTCATCGTAGGAGTGCTCCGTTAGCTCGTCCCACTCATACTGATTGGAATCATCCGAATCTGCGTCACTATCCTCTTGGAGTGTTTGAATTGTCTCCACTAGGCAGGCATTTTCTTTGGCTTTACCTTTACCTTTGTACCCTAGGCCAGTCGTGTTTCTAGCCGAAGAGGAGGAAGAAGGTTGTATAGGTTCGATGATCCCCTCTTTTCTGAGGCCGATAGGGCCTTGTCCTTCATATCCCGTCCTATGCAAGATGGTTTCACCCCGTCCATAGAGTTCTGTAGGGAGTCTAGGTGGCTCTTGGGGTGTGTTTTCTTCTTCGGCATAAAGCCATTACAAGAGATCTCGCTCCTCTGATTCATCGGATAAGGTCCCCCATTTTACAAAGGGGTTTGCGGGAGTGATAGGAGGAGCAGAGGGCTTTCGAAAATGCCTGGGTTGATGCTTGGGCTAGCCAAAGGAGCGAGGAGACAAGGGCATTTTTGCAAGGTTGAGGCTGTGCTCAATCTGGTATTCCCCCACGCCATTTTCTTTTATGGTGATTTTCATTGGTTTGGGCCGGGAGGAGGAAGCTTCGGCAGTATGGTCTTGTGGCGGAGTAGGGGAGATATGGGCTCGATTGTTGGGTATGACACATTCCGGTTTTGCTTGGAAAGAGTTGCAATGTTGGTAGGGGTTGGGGTCGCCATGTATGGTGACCTGCTTGCCATCGTGTGGGAACTTTATACATTGATGGTAGGTGGAGGGGACAGCTTTCATGGCGTGGATCCGTGGTCTCCCTAGTAGAATATTGTAAGCAAGCTCCCGATCAAGGACTTGGCACACCACATCTTTAATTACCGGTCCCACTTGAATGGGTAGGACAACCGTGCCCTTCGTGGTTCATTCCTCCTCGTCATAGGCTTTGATAGTAATTTTCTTTCTTGGATCTACTGCCTGTTCAGAGAACCCCAATGCAAGGACTAGCTTCAAAGTGCAAATATTCAAACCGGCACCCCCATCAATGAGAACCCTCTTGATGCGGTGCCTGTGTACGAATGCGACAATGTGTAGAGGAGTGTTGTGGGGTTGAGACATGGAAAGGTCATCTTGTTCTGTAAACGAGATGGAAGTGGAGGATGTCAAATTACCCACCATGGTTTGAAACTTTTCTTGGGCTAGGTTAGTGGGGACAGTAGTTTCCACTAAGGCTTTCTCAAGAATCTCCTTATGAGAAGGAGATAGATGCAAGAGCTCTAATATAGAAATGTGAGCCAGAGTCTTTTGCAATTGGTCGATGACATTATATGGGCGGGAGTTAGACGGAGATGGCGATGACCTTGGAGGAGTGGTGTTGATCGTGACTCTACCACTGCGGGTAATTATACTACAACCAGTTCCGTTAGGTCCTGGTTGTTGGTTGGGGGATATGACGTTGACTTGCGGAACATGCTCAGAAATGCAGTTAATGGTGTACTCAAAGGGAACGCTTGCATAGTTAGCATTACTCGACCCACTGTTCTGGTTTGGCCTATTGCGATTGTTGTCATTATTGTTATGGCCATTGGAGTTGTTGCCATTGTGACCATTGTTGTGGTGACCGCTGTTGTGATTGTTGTTATACGGTCGGTTGTGGTTTAGGAGAGGATCCCGGTAGGCCACATGAGATTCATTGGAGGTATGTTGTTGTGTCCTTCCCCGATTCTGATCTAGTATATCCTGTATGACGTTCTTAAGACGGATGCAATTATTGGTTGTGTGCCCCCTTCCTCGATGATACTCGCAATAGTCTGTGTCCTTCCAATAGGGAGGTTTGACTATAGGCTCATAGTCACTTGTTGGCGGTAGAGAAATTTCATTGTTAGCCAACAACTTCCTGAGAGCAGACTCTTGAGATTCTCCTAACGGCGTGAATTTTCTCCTTGGATTTGAATTGAACCAAGGTCTAGATTCCCGAGGGGGTGGCTTGTTGAGTGCACCGTTATTTGCTTCTTCCTTAAGAGTGAATATGGGTTGTTGTTTAGGGGCTGCCACCTTGGCATCCACTACTCCATCGTTGACCACATTCTTGTTCTTGGTCCAAAACTTTGACTTGTCAGTTGTGTAATTGGAAGGAGGTGTGTCCTTGTAGAGCTTGAGAGTTCCTTTAGCGATCATAGCTTTCTCAATGAATAGCCCCATTTCAATGACTTTGGTGAATGAGGTAGGGCATTGTATCTGAATCTGATAGCTAAGATCGGGATTCAAATTGTGGACAAACATTTCCAATAGTTGTTTCTCAGGCATGTCGTAAGAACACTTACTAGCTATCTATCTCCATCATTGTAAGAAGGTGGTGAAAGACTCACCACCTTTTTGTTTGGTGTTGCATAGGTCTAGCATGGATACTTCGTGTTCTATGTTGTAAGAGAAGTGCGTTATGAATTTATTGACAAGTTCATCAAAAGTTTTGATTCCTGGTGGGAGACGTGAGAACCACTCCATAGCTTGACCTCCTAAAGATCTTGGGAAAAGTCTCATTAAGTAGGTCTCGTTGTGAGCTACTTCTAAACATGCTGCAGTGAATTCCCGGATATGATCTCTAGGGTCCCCCTTCCCTTTGTATTTGTCAAATTTCAGGATTCCGAACTGAATGGGGAATGGTTTCATGACCAAACTTCTGTCAAAGGGGTATGGTGCTATATCTTCCAAGGAGTAGTTCTTGGAACTTGTGCCAATCTTAAGGTTGGAGATTTCTAGCTTTAGATTCTCAATTTGTTGTCTCACATCCGCCATAGGAGCATTTTGGTCAATGGGTTGTTTTCCTCTCTCATTGGCCTAGGGGACCGTGTCATTTGTGTCCCTCTCATGTTCATTGTCTGCATTTTCCCTGATGGAGCTAATGTCAAAGTCTGCGGGGAGTTTGATTCTGAGACTAGCAAGATGATGGAAGTATTTGGTGGGGTCCTCAAGGAGCACTTTCTCCACTAGGCGTTGGAATTTGCTATCTTGCATGTGTGCCACTAATTCTTCATGAGAAATTTCTTCATCATCATTGCGTGGTGGGGCGATGTGATCGGAAGAGTCGGCCATTTCAGTTAGCTTGTTGTACTGGGATCGAGTAAGAACCATGCAAGGTGGGGTGGGATGAAATGGACTAGGATTAGAAATTTTGGCAAGGTGTCGACTAAGACTGTAATGAATGGGATATCTAGGACAAGACTTGGACAAAGGGTTCTCTCACTCAATGACTTCAGGTAAGATGGTTGACACAAGACTCTAGCCACTAGCAAGGGTAGTCGATACCAGTCTCACTGTGTAGGGCTTAGTCGTTCAACAAGACTACTAGAAAAAGGTACTGTGACCTACTAGGCTTACGTGAATTCACTAATGAAACAAAGAAGGACCTATGTCGAATCGGTATGGGACAGAATGACGTTGGGGCAAGAGTGACTAGGACAAAAGGTGACTGGGACGACCGTCGAAAGAGAGAGAAATGGGTGAAACGGATGAAAATCAACCGCAAGGTTGATTCTGACCTCAGAAAATGAAACTAGGTTGAAATGGGTACTCTAAACAGCTGACGAAAATTTCTCAAAAATAGGGCAGGTGCTCACTGTCACACATGCGCAGAAATAGATGCGCAGCAAGAATGGGCAAATGCGCCGTAAGTCGCTGTATATGCGCCGCTCTGGTGAAGTATGTATGCGCAGCAACAGTGTGCAAATGCACAGCGGAAAAGTATATGCGCAGCAAGTCGCTGTAAAAGCGCAGCAAAAATGTGTATATGCGCAGCAGAAAGGTATGTATGCGCAACCAATCGGTGCAAGAGCGCAGCAAGTCGCTGTATATGCGCCGCAGAAATGGATATATGCGCAGTTCTGGTATTTTTTTGCAAATTTTTGGGATTTTTCTCTATTTTTGGTATTCTTTGGCTGAAAAGGTCTTCCTGATCTGATATTATGAATTAATTTAGCAAGAAAACATAGCAAGCACAAAGAGTATTTTGTAGTTTTCCATTGTTTTTGTAGTTTTTCGACTCTATTTTGGACAAAAGCAAGCACAAAATCCTAGGCGAGAAATGGATTATAAGGGATTTGGGCCACTAAAACAAGAGGTATTTAATTCGAGCAACCGTTCAAGTGGTTACACGTGCGGCGGCGCTACTCTCCGTTATGGAGTCTCCCAGCCTCAAAGGGTTACGCCTGAGAGGGTTTTGGGGGAGGTTGGCCGTCGGTGTAACATAACAGCACTCGTTGCAGGAGGTTTTCACCTCAAGCACAATTTATTTTAAGTGGCTCGGTAGGGCTTGGCGTTAGCCTGTTACCACTCAGGGTCGTTCCCGCTTGGACAAGCGTGCATCCAAGGGCAGGCCCCTCCTAAAGTTTAAACAAATAGAATGACAAGTCTGGCACTCTGATCACCCAGAAGAGGGGAGAGCATAAGCCTATTGTCATTCACAAGCACAGAATACACTGATTGATCCACCCTAGTTAAAAGATAAAAACTAAATGGGCTAAGCTACTCAAACAGAACTTTGAAGTGATTTCAACAATATTGCAGTGGTTCAATTTTAAATCCCAAAAAGCAGTTGTGAGTTCAATTTTAAGTCCACATTGCACGAGATTGTTAACTTTGAAATTCAGGTCTCATGATATAGCAATGGTTCATTTTAACTTCAAAAAGCAGTTGTGAGTTCAATTTTAAGTCCACGTTGCACGAGATTGTTAACTTTGAAATTCAGGTCTCACGATATAGCAATGGTTCATTTTAACTGTAAGGTCAGTGATGAGTTCAATTTTAAATCTTAGATAGCAATAACTTGGAAGTTGTTTGCAATGCAAGCATGAAATAAACCAGTTACTTCCTCCCTAATTAAGACTAGGTGAAGATTTGTAATGAACAACCATTTAACTCTTTCCCAGAAAATGAAATGTGAGCTAGTTAGATGCAACTACATGTAACTAAACCTAAGCCTATCCTGCAAAACCGCTCCAGCAAACACCTGCAAAAGGGTTAGCGTTAGCAAAATCCTCTAGAAAAGTACTAAAACCTAAGCTAGTTACAAATGCGCAGCTTCAGTGATCAGATGCGCAGAAGTGATCAACAGAAGCGCAACATTAATGAATGCGCCGTAGTTTTGAACGTATGCACCGTTAAAATGAATAAATGCGCAGTTTTAACGTATGCGCAGCAACAGTCGTCAGAAGCGCCGTAACAGTCAACAGATGTGCCGTTATAACATATGCGCAGCAACAGTCTATGAAAGCGCAGTAACAGTCAACAAATGCGCAGTTTTAACAAAAGCGCCATAACAGTCTGTAAAAGCGCAGCAAGAATACACAGATGTGCAGGATTTTCAAAAGTGTCATAACAGTCTTCAAAAGCGCCGTAAAAATGAACAGATGCGCCGAGAGAACCTGTGCGTGACTTTGCGGGACCTGTACGGAACCTGCCTTCAAAAAAGCTCAAAAATGGTGAAATAAAGGGGCAACGGCCCCACGGTGGGCGCCAAAAATGTGAGGGTAAAATAGTGATCAATCAAATGAATAATAGATGACCCAAACATCAACAGAATAGAGAAACAAAGAAGATTCAAATAAACAAAGCAATGAACAAACACAGTAAACCTCTTCCATTTCGAAACTTCTATTGTTCGCCTATCACGAATCGTCCTTTCGCAGATGAGATGAGCCCTCAAAGAGTGCAATCTTTCAAAGCTGTTTGAGGAAGTCGATGGTGAACGGCTATAGTGTGATATGCAATGAAGGTGAGCTCCAATGCAACAATGGTGATCTCAAGCTTGTAGATGACAAGTGGGTGCCAAAGGCATGCTGGTGATATTTCTGCAGAGTAACGATGTCAAAAGCCTGGATTATTAGAATGGAGGGATGAAGCTTCATTTATAGACTCGGAGGAATAGGAATCAACGGTTGAGAGAAGATATGAAGATCAACGATTGAGGATGGTTGAGGAATGTGCAACCAGTGGAAATGTGACAAGTGTCCCAGCTCCATCATGAAAGGTGGGATGTGACAAAACTGATTGGAGAGTTAACTCCATTGACTGGTCTGTTAACAGAATTGATTGATCAGTTAGAAGAGTGGATTGTGGAACTGACTGAATTGATTGAGGATTTGACTCAAATGACAGGTTAGTTAACAGATTTGATTGATCAGTTAACTGACCTCTGATTGGAGAAGAAATAGGCCATGTGGGTGAGGGAAAATAAGGTAATTAAATATTAAATATATTTAATTACATGTGCAACCTGATGAGGTGGACAAGGTGAGGTGTAAAGGTGATGTGGAATTTTGAATTTAGAACTTTAGGATAGAGGAATTAGGCTTAATTAAATAATTTATGATTATTTAATTGTGAAGGACTTTAGAAGAATTTTAATTAAATAAATAGAATTTATTTAATTGTGAGATAGTGAATTGATTAAATAAATTTGGAATATTTATTTAATTAATAGAAGAATGGAATAAATATTTAGAATATTTATTTAGGATGATTTGTGTCATTTTTAGGCGTATACAGGGCCTATATACATTAGGGCAAAAAAACTTTCTCCTAATATGCATGAATAGGAAAGAATTTGATTGGCTCCCAATATACATATACACAAACATTTGAAAAGAAATTAAATTTTTTATTACATTACATTTGATTGACTGTAATTATTTTCCTTTTTGGTAATCAAAAAATATTTTAATCTAGACATAAACAAATTAAAATGTAAAAAACCACTTAAAAAACAAAACAAAACATTGACTTCAAAGGAAGTTAAGAAAAAATAGAACAGATTAATACAAATCTTTGAATCCAAAAGTTCCTAAATAGAATAAAACAACCAGATAGATTAACTACTTTAATTTTGATATCTAATAGAATAAAACAACCACTATGATAGATTAATACAAAGTTGTGAATCCAATAGTTTTTCTTTGCTCATGGCATTTGTTTCTAGTATTAATAAAAAGGAAATATTGAGAATATCTGATATAGTCAGAACAACATCCAAACATTCTAGATTCTCACTTGCTAACCTATTGTATTATTCATGGAAATCACGGGCATTCATACATTTTGTGGGAAGAAAAGTGCTATGCACTCTTAACACAGTAATGTTGATTACAAAAAGGATGGTCATGGAGTAAAGTTGAAAATGTACCATTGCCAGCTGACACGTCAAAAGAATGGATGTTTTATCTGCGTCCTCTTCAACAATGTTGATAGAGATGAGGTGCACATAAAAATGCAGGTCACCACATATTTGACGGACAACTCGAAATCTATTTGGCATTACGTCTAACTTGGGTTTTCTTAGTGAACAAGACAATCCAAAGACAATCCAATTACCAACTGTCTCTTATGTTCCAAAATGTTAGGAATTATTAAGATTGTCTAGAATATTTCTAGAAGTCTTCCAAAGAACATTCCTGGAAGAAGCTTCCAACTATTCTAGAAAGAACTTTCCAAGGAGAATCTTCCAGCTATTCTAAAAAAGAACATTCTAAGATTTTAGAGTCATCTAGAAAGCCAAAAGCTTCCATGCTTCAAAGCTTTGGTAGCTATATATATGTGATTAGAGAGATTTGTTGGACACAACATTTTGGATGTAATGCAAGCTAGATAAATATATTTCTGAGTTATCTAACTCTGTTTTTCCCTATTTTCACTTAGTCTATTATCGTTGTTCTAGTTTTATTATCTTGAGAAGTTGTTTTTACACAAAATAAGTAGAAGATGATATGCAAACACCTAATTGTATCTCGCATGCCAAAATCCCTTCTTATCTCAAGTCATGCTTTCAAACCCCTTTAACTTGTTACCCTAGACACATTCTTTAATTTCCCAACTCCTATATATATAAGTTGCATCACCCTACCATTATATTTCATTGCAAAATAGAGTACATTTTAGAAGTTTTCCTTGAATTCAACAAAGTACATGTGAGTGTTTTGAGGAGAGGGATGAACGTAGGAATTACTATGAGTGTGAAGAATCAGAAGCCAACCTGGCAAAGTGTGTTTACAAGGATTCCAATGTTGATGTTGTCTCTAAAATCATAAGTAAGATGAATAATGAGGAGCTAGGTTTGGGTCGTGAAGAGATGGTGTAGGATATGATGAAGATGTTACAACAATAAATCATGTCAAGCCCCTCCTGTATAGATGATGCATCTAATGAATTAGAGTGTAGTGGGAGTGAAGGATATACTTCTAATGCTGAGCTCGATTATTTGTTCGGTGCTAGCAATGAGGAACTGGGTATTCCTAACAACCCTTCTGTGCACGCTGTAAATGATTGTAATTATGATTTATATGCCTTCTTCAAATGCCTTGAAATGGAAGAGGTTGAGCAGAAATTATTGTTGCAGTTTTGGTTGGGCTATAGTGAGAGTGTGGAACAGGAGGGATGTGATCTCTTCTCTATCCATGATCATCATATGCTTTCCAATCACATTGACTAGAGGTTTCACAAGGGTTCCATAGATATAAATATTTTGCTGCAATGAAGAAAATAATAGCATTTCAATTTATTCCGTAAAGTAACATGTACATGTTTATAGAGTTTAACAAAGCATTTTTTAGTGATAACTTTGAGAGTGATTAACATATAAACAAATTGTTCATGCTAACGTTGAGAGTGATACTATTGTTGAATGAAACAGTAATTGTAATTTGATTATAACATGCTTAATCATTTTTATTTTTGTCACAGAGTTTGATATTATTGCTAAATGAAATAGTTTGTCTATTAGGATAGGCCTCATCCTTGCAAGTTGAAATTTTTACCATTTTATTTACTAACACGTATTTTAGCTAGTGTGACAATTTTGTTTCTATCATAATTTATTTGCGAAGGGAAGAGCTTAAACAGTTGGTGTGTTGGAGTTAATGCACTAGTTATTTATAATGAGAGTGGATCTTACATGTAAAAAATGATATATTGACTTGAAGAGTTTAAACAATTGGTATATTGGAGTTAATGCATCAATTATTTATAGTGAGAATAGATCCTAAATGTAAACACTCGATATATTGACTCCAACACACTAACTATTTAAAACACCCATTAAAAAAGAGAAACTAGAATTGTAGATACCTCAAATTGATTGTGTCCTTTCAACACCACCTAACCTCACTTTCAACATCTTGTGATACCTTATCGACATAACCTTGTGTCCTCTTGCGATGCCTTAATAGTCAGGTCAACCTTTATCTAAAGTTAATTAAATAAATCATATTTATTTAATTAACTTATACCTTTATCTAGTAGCCTAAATTAATTAAATAAATTCCCCTTTATTTAGTTAATTTAACCTTCCAAGCCTTCATATCCCTATGTTAATTAAATAAACTTCATTTATTTCATTAACATCCCTTCCACTAACTTTTCAAATAGCTAGATTAATGAAATAAAACTTATTTAATTAATCCTAACATCCATCTAATCCCATCCCCATAACTAATTAAATAATCCATATTATTTAATTAGTTGTCCTAGACAAATATCACTATCCTCACCACTCCACAAATAAAACCAAATTTAAAATTCCTCCACTAGAGGACAAAAATCAAAGTCAAACCTACAATTTAATCTCCACCCTTCATTCATCTTTCAATCTTGACCCTTCACACATAAGGATGCCCTAGAAATCCTTATCAAACCCTAATCCAGGCCCTAATTCCTCTCATTCAACCCTCATGTGACACTTCTCATATGACTACAACTCCAATCCAAACCCTAATCATTAATTAATCATACCCATTGATGTAAACTTTCAATCCTAACCAATCATCCTTTTATCAACTATCTATAAATTGAACCCTCATCTAAGACAAAAGGGGGCTCATTTGATAGTAGTGTTAGGTTGTCCAAATATCCTCTCATCCCCTCCATTGCCATTAGCTTATGCTTATTATGAGTAATTTACATCACATCTTGATCATGGAGTATAGCTAAAATGTATTGGGTGCATGCATTGTCCACTCTATCAAGCAAAGTAGAATGGAGGAGATCTTAAAGGTATAAACTTTGTTTTGTTTTCTTTTGTGTTTCTAACATCTTTTCCACTTCTATCATCTTCATTTGGCATGCCTAGTGGGACCCATGTCCCTAAACTAATCTTTTTGTGGAAGAAATTATGTGCTTTTTATGTGTAGGTTACAGGTAAGCGCTTCCAGCTACAGATTAATTATTTTTGTTGTAGGTTAGTGCCTTTGAGTCTTTTGTTAGTGCATTTGCGGCTTGCTTCAATACCTATGCTCCTTGCATTAGAGCCTATGCTCCTTGCATTAACGCCTATGCTCTCTTGATCAACTCCTTTGTCTCCAGCCTAAATATTTATGTTTTTGTTTGAGTTTTTCATGGTTTTTCTCTAGGTTTTGATGACATGTTGACCCATATCATTCATATATAACCTTGTTGATTGATTTTTAACACTAAGTTTTTTGTAGATCCTGGAGACTATTTTTGTGTCATTTCTAACTTGTCTATAGAGTAGCACCTTTATTGACCAGATTGGCACCTTTGTAGCCCAGAATGGTGCCTCTGTAGCCTAGAATGGCACCTCTATAGCCCAAAATGGCACCTATGTTGCTAAAAATAGCAACTATGCTCTCTGGTTCAACTCCTTTATCTCTGACCTAAACACGTGTTTCTATTTGAGTTTTTTAGGGTTTTTCTCTAGGGTTTGATGACATGTTGACCCCTATCATTCATATCTAACCTTGTTTATGCTCCAAAACCTAATTTTTTGGTGGATTTATCACCTATACTAACTTTTTGCAAGGTTTGGGAATCATTTTATTGTTGATTTTGAGCTATTTGTGGGTTCAACATGTCTACATCCCAGAGTGGCACCTCTGCAACCTAGAATGGCAGCTCTGTAGCCCAAAATAGTGCCTATACAACCCATATCAATACTTTTTCCTTCTAGTTCAAAACAGGTATAATTTTTTGTTTTAGTGCCTCTATTATTTTGTTAGTGCATGTGTTGTCTATTTTAGCACTTTTGTTGTCTATTATAGTGCATGTGATAGCTCTATTAATGCCTCTGAGGCTTCTTTTAGCACTTTTGACTGATTTGAATTATTTTTATCTATGGCATTAACTTGATCTATCTAGATCTTATTTGATTATCCAAGGCATATATCTAAAACTAGACTAACATTTGTTTGTAGTCCCGCTATCAAAGAGATCTCTTTTTCTACTAGTTTAGTTGCATCTAATTAGATTAGTGGGAAAATAACTTGTTTGCCATGTCTTTAAGATCTTGATTGGACATGTACTCTCCCCTCACACCCTTGGGTGATCATGGGGATCAGAAGTCCATCATTATCCATTTTTTTTATCATTGTTAATCATAAGTTTCACTTAAATGTGTATGCTCTCCCCTTGCCCCTCATGCGAACCTAGGGATCAAAAGTACCAAGTGTAATCTTTCCCTTTAGGAGGCCTACTAGAGATTTCATCACCCCTACTGGGATGACCTCAACCACATGTTTTAGCAGGGTATATAAAAGAGGGGAGAGTGAAAGCTGTACCTCAATCTAGCCATGCAGTCATTGGGACAACCTTGGGGCCCCATGTGATTCCAAACACAAGGTGAAGTGGTGGTTTCTTAATCTCTTATGCCACATCCCTTCAAGAGGCTAGTGATCGTAGACTTGGGCCTCATCATACCTCGTGTATTTGTAGGACTCCTCTAGAATCTTGTAAAGCCTAGTTAAGACCTTCAGTCATTTTCTAGTGTGGTGCAAGGGACACGAACCACCCCCTGAAGTTACTCACCATCGTACCTCCTTTAAGTGGAGACAGTAGTTCTCTTTGGGTAAGGCATAAAATCCTCCAAGGAAAGGGGTATTAGACCGTGCAATGCCCTTATTCCTAGTTATCTACTCATGGTGAAGTGTTCTTAGTAAGGTAAGAACACAAATATGTATTTTCTCATGTGGACCCACACTAGGAATCAAACCCACTTGAATAATCTAGGGTGTTGGTTTGTATTGCATGTGTGTTCATTTACATTAGCCCAATCCAATCCATCCTATGCAAACCCATGCATATGTGTGTAAAATCCTTTTCTTTACAAGTGGCCTAAAGTCAAACTCTAAACCATCCAATCACCTTCATCCTTCATCCTACTCATACAATCCCATTCAACCTCATCCAATCTCCATTCAATCTATTTTTTCCTAATCACCTATCTTGTCCAAATCATACATTATCCCACCTATCCTAATCTTCCTAATCATTCCCACCCACATCATCCTCCTAATCATCCTAATCATCCAATCCAATCTATTCCTTATTATCCTAATCATCCCTAAACATCTCCAACCATCTCATAACACCTTTCCTAATCATCCACACATTATCGTAATAAATCCCATTTTATCCTAGCCATATTAATTATTCACTATAATAATCTGTAATCATCCCTAATCATCCTAATTATTATTATCCACCTCATTCTAATCTAATCACCTATCCTAATCATCTTAATTTATCCCAATCCAAATCCATATGAATCTTAGATCATACCTCCTATCCACTTCATCATACTAATCATCTATCTTATCCATCTCATCTCCTAGTTCTCTTACACATCACCCATAGTCATCCTAATCATCCATCCCTATCCATATCATCATCCAATCATCTTATCACTTTCCAATCATAAACATATCCACCCTATCCTTAATCATCAACATCATCATCCTAACTACCTATCCTATTCATTTCCCAATCATCCAACTTATCCAAACCATATCTCACCCATCATATCCTATTCATCCCAATCATCCTAATCATCCAATCTCTATCCAATCCATATCAATCTTAATCATCTATTTTATCCACCTCATTATCTCCTAACCATTTCATCCCATGTATCCCTCTCATCCAATCATATTATCACTTCATCCTAATCATCCCCATATTATCCTAATCAATCTCATTCTATCCTACCCATCCTAAATCATCATCCATAACCATCCTAGTCATCCAATCCAAGCCATCACTTAGGACACTTAATCCTAATCAAGTTCTCCTACTCCAATAGAGGTCCTAGACCTAATCCACATCATAACCCAATCATCAAGTCTAATCCAATCATTCATTATCATCCTAATCTAACCCCCTTTATCCACCTCATCCCATTTCATCACATCCTAATCTAATCCATTTATCCCTCATTAATCATCTTAATCCATTTTTCATCTATCCATTTCAACCTAATCCCTAATCCTTAATCAACAATCATCCTTTGCAAATCAAACTTTGTTTAAGGATTTAGTCTCCTTCATACCCCATCAAAATTTCATCCACATCCCAATCATAATTATCCACATCATTATCAAAAATGCCTCACCGAAGGATCCTAGCCTTAATCCACAATCATTCATGTTTCCAATCCATCCAATAAAAAATCAAGACCCTAGTTGATCAACATCAACCTTTACCCAAACTTGCTCAAGAACATTAGTCTCTCTTAAGTATAGTCATCCCATCAACTCTCATAAATATTCAATCCAATTAACTCTCTTTAAGCTTGTTAGTCTACCTTAAGTATAGAGATTCATCCATCCTTCTTGAATCAAATCAAATCATGAACTAAGGTCTTGAAATTTGATCCCCAACCTACATCATCTCATTCCCTCCAACAACATGGATCCTTATGCAGCAATGTAACAATTACAAAGACTTAAACATATCTATGAGAGTTTTGATCCTATCACTAAGGAAAAATGCAAAAATGTCATTAGTGATATCACCTTAGCACATTTCGTCATTGGAGATTCCCAAGCTCCCATTATGTATCAATATAACCATCCTATATTTCAACCCCATCAACCTCATATCAAATTTCATCCCCTTACATGACCATGTCATCATACCTACCCAACCTATCAATACCTCAAAGTTATCCATCCCCCAACCATTGTTATGCTACCTTTGATTAAGGGAACACCGACCTAGCACACGATCTTACCAAGCAACTTATGACTAAACTTAAAAGCTTACATGCACAATATTTGGCTAAGAATCCTCCACCTCCCAATCCATCAATCCCTCCAATCCTATGAAGCTTAATCCATTATCCTATATACCTCATAATCCATCAATCCCTATACTCCCATCACCATATCCCTCCAACCCTCCTACACCTAACAAGTTGATCCACATATCTCCCAATCCATCAATCCTTATCATACATCCACCATCAAACCTTCCAAGTCATAATCCATCAACCAAAGAATCTATGAAGGATCTTCTCCAAAGAATATTACTAAAAAACAAAAGCAAAAGGAAAGCTATAGAGTCGTCCAAATCCACTCATCCTATGTCATCCCCTCTAACACAAGAAGGCACAAGCCCACCAATCATGAACAAGACCTTCCAAGTACCATACCTATCTCTCCAACACCACAATGTAATCCAACACATATATCCTTGAGACTACCCAAGAACCACCATTATGTAACCCTAGCACCCACCCACCCAATCCTAATCCTAATCCTATAACATATGCCATCATTATCTAGCCATTATATTATCCACCTCATGCCTCTCCTAATCCATCAACCCCTAAACTCATGAAGGATGTGATCCAATGGCTATTATAAAGGAATCAAACACCACCATCCCATCCAACACTTAGCCTTGAACCTATCAAAGAACTTTCAAGTACCATGCCTATCCCTCCATTACCATCATGCAATCTGACACCTACCAAGCCTATTGAAGAATCTCCTACCATAA
This sequence comes from Cunninghamia lanceolata, assembly GCA_027924645.1. Taxonomy (NCBI): domain Eukaryota; kingdom Viridiplantae; phylum Streptophyta; class Pinopsida; order Cupressales; family Cupressaceae; genus Cunninghamia; species Cunninghamia lanceolata. The sequence continues at coordinate 12,111,697 of BSBN01000050.1, forward strand.
GTGCAAGTCAAGAACCATCATGTAGATATGTTGATGAGTCCATCCGAGAACCTATCACATCCATCCAAGTCACTTCCACTTCCATTCAAACACAAGAGCTATGTCAAGAGTCAAATCCAAATGCTATGTTGAAACATCAACTTCCTATCGTAAACACAATCTAAGCATCCCATCTAATCCCATCCCTGATCCTCTACCATCTAGTGATCAACTTATCCACATCAATGCTATCCCTAATACTACTACACCCCCTATTGATCCCATACCATCTTCTATCACTGATTTATCATCCCCCATTGATCCTTTACTGCCACCTACCAATCCCATTTCAAATATGTCCTCCTATCCACTTGGACAAAACACCTTAATCCACAGTGGCTCTCTTGTAGGAGGTGAACAACTTGCATCCACCACCCATCTTTCCCCAACAAATAATGGACTAGCATCTTATTTCCAAAGCACCAAACATCCCATTGCACGTCGCATGCTCTAAACCATGAACTATCAAGGAAAAGGTTTAGGCCTTCATGAATAGGGTATCTTGGAGCCCATCCATGGCACATTCCATCCATGATCACATGGCCTTGGCTATATATCGCAAGGAAAACAATCCACCCATGTTGGCACCACTTGCACACCTCATAAAACATCTTCTAACTCCAAATCCTATGCACCTCATCACCCCTGCGTAAAAGTTCAAAGTTTTGTCACACTTTGGGCCATCTTATTAGCATAAATGAATTTAAGTATTTCCATCTTATTTTCTATCTGGATTCATTCTAGCTAAATTAGATCTAGGCCACAACTTTTCCAATTGGAACCATCCACTAAAAACATATGTAGCATCACTTTGGGGCTCATTTACCAAAAAATAAAATTATTTGAAAAACTTGATGCTCTAACAACTCCTACTCATGTAAATAATCATTTTAAAAGAATCTAAAAATACCCTTTTGTAGATCAATCAATCTACATTGTAAAAATATGATTTTTTAAACATTTCAATTAGTGATTATATTTTATTTTTTATTTCTACTAAAAGTAGGCCATCAACACCAAAATATGGTGTTGATTGTCCTTTCAAGAGAAAATAGTAAAGTTTATCGGAAAAAGTTAAAAAAAATATGATGCACTAGAGGAGAGATTCCTTGTCAAGATGACATTATTTTTTTCCTATTTTGGATAAATAATGATGACAAAAGTTGATATCCCATCGAAATAGTTGTGTTTTCATTATATGCAACTTCCAAGATTTATTTAAATATATATATATATCAAATTGGGGAAGAAAATAATCCATGCACTAAAGTTTTGAGCTATGACTACACAAAAAATATAGAAGAAAAATAAATAAAATTTACTATATAAAGTGTGGCGTCCCATTCAACCTTATTTTCATCATTTTATCAACAACTAAATTATAGTGTCAATTTTATAAAATACTAGACTTAAATATTTTTTAAATTTTATTAAAAAATAGAAATATAAATTACACTAAAAAATCTACATTTTATTAGTTTACATCATTTTAAAATTTAGAACATATACATCACTTTGTAGTGATTCAAGTTAAAAATTTAGATCAGTGTTGGTTGTTTCCTTTATAAAAGTGTGACACAGGTTTGTGCTTTTACCCACCCCTAAAACATATGCCACCATCCCTCCTCCATTGTCATATGAACCTAAAAAGCATGTGACCACACATCTCCCTCCATCCACTTTATGTAAGGCCTGCCCTTGCCTAATTGGTGCGTACCCTATTATTTTTCTAGCTCTAGATTAAAAGATAAAGTGATTGATTATCCCATAATATAGTTGCCAAATGGATAAAGGTCATGATTGGTTATACATTCTCATTGATATATTTATTCTGCTTCGGCTATGATTACCTTGTTGGATTTGATGTTTCAATTTGAATGTGTAGGATATACATATGCAGGTATTGGCCAATGGGTGGATGTGGAGGAGGAGACAGAGAATCATTAACCATTTGACTATTCCACCTTACCTAGCTAGTGGTCGAGTTATCTACCTTGCTTCGTGTGGTATGTTGGTCACCCAAACCATCTTATTCGATTGCGGATAGAGTATGGTATCATGTGTCCTTTCATTTACCTCAAACTGGGCTCATTAGGTGTTTGGGCCCCTATCATGTGTAAACCCATTTCGTGCTTGTGATCCTTGTGTGTTTCTTTTAGTGGACTGGGATTCTCGTTCACTTTACTAGTTTTCATTTAGGTTAGTGGGGTGTGCTTGCTAAATGTTCATGCTTTCAAAGTAAAGTTAATTTTAATTTTTCTTTTGTTGTTGGAGGGTCTATTACTTTTGAATGTGAGGTTTTTCACAAATTTCATTGGGAGTCATATGAAGTTTTGGATTTATGTTAAGACTAGATTAGTTTAATCTAATGTTGAGTTAATTGTTGTTTCAAAATGCTTGTCCTCCATTTAACTTGGAGATGCCTTGTGGTCAAGACAAAGACCCCCTCCGAACCTTATCTAAAAAACATAACGACAGATTGACTCATTAGAGGATCTAGATTCGTCTTTTCACACTTGAAGGTGGAGTAAATCTACCATGAGATCTTCTAAGGGGGGAGTTTAGAATTATTTCAATAATTAACATATTGGACTCTCACCTCATTACATATATTTATGTATGTAGAATTGTTATTTATCTTTAACAAAGACAATCTAAAAATATACATTTATGTGTTATAATTAAAATTATTTATAATTTTAAATATTTTAATAATTATAAGGGAAGGAAATTGGTTGTTCATAAATCAAAAGAGAAAGTAAATAAAAGTTCAAATAATAATAATTATAATTATAAAAACCAAGAATTTACTTTTATTTTTAAAAAAGAGAATAAAGATTTTTATTTCAGATAATCCTTATCCTATTAGGATAGGATTTGTTTCTTTTAACAAAAGTAAAGAAAGATAAATAGATAAAAATAAGAGTAGTTTTTTTTTATAAAAATGCAAGAGTAGTTGTTTTTTCTAAAATAGAGAGGAATCGATAGTTATTTTTTTGGATGACCTTTCTTTCTAAAGGTTTTATTTTCAATGTTTACTTTTGGGGGTAGGGTTTTTGTTTTGTTAAAATAAGTAATTTTTTTTATGACAACTATCCGTCCTATGATGCTTTTAAAATAATTTGACTTAGCTTACTAAAATGGTGTAAAACCATATATATAAATATTATCCTAATCCCATGTTATTTTTGGACAGCTTCTCTATAAATCTCTCCTTCCTTATGATTCAATTTTCTTTTTTTTAGATTTTGGATTGTATTTTACATCGGATGTTTGAAGAATTTTGGGGGAATAGTTTTTTTTTTATGTGAGGAATATAGTGCTCGGCGGGCGTGAGAGAGTTTTTTTAGGGTTTTACTTTTGGAGGGAGAACAGTTTTTTTTTTGGAAGAAAAATAGGGGGATAGGGAGAAACACTTTTTTACGGGAGATAGAGGAGAGTTTCATTTTGGGGGACAAAGGGGAGTTTTCACTTGGGATAGGATGTAGTAGCCGCGGTCAAGCCAAGAGGTCAAGCAGAAATAAAGGGGAGGACGGTTCAGTAGGGCATCAACACAAACCTGCAGGAGAATACCATCAGAAATTATGGTCTTGTGTATTCCTTGAAGGTAGAGACCGGGACTGTTCATCCTCTTTATATATTTTTCCCTTATTATCCTCTAAATGAGTGCAATGGGGACACTAGGATGGAGTGTTTGGGACCAGTATAAGGATGGTAGAGAGAGAGGATTGGCGTGGGGACTTATGGTTGAGAGATTTGATTATTTTGTTGCTAGCTGATGGTGGGGAGGTATTTTTCCCATGTTTATCTTATACTCTGTGCTTTTAAAACATAGATCTGTCCTGGTTGGGTGTCGTTAAAGACATCTATTTTCATCATGTTTCTTGTTGGCATTTTCCCTTTATAAATCTCATCTCTCCTCTGTTCTTGAGTAACGTTTTAGAACTGTGAACTACATTTGCATGAAAGTTCCTAAGGGCTTTTCAAACAACCCCATGCAAACCTATGCAACAAGCATGGTACTCCATGAGATAACTTTCCTTCTAGGCATTGTTAAAAATGCCATGCTAAGTTTTCTTTTTGTTTCTTCTATGGATAGGCTCTTGGAAGCTTTATGTATGCTCAGTTTGACCATTGGCCTTGCTTTCCAAAACAATTCTAATATGACTCATCATTCCTTCGATGGTGCCAGTAAAACACTACATCATGCTTCACTAAAGAAATATATGTGAAATATGGTCTTAGTTTTATAGTTTATCATAAACCTCCATCAATTTTAGCAGTCATCCAAGATCTTCTATTTTGTATGAAACGGACTCCTTTTATTATACAATCTCCCATTTCGTATGTTACAAGTTGTTTATATTATTAAATCTATCTAGTCATTTGATGTAGCCTCCTTCTTTTAAATATATATATATATAGAGAGAGAGAGAGAGAGAGTTACAGACCTCTTTAAATATCATATTTCACTGCTCTATTATGACATGCCCTTTTTATATTATTAATCTCTCCTTTCGTACATTATAGTTCCTTTTAATTTTTAAGACTGACAATTCTTGATGTGGCTGTTTGATTTTCTTACTTTACGTAATGTATGAATTTATGGGTACCGATGATGATAGGAATATTAGTTGTTGCATAATTTTGGTTAATTTGTGATGGGTTATAGGATTAACATTGACGGAGTTTCCTTTTATTGTAATCATTAAATTATGAGGATAGGGGAGAGGACCCAATTGTGGTGTAGTCTAATTTCACACCTCTCAAAAATCATACGTGGTAATTTTGAATCACTCCAAAAAAAATTTATAGTAGCTTACTTGGCGACACCACTACTTATAACTAAGGTTTCAGGGCCACATGATCAAATATGATGCCACATCAGCATGCTTTTTTGTTGAGGTGTCAAATAGTTTCCCAAAAAAAGGGGGGTGGACCAATAGAGGTGCATTAAGTCATGTTTTGTTGATGGGTTGATGTGGCATCACATGATTTGTTGTTTTTTTTTAAATTTAAAGGGCACATTTTATTCAATTATTAGTACTCATAGTAACACTAACAGCGTTAAAGTCACAACTATCGGTGCTAAACTTTAAAAATATTCAGCTTAAAATGTACATATACCTTCTCAGCCATTTGAACTATCTCACCTATTTGGTCTTTTCCCCTATGTGTTTGTGTTGTGGTAACATTATGGGTTATTTAGTAATGTTGGTATTTTAGTTAATTATATATATAGAATTGAATGAATGGTGGTTTCTAAACTTAAAGGTTGTTTTATTAAATGGGGTGTGTAAGGGTTAGAATAGATCGTCATTTTGATAATTATTAAAATGAGATTTTGATTGAGGGTTAATTGTGTTAACCCTCCTTTTGTTTTACTCCTCTTCTTCATCTAGTTATTTTTGGGTCATGAGTAATCCGGTTGGTGAGTCTTTGCTTGAAGAAGTGTGGGTGTGTACTAGTGTGTGGGGAGTTTGATTTTAGCTTTTGTCAATTCTCTTGGGGTTGTGTCAAGTGTGTGAGGCTCAGGATCATCTTTGTGCAGTATTCCTTAGTGTCTTATTGAGTTTCCTTGTACTGTGGGTTGACTAGTCTAACAGTGATTCCTTGCTCTCCTCTCTCCGTAGCTCAGGGGTTGCCTAGGGTGCAATGGACATCCATTGCACTCGACAATGGAAATATGGTTGGGAGGTGAGTAGCATCCCCCATTGGTCTCTGATCAGATGTTGTTTTTACGACTTGATGAGACCCTTATATTGAACCATTGTGATGTACTCTTGTTGATTCACTGTGTCGTTGGAGCACCTAGGGTGCACTTATTTTATTGTTGTATATTATTCAGTGTAATTTATTAATTTATGTAATTTAATTTTGTAGTATGACCCCCCCATGTTTGGGAAGGAGTTTCACCTTTTAAATCATAAAGAATTATCTCTTGTTTTAGAAATTTATATTTAATTTGTAGGAGTATATAATATGGTAAATTATCTTAATTATTGCCTTGTTGTTAACTTGTATGTCATAGCACTCATGCATCCTTTATGATTCTATGTTATGATGTAGAGTTTGTTCCAAAGCATTTTAGCTAGAGATTCTCATTACGTTCATGTAAGTTAGCATGATTAAGATTGTACATCATCTTCTTAATAATTTCTTAATCTACCTGTAAAAGTCCTCGTACTTTCATCAATGTTGCTATGCTATGTCTCAAAGTTAGGTACTAATCATTTTGTCAGGAATTTCTCCTAATGCTCTTGTATGTAATAATGAACAAAAATTTTATCTCTTTTTCTTATGGATGTTCTACATATCTTGATTGTATGGATGTTGAATTACTTCTTGCATTAATGTTAGTTTTTAACACATTATGTTGTACCCCTTGGTTTGGTTCACCTGGCAAGGTGTCTTGAATGTTTTATCTGCGCCTTGTCTTCCTTCTCCACCTTGTGCGACGAGGTTTTAGGGACGGGTGGAAAATTTTTGGTGGTTCATGTCATGACCACATGGGAAATTTGGGCATGACATGTGGCCTTCTCATGTCATGACCACTCGATAAAAGTGGGCATGACTCTTTACCTCCACTACTCCCAACTCCTAATATCCCCATACTCCAATCCCCTCATCCATTAATCCACAAGTCCACTAATCCTTCCATCCACACATCACACTCCCTTAAACCCCCAAAAACCCCATCATGGCCAAAAAAAGCACACATCATACAAACATGAAGCTACCAAAACACCCATGGGATTTAAAATCAAAAATTCTAATGCCTCCCTACATAAAGCGAAAAATACACAAGAGCCTAAAGATGCTATACCATCCAAGCAAAATGAAAAATCCAAAAGGCTACCAAAGCCCACACCACCAAAAGAAAAAGAAAAAACAAAAATGGTGTGGGTCCCCAAGAAAAAATCAAGCAATCTAAATGAAGCATCCAAATCACAATCCATAGCTAAATCCCAAACATCCCTCTACCCATCTAAAAATCCCACAATTTCTAAGTCTGTTTGGGTCCCTAAATCCCCAAATTGATAATCCCCATTACTCCCCACTCCACATCCAAAATATAAGCTTTAAAATACATCAAGGTGTGTGCAACCATTGGTCTTGGTTCCCCTCCACGCCATGGCATTCCCACATATCCCCATTCTCCCAGATTACATTCCCTATCCAACATATCTCCCCCATCACATCCCTATGGCCCATGCTTTCACATACTCCACATTATAACCTAATATCCATCATCCATTCCATCTTCTCCTATCTATCAACATCCATGCATGTCATATCACTCAACATGGTTCATGTGTGACAACTATCCAACATGGGACAATATCCTCCTTGCTATGGAAATAGACACTAGAGACCTCATTCCATCAAAAAAGCACCGAAAAAAGTAAAAAGTAAATAAAAAATTAAAAATTAAAAATGAAAAAAATATATAGTAAGGAGAAAAAATTATGTCCAATGGTGAAGGCCACTCCTTTTGGCACCTTGGGCAAGTACCATGATGAAAACTCAAACCCCTTATGGGCATCATGTGCAATCCCTTTTCCATTCATTTGTATCCTATACTTGGGGGAAAAATCATGCCATTCACCCCCATCCATAATATCCTTTTGCATATCCTATCCATTATGTATTCTTATCCTATCATATCTCTATCCACCATCTTCCTATCTATCCTATCTTCTCCCATCCATCCTATCCACCATATCTTCTTCCTTATCCTATTGTCATTCCATTTTACCTTCCTACTTTATATCATGATAAAGACAGGGGAGAAAATATCAAAAACATGCTTTGGACACCTCTTAGCATACATCCTGTTCCAAGCATATCCTCCATACATCCAGCTACTATGAAGACCATCCATCACTTTCAAGCATTCTCACTATCATGCATCTTAATACGCATTACCTCGCCTTGTAATAAGTGACACATATCTAGAGTGAGGCATCTTATTACCATGTGAAATAGTCCTTGGAGATCACATCCTAAACCTCTCCATCCATCCTTCATAAACTTCTCATCCATTATCCACTATCGCCTATGTTTTTATCCATCCATCCATTATGAATCTTCCATCCCATCCACTATCGTCTATCCTTTTATCCATCCATCCATTGTGAATCTTCTATCACATCTACTATCGCCTATCCATAAATATCCATCCATCCATTATGAATCTTCTATCCCGTCTACTATCACCCATCCTTGTATTCATCCAATCATACCATCATCCTTGTCACTAGACTTGGTGTTCCCTTGTCATTGGTATATAGCACCTAGGCTATCCTCATGCAACCTGGTGCAACCTTGTCCATTTCCGTAAAACATTTTAAAATCTAAAAAAAATCAAACTATACCAAAAATCCAAGCAATAAATCCAAATGTGACCAATCCTTAACCCATACCAAACTAGCCAAGCAATCTATCCAAAAGTTTTGTTTCCATCCTTGTTGCAAACATATCGATCATTTCATCAAACCCAATCAATTATTTCTTAAGAATGTAAAGCTATCTTAAGTATAGAAAGTATCTATCCATCATCAGTTTTCAGCTTGACAGGGGCAACAACCTTGTTTCTTTTCCTTTCATGCATGTTTGCTTACTTGTGTGTGATATCATTTCATCTTGCATTTGTATAGTATTTTATGTGTTTGTTGGATGTTCTTATTATTCTAGCTAATATTCATATCTTGTGTTTGTTGGAATAAGTTTTTTGCATAACATCCATCCTTTGCATCTAAGGATTATACCTTTTGTGCACTAGGAATTTAATGCTCTAAGTTTATTTCCTCACACGTATAGACAAGGTTGTATTATGTTGGGAATGTATAAGAACATTCTTTTACTTGTATCAAGTCCTTGCAACATACTATCACCATGACATCATGGTGCCCAATAGCATATGTTTGCTTGTGACCTCATCAGGTTGTCTCATCACAATATCCACCAAGGTTGTCAAACACCTTGTGTTGTGTTGGGGCATCCATCTTTATGCATGACACACGTCGTCAACCTAATCTCTATACTTTGGTGCATAAGGTCTAGTGCTATATCAAAATTTAGATTTCCATCACTATATTACAACATAATGCCCCATTCATCCATTCCATCCTTTATCATTCCTCCTTCCTAACCAAGTCATTTCATGCATTTCAAGAGCACACCCGTGTTCTTGCAAACTACCTGTCCTCTCGAGGGGGCATCACCTGTACCATCATCCCTAATCCTAACACTATTCTTCTAAACAAAAGTCTTTTCTATCCAATTCAGCACTATGTTTTAAACTTCTTTAAAATAATGTTACTTAGTCGCAACACCATTTCAAAGAGGGGCAAAATGTAGACACCTAAAATTGAATCTAGAATTTTATAAGATTTTCTAGTTTTCCATAGAGGGATTCTTATATGGATACTTTGTAAACAAAATAACCCTTTTGTTGGTGTGCTTAAACCATCCACCATTTTTGTAATACCAACATGGAAGCTTATACAATGGAGAAAACAACTATACTAAAGAAAGACATATAAGAGGAAGTTTTATAAAGGAAAAAAAGGTGCTTGGGGAGGTTCCTAGAGAAAGTCACTCTAATAAAAGGGTTTTATTGTGGCTAACAAATATAAAATTCAATCATTATTTTGATTATGACTATAATGTACCACTCTTGATTAGGTTTCCAATGTATTGCAAGTAATAGTTTAAATATTTAATTGCACACATATAAATAACTTTCCAATGTGATTTCACTAAAACAATTGTTGATTCATTAGTGTAATTCTCCACATTTTCTAGGCTCCTATATCTTCCATATCCCTTATTATAATTTACATCAAAAAATAGAGGAATCATGAAAATGTAAATATTTTCCAAGAAAAATACCATTGCAATAAGAATAAAGAATAACATAAGAATACATTGTTGTATGTTTACTCTTTTATATTAGAGAACATAAAGTAAATAAAAACTAACAAGTTTAAGAACATCAATGCTACATCATAAAGAGGGATCTATTGAAAGATCTAACTGTTCTAATGACCTTGTCAAGGATAGAGATCGACTCACTTGCAATGGCTAGAGATTGGCAAGAAAGTATAAGAAATTTAGAGGCTTTTTTTTCTTGGTCCATTTCTACCAAAAATAATAACATAAAAAAGTTACTCCTAACCTCTGAGAAAAAGTTAATGGAAACAACTTTCAAAGAAATAAATCTCTATTTGAGAGTTTGAATAAAAATTTATAGACAATAGATTGTCGATATATTTTAACACTGAATAACTAAGAAATGCATCAATATCTATGACCTTCATGGCAAGACAGAATATGAAATGTCATTTCAATCATCCAAGGTAACTTAGTGCACTCATCCTAACTAATTAAGGAATATTCAATTCTACATTTGCATATGGTAAAGACATGATAATATATATGAATCTAACATGATCATGGGAATTTTAGAATAGATTTAGAAGAATAGATAAGGGATATTTGGGAAAAACAATATGTGTGACATGCTTACATAGTATATGTTTCATTTACACACATATTACATTTTAAATAGATAGCCTATCAAATGAAAGCAATGCATTTTGACACTAACTAATAAGATACAACAATGACATGAAAAGAAAAACTATATAAAATGACAATAAACCATGAAACCTTCACTATGGCAAGTCCCAAATTTGCATGCTAGAAAAATACAAGGTTTTTCTCTCTCTTCTTTACACACAACATGCATAGATACAACATTGAAAGATAGTTATAGAATATCATTCAAAAACAAACATATGTCCATGAAAAATTATTTTGACTTAACTACTACTTAGCACCCACCCAACCCTAATGCTCAAGCCTTAGGAAAATCCTCTATTTTTTGTATAGTTCTTAGCACCAAAACTAAAAAAAAATAGAATCTCATTCAAAAAACCACAAACCCAGAAAAAAAATATTTTTAACAATGTCATGAAAACAATAACTATATAAAATGACAATAGACCTTGAAACCCTAACCTTGCAAAGTGGCAATTTGGTCTCCAACCCAATCATAACTGCTACACCATAGGAAAAATAAAATTGTGTTTCCCACCAGTCACAACCTTGACCAAAACCCTCCAATTTTGTTACATTCTTCAACACCAAGATCAATCAGAATATAGAGAACCATTCAAAAACACACACCTATAATAAAAGCATATGCAATAATGACATGAAAACAACAACTGTATAAAATAGTAGACATCAGATTTCCACAATCCATAATATTGTAATTATGTGCTTCAGGATTTAATTGTGTGATGTTTTTTCCTCAACGTTTCAGATCACACTCCATGATCCATCATCAGGAGAGTAGAGAGATAGAGAATATAAATGATAGTTTGTGGACGAAGCAAGCTAAATAGAAGGAAGGGAAGAGATGGCATGTGAACCGAGAGACCAAAGAAGAAAAATAATATATGCATACTCCTAGTCATACATATAAACATACAAACACATACAATGACAATAAACCTTGAAACCCTCAGCGTGTAAAGCCCCAAATTTGTGTACTAGGAAAATACAAGTTTTTCTTCTTTTTTTAATGCACAACATGCATAGATACAAACACCAGAAGATTGTTATAAAAGGTCATTTAAAAAAAACATATAGCTCCACACAAAACTATTTTGTCCATGTTGCTACTTAGCACCCACCAAATTGTAAATCTCAAGTCATATTAAAATACTCTAACTTTTGTATAGTCCTTAGCACTGAAACCAAATAGAACAGAGATCCATTTAAAAAAGTACAAACCAAGGAAAAAGGTATTTCTAGCAATGTCATGAAAATAACAACTATATAAAATGATGGTAAACCTTGAAACCCTCACCTTGCAAAGCCAAAATTTGCTCTCCAACCTAGTCATGACCACTACAACATAAGAAAAAAAAATGATACCCTCCAGCAACCACACACCCTACACAAAAGAAATTGCTCAACCTTGACAAAAACCCTCTAATTTTGCTATAGTCCTCTGAGAACAAAAATAACACAACAATAATAAAATGCTCCCATAAAGCCTAAGAATATAGAGGAGAACACAAATTAAATACAAATACCTAGCAAAACATTCTTAGAGCTTGAATAAAATTGATCCATTAGTCACAAACTTAGACTCCAACATGTCATATCAGCTTCTTGAGTGTCTACAAATTTTGCATTCATGGCTACCATTGTAACGCAGATTACAACACATACAATATATGCAAAAACTTAAAACACAAATATTAATTTCATCCCTCACCATGCAATATTAATTAATTGATATGATCCCATGTAAGTTACACCCCACAACACATACATACATTAGAGAAACAAATTATTTTTTTGCTTTCCACGAATCACGAAATATTCAAAAAATATTAATAATAAAAAATAATAATATTAATAAAAATTAAATTATACCTAATAATATTATTATTTAATAATAACTAATAATATTTATAATTTAATATTTAATAATAACTAATAATATTTATAATTTAATATTTAATACAAAATAATAAATAAAATATTTTTTACTTTGTCACAACATGCATAGAAAAGAATTTGATTAGCTGCCAATATGTATAGACACAAACATTTGAAAACAGATTAATCTTTTGTTAAATGATATTTGATTGGCTGTAGATATTTCCCTTTTTATCTAATCAAACAAAATTAAAACTACTAGCTAAATTATGACAGACCAATTAAAATATATTAAAAAAACACTAAAAAGCAACAATAAAACATCAATTTTGAAGGAATTTTCCAAAAATTGCTTGGATTTTTTATTACACAAATTCTAGGATAAATTAATGCAAAGCAGTGAATCCAAAAGATCCTTGCTAGAAGCAGTACATTTATTTTATTTATTTATTTATTTATTTATTTATAACATCTTAAACTGAGAAGAAAACCTCTTCTCATGGTATTTGTTTCTACATTTGAAAAGGAAATGTTGAGAATATGTGATATATTCTGATAGATTCTCACTCGCTAACCGACGGTGTTTTTCATATATTTTGTCGGGAAAAAAACGATACGCGCTCTTAACACAGAAATGTCGGATCACAAAAAGAATGGAGCACAGTTCAATGGATAGCATTGCCAGCTAACACGTAAAAAATGTTGAGACATGGACCAGCTAGGACTCGAACCTAGGACCTTCCATTTGCTGCTGGAGTGCTCTACCACTGAGCTACTGGCCCCTCTTGGACCAGTCCATCGTTGGTCCGGGTGTGGCTTACACCAACACCCCCCCTTAAGCCACACCTCTCGTGTGCTTGGGGCTCCTAGCCTGGCCTGGCTCTGATACCATGTTGAGACATGAACCAGCTAGGACTCGAACCTAGGACCTTCCATTTGCTGCTGGAGTGCTCTACCACTGAGCTACTGGCCCCTCTTGGACCAGTCCATCGTTGGTCCGGGTGTGGCTTACACCAACCAAAAAAAAGGTTCTTTTATCTGTGTCCGCTTCCACATTCTTCACTAAGATGAGCCGCACGTAAAACACGCGTGTCCCCACATATTTGACGCACGACTCGAAATCTATTGGGCCTTTAACTTGGGTTTTCTTACCGAACAAGAGAATCGAATTACCGTCTGTGATGTTTACGCGGCTCGATGTTCCAAAATAGACATCACACGCAAACACGCAACCGTATCTTGCGTGCCAAAATCCCTTTGTTATCTCAGGCCATGCTTTCAAACCCCTTTAACTTATTATTCCGAGAAGCCCAAACACAATCTGCAACTTGCCGACAAAGTTTTGTAGTCTGTTATCGCAAATTCTCCGTCCTTTCCCTAAATCCTTTTGTATATAAACTGCATTGACCTACAATTATATTTCATTGCACAACATAGAAGTACATTTTAGTAGAATTCTCTGAGTTCAATGGTCTTGGCCAAACTGTTTAAAACATTAATGGAGAAGCACGCTGGTAAACGTGAGCGTTTGGAGGAGAGGGATGAAAGCAGGAAGCACTGTGAGTGTGAAGAATCAGAAGCCAACCCGGCAAAGCGTGTTTGCAAGGATTCCAACGTCGATGTTGTCTCTGAAATCATAAGTAAGATGGATAACGATGTTTGTGAAGAGATAGAGGAAGAGATGGTGTGGGATATGATGAAGATGTTTGAAGAAATCGTCTCAAGCCCCTCTTGTAGAGATAGAGATGATGCATCTGATGGATTAGAGTGTAGTGGGAGTGAAGGTTATACTTTTAATGCTGAGCTCGATTATTTGTTCGGTGCCAGCGATGAGGAACTGGGTATTCCTGACAGCCCTTCTGTGCACACTGCAAATGATTATAATTACAGTTTATATGGTTTCTTCGAATGTTTTGAAATGGAAGAGGTTGAACAGCATTTATTGTTGCAGAGTTGGTTGGGTTACAGTGAGAGCGTGGAGCAGGAAGGAAGTGATCTCTTCTCTATCCATGATCGTCATATACTTTCCAATCAAATTGATTGAAGGTTTCACAAGGGTTGGCATATGTAAATATTTTGCTGCAATAAGAAAATAATAGCACTTCAATTCATTCCGAAAAGAAACATGTACAGGTTTATAGATTTCAATAAAGCATCTTTTACTGATAACTTTGAGAGTGATTTAACATATAAACAAATTGTTCACGTTAACTTGTTCTTGAAATGGAATAAATATATAGCCTCTCTTGTGTCTTTCCTCTCTCGTGGATGAACATCAAATTGTGTTTTTTTTTAATAATTTGTTTTGGTAAAAAAAATAAATATATTAACTAAGAGTGAAGAAAAGATTACAACAAAAAGATTTCCAATCAACAATAATTGTCACTAAAGTTTGAAGAATAAAAATCCAAAGAGTTTTATACTATTCCACCACCTCTAGGGGCCAGCGAAACACACAAATCCCAAGGAAGAACTGGCTAGATGAACTACACCAAATCATTATGAAGAAGCTGCATAAAAGCTTTGAAGATTGATTAGTAGACAAGGACTCCTATTCCATGACATTCCGGTTAGGATTAACATCAAAGGCCCATTTGGCCAAGCAATCCGCTACAAGATCCAAGAAGACACATGAACCTTCCCTTTATTCAAAAGAGAGATCAAACCCATGGAATCCATCGAGCATAGATGGCCTTCTTCCAACCCAACTCACAAGTTTTCTCCATGGCCACAAGGATGGCTTAGGTCTCCATATAATTATTAGTGCCAACCCCTAGTAAAAGAGAAAAAAATGAGCAAAGTTGTCACTATTGCAACCAATCCACCAATCCCAATAGCACCTAGATTGCCCCAAGAAGAATCATCTGTATTAATTTTGAAAAACCCAATGAGGGAGGAGATCATTACCCTGCTCTATTCACCTAATTAGAAGATTTAATTCTAGAGCCAAAAGAAATAGAGCCAACTAAATTACACAAACCAAATTTCTTCAAAATTTGAATATAGAATGGGCTAGGATTTCATCCAAAGAACACTTAGTAACCAAAGTTTCTTTTATCAAGTCAAAAATCTTCTGCTAGACATGCCCAATAAGACTCCGCTAACCTTGGAAGATCTGATGATTTTCTCTAGCCAAAATTTTTGAAGGATAAAGATGTGACCAATATCCTAGGCCACCAAAAGAAAAGAGGCAAAAGTAGGGAGGACATCCCAAGCTATCCTAAAAATCAGGAAGAGAAGTAGCATGAACAAAGGGTTGATTCTAGATGTGCCACCAATACCTTCAAAGGCCCACAGAAAAGGGGCATTAAAAGAAAAGATGAGCCACACATTCCTCATTAGCACCATACAAAACATATTTGGAAGGTCCTTGAAATCATTTCTTTCGAATGTTATCCCAAGTGAGACACTTATTTTGACACAACAACTAGATAAAGAAATTACATATAGACCAACTATGATTATTCTAGATTTTTTCTACTAGGTGAAATTCCTATACCTACTCTATTCTTATTCTAAGATTTAGTACCCAAGAGAAACTGAATAAACCCCTTTAGGGTCATAGCCCCAAGTAAGAACATCTACATCCTCCAAAGGACAATATGGTTGATCTACCAAAATAGAAGAAACGGTAGCTTGAGCATCCAAATTTGTCATAGCCCAAAATTTGAATATAATTATAGGAAATAGTAATACATTTGTGAATGCCTACTATCTACACACACACACACACACACACACACACACACACACACACACACACACACACACACACACACACACACACACACACACACACACACACACACACACACACACACACACACACACATATATATATATATATATGTCATGCAACTAATGTTGTTAATTTGATTATTATCATGTGAAACATGGTATTTTTATAGAGTTTAAATGTTTTGTATTAGTTCAACTGGAAAAGAGGGTCGAAAACCCTATACAAAATAGCGCCTTGGGCAATAGGCCTTAAACATGCCAGTAATAGTACATTGATAGCACACTAACAGCCAACAAAAAAAGACTAACCAAAAATAGCAGAAAATAAAAACAAGAACTACGGACAGTCAGTAGTCCTGAACTTGGCCAAATACTTGACCATATTTTTGTAGTCACCAAGGCTATCAATCCCCACCTGCTTGACCTTATCATCCAGCTCCTTCAAAGCAACAAAGATCAATGCCACCCGATTAAAGGCCTTAGCAGTGAATTCGGCCATGGTCTTCCATTTCTTCTACTTTTTCTCCATCTGCAGCTTGAGTCTTCCCATGTCCTCAGTGGTTGTGAGACACAGCAGACAGCTACCCTTGTTATCCAAATCACCAGTTTCTTCAGCAGCACAACCTAATTCCTCCGAACTTGACTTGTCCATGGAAGCAAAATGGCTCACGCCTTCTTCCTCATGCACAGATTCAGTAGGAGCATCATTCTCCCCCTCCTCCATAGTTTCCTCAACAAATTTTGAGTCATCAGAAATCTCGAAACCCTACGAGTTAGCAAGAGGTTTCCCAACAATGCAGTTAGAATGGAGAACCCTCGAGCTGGTATGTTTAACAACATCCTCCCCAATAGTCTGAATAGGCCCCATGTCCAATTCTGAGGAGGGTACCTAGGTGGAAGTGAATGATGAGAGATGAAAGAGGAGGAAAGAAGGGGATATGCCTCCGAAACAAGGTCAAACTAGGATTAAAAACCAATTCTCCACTTGCAAAAGTAGGATCTTCTAGGGGAGATCTAGAAATAATAAGGGGAGATTTGAATTGGTTGAGTGAAACTAAAAACCAAAAGTTGGAGATAGCTAGGGAGGACCTCTAGAAGGCCTTGAGGGGTGGGAATGGATGAAAAACACTAGGAAAAGGTGAAAACACAACAAATGGATGAATACAAGGCTTAGGGAGGAAGTTGCAAGCACAGGAAACGTAATTTGATAGGTGTCAAAAAGTGTCGAAAGTGGGGGAATGGGAGAAAATGAGAAAGGGGAAACAACAAAAGGGGGAAGAAAACACACGTCACCAAGAGAATTACTATTGAGAGGATGCTATTTCACACTTACATGTATGTGACAAGGATTGTGAGTCATCATCGGGGTCCTCATGGAGACTGTGTGTGATTTTGGTGCTTACATATTTGTCCCCTCAGGGACAGTATTCTACATGAAAGGTAGATACCATTCCCAAACTAAGCCTTACTTGCATTAGTTTTAGTTTTAAGAAATTTTTTACATTAACCACTTTTTCTCTAAACATTTTATTTAGATTATCCCAAATTTCTATTGATGATTCATCTAAATCTTTATAATGTAGTTTAGCGTCAGAAAGTGCGAGACCAATAATAGCCTTGGTTTTATCATCTCTAGTATGTAATTCCAATAACTTATTTGTATCTATAGGTGGTGTTTCCTTCTCGCGTACTATTCCCCATATATTTTTATTTACTAATTGTATTTGAATTTTTATTTTCCAATTATGAAAATTAAAGCCAAAATATTTATGTGCAGGAATCTCCATCTCAAAAAAATACTTAGTAAAGAAATAATATCCCTATAATTTTAACTATAAAGTCTTGACAAATAACTACCAAATCTGCCTCTCCATTCATACACAATCTGAACCTTTATATATATATATATAGATATATATATTTCTCTTTCTTACATAATCCCCAGAAAGTGATATGAATTTCAAACATTTAATTCACTAATTTCTTACCTGTTACATAGACTTTGTCCTTTTTACATAGTTTGAATAAATCTACAGTGCCCAATCTTAATTTAGCACGAGTAGATGACATCATTCCTCTAATGTCTTATTTGCCTACAATGATGGGTAGTGTCCTCACTCAAATCACCCTTTCAATTTTTGATGGAGATAAATCAATTATGACTCCTTTTTGTCTTCTAGCAATTTGGTCTTCGAAATCTGATCGAACTTTTTGACTCCCATCTGCAACAAAAATGAAATAGCAAAGAAGAATTCCTCAAAATTAACATAGATGGATCAAACAACTAATGAAGAGGTAGAAAATAAATAAAAAATTCTCTTGAAAGGATAAGGCTTGGCCCCCATTGTTCCTCTAACAACATGGTCCTATACAAAGGTGAATTTTGTGTGTGAGTCGGTGTAGCCCTTCAACTTCCTTTCATCTTCTCACAAACACAAGGACTAGTAATGCTCTAATACCAGAATGAAAGAATAAAATACTTGATTGATTTATTTGATGGGCTAAAGAAGCATTTATACAAGAGAATTACAGTTGATATAACTATAACTGTATAATCACTTGTTATCGCCTATAACTACATAATAGGCATAACCATAAATAGTTTATTAAACAATGTAATAGCTATGCTAACAAGTAGTATAATTTAACTCACTAAATTTACTTCTTCGCATGTTAGATAAAATTTTTGTTCATTTAGTTTAAGTAATTTTATATGTGACTTTATTGCTTTGGGACTCTTTTTCTAATTTTGGTATGAATACAATGTGGAACAAACAATGTGACTGCTCTTTAGTATGATTTTCAATCTAGAGGATTGCAAGTTGTCCTGATATAAGAGACCTATTCAAGGCTATGAGATAGGATTTTATAACTCAGGTGAGGAGTGGGGATGAAATGGAGTGCTTCTAAATTTTGGCTTTGCTAAAGGCTAAACACTTATCCTTATCTAGATAAGTCAATATGATAAGCTTGCAACTTAGACAAGTAACAAATTTATTGATGTTCACTAGACTTAGATCATAGATGGCAAGCAAGATAGACCTGGGGTAAAGGATAAATGGGAAAGAACAAGGGTCCCTAGATAGAAGATGGTCCTAGAGATTACTAGACTCTTGGCTTTGCTCAGCCAGTGCATGTGTGTTTTTTGTACCTTTTTTTCTCTGTTAGAATGTCACCCTTGAGGTTTCGAGCTTAGAATGATCTCCACCCAAGAGTACAGACATTCAACAATCTTCTATCTTTCACTTTTTTTTTCTCTTTTTTTTTCCTTTTTCACTTTTTTTTGTATTTTCTAGAATGCCTCACTTGATTTTCTCATTTGTTTTGGATTTTGACTTTTTTATGAAAATGAATGCTTTTTGAAAAATTTTGATATGCAAGCTTGATCTCTCAATTCTCACTTTTCTTGACACTCTTATTTTGATCATTCATTGTTTTTTATTCACTTGGATCATAGATTGCTTCCTTCAGAGTTTTGATCCTCCTGATGTTTTTGGCTAGGAAAGATAAGGGACTGAGTGCCACCTAAAGTTTTTGTAATCTGGTCGGGTTTCTCTTCTATTAGGGAAGAATTAGGAAGGTCTACTTGCAAGCTTCCTTTGAACATTGTAGGTTTGAATACTGACCTTGTTTAGACCTAACATCTTGGCTCATTAAGACTAGGATTAGTGTAAAGCTAAGAGCTAGGCTTTGATTAGAATGACTAGGAATGAAAAGGGATATGGTGATTGTGAAAATGGGGAATCTCTAGGACCTAAAAGGATCACATATACCTAGGAAACCTTAGACTCCTTGCTGAACTGAAAATAATACGAGAGCAAGTCATTCACTATTATGCAAGATGAACAGAATGATACTGAAATGCAAGAAACAAATTCTTTTTGACATTTTAATTTTTTTATATTTTTTTTGTATTTTGTGATTTTTACGAGATACTAAACTCTTCTCCTTCCATATTGCACAAGAGGTCGCATCATTTTTTATGTCTTCCTTAACTATGTGTGGACCTATCCAATTTGATCTAAACTTCACTTGAAAGCCTTTGCAAGGACACTCGAAGACTTGGTGTAAAAATGTCTTTGTATTCAGTGAGGAATTTTGTGTACTCATATGTTTCATTGTTTGATGATTTACTCCCTAGCTTCATCATTTTCTATTCTTGTTGAGTTCCCATGTTTGTTTTGAAATTTTGAATGGCAAATGATGTTGGTGTTGACTCTCCTAGTTTCTGTGTGGACTCTGGTTCTTCTTCTTTAGTCGTGGTTTCAACCATAGGGATGTTTATGTCTGGTTCAATTGGAATGGCCACTAAGTTGAATGGTGCGTAAGACTTTGTTGAGCTGGGATCCAAGGAGAATTCTCCTTTTGCCCCCTTCCATATACATTTTGAGGTCTTGTTTATGTTTACAATTTGTTTTGATGTCCTTTAAATTTTGGAAGCTCAGAGAGAGGTTGTGGTAGTATAACCTGACAAATTTTGTAGTCAAGATGCTTCTTTAAATACTCAAGGTATGTTCCTAGGAGGGAGTTATGTGTAGATAATTTTGTTCCTCCAAACATTAGCTCTTCAAGTGGATCTTGTTGTGTTTGTTGAAAGGGTATGCTAGATTGTTGATATCTTGAAAAAGCTAGATGACTAGATGGTTTCATGTTTATGTTTTGAAGATTGAGTGGGATCATTTATGGTTGATCTTGCATCATAGGAATCCCACCTATTTGATCGAGACTTGCCGCATTAGATTGTGAGGGCAAGGGAGTCCTGAATGCTTTGTTATGTGTGTCATACAAATGGGAGTTTAGATGAGTGATATTTTGTGTTGCCCCCTGGTTTGATTTGATTTCATCAATGAAATAATTTCCCTGTGCCCTAGAGGTTTTTCTGAAATGTTGTTTTGGGGAGATTGTTCAACACTCCTAGCCTCAAGGGTCTCGATTCGTTGGACCAAACTTTCTATAAGGTCTATGAGTGAGGCTTCCTTCATTTTTTGAGTTTTACAACCTTGAGATGGATTGCTATGCATTGGGGTTTGAGTGACCCTATTTGTTCTTTCTAATGGCATTTCACATGTTGTGGACTTTTTATCTTGATGTACCATGTGGAGAGATTTTTGTACCTCTTGAGCTTCTTGTAAGTTCTTTTCTTGACAACATATTTTATCGCTTGTTATGGGTTAATCATCTTTATGGATCTGAGATTGATTATTCACTTGTGCTTTTATTTGTTCAATGTTGTCAAGATCTCTTTGGATCTATTTTGAATTTGTAATTTTACTCGAGGGGACATTCCCTTGGACTTTTTACATGAAACATGAAAAAATGTGAAAGAATCCATCCGAAAAGGATTTGTTGAATGATGATCAAAGTGAGATCTTGCAATAGAAAGAAAAAAGATCAACCAAAAGGTTTTTTCCCTTCATGTCAGGTTCACCAAAATATGTGGTGAAGCTGACGGCGTATGATGATGAATGAATATTAGAAGGTTGAAGCACAAAACTACTTGTCCTAGAAGGATTTGTAATTTCATGTCAGGTTCACCAAAATCTATGTTGAAGATGACGTCATATTTGACAATGATGATGGAAATGAGATCCACACAATGGGACACAAAAAGCATAACCAAGAGGCTTTGCCCTTTCACGTTAGGTTTGAACCAAATATGTAAGCTCAAAATAGTGACTCTAGTTGCCTAGGACTGTCAGGTCAGATTTCAACATGCACACAGACCCTTCCCTCCTTGCCATGGGGCAATCTACCACATTACTCTGACTCTCATGGAAGTATCCAGTCGAGAGGAGGCGAGACACTGTGGGGGTCTGGCTCGTTGGAGAGCTGGACTTCACAGAGAGGGGTCGGTAAGTTCTGTGGCCTTTGTTGTTGTGTGCTAAGTTGAATGTTTCATTTGATGGTAGTTGTTGTTGAGCTAACCCTATGACCCAAAGGGTCACTAGTTTCTCTTCTCTTGTTGGGGTTTATTCTATTCCACCTTTGTGTTGGTAAGTGGTTTCTTTTATTTATGTCCTCTTGTCTTTCAATGTGTTGAATGATTTCTTGTTGTATTTGGAGTTGTCTTTGTTCTTCTGTTAATAAGAGAACAAATGGATCTTGTTGTGGTAAAGTAAATATCTTCTGTTGTTGTCATGGATTGATTTCCTTGATCTCATTGAGGATATCCCTCACCCACTCTCCTCTCACTCCTAGGCACATTTGTGAGCCAAGATAGAGGTAACTGTATGATGACCAACCTTAACTAGACTTAGGATTTTGACATAGGGTTTAGTTGACCTAGGGTTTGGCTATGCTTTGATTTGTTTTTAGCTTGTGATGTGATCAAGGGTTTGATTGAATCATTTATCATGGTTTACCTCATGATGGTATTGAGGGTTTGCAATTTTGTCTTTTCTAGGGTTTCTATATGCATGCATAGCTAAATGAAATGCAAACGTATTTTTCTGCTTCTTTTAGTATTTTGGAAATGAAAAGTGCTCTTTAATCTATGAAAGGGAAATATGTATGCAAGCTAATATGATTCTTCCTAATGCAATTTTAATCTATGTTTTTGGGTTTTTGACTATTTTGAAATAATCTAATCTATAAAGGGAAATTGCTTCTTCCAATAATCTAGATCTAAGAATATGAAAATAATTATTCTAATATGCAAGATCTAACTATCAAGGAAAAAGCAAAGATTTACTATTCCCAAGAGCAACTTTTGGTTTTCTAATTACTATGAACTAAATAAAGAAATAAAGGAACCTGAAAGAATGAAGATTTGTGTGACTCCGCTACCCTTAGAAATCCTTGATGTTGGTAACCTCGAGTCCTTTTGAAGTAGCAAGAAGACCTCTTGACGACAAAACAACACAAAGAAGCAAAAAGAAGCTTGTTGAAGCTTGAAAGAGCTCAATGATAGCTTTGGTTGAGCACAATGGCATTGAATGAAGCAACATAATGATGCTTGGTTGAACAATGATTAAAGAAAAAGGCACCTTCATCTTGTGAGAGCAGTAGAATGCTGATTTGGAGAGCAAAAACTGGCAAGAGCTGTGTACACAATGAATTTGCCTCCGTGGAAGAGCTTTGAAGCTATGCAACAATGAAAGATTTGAAGATTTAGAAAACTAAGAAAATAAATGAATAAAGATGCTCAAAGGCCTATGAAGAAGCTTGAAAAAGCTTGTGAAGATGAGAAGGGTATTCTCCAACTTGCTCAACTTGGAAAATAATGAAGAGTGAGGGGTATTTATAGGTTTGAAGAATGGGATTGATTGAGAAGTTAACTCATTTGATTGATGAGTTAACAAGGATTGATTGGGGAGGTAACAAAGTTGATTACCCAATGAACTTAGCTAACTATGGAGTGATAATTCAAAAATAGCTTATCACCAAAGAGGAATTAGAGTTGAGAGGATGCATGAGATTGATTGAGTTGTTAATTTTAGATCAAATAGAGTTAATTATGCATGTGTGGGTGTATGAAATAGTCAACTCCATATTAGGCATCAAAAATCATGTATACTGGAAGAAAAAATGGTGAAAATGGAGCTAATTTGAGTGAGAATCTCAAGTTTTTTTGGGGCTAGAAATGCGACAAGGTCATACCTTTCATCAGTAGGGTCGCTCAAGGGAGATCCGAGAAAGATAGGGTTTTCTAAAGAACTGCATGGTGGGAAATGATAGAAGAGAGGAAAAGGAGGGTTTCTGCCTCCAAAAATAGGTCAATCATGTGCAAGAATCTAAATCTCCACTTGCACTTGTAGGATCTCCCAGGGGAGATCTAGATATAATAGGGGGAGATTTGGATTGGCTGAGCAAAACTAAAAATTGGAAGTGGGAGATAGATAGGGGGATCTCTAGAAGGCTTCTAGTGGGTGCAGAGTATGAGAAACATAAGGGGAAAGGTGAAAACTCACCTACAAGATGCTCACAAGGCTTAGGAGAAAAGTCAAAATATTAGAAAATACAAATCGACAAGTGTCAAAAAAAGTGTCAAAAAGTGTCGCAAACAAGGAAAGAGAGAAATCGACAAAGAGGAAACAACAAGACAAGAAAGAAGACACATCATCAAGAGGTTTGCTGCTTAGAGGACATTATTTCACATTTACATGTACATGACAAGGATTAAAATCATCATAGGGGTCCTTGTGGAGGTTGTGCATGATATTTGTGCTTACACACACATCCACACAAAACTATTTTAACAACACTATTTTTTAGCACCCACCCAACCCTAGTTCTCAAGCCTTAGCAAAATCCTCTATTTTTTGTACATTCCTTAGCACCAAAACCAAACAAAATAGAGTCCCATTTAATTAACACAAAACCCAAGAAAATATTTTTAACAATGTCATGAAAACAACTAAATAAAATGATAATAAAACTTGAAATTCTCACCTTGCAAAGACACAAATTTGGTTTTCAGCCTAATCACAATTGTATTGCACCATAAGAAAAATAAAATTTGTGCTCCCCACTTGGCCACATATCCTAAACAAAACAAACTTCTCAACCTTGACTGAAACCCTTCAATTTTAGTACATTTTTCAGCACCAATAGCATTTAGAATAGAGAACCTTTAAAAAATAAACACACCCAAAATACAAGCATATGCAATAATGATATGAAAAGAACAACTGTATAAAATGACAGTAAGCCTTGAAACTCTTAGCATGCAAAACCCCACATTTGTAGGAAAATGCAATATTTATTTTTCTATTTTCTAATCCACAACATGCATAGATGCAAACACGGTAAGATAGTTATAAAGGGTGATTTAAAAATAAACATATAGCTCCACATAGAATTATTTTGGCCACACTATTGCTTAGCACCCACCAAACTATAAAGCTCAAGCCCTAACAAAATTTTCTAATTTTTGTATATTCCTTGGCACTAAAACCAAATAGAATAAGAGCCATTTCAAAAAATACAAACCTAGGAAAAACATATTTCTAACAATGTCATGAAAACAACAATATAAAATGGTAGTAAACCTTGAAACCCTCACCTTGTAAAGCTCAAATTTTCTCTCCAACCTAGGTATACCCACTATAATATAAGGAAAATAAAATTTACATTCTTTGCCAGCCACACACCCTACACAAAAGAAATTGCTTGACCTTGACAAAAACCCTCTAATTTTTCTATTGTCCTCAATATTGAGAGAAAAAATAACACATCCATAAATAAATGATCCCATAAGGCCTAAGAGCATAGACAAGAAAAAACATTAACTAAAATACTTACAAGTAAATCCTTGGAGCTTGAATAAAATTCATCCATTACTCACAAACTCAGCCTCTAGCATGTCATATTAGCTTCTTGATTGTCTACACATTTGGCAGTCATGGCTACCATCGAAATGCACATTACAACACATACAATATGTGCAAAAACTTAAACACAAGCATTTTTTTTATCCCTCACCATGCAATATTAATTAACTGATCCGACCCCATGTAAGTTGCACCCCATGACAAATACATACATTAGATTAATAAATTAATTTTCTCTTTTTACAGTGCCATGAATCACCAAATATTTAATAAATATTATTAATAAAAATGATAATATTTAATAAATACTAATAGAAATTAAACTAGTATAGATATCTTAAATAAATATATCTAAAAAATTGCCTAGAGATATCAATTTGAAATTATTTTATTTACTTTGAGTTTATTTATTTTACATTACAACTATTTTATTTACTATAGACATTTACACATAAATTTTATTGTAAAAAATATAATTTAATTATAAAATTTTATTTATGTTTGGTTAATTATTTAAATATTTAAGGTCTATATTTTCACTCAAAACTATGTCCATCAATTTTTCATCTATAATTAACAAATTAAAAAATATCTCAAATTAACAAATCAAAATATTTTCTTTATTAACCATAAACTTTAAAAAATATTGATTGACTTTTAATATTTAAAAAAGATTGATTAACCTTTAAACTTTGATTGATATTACACTTATACATTTTATAAGACTGAAACTTATAAAATCTTGCTTAAGCGTAAATTATTAGTAGGCATGAGCTTTCCACAGTCCATATAATTAATAAAGAAATGCTTTTGGATTTCATTGTGTGTTTCTTTGTCTCAACGTTTCAAATCACACTAGTGACCCATCATCAGGAGGAAGATACAAATGAATAGGATTGCAGATTTGCCTTATAAAAAGGATGAGAGGGGGGATTAGGGTTGAAGAG
Source organism: Cunninghamia lanceolata (assembly GCA_027924645.1). NCBI lineage: Eukaryota > Viridiplantae > Streptophyta > Pinopsida > Cupressales > Cupressaceae > Cunninghamia > Cunninghamia lanceolata. The sequence continues at coordinate 12,138,158 of BSBN01000050.1, forward strand.
GTTGAAGGAAATTAAACATAATAATTATAAGCCAGAGAAATAAAACATAAAAACCAAAATCATAAAAAAATATAGTGTAAATTGTTTCTAACACTACCTAAAAAATTGCACACCCTTTCGTTTCATTTAATATATATAAAATAATATTAATATTTTAACATTTTCCTTGAATTTTATTTTCTACTTTTTCTTGAATTTTATTTTCTACTTTCTTGTTACACTTTTCTTCTTATTTTAGATTTATGTTATGCTTAATATTAAATATTCATATTTTGACATGTAAATGACCATCAAATTTAAGGTAAAAGGTAATAGTTTTTGTTAACATGTCCATGCCATTACACTTCACCCCTTGCTTCCATTGTAGAATGTCTCTCAACATTAATAATACCTAATAATATTTAATATTGTATTATTATTCAATAATAATTTATAATATTTATAATTTAATATTTAATAGTAAACAATAAATAATAATAGTTAACATTGATTTGCTAGTTTAACCTAAGTTGGTTCTACATACATGCATAGAAAAGAATTTGATTGGCTCCCAATATACATAGACACAAACATTTGAAACATAACATTTGATTGACCTAATTATTTTTCTTTTTTAATCCAAAATATTTTTAACCAAAAATTAAATTATAATAAACAAATTAAAATGTTAAAAATACTTATTTAAACAAAAAAAAACATACACTCACTTTGAAGAAAAAAATTGCTAAATTCTAGGATAGATTAATACAAAGTTGTGAATCCAAAAGTTCCGAAATAGAATAAAATTGCTTTAATTTTGAGGTCTAATAGAATAAAACAACCAAACAACCACTATGATAGATTAATACAAAGTTGTGAATCCAGTAGTTTTTGTTTCCTCATGGTATTTATTTCTAGTATTAATAAAAAGGAAATATTTAGAATATCTGATATAGGCAGAACAACATTCAAATATTCTAGATTCTCACTTGCTAACAGACGGTGTTATTCATGGAAATCATGGACATTCATATATTTTGTGGGAAGAAAAGTGCTACGTGCTCTTAACACACAAGTGTCGATTACAAAAAGGATGGAGTCCAATTGAAAACATACCATTGCCGGCTAACACGTCAAAAAATGGATGTTTTATCTGCGTCCCCTTCCACAATGTTGATGACTACGATGAGGCGCACATAAAAAGGCGTGTCCCCACAAATTTGACGGACGACTCGAAATCTATTTGGCATTACGTCTAACTTGCATTTTCTTAGGTAAGAAAACAATCCAATTACCAACTGTCTGTCATGTTTACGCGGCTCGATGATATGCAGACACGCAACCATATCTCGCATGCCAAAATCCCTTGTTATCTCAGGCCATGCTTTCAAACCCCTTTAACTTATTAGTCTGAGAAGCCCAAACACATTCTCTAATTTGCCCAACTCCTCCTGTATATAAACTGCATCGTCCAAGCATTATATTTCATTGCAAAACATAGTACTACATTTTAGTAGTTTTCTTTGAATTCAAAGGTCTTGGCCAAACTATCTCAAGAATTAATGGAGAAGCAAGCTGGTAAACGTGAGCGTTTGGAGGAGAGGGATGAAAGCAGGAAGCCCCTCCTATAGAGATGATGCATCTGATGAAATAGAGTGTACAGGGAGTGAAGGTTATACTTTTAATGCTGAGATTGATTATTTGTTTAGTGCCAGCCATGAGGAACTGGGTATTCCTGACAGCACTTCTGTGCACACTATGAATGATTATAGTTACGATTCATATGGCTTCTTCAAATGCCTGGAAATGGAAGAGGTTGAACAGCAATTATTATTACAGTTTGGGTTGGGCTATAGTGAGAGCGTGGAGCAGGAAGAAAGTGTTCTCTTCTCTATCTATGATCATCATATACTTTCCAAACAGATAGATTTGAGGCTTCACAAGGGTTCACCATATGTAATTATCTTGCTACAATGAAGAAAATAATAGCATTTCAATTTATTCCGAAAAGAAACATGTACATGTTTTTAGAGTTCAACAAAGCATTTTTTAGTGATAACTTTAGGAGTGATTGAAATGAAATGAAAGTTTTTAATGACATCCATGAGACCATGCAGATTATGAGATTTAGAACTAAAACAAAACTACACAAAACAAAAGTAGTAACTGGCAGCCACACTGCTACTTCTAGCTGTTCTCTATTTCTTTGTTGATCTTCGTTTTTCTTCTATGAATTCTGATCAAGTAATCTGCCACTTTTTCTATCCTCTCCTCTTCAAACAAGGCCATTAAAGATGAAACATTTAGAATATCTGTGTATTTGATCCATATGTCCTCATATGTCTTACACTCCATGATGTAGTGCCATTTCGTTTCCACTAATCCCGATGGACAAAGATGACAAATCTTATCCGTCTAGCCCTCTTTGGGTGTTTTCCACCTTCCCGTTTCACACCTAAGATGGTGTGAACTAATTCTAAGCTAGGCTACTAACATTTTATCTTTCCATTTGATATCCGCTCCTATAGAGTACTTTTGGTTGTGGTCACATGTGGGGTCAAATGGTTTGACATAATATTCTCTTTTTCGATTGAGTTGTCTAGTCCACATGGTTTCTTTGACTTTCTCTCTTACATACCTTTTGATTTCCACATTTGTGTTTGGGCATTCTTGTATGTTAATGCCCCATTTATTCATCCACTTGGCATTTTGCTTCATCCACATATTCTTTTGGGCTAGTGTCGGGGTGTCCCTCCATGTTCTCAATTCTCTTCAAATATCCTAATAGCTAGATTATCATTGTTGCCTCAACTGGAAAGGCTCCAGCTTTTGCTAAGATGATCGCATATGGAACCATGCTTTTTATTTTGAAATTGCTTGTGATTAGGTGCCTTTGTAATCTTTCTATTTGTCTCCATTTCGATGTCGACGTGTTTCTATCCAAAACTTCACATCCATATAGTACTACTGACGTAACAATCAACTCGAATAGGCTCCGCTTCATTTTCTAGTCTCATAGCTCAGTTGATCTACATTCATTTTGGAGCATGTATAGATCTTTCCATCCTCATATTCTTTTTGTCCTACATGTCTCCTAGATGAGATTATTGCGTATTTGTATTCATTTACCACTTGTAAGGAGCTACCTTCAAACTCAAAATTTATTTGCTTCTTAGTTCTTCTCAAGGTGAAGATCATGACCTTGGTTTTTATAATGTTCACTTGCATACCCATTCCCTGGTAGAATAACTCTAGAGCTCTTCATTGTTCTTGTAGACTATGCATCATTTTTGCCTTTAACATAAGGTTGTCCACATATAACAACAACTTGACCACATAACTGGCCAAGTGAACACACCCATCCCCCAACTTGTCTATGTATAGCCCAAACAAAGTGGGGGATAATGGACACCCCTATTTGACTCTAGTGTCACTCCCAAAACATTCCAATAGGCCATCTTTTGTTCTGATTTTGGGTTAAACCTAATCATAAAGTTTGTGGGCCAATGTTTTTCTGGTATTCTGATCTCTTCCATTCTACTCCAAAGTTTTCTTTTAGGAACCATGTCAAATGCCTTTTTGAAGTTGACAAAACAACAAAAAACTTCATCCCACTATTTGTCCCAAAATTTCTCAATCATATGTTTGATAGTGATGCAATGATCAATCGTGGAGTGCTTTGATCTAAACCCTGCTTGTCCTTTCACCCTCTTACCCTCCTCTTCTTCCCAAATGCTAATTCTTCATTCCACCATGCTTCCAAAGATTTTTCTAAAAAAGGGGATTGATCATTATAGTATGATAGATTGATGAGTTGTTGACATCACCACTCTTGTGGAGAGGGATGGCAACACTTCTTGTCTAGTTTGTTGGAAAACCATGATGAATCACCCTATTGAAGATTCTTTTAATGTGCAATGCTGAGGCTTTCAAGCTCCATTTCAAGTATTATGTCTATAAGCCATCTATGTCCTTAGCTTTGCCCACTGCTAACTTTTTAATTCCTTCTTTGACATCCTTTGTGGAGAAGAGTTTGGCTCTTGTGTTGAATGTCAGAGGAGGGTTTTATCATGGTCCTTTTCATGTAGCCATTGGATGTTAGTGATATTATTCTCCATAGTTGTTCTAGTCTACTACAATTCTCTCCAAAAACCTCTTAGATTAAACTTTCCAAGAGAAATTAACTCTTTAGACTTCTTACTTTTGTAACATGCCTTCTCATATTACTCAAATTTACACAACATTTTACAAGAAAGTAAAAGAACATGGTAAACATGAAATTTTTTTTTATCATTTGCATAATTACAAGGAAATAAATACATATCTTTTCTGAATATTTTCAACCTTGAAATTCAATATATTCAAAGATAAATCATAGTGAGAAATATTTCACTTTACATTTACAATACATAAATTGCACTTGGCAATGAGAATAATTTTACATCAATACATAAAGAAAATTGCATCTAGAATCTTGATATTTGTAACTCAAGTCTCAGTGAGTCTTCTGCTATAGAGAGAGAGCATCATTTGAGTGCTTTACCTCCAACCACAGACCAATGATCCCCCACACACCTTCCTTCCTAGAAGTGACCCTACCCTTCACAAAGATTATAGAAATAAGGAACCAACAGGTTTGCCATCTGAGTTCTAGTGTTGTGTCCTACGTAACACAATCAACCATACAACTCTAGACAATCTTCTAGCTAAGCCTTGATCCTACTGACAGGTTACACCAACTAGACAATATGAACCGACTAATGCATGCAGAGACAAATGTATCACTTTGGCCAAAGCTTCAATATAAATAGACATTTGCAATAAACATAGTCATGTGTTCACACACCTCTAACTTGACTCGGGAACTACCTCATCCTACAACTTGATTTTCATTACTTAGTATCTCTAAACATAAATTGTCTAAACTATACTCAAATCCTAGTCAAGCTGACTTAGAAATATTCTTTATCTAGGATATACATACAATAAGCAAGTTTGGTAATTTTATCTTTACTGAGAGTCCCTTATTACATATCCACAATTAAGTAGGGTCTATGACTTCCTGTCATTCTACTCTCCAACTCAATATTAACCATACTTGGTTTATATAACTAGTATCAATTCACTAACAACAAAGTGCTCCTTAGCCTCTTTATATTGTCTTCATCTATGGTTTCTCGAGCTCTTGACTATTAACCAAAGTATACAATAGACTAAATCAATATCACACTTGACTTAAGAGAACTAAATTTTTCTAAACCCTTCAAGGAGAAATTTGGGGTTCTTAACTCCCCTAACCAATACTTTGAAATGTCAAAATGCCCCTATTCTTCTAAAAACTAATAAGATATATCCATAATATAATGTGAATAAGATAACCATTCATCTAATCTTGACTACTAGGTCATTAATCAAATTCACCTTTTCTCATAAAATAATAATACACAAGGTTCATCCTCTTTCATGTAAGGTCTTAATGAATACTAACAAAAGCACAAGTATTCTTGCCTATGTTCAATATTTTAATCTAAAAAACAATATAAGTCTAGACTAACAATAAAATAATGATGTCTTTGACCTAATGGTCTCCTTTCGTTTACTGATTTAGATATAGAAAGGTTAAGAATGAAAGTACATCATCTTTGTATAATGGAAATACATGATCTCATCAAGAAAACAAATATGAATATATTTATATATATCATATCTTCAAGAGCTTCTAATGATATCTAAATCATTTCTATACTCTTTTAGAATAAGAGAAAACCTTTCCCAAAGTCTTGGATTAGAACAATAAAACTTAAATGAGTTAAGAAATAAAGAATCATCTTAATCAAAACTTCTAGTCTCAACTTTTAAGACTTAAAACAACAAACTCAAGAGGCTTAGATTAGAATTCCAAAGACAAAATCAACAAGTTTTAGAAGTAACAACACAACACTTGGACTCTTTGCTATCCCAATTACAAATAGAGATAAGAGGTGACTATAGACAACTAGAACTCTCAGGTATCTCTCTATGTCTAGAAATGGTTTGGATGCTACACAGACACCCTTTTAAATAAGAAACATGACAAGATTATATATCCTTAGTCAAAATAACAAACTAAAGCTTAGTTCTAACTATGTTCTCAACTGCAAGACTTTACTAACTACAAACAACAACTATCCTTTTAAGTTTACTATCCAAATAATCTTTATAGATAATCCTACAATGACCTTTCAGTTTGCACAGGAAAACAATAGAGTTCTCAATCATAAAGGCATAAATCAAAGGTTATTTGCTTTCATATTTCCACTATAATGAACTATGCCCTTGGCCTTTACTTCATACAAAATTTCTCTAAGTTACAAACCTTGATCACAATGTTTCACGAAGCCTATCAGTCAAAAGAACACGGTGATATTCTATCGAAGCACGTTGTCCTTGTATCTTAGAGAGTATCAACCATATAACATACCTAGATGTCAACTTTATACAAATAGAGTATCATCCATTATCATATGAAGATGTTGGCCTTATACAAATAGAGTATCAACCATTTACAATAAGAAGATGTTGGTGTTATACAAATAGAGTATTAGTCAAAAGATACTCAGGAATATTGAAGTCTTTTGATCAACTCATTCCTAGATAAATGTAGATTTACTGACATAAAAGGCACATGAAAAGCTTGAATTTTATCATCCTTATTCATAGTAATATACAAAGTATATCAGCCTCAAATATTTAACATAGAACCAAATGCAAACTTGCAGTTCTTAAACTAATAGAAGACTTTCATATAAATAATAGAACCTGTATCGAATTGGTTGAGATATATCCTTTAGTCTCCTATCTTCCTTTCCTTGAAGAGATCCTCTCGCCTAGGCCCATCATTTCTATCCTTCAAGTCAGGCTCAGAGCTAATACTCTCCCCATGTACCATTGTTCTCCCTCTTTGTATATCCTCAAGAGAAAAACTCTAGCAGAGATTAATAGCCACTCGACCATAACCATATTTTTCTCTCCTTAAACATAGCCTACAATAATTTCATCATAGGCATGCAAATAGTGGGAGTGATGGTCATAAAAGACCACTCTACACGTCATGTCAAGAGTTCCTCCTTGCTCTCTAAATCAATTAGGGAGTAAAGGAGTCAAGCCACTTACTCATAAAAGCTATTTGCAATTACATGATATCTTAGCTATGTTATAAAGAAGTCTAATGACCACCTCATAGGTCTAGCTCCTTAAATCATATTAATATATAAATAAACATAACCCCAAGGTGAAGAAAAACACCCAATACTTACGTTGTCACCAATATCCATAAGGATACGATAATGGGGTCGAGGTTTCTCCACCTCTCTATCTCCCAAAAACACCAGAGAAAGGATAAGTTAACATAACAGAACACTTATCAAAAATCACCGACAATACAATAATATAAATTAACCTCTAATAGAATAGTTATAATAACATAAACTATAATCATAGCACATAAGGAAAATAATGACTATCAACCTTATCTCATCAAGAATCATTTTTATCATGACTCAATTTTTTGACAAAACCTATGCTAATGGTTTTTGACATTCACATCGACGATTGCCAAGTCAAAACCCAAAACTCTGACCAAATTGGTCTAAAGCAACTTACCACTTACGATGAGGTTCACTAGACATTAAAAGCACAAAACTTAGATGACAAAAACCTATCCTTTCCATACATCTATTCACTTCTCTATGATGATGCTCTCCCTCTCTTTCTCAAAGGGCAGAAATTTGTTTCCTGGTTACAACTCACAATCACCAAACTGGGATTAGTATATCATTATTTTTATTTTTTTTTAAATGTGCCTGGTAAACTTTTTAACGTGACCGGCGACGCTGGTGCGACATGCCCTCCAGCTCCATGTGAATGCTTTTGCCCGGAGCAATGAACCGATGAGGCCACAACATGGGGGACCTCATCCCCTAACAAGAACACTTCAAACCCGCAAGCTCGTTGGCCCAGCGAAGGCGTAATGCCTGCGAGCTCGTTGGCCCAGCGGGGGTTTGAACTCTGGTGGCCACCACTACAACCGAGCGACTTAACCACCGAACCACGCCCTTATCGGCAGTATATCATTAGTTAATCCATATACATCATGAATAAATAATCATGATAACATATAATCACATGTCTATATTCTATGCATTTATACATAAACTCATGAAATCATTGATTTATCCTGACATTTTCACTAAACTTCAAATCATTAATCCATACAAGATTATATACTAATTACTTAAAAGTAAAAAGTAAAACATAGTCAAAATTAGGGATGTGACAACTTCCATATACTCTTCTTTTTTTGACCTCGTTTACTTTTCATATATTTTTTATTTAACCTTTCCCCTCTAGATATTTTTAATGTTCTTTTTGTTGCTTTACATTCTTCATCATACCATGGGTTCATTGCGAAACTATTTTTGAGGGCTCTTCTAGCCTTAGACAATTTCCATGTTGCGAGAGCCTTGTGAATTGTTGCCATCAAGTTGTCATTGGCTATTATGCTCTAATTTTTGTTGGGGCTATCAGTATTTTTTATTTCCTATAGTTGTTTATCAAGCATTGATTTAAAGATGTCTTGATTCTCACTAGCCAAAAGAATTTTTCCTTGAATGTTTGCTTTTTTACATAGTTGAGCACTAGTACCTTGTTGGTTGCCTTTTTGCATACGAAAATTTTCATATATAGGGCTATGATTAGATTTCATTTCTATAGGACAACACCCAATTTCATTCTCAATTACCTTTGGTATAGCACTTTATGAGAAAATGACATAGTCTACCGCACTTTGCCTATTGTAGGTATAATATGTGATGGTTTCGGAGCCTGGCCACACTCTTATGCCATTACATATGATCAAATCATGAAGACTACAAATCCCCAATAATTTTGTTCTAAAATATGATTAGCATATAAACAAATTGTTCATGTTAACTTTGAGAGTGATACTATTGTTGAATGAAATAGTAATTATAATTTGATTATTAGATGTTTAATCAGTTTTTTATGTTGCAAAGTTTAATATTATTGTTGAATGAAATAGTAGTTAGACTGTTAGGATAGGCCTCACCTTGCCACTTGAAATTTTAAAGTTTTACCATCTTGTTTACTAACACATATTTTAGACAGATTTATAGTTTTGTTTCTATCACAACTTATTTATAAAGAGAAGAGATTAAATAGTTGGTATGTTGGAGTTAATGCATTAGTTATTTATAGGGAGAAGGATTCTACATGTAAATAACTAGTGTACTGACTTGAAGAGCTTAAAAATCTGGTGTGTTGGAGTTGATGTGTCAGTGGTTTATAGTGAGACAGGATCCTACATGTAACAAAGGATATATTGACTCCAACACACTTACTGTTTAAAACACATTAAAAAAGAGATTCAGATAATAATGCATCTTAACTTCGTGGGGGCAAATAGCTATAGTAGTTGTTTTGTTACTGCTCACCATATTTTTCACTTTAGTTGAATTCCAAAAATTTATTCAACTTGATTGACTGAGGATAATCGACTAGTTCAAACCTCTTGTTTTTAGATATGGTTGATTTGTGTTGACTGGTTGATGAGATTTTGATTACCGATACATTTACAATATACTAGTTTTTTAAGCTCTTCCTTCTGTTACCATTGAAAAATATTTGCTAGTTGAGTTTAATATTTTCTAGTTGAGGACGTTGCCAATCCAATTATTTCCTTGGGTTGGATTATATTGTTTGCATTGATTATCAGTCAAGCATAAAAGCTTAACAATTATGCTAATATCTAGGGTTTCTTATTTTGTAGGGCAGATAAACCATAGGATATAAATTCTTTATTGGAGGTGATCTTTTTCCATGTTCCATCATCAATCTATTGTAGCAGTTAGAAAATTGTGAGCGGGGTACATCTCTTTATATGTGTTTGGGTTTCTTCATAAATGAGTTGCTTGGAATTCTTTTCTGCCATGCAATGCATCAAGGTTTTCAAGAAATCATCAGTTTTACTATTAAAAAGTGGATAAAAGGAGAAAACCTCATGAGACAAAACTCCTCTCCAAAAGTGAGAATGTAGAAAACAAATGAAAGATGTGATGGAAGGAGGACTCAAGACCCCCCTAGAACTACATCCAACACATATGTACAATAAATTACCCCCCACATGAGAGAAAGTGTGAGACAATAGGTCCCCCCCAACAATGAAGTAGCTCTTGTGCTGATGGTGAATGCCTGAAGAAGAATGCTGAAGAGACTCCAAAGATGACAAACAACATTCTTCCCCTTAGGAAGAAATAGGTCCAAAGGCTGATGTAGAAGAAACTCCATCTCAAGGTCGAAGGAAAAAGCCTCATGATGTATGACATCTTTGAAAACTACTCAAGTGTCCACATGTCACAACCAAAAGATGTCACATAATCAGGTATTGCATGCCTAATCAAAGAATGTGACAATCCAAGACAAGATGAAAACTCAAGATCATCAATCTCCAAAGACAAAGAATCCACTGAATGATGCTCAAGATACTCCAACTCAGTGCCAAACTGTGACAAGTGAAGAGGAGAAGAAGGTGCTTGCATATCCAAAGTAGAAGAATCAACTCCTTCAAAGAGGAGATGAATGTCACCAAGATAGGACTCACAAAACAAGTCTAAAATACATGTCAAGTACTTGACCGATAAACCTATATCTAGAAGACAAAGAATATCCTGCTCAAATGAAGTGGATGAAGCTATGTCAATTCCAATCTCTGAAGAAGCAGGAGAAGGAAGAAGCTCATAATTGGTCTTAGGAATTGAAGTAGATGCAAGAAAACCAAGGTTCAAGTGACCAAACTTCTCCTTACAAACATGATTCACACTTGATGTATGAGTGTGAATATCAATAAATGGATCTACATCATCATAAAAAACAAAATGGGAGAATGTATACAAGCGAGATGCATGATCAGCCATCCCAACAATAATGATATCTCTGCTTTCCAATCCCATATGATCACAGAATCAGGAGTGAACTCAACTGTCTTCCCTGCACCACAATGAGTAATCTGGTAGATGGAAAGGAGATTGGTTGTCAAGGAAGGTACACACAACACATTGTTGAAAGTACTCTCAACAACATCAATAGTTCCTTTACCAGTTGCATGCATGTATGTATTGTTACCCATTAAAATAGGTGGCAAAGTACATGACTGAAATGAAGAGAACATCCCTTGTGAAGATGTTATATGATGAGAAGCTCCTAAATCAAGAAGCCATCTATTTGATTGTAGACTTGTTGAAGCAAAGAGTGCCTTCCCTTTTCCTTTGTTTGACCCATTTGCAAATCTTGTTATCTTTGATTTTATAGATGATGATGTTGTCAAAGAAGAAGAATTGGGTGAACCTGATGTTGATGACGAATACTCAATGTTATGTTTTTTAAGAAGTTGTGACATCTCATAAAAAAAAAATCATAACATTTAGTCTCATCATGACCCAATTTCTTACAATAAGAACACTTTGGCTTCTTTTTCTTCTTATTGGGTTCCTCTTTGGAAGAAGAGTTGGGGGTTTTATTTGATTCTTTCTCTTGCTCATTTGACTTTGAATCCTTTTGTTTCTTTCCCTTATTATGTGAAGCCTTAGGATCTTTTATGCTTTGTGTTGTAATTAGAGCCTATAATCTAGGAGACTTCAATGTGCCCATGTGTAGTAGCTTGGCTTGTTCTCTAATGAGTTGTGCAGCAAATTCCTCAAGTGAAAGCATAATAAACTTACTACCAAAAGCATCCATTGTAGCATAAAAGGTAGAAACATAAAATGACTAAGCAGGACCCAATTTTTTAAGAATAGAGAGAATCCATTGTTCATCTTCTTTCTCAAGACCTCACTATTTAAGTTGCAACCTAAGAGACTAAAACTTGGTAAAGAAATTTTTGATTTGATCAAAATCTTGAGGATTAAGTGCAATTAGCTCATTCTTCAATTTGAACCTTCTTATTTTATCTTGCTTGCCAAAGAGATTGTCTAATGTTGTCCATATCTCATTTGGTGTTGTACAAGACTCAACATGAAATCTAAGATCTAGAGAAATAGCAAGACAGAGTGTGTCATAAGCTTCATCTCTTCTATCTAGCCATTTTCTTCTCTCAATAGCACCTGTGGGTTTAGGATCTGTGCCTAAATTTATTCTATGTAACTTTTATTTATATAATAGAATCTTTGTGGTTTGCTTCCATTCATAATAATTATATAGAGTTAAAAGTGAAATTTGAGGCACATCCATGATGAAAAAGAAAAACAACAATACAACAACACCCCTTTACTATGCAAGAGAGCCCCCCCAAATTTGTTGTGGCATTTTATACTTAATGCAATTTACAGTTGTCCTCAAGGGACTAAAATTAGGAAAAACAATTAAAATCTCTTAACAAAGAGATCTAAGTGAGATTACAATCACTCACACTAATTTATTACAACAAACAAATCCCTTCAAAATAAGTTTCACCTCCTCAAGTCTCAAAATGCCCAAGTTATCACTCAAAAGCCAAAAAAATGACAAATTGAATTAAATGAACCTAGAGATAAATCTAAGAAAAGTGCACCATGGATGGCTTTGAAGAGCTCTTGAATACTTTTCTGATGCCACAAGAATCATGAAAATCAGAGATCATGGCAAAAAGTTATGAGCTTGAAAGCCAAAAAAGAAGATCTATATTCAACTTGCAATAAATATTATCAAATGAAAAAAATTGGGAAAACTACTTACACAGTAGCGAATTACTTGAAACCCACTTTTCAATGATATTTCGTTTGCCTGATTTTGACACTCTGGGAAAAAGTTATGAAAAAAAGAAAAAAACCCTACTTTAGGGCTTTGAGGGGCAAAACAGACCCCTCTAGCTGATGTTTGGTGACCACTGGGTGACACTGCTAGGTAGTACCACTGGTGGAGGTGGCTGATCTAGGCAGTGAACACCTGCAGAGTAGTAGTTTTGGGCAGCATTGGTGGATTCAATAATAGTTTTTTTGTTTGATATTAAAAAAACTATATAAAAAATATTGGAAGGCAATTAAAAATTTGTGGGGCTGACCTCCACATAGGCCAGTGGGGCTTGAACCAAAAGGCTCCCACCGTTGAGGAACAACTGATGAGTTTAGAGAATTTTTTGACATGAATTTTTACAGCGTGAGACAATGCAGAAGGCTGCTGAGAGTAAAATCCTGCTAGGCAGGTTAAGACTATAGGTGGATTTCAGGAACACGCTGAAAAAAAACATCCGAAGAGATTAGAGTCATCATGGAAGGCTTGATTGCCTGTTGTGTTTTGAAGACCACCTGCCTAAGTGAATGATTGCCAGGAGAAGAGTTAAACCACTTGAAAAAAATTGCAAGGTGTCGATGATTGTGGAACCACTGATTGAGGGGTTGTAGACTTTAAAAATGCCACCGACATGTAAGAGTCAATGCCAATTAAGATCTATAGAGATTTGATACTAGTCAAATCTACCAAATATTGTGTAGACTGGTGGATGAAACAACCAATGAATGAATGTTGCCAAAGGAAATTTCAAACCACCATTAAAAAACTGAAGACTGCCATTTAAATGTTAAGTCGTCGCTGACTGCAGTTGAAAGGTGTAAATAGCACCAGTCAAAGATAATGATCGACACTAAGATTTGGTCTATGTGGCCTACCATATAGAATATCTGCAGTACCCTGTCGACGCAAGGTTGTACCCTGCTGACATAGGGTACTGCAAACCAAATATACGTAGAAACAAAAATAATTTTTATACCACAGAAGAAAAAAAATAGCAAAGAAACAATTTACCTGATAGTCCAAAAAAATGAAGATGACGCCAGTGATGCTTGCAAACTGTGCAATACAGTACGACCATATAGATTTTAACCGAAGCCCTAACCAGGGGCAAAAAAATAGGCCAAAAAATTTCTGACCTTTGATTTTGACATTTGAACAAGTGATCTTTAGGTTTTGGCACCTCTTGATCACGGTGGTGATGTCTAATTTACTCCAGGATGCACCAAAACACTTCCCCTAGCAAAACCTCTCTAATGACGGAAGGAAATTACAAATCTAACTCTGATACCATGTAAGAGTCAATGTGACTCAATAAGCCAAGATCCCCGCAATCAAGACAATTTTCCACACAAGGATAAAAGAGAATATGCTAAAACAATGAAGCAATATTCTATACAACAACCATATGAAAACTGTTATGAAATACAATGAGAGAGCCTTGCTTATAAAAGTAAGGATGACAATCAAGGGGTTGTAGTCATGTGACAAGTGTCACATTCCTATCACATGTGACAACTAGAGGATAGGATGCCAACTAGAGCACATGTGTAGGATAACACAACTCACTACAACTATCAACAACTAGAAACAACTAGAAAACTCACTAAGTCAACTTAACATGTGAATTATGTTTGATGTGTGAATATTATTTAACTAATAAATAGTTAAATAATATGAATTATCCAAACAAGGGGAAATTAACTAAACTAGTTAGGAAAAATCCCTATTCACACCAACATGACCCACTTATATCCAAATTTGAAAAAAACATATATAGGATTCTTCTATTCTTTTTTTTTTATTAATAAGTGCTATCAGTGGGGGTAGCCCCTTTATGTTATAGAGAAAATAAAAAATACTACCACGGGAATACTCCCATGAATTTTAAGAAAGAAGAGCTAAAAATTGCTCCCATAGAGATGTATCAGACCCTTATAGGGGTGCATTACAGTTTTTATTTAAACCCTGAAAGCCAAAATTGGAATGTGAACGGATCATCTAAAGGGATACAACATCCTTTTTGGAGATTTCTTTCTTTTTTCTTTGCACCACCTTCCACTCAGAGGAGGGAAAAGACGATAGAATAGTAGACCTGTGACCTTCCTCAAAAAGTGAAGTCTCATTGGAAGGATCAGAAAGTTCTACCAGTTGTGTGTTCTCACTTTGAATAGGGCATAAATTCTCATCCATCATGGAAAAGGATTTCTTCGATGTATACTTAGGCTTTTAAGAGTGCACAAATTTTCTATTTT
The DNA here is from genome assembly GCA_027924645.1 of Cunninghamia lanceolata. NCBI lineage: Eukaryota > Viridiplantae > Streptophyta > Pinopsida > Cupressales > Cupressaceae > Cunninghamia > Cunninghamia lanceolata. The sequence goes on from BSBN01000050.1 coordinate 12,153,208, forward strand.
CAACTTGATCAGTTGTGGAGGGAGAAAGAGAATTCTCTAGAGGTACCTCTACTATGCAGTGTTGCGGTGAGGCATATTTCCACCATGTGGCTTGATTGTCTGCATTGGGTTTGGAATGGAGGTAATCAACAACAATGTGTCTTGTAGCAAAACATCGACGACACCAAAATGGAAAACCTTCATAATCCAATGCCTGAGACTAAATGCACTCATCAATTTTAAGGGTAATGTCTGTAAGAAGAGCCTTTGAAGTATCCAGATCGACAAGAATGCATGCGAAAGTTGTGTGTGTAAAATCTATAGTGTCATGATCAATAGCCAAGAAACAACCCAACAAATTTCCAATAGCCTCAAAACAAGCATCAAACAAAAATTGGAGTGGGAGGTTTGGAAGGTGAATCCAAACAAGTTTAACCATGAAAGACTCGGTAGAAGGATTAAAATTGGGATGCCAAGGTTTAAGCATAAGGACATTTTGGGCCCAAATCTAGTGTTTTCCACATAGTATAGCATCTCGATCTTCCTTACAATCGAAAGCAACAATAAAGAAGCCCCATACATAGGGATAGATTTCCAGGTTGCCAGTCAAGAGAGGCCTCTAGGAATCAGTGATCCATTTATGTAGGGCTAGAAGAGTGGGCCACAGATGATCAAATCTACCTATTAATCCATGTGTCACAAAATAAGCTTCACTCTCTAAAACTTCATTTTTCGATCCATCCTCGAAAACAAGGATAGGAGATTTGGAATCACAAATTAGGGATTTGGACTTCTGCCCAACTAAGGAATCTAGAGTAGATCGTTGGTGCCTTGAAGGGGAGACTGGATCAGAACCTAGAGCCACATTTTTGACGCCAAATAATAGATTCTTGGAGTGCGAATTGGGCTGTGAAATAGGAGACCCATGATCTGGATTAGGGAACGATAGGGCAATCGACACAACACTTGAGCCATGCTAGTTTCTTTGTGTTTTTCCTTTTCCTGTCGCATTGCTAAAGGATTCAAGAGGGTTGGATTTTTTAGGAGGAGGATCATCCACATAGAGACCAACAAATTGATTCAGAGAAACCTTGAGCATAGGAGGATTCAACAGTATAGAAGGAATTGGCATCACGGGAGCCCCAAATTATTCTAGTCTTTATTTTATGCACATTCATGAAAAAAAATTACATTTTCAATTAGTTTTGTGTAAGTTATGTGACGTACATTCTCAGTGATGCAATTTTCAGGATGTACCCACTTCAAAAAGTCACAAAAAAATTATTCAATAAAAAATATTAAAAAATATACAACTGGTAGTACTCACTCTTCACTATATTTCCACCAACTAGTTTTTAAAAATACCTAATATAGTAAAACAAATAGGCCTAGCACACATGAGAAACTGTGTTATATTTTAGTGATAAAAATATGAACACTTTTATGTGTACTCATTATTTAACCCCCTTAACCTTAAAAATTTTTTAAATTATTTTGTAGTTCATAAACTAGATTCAAAGTACTACAGTTCTTGTTCTTATCATATCTTCAAATTTTGAGTGTATGCATCTTGAATTACTTGTCTAAGTTTAGGTTTAGATGATTTTAGAAAAAAACTGGCCACGTTTGACCCCTTTTGTCCCCATTTCCATGCACTTACCCATGTGCATTTGATATTTTATCAATTTATTTATAATTACAAGAATATATGTGTGTGTGTGTGTGTGTGTGTGTGTGTGTGTGTGTAAATTTCTTGTAGTCAATATTAAAGGAGTATTTAATTGCTATTTGTATTATGAGTATATGATAAATCTAGATTTGCTAAGTTTAGTTATGTAATTTAATTTCATTGTTTAGTTAGGAGTTTCATCTATAAATAGTTAGAAATGATTTTTTTTTTCTTGGTTAACTGCTGACTTGGGGTTAGCTCCCTTTATATTAAATTTAACTAAAAATTTGAACAAAAGTTTTAGCATTACAGCTGGAAAGATATACATCAAAGGGCTACATACAAAAGGCCCTAATCTTGCAAAATAGACCCTACCACCCTATGCGAAACATTTCAAAAGATATCTACCCATTACAAAGCAAACCCCCATACAATAAATATAAAATAAAGCCCCTATTTTAAACAACAAAGCTACTGGTTGAACAGTAGAAGCACAATCACCATCGACATTATCCTGTCAAGCATCCTCATCATATGCATAGCACAGGTCTACCAGCTTCCTCATCCAGTCATACTCAACCTCTAGGCCTACCAACTTCTTCAAGAATGATACCACTTTTGCTACCTTGCACTACCTAGTAGCCACTCTATTGTCCCATGCCTCCACCACAAATGACCACCACTAAACTACATCCCCATCATGGTTGATTCTATGAAATTCATCTGGCAGGGGAACACTAATTCCACTTCTTGCAACCCCAGCCACTTCTTGCCACCCGCCACAAAAATCTAGCTCTAAGAAATCTTCCATTAGCTTCTTGATAATGGTTGCTTCCTCATTGAGGTCTAACAGAACCACTAAGAACATGGAGGAAAGATCAGATTTCACCCTGTTACAAGTGTGTGCCTAATTGGTGTTGTCATTGATGTCAACATATTTGTGTTATCATTGGTGTCAACTATATCCCTATCTTTTGATTGATTAGAAGCCTTCTATATTGAGGACATTGAGAAAATTAGCCTCTTCAGAAGAATCAGAAAGGAAACAGTGAATCACATTGAAGACACTGAGTTGCATATTGAAGAACAGTCTAGAAAACTACTCCGCATTTCTTGTAGATTGGAATTTATTTAGAGGCATGTCTAAAGATACTAAATCCTAAGTTTGAGCCACTGGTATGAAGAGTTGAGTGAGTTACATTTGCCAGAGTAAAATGTGCTTTTTTTTATTATTCACTAGTGATAGAGATAAAATATTTTTCTCGGCATTCCTCCACATTGAAGTATTTTACTCTGCAATTCTAGAGGGAAGTCTGGGATGATGATAAGTGCCTACAACTACAATGGTTCATGATTTGGTTGTCCGTAATCTATCTTTCTTTTATGACAGTTGAAGACAGTGAATTTCATGTACTTCAGTGTGAAGAATCTCATGGATAAAGTGGTTAGATTTTGTACAGTTGCTCCTGGTAATTACAACATGCTTGTGGATTCCTCCTGATCGTGTTCCTACATTTACATTGGTCCATGTTAAGG